>CM042697.1:36078385-36678385 GCA_023614405.1 Avena insularis | reverse complement strand
CTTTAGACTCGAATTTAGACAAACGAACACCTTTTATGAGATAGAAACACTTACAACCGAACACCCGGAAGTAAGATATGTTGGGCTTGTTACCGGTAAGTATTTCATATGGAGTCTTGTTGATTTCTTTGCGGAGGTAGAGCCGGTTTGAAGCATGGCAAGCGGTGGAGATGGCTTCGGCCCAGAAGTTGTATAGAGATTTAAACTCCACCAACATGGTCCTAGCCATCTCAATAAGAGTCCGGTTCTTCCTTTCGGCCACACCATTTTGTTGGGGGGGGGGGTGTATGTAGCGGAATATTGATGTTTAATCCCCTCATCACTAAGGAAATCATTCAAGTTGTAGTTCTTGAACTCGGTGTCGTTGTCACTTCTTATAATCAGCACGGGAACATTGTATTCCGTTGAACCAAGTTGATGAAGTCGATAAAAGTCTTTTGAGTCTCACTCTTCAACTTGAAGAAATAAACCCAAGAGTATCTTGAAAAGTCATCAACAATCACCAAACAATATTTCTTCCCACCAAGACTTGCATGAGATGGAGGACCAAATAGGTCCACATGGAGAAGTTCCAAGATCTTGGTAGACTTGATTCGGTTCTTAGGCTTGTGAGGAGCGTCATGCATATTCCCTAGAACACATGCTCTGCAAACACGATCTTTGGCAAAGGAAACATTTTCTTTTAGTCCCACAATATGGCCCTCTTTATGGAGATTTTGCAAAGTTCTCATATTGATGTGGGCTAGTCGGCGATGCCATAGCCAACCCACATCGGCCTTTCCGAATAAACACATCGGACCTGTAGTGGTTTGCTCCGAAAAGTCCACCACATACAAGTCATGTTCGACGTGCCCAACGAAAGCAACCTTGAGAGACTTGCTCCACAAGAGGACCACAATATCAACATCAATAAAGATGGCAAATCCCATCTTTCCAAGAGCAAGGACTGAAAGTAGGTTGTATCCAAGGGTCTCAACAAGCATGACGTTCGCGAGTGTAATGTCGTGAGCAACCACAACCTTGCCAAAACCCATTACCTTAGATTTTGATTTGTCGGCATATGTCACAGTGATTTGATCATCATTTGGCTTTAACTCCTTGACAATAGACGAGCTTCCGGTCATATGACTTGTGCAACCACTATCAAGCACCTACTTTGACCCTCCGGAAGCATAAGTCTACAAAAGATCAAGCTAATTTTTAGGTACCCATTTTTCAATGGGTCCTCTTTTGTTAGAAACAAGGGTCTTGGGAACCCAAATAGACCAAGCAATGTAGCCATCATAAGGGCCAACATATTGTGCATAAACATCACCATAATAATCACGCATTAGAACATAGTGAGGGTTAGCACTTCCCTCAAAGTCATCATGAGACATAGTTTTACCACTTGTGGTCTTACTCTCCACAATGGTCTTGTTGGTCTCTTGTGCGGGCTTGGCCTTCTTCTTCTTATTGTTCTTCTTCTTAGTTTTGGAAACAAAACCAATGCCCCCTTTATCACCACTACGCCTTTGCTTGCTCAATAGATCATCAATGGACTTGTTGCCTTGTGGAAATGTGGCCTTAGCAAGCTCCCCCTTCAACCTAGCATTCTCTTCAAGAATAATTGTGCTACTAGATGGAATGAAGTTACTAGGTGAATGTATATTGGCCAATTGAGTTTGAAGCGTTTCATGGGACTTTGTGAGTGACAAGAGTTCACTCTCCAAGGCCTTGTGAGCCTTATTAAGAAAACTTAAGTCCTCAGCAAGTTTTTCATGAACCACACCAAACTCAATCTTGTCCTTTTTAGCCCTTTTGTATTTAGCAATAGCATGATCACGCTCTTTGATGAGTTTGTTAACAATAATGTCATTGGCCTCATCAAGCCCTTCAAGTTTTAATTCAAGTGACAACCTAGTTTCTTGTTCTTCTTCTAGAGCATTGTTTAAAGCCTCTAGCTCAATCATATGTTCATGCCCAAGTTTACATATTACATCTAGAAGCTATTGAGTATGTGAGAGTTGATCTAAGATGTTCCCAAAATGTAGCTTAGCATCACCTTCTAGGTTATCATAAACTCATCAAAGGCAATTAATTCCTTTTTAACATCAAGAGACATTTCATCATCAATTTCATCATTATCTAAGTGAGTAGAGAGGGATGATGAGGATACCTCTGTTCCTCTTGCCATAAGGCAAGTGACGTTCTTGGTGGAAGAGTTCTCATTTGGAGAATCGAATAGTGAGAATGTCGGAGTAGAGGTAGTGGCTAGAGCAGCCACACCATGATAAGTTTCTTCTTCCTCATCTTCATCATCTTCATTGTCGGAGGAGTATTCTTCATGAGTGATCAAGACAATTTCTCCCGACTTCTTGTTGACGGGATTCTTTTTGATGAAAGGTTTCTTGTAAGGTGCCTTGAGAGTCTTCTTCAACACAAGCTTACCACCATGATATTCTCTCTTCTCATAGGGGCAACTTGCTACAAAGTGATAGCGGTCACCACAATTGAAGCAAGTTCTCAACCTAGTGGTATTCTCTCTTTTCCCATTTGGATTGCTTCTTCGTTGCATTTCCATCTTGGCCTTGGCGGGGTTCTTCCAAAAGTTCTTTGCATAGAAAGCCATATATTGACCATGAGCAATCTTGACTTCATCGGGGTGGTCCATGGAAAGCCCTTCATCACTATCATCTTCATCCCCAAGGTCCACAACTTTGGCCTTCAAAGCAACATTAACAACATTGCTCATACCAAGGGAACGAGCACGAGCATCTTTGGCATTCTTGGAGGCAACTTTGAAAGCAGCCATCTCTTGCATAACTTCATTTGAGGTCATGAGATGGTAGTTGTGTCTTCCTTGTAGGCTCTTCAAGTCGGTGGGCTCAAAAGGCATGAGTGCACTCACATATTTCCTTTTTATCCATGCATCATCCACATGTGAGGCACCCACATTTCTAAAAGCGGTGGCGGTGGTCTTGAGCCTTCGATACATGTCTTCGTGATCTTCACCTTCTTTCATGTAGAAGCCTTCGGCTTCATTGCTTAGAGCATCATATCGGTTCCTCCTCATACTCTCATTTCCAACAAACAACACAGTGAGAGCATCCCAAGCTTCCTTGGCAATGCTAAAGTGCTCAATGTGTGGATAATCCTCTGTCCCCAAACCTTGTTGAATCATATGCAAAGCAGTGGCATTGAGTTGACTATTGACAACCTCTCTTCTTGTCAAGTTGTTTAGATCCCCAATAAAGAGTCCATGCTTGATGATGTTCCATAGTTCAATGCAAGAGCTGCGCACATGAGTTCTCATTAGTGATTGCCATTGAGAAAAAGTAGCCGACTCTTCAAGCTTAGGTGGGTCACCCCTATTGTACACATGAGGGTGTGGGACGAGAGGATCGGGAGAGTACCAAGAATCACGGTGCTCACCCTTCCCCCCATCAAGTTGTGTGGAGGAATTAGCATTGTCTGGTTTACACCCCACCATCATACCCTCGGGGGATACTGACGTATTCCCCTTAGGTAAAATGGATGGTTGATCCTCTTAAGGAGATGGAGGTGATGAGCCTTCTTTGTCTTTAATAAGTTGCTCAAGCATCTTCTTGATTTTGTTGACCAAGGAAGAGCTCAATCTTGTTTCCAAGTTTTTGAGATCTTCCATGGTCACCGGGGTCGGCTCACTACTACCATCCCCTTCTTTGCTACCCATATTCTCTTAGGCGGTAAAGCCCAAATAAAGAGCCGAGGCTCTGATACCAATTGAAAGGATCGTATGGGCACCTAGAGGGGGGGTGAATAGGTGCTACTTCAAATTTTATTCTTTTTCAAGTTAGGGTTTGACAAGAAAGGTAAATTCTCTAGAATATGCAACTATGGTGAATTTACCTATATGTCAACCATGCACAAACTAGCACAACACTAAGCAAGAACAAGTAAGTAAAGTGCGGTAAAGGATAGAAGTAACCAAAGGAGTGGACGCGGAGACACAAGGATTTGTTTCCCGTAGTTCCTTCCTTTTGAGGGGAAGTACATCTACGTTTGGAGAGGGGGTGGTTTCAAACCACCAACGCCACGAGAGGCCTCCCTTTTTCTCCGATGAACCTCACCCCAACAGGCTCGATTCACCTTCCACTATATCGGCAACCTTCGAGGTGGAAGCCGGCACCTTTACAACAAGTTTGGGGCACGCATCCACAACTGAATTGGAGGCTCCCAAATACAAGCAAGCTGTCAAGACAAATCAAAGACAAGTTTGTAAGAACCAAATCAAAGTTAGGGTTTCCAATGAAACACTAGAGCTTGGGGCCCCTCAAGTGAATGAGGGGGAAATGAAGATCTCTCTTGGTGAAGATGTAAATCAAGGCCTCCTCCTTCGATTCTCCAAAGATCAATGACTTTGGATGGTTGGATGAAGAGATCTTGTAGATTTGGTGGCTCTAATGGGGTTGGTGTTCTTGAGCAGCTCGAGCAACTGGAGGAAGAAGATAAGGGTCCCTTTTTATAGGCAGCCCCCTCCACGAACCGTTTTCTGACCGTTGTAGAAAAGTCAGACCGGAGACTCCGGTCTGTAGACCGGAGACTCCGGCCAATCTCCGGACCAGCCTCCGGACTGCCCTTCTGACTGACCCAGACCAATTTTCCACCAGCAACACCGGAGACTCCGGACTGACCAAAGTCTGGAGACTCCGGAGTAACCTCCGGTGTAGCCTCCGGACCCCTAGTCAGAATGTCCCAGCCAGATCCTGGGAGGCACCACGGAGCAGGCCGAAACTCAGGACCACACCGGAGACTCGGTCTTGGCATCAAGACTCGGTCGAGTTTCGAAACGATGGCATATTAAAGTGGTCTTTTCCCAAGAGTGAGAGTGCTGTTTATCTATAATAATACCAACCTGTGGACAATAACAAACTGTAAAATGATCTACTTGTTGTTAACAAACACCAAAAGTGACTATGACAATAAATGCCCTTTCAATCTCCCCCTTTTTGGTGTTCGATGACAACAAGTGATTTGCATGGAATAACATATAAATGTGGCTCCCCCTGACTATGTGCAGCAAGATAATGAAGTAAATCATGTAAGGAAGATAATATCAACGATAGCACACATAGATCTCACATGAGTTACAATAGGTGGTGCACACAAGCACATAGTCATAGACACACATAAGAACAGCAGATAACACACATAAAGTTCAAGTTCGAGTATCCAAATAAAAGGCAAATAAAGGCAGATAGTCGCAAATCCCAAATCCCATGCAAACCGATGAGAATGTCTTCTCCCCCTTTGGCATCGAAACACCGAAAAGGGGAAAAGACCTACACTAGCTCCCCAACAAATCAGTAGTCATCGTCATCCTCGTCATCCTCGGCATCCTCATCCTCATCCTGGTCACCATCATCCTGATTATAGTCATCATCATCGTCTCTAGGGACAGCAGGCCCTTTGCCATGAGGGCGAGAAGAGGAAGAACCCTGGTATCCAAACCCTAAGGTGACATCAGCAAACGTCTTCCAGTCCACCAGACTATCTTGTTGGGCATTCCATGCCCCAAAAGAGAGGGTATGATCAGACTCTGTGGACTGCTGAGCCCCATGCTCATCATTGTATTCATCCTCGTCTTCCTCAACCCCGTGTTCCTTGATCTCTTTGAGGAGCTTCTCAATGCGGCGGTTGCTTTGGTAGGATGCATGCTGCTGCTTGCGTATGTCGACATTCATGCAACAAAGGGTCCTCTCCCAAAAACTGGCCTTCTTGACCCTCTCATGCACATAGTCTCAAGTCATAGTAGGCAAAGGTGCATTGGAGGCATTCTTCCTCCGAACTCTAGGTGGAGAGGGAGCCCTCTCCGCCTCAATCTCCTCATCATCATCATCATCCCCATAGCGACGCCTTGGAGCAGGACCCATGCGCCCCTTCTGCTGCAGAGAGACCAGAGTGTGCTCAGTGAGGTGTGATGGTATGCCAAGTGGAGAATCATGCGCCTGGGAGTTGATGAGCCACATCACCAAGGGTGCATATGGAGGAGATTTCTTGTACAGAATGGCATGGAACATCTCCTCGAAAATGAATTACATCACATCAATAGGTGCAGCCTCAGCCTCAGGTCCAGCATTGAAGGTCCGGTGAGTATGGTACAAGAGGTTGACAAGCCCACCCCTAATAGCATCATCATTGCCAGCACTGGGAGCAATAGTGTGACGGAAGATCCTCAGCATAAGGTTGTAGAGGGTTTTGAGTCCCTTGGAACCCCCCACAACACCTTCATCATACAGAGGTGCCAGTTTCAACTTGTTATCACCCAAAGCAGATGAGTGCATGCGCAGTCCCACAGGAGTGGATACTCCATGGAAGGTCTCAAAGATGACGTTGGCAAAGTCATGAAAGGTAGCCGTGCAGCGAGTAGTGCTAGTCATCCACACCATGGTCCTGTCAAGATCAGACCCAAACACAACTGTGGCATAAAACTGTTGAACAAGGTGCACACTGTAGTCTTCGTGTAGCTCCATCAAGTTGTAGAGACCCAGCTTCTCACAGATCCATAAGGCATCATTGAAGTAAGGGCTCTGGCGCATTTTCTCAACACTCATGAACTTCTGGGGGCAGACAGGTGATCTGGTGAGTACACCATACACATCCTTCATGAACACAGCATGTTCTTTCCTCCAGTAACGAGGGTCCTCACTGGTACGAGGCAGCGCATAGAAATCTGTCTTCCTCAGCTCACGGTACTCCTCTTTGGACATTTTGGCTAAGGACTGCAGGTTGTCATACTTGGCCCTCTTGGCACGGTCCTCCCGTTCAGCCCTCTCTTGATCCCTCTTCATGTAAGCTGCATCACGTGCCCGCTGTTTTCGGTTGGACGGAGGCACGATGAACTGACCCTGAGCTTCATCATAGCGAGGATTGCCCCTTTGGGACTTGGCCTTGGTACGACGAGGACGACTAGAACCATCACCTGTGAACAGCAGCGAGGGAGATAGCATGGAGATGAGTATATATGTCCCAATGATGCAGTACAAGAGCTTTGATGCATTTCTGGACTATTTTGATTCACCCAACACCGGAGTTTCCGCACCATATACCGGAGTCTCCGGTTTAGACCGGAGTCTCCGGTACTGGGGACCGGAGTCTCTGGACCTAAGTCCGGAATCTCCGGTCAGGAGGCTCAGGTATGAGATGGGGAGATGCTGGTGAGGGTGAATCTAGTAGATCGGGCAATGCAACAAGGCTAAAGTACTAGAGTGCACGCAAACAAGTGATTCCAATGGACAAATCAGCAACAATCCTCAAAAACACATCTAGGGATGAACCCTAGGAGAAAAAGGAGAGGAGAGGTACCAGATCTGTCAATGGGATCAATTCCTCCGGTGGGAATGACCCAATGGAGGAGAGGGGAAGGTTGGCCGGCGGCACGGCGGATCCCGGGGGCTTCTTGACCTCCGGGGAGGATTTTTGGAGGAGGAGGCGACGGGTTTGGAGGTAGGGGACAGGGTGAAGAATGAGGAACTGTTGTACCAGTTCATCCCGTGCCCCCTTCTTTAAGTGACAGAAACCGTCCAGACCGGAGACTCCGGTCTACACCGGAGACTCCGGTGTGTGTACACCGGAGACTCCGGTCCTCCTCGACCAAAAGTTCCAGGAAAGGTGTTTGGGGACATATATGAGAGATAGATGGTCTTTTAAGATAGGGATAGGGCTTGGGTTGAGACATCAAGCTGTGAAGAACCAACAAGAGCCATAGCAGTTCGAAATAATCAGAAAAGCTCCAAGAGACTAAAATCAAGCAAATGACAAACATGAGTAAGTGCCAACCTCTCAAATGAGAGAGGGCGGTGACCTAGGCCACCATATTTGAGTATACTTGGCTTGGCACCACGAAGATATATGTTGGATCCATTACCAAAACTCATCATTAAGCTCACATATCACTGAATGATATTAAGAGGAATGATTTTGATTGCTTTGGGCATAATGGGGGGAGGGATGATCCAATCAATTAGGACCGCACTCCCCCTATATCCATGTCTGCACCTAAACCAAATATGAGATGAAACATATGTGATAATGCAAGAAAATCAAGTCAAGCTCCTTGAATCTACGACATTTAGTTCATTCCTCAAGTAGCAAAAGCTTGCTTCATCAAGTGGCTTCGTGAAGATATCGGCAAGTTGATCTTTGGTTGATACATATGATAGATCAATATCACCTCGAGCAACATGATCTCTAATGAAGTGATGGCGAATCTCAATATGCTTTGTCCTTGTGTGATCCACCGGGTTGTAGGCAATCTTGATGGCACTTTCATTGTCACATAGAAGAGGCACTTTGTCACAATGGACACCGTATTCCTTTAAAGTTTGCCTCACCCATAGCAATTGGGTGCAAGCACTAGCAGCAGCCACATACTCGGCTTCGGCGGTGGAGAGAGATATGCAATTTTGCTTCTTGGAAGACCAACATACCAAGGACCTACCAAGGAATTGGCAAGCCCCGGATGTTGATTTTCTATCATCCTTGTCCCCCGCCCAATCCGAATCCGTGTATCCACAAAGAGCAAATGTTGAGCCTCGAGGATATCAAAGACCATAAAATGGGGTATGAACTAAATATCAAAAGATTCTCTTGACCGCCATTAAATGGCTTTCCTTAGGAGCCGCTTGATATCTTGCACACACACCTACACTCAACACAATATCGGGTCTAGATGCACAAAGGTAAAGCAAAGAACCAATCATAGACCGGTATACCTTTTGATCCACATCTTTACCATTTGGATTTTGTTCTAGATGAGTCTTTGTAGCCATGGGAGTAGGTGCTCCATTCAAATCTAGCATTTTGAATCTCTTGAGCATATCTTGAGTATACTTGGCTTGATTGAAGAATGTCCCTCCTCTAACTTGCTTGATCTCAAAGCCAAGAAATACTCTCAACTCTCCCATCAAAGACATCCGGAACCTACTAGTCATAAGCTTTGAGAATTCATCATTAAAAGCTTTGTTAGATGAGCCAAAGATAATATCATCAACATATATTTGGCATACAAAAATCTCCCCGTTTACCCTCTTAGTAAAAAGAGTGGGATCGATTTTCCCAACCTCAAAGCCACGGTCAAACAATAACTCTCTAAGGTGCCCATACCACGTGCGTGGGGCTTGCTTGAGCCCATAGAGCGCCTTATCAAGTTTGTAGACATGGTTTGGGAAGTTGGGGTCCTCAAATCCCGGGGGTTGCTTAACATATACCAATTAATTTAATGGACCATAAAGAAATGCACTTTCTACATCCATTTGTTGCAAATTAAAGTTATGATGTGCCGCATAAGCAAGAAGGATACGAATGGACTCAAGACGAGCCACAGGTGCATATGTATCTCCATAGTCAATGCCTTCAATTTGAGAGAACCCTTGTGCAACCAATCTAGCCTTGTTCCTTACTATGATTCCATGCTCATCTTGCTTGTTCTTGAATATCCACTTTGTTCCAATAACATTGCGGCAATCCTTTGGCTTCTCTACTAACTTCCACACTTTGTTTCTCTCAAAGTTGTTGAGTTCTTTGTGCATAGCTTCTAACCAATCCGAATCTTCAGGAGCTTCCCACACTTTCTTTGGTTCAATCATGGAGATGTGTGCTTGGTGTTCACTGAACCTCTTCAATTGTGCTCTTGTGGAAATACCTTTCCTTAGATCACCAACCACATTTTGTAGAGAGTGGTCTCTTAATTCCAACATTCTTTCCTTTCTAGCTTCGCGACGAGCGTGGATCTCCGTGTTGTTTCTTGGCGGACCCTCTTCATTATTTGTATCCTCGTCTTGACCATCATCTTGACCTTGATCATCATTAGAATCATCCTCTACATTGGGAGGCAAGGATTGACCTTGGTCTTGATCAAGTGCTCTTCTAGCGTCAATTTGGGCTTGTCTCAAAACAGTTTGTATGGATCTTCCTTGACAAATTGACTTGGCACCACTTGACAACCCGTCGAACGGACCAAGCACCCTTTGACTAGAGTTGTCACATTGATCATCATGTTGACGGTCCACATCTTGTCTTTGGCTTGAGTCAATGTCCTCTTCGGTAGATGGAGCATGTTGAGGTTGTGAAGATGAGGGCTCCACATGAGTGGAGCATAGTTCTTCTCGATCCGCCATAAGGGGTTCCTCAACGGGGCGGATATATCCCACACCCATTCTTCCTATGGCATCCTGAGGCATTTCACCATCTGCATCACAAGCATCAACACGCCCCCTTGGGGACCATCATATTCTTTGAAGGTCACACTACAAGTTTCTATGACGGCTCCGGAGAGCTTATCATAGATTCTATAAGTGTGAGATTCGAGACCATAGCCAACAAAAATACCCACTAATGCTTTAGACTCGAATTTAGACAAACAAACACCTTTTATGAGATAGAAACACTTACAACCGAACACCCGGAAGTAAGATATGTCGGGCTTGTTACTGGTAAGTATTTCATATGGAGTCTTGTTGATTTCTTTGCGGAGGTAGAGCCGGTTTGAAGCATGGCAAGCGGTGGAGATGGCTTCAGCCCAGAAGTTGTATGGATATTTAAACTCCGCCAACATGGTCCTAGCCATCTCAATAAGAGTCCGGTTCTTCCTTTCGGCCACACCATTTTGTTGGGGGGGTGTATGCAGCGGAATATTGATGTTTAATCCCCTCATCACTAAGGAAATCATTCAAGTTGTAGTTCTTGAACTCGGTGCCGTTCTCACTTCTTATAATCAGCACGGGAACATTGTATTGCCGTTGAACCAAGTTGATGAAGTTGATAAAAGTCTTTTGAGTCTTACTCTTCAACTTGACGAAATAAACCCAAGAGTATCTTGAAAAGTCGTCAACGATCACCATTCAATATTTCTTCCCACCAATACTTGCATGAGATGGAGGAACAAATAGGTCCACATGGAGAAGTTCCAAGATCTTGGTAGACTTGATTCGGTTCTTAGGCTTGTGAGGAGCGTCATGCATCTTCCCTAGAACACATGCTCTGCAAACACGATCTTTGGCAAAGGAAACATTTTCTTTTAGTCCCACAATATGGCCCTATTTATGGAGACTTTGCAAAGTTCTCATATTGACGTGGGCTAGTCGGCGATGCCATAGCCAACCCACATCAGCCTTTCCGAATAAACACATCGGACCTGTAGTGGTTTGCTCCGAAAAGTCCACCACATACAAGTCATGTTCGACGTGCCCAACAAAAGCGACCTTGAGAGACTTGCTCCACAAGAGGACCATAATATCAACATCAATAAAGACGGCAAAGCCCATCTTTCCAAGAGCAAGTACTGAAAGTAGGTTGTATCCAA
This sequence comes from Avena insularis, assembly GCA_023614405.1. Classification (NCBI taxonomy): domain Eukaryota; kingdom Viridiplantae; phylum Streptophyta; class Magnoliopsida; order Poales; family Poaceae; genus Avena; species Avena insularis. Next base: position 36,667,062 of record CM042697.1, on the reverse strand, counting down.
GGGTCTCAACAAGCATGACGTTCACGAGTGTAATGTCGTGAGCAACCACAACCTTGCCGAAACCCATTACCTTAGATTTGATTTGTCGGCATATGTCACAGTGATTTGATCATCATTTGGCTTTAACTCCTTGACAATAGACGAGCTTCCAGTCATATGACTTGTGCAACAACTATCAAGCACCCACTTTGACCCTCCGGAAGCATAAGTCTACAAAAGATCAAGCTAATTTTTAGGTACCCATTTTTCAATGGGTCCTCTTTTGTTAGCAACAAGGGTCTTGGGAACCCAAATAGACCAAGCAATGTAGCCATCATAAGGGCCAACATATTGTGCATAAACATCACCATAATAATCACACATTAGAACATAGTGAGGGTTAGCACTTCCCGCAAAGTCATCATGAGACATAGTTTTACCACTTGTGGTCTTACTCTCCACAATGGTCTTGTTGGTCTCTTGTGCGGGCTTGGCCTTCTTCTTCTTATTGTTCTTCTTCTTAGTTTTGGAAACAAAACCAATGCCCCCTTTATCACCACTACGTCTTTGCTTGCTCAATAGATCATCAATGGACTTGTTGCCTTGTGGAAATGTGGCCTTAGCAAGCTCCCCCTTCAACCTAGCATTCTCTTCAAGAATAGTTGTGCTACTAGATGGAATGAAGTTACTAGGTGAAGGTATATTGGCCAATTGAGTTTGAAGCGTTTCATGGGACTTTGTGAGTGACAAGAGTTCACTCTCCAAGGCCTTGTGAGCCTTATTAAGAAAACTTAAGTCCTCAGCAAGTTTTTCATGAACCACACCAAACTCAATCTTGTCCTTTTTAGCCCTTTTGTATTTAGCAATAGCATGATCGCGCTCTTTGATGAGTTTGTTAACAATAATGTCATTGGCCTCATCAAGCCCTTCAAGTTTTAATTCAAGTGACAACCTAGTTTCTTGTTCTTCTTCTAGAGCATTGTTTAAAGCCTCTAGCTCAATCATATGTTCATGCCCAAGTTTACATATTACATCTAGAAGCTATTGAGTATGTGAGAGTTGATCTAAGATGTTCCCAAAATGTAGCTTAGCATCACCTTCTAGGTTAGTCATAAACTCATCAAAGGCAATTAATTCCTTCTTAACATCAAGAGACATTTCATCATCAATTTCATCATTATCTAAGTGAGTAGAGAGGGATGATGAGGATACCTCCGTTCCTCTTGCCATAAGGCAAGTGACGTTCTTGGTGGAAGAGTTCTCATTTGGAGAATCAAATAGTGAGAATGTCGGAGTAGAGGTAGTGGCTAGAGCAGCCACACCATGAGAAGTTTCTTCTTCCTCATCTTCATCATCTTCATTGTCGGAGGAGTATTCTTCATGAGTGATCAAGACAATTTCTCCCGACTTCTTGTTGACGGGATTCTTTTTGATGAAAGGTTTCTTGTAAGGTGCCTTGAGAGTCTTCTTCAACACAAGCTTACCACCATGATCTTCTCTCTTCTCCTAGGGGCAGCTTGCTACAAAGTGATAGCGGTCACCACAATTGAAGCAAGTTCTCAACCTAGTGGTATTCTCTCTTTTCCCATTTGGATTGCTTCTCCGTTGCATTTCCATCTTGGCCTTGGCGGGGTTCTTCCAAAAGTTCTTTGCATAGAAAGCCATATATTGACCATGAGCAATCTTGACTTCATCGGGGTGGTCCATGGAAAGCCCTTCATCACTATCATCTTCATCCCCAAGGTCCACAACTTGGGCCTTCAAAGCAACATTAACAACATTGCTCATACCAAGGGAACGAGCACGGGCATCTTTGGCATTCTTGGCGGCAACCTTGAAAGCAGCCATCTCTTGCATAACTTCATTTGAGGTCATGAGATGGTAGTTGTGTCTTCCTTGTAGGCTCTTCAAGTCGGTGGGCTCAAAAGGCATGAGTGCACTCACATATTTCCTTTTTATCCATGCATCATCCACATGTGAGGCACCCACATTTCTAAAAGCGGTGGCGGTGGTCTTGAGCCTTCGATACATGTCTTCGTGATCTTCACCTTCTTTCATGTAGAAGCCTTCGGCTTCATTGCTTAGAGCATCATATCGGTTCCTCCTCATACTCTCATTTCCAACAAACAACACAGTGAAAGCATCCCAAGCTTCCTTCGCAATGCTAAAGTGCTCAATGTGTGGATAATCCTTTGTCCCCAAACCTTGTTGAATCATATGCAAAGCAGTGGCATTGAGTTGACTATTGACAACCTCTCTTCTTGTCAAGTTGTTTGGATCCCCAATAAAGAGTCCATGCTTGATGATGTTCCATAGTTCAATGCAAGAGCTGCGCACATGAGTTCTCATTAGTGATTGCCATTGAGAAAAAGTAGCCGACTCTTCAAGCTTATGTGGGTCACCCCTATTGTACACATAAGGGTGTGGGACGGGAGGATCGGGAGAGTACCAAGAATCACGGTGCTCACCCTTCCCCCCATCAAGTTGTGTGGAGGAATTAGCATTGTCTGGTTTACACCCCACCATCATACCCTCGGGGGATACTGACGTATTCCCCTTAGGTAAAATGGATGGTTGATCCTCTTGAGGAGATGGAGGTGATGAGCCTTCTTTGTCTTTAAGAAGTTGCTCAAGCATCTTCTTGACTTTGTTGACCAAGGAAGAGCTCAATCTTGTTTCCAAGTTTTTGAGATCTTCCATGGTCACCGGGGTCGGCTCACTACTACCATCCCCTTCTTTGCTACCCATATTCTCTTAGGCGGTAAAGCCCAAATAAAGAGCCGAGGCTCTGATACCAATTGAAAGGATCGTATGGGCACCTAGAGGGGGGTGAATAGGTGCTACTTCAAATTTTATTCTTTTTCAAGTTAGGGTTTGACAAGAAAGGTAAATTCTCTAGAATATGCAACTATGGTGAATTTACCTATATGTCAACCATGCACAAACTAGCACAACACTAAGCAAGAACAAGTAAGTAAAGTGCGGTAAAGGATAGAAGTAACCAAAGGAGTGGACGCGGAGACACAAGGATTTGTTTCCCGTAGTTCCTTCCTTTTGAGGGGAAGTACGTCTACGTTTGGAGAGGGGGTGGTTTCAAACCACCAACGTCATGAGAGGCCTCCCTTGTTCTCCGATGAACCTCACCCCAACGGGATCGATTCACCTTCTACTATATCGGCAACCTTCGAGGTGGAAGCCGGCACCTTTACAACAAATTTGGGGCATGCATCCATAACTGAATTGGAGGCTCCCAAATACAAGCAAGCTGTCAAGACAAATAAAAGACAAGCTTGTAAGAACCAAATCAAAGTTAGGGTTTCCAATGAAACACTAGAGCTTGGGGGCCCTCAAGTGAATGAGGGGGAAATGAAGATCTCTCTTGGTGAAGATGTAAATCAAGGCCTCCTCCTTCGATTCTCCAAAGATCAATGACTTTGGATGGTTGGATGAAGAGATCTTGTAGATTTGGTGGCTCTAATGGGGTTGGTGTTCTTGAGCAGCTCGAGCAACTGGAGGAAGAAGATAAGGGTTCCTTTTTATAGGTAGCCCCCTCCACGAACCGTTTTCTGACCGTTGTAGAAAAGTCGGAGACTCGGTAGACTCGAGACTGTGTCACACCAGAGACTCCGTCAACTCTGCACTCAATCTCGGACCGCCTCCGACTGACCTGCACCAATTTTCCACCAGCAACACCGGAGACTCCAGCCTTCCAACACCGAAGACTCCGGACTGACCAAAGTCCGGAGACTCCAGAGTAACCTCCGGTGCAGCCTCCGAACCCCTAGTCAGAATGTCCCAGATCTGGAGGCACCACCGGAGCGAATCAAAACTCAGGACCACAAGAGACTCCGGCCTGGAGTTTCGAACGAACGATAAAAGGCATATGAAAGTGGTCTTTTCCCAAGAGTGAGGGTGCTGTTTATCTATGATAATACCAACCTGTGGACAATAACAAACTGTAAAGTGATCTACTTGTTGTTAACAAACACCAAAAGTGATTATGACAATAAATGCCCTTTCAGATAGGAAAAAGTAGTATATCTAGGAAAGGAATTCCTTAATTAGAAGTCCAGGATTATGAATTATGGAAGATAGAAATTCTTGGTAAACACCCAACTCTAAATCTCAAACCAAACATAATATCCATTTCATGTTATTGATCCATCATCTTATCTCCATATCATCTTATAGGAATATTTTCCTATAGCAAATCAAATAAGCACATTTTTGTCATTTCCAATTGTCTTAACCATATGTGTTTAGGAGATATTGTTATCAATCCTTTTCATAAGACATTCCAGTTAATAACTTCTTATTTCAAAAGGTGATATCATTAAAGATCACTAACAAAAAGATAATATGCTTAGTCATAAACTTTTCTCAATAAAAGTAAATAAGTAAATTATGGACCCTAAACTCTAGGGTAAGCACTTAGAATTCAAACCCTAACTTCTATGTTAATCTTAATAGAATATATACATTGCCATTTTCTAAATTAATGGGAGTAATGTTAACCATATTAATTTCCTTTGTATATCATGCATCAAATAAGGAAACATCGTTTAATAAATCCATGGTTTAATATGGAAATAAAATTAATAATAAAGGCTTTGACAAAATATTAAAAAAGGGGGGTTCATATAAAGAAAATAAAAGAGATATAACAATATTTACCATAAAAGTTTACCAAATAAATCTTAATTAATATCAATTGTTGCTGCAAGAATTCAACAAATAAAATTTGTTGGAAAAGTGCAAATTAAATATGCAAATTCAAATCTGTAAACAAAACAGAATATAGAAAAAAAGAAAGAACCAGGAAAAAACAGAGGGAGACCAAATCTGGCCCATGGCCCAACTTCCTTCTCATTATCCACTGATCACAAGCAGCCCGCAGCAGCCACCTCGGCCCAGTAACCATCCCGGCTCCTCCCACTCAGTGACTAACGAGTGGGCGGTAAGGGCTGGGATCGGATCAAGAGAGAAACATTCCAGTTTTTTCATAAGCGTCGCATCGTCACCTCGCCTCTTTGGAAGCAATCGCTGGCAGACTCCGCCGTCGATGGACCGCTGCGCTGTGATGCGTTCTACCGCTCCTGGAAGGAAGGTATAAGAACGCCACGATGCCGTCTGTTCGTCCTCATCCCCATTTCCATCTCTGCATCTCTCTCTCTCAATTTCTTTATCAGTGTCGAAACCCTAGCTCGCCTCACTGTCGAGCCGCACCTACCCACTCTCTTCCAAGTAGCCATGGAGATGCCCTGAAGTAGATCCTCCGGTGGAATCTTGCATCAAGGGAGCACCGGAGAGGGCTTATTTGTCGTTCCTCTCTTGCGGCATTCGGAATCCTCGTCAGAGCTCGTCTCCGCGCACCGATCCTCGTGACACCACCATCGCAACTGGGTGAGCCACTGGTTCTTCCAGTACCTTTTACTCTTTGTATTTCGCTCTAGTTCGTTCACACCACGAGCACCTGACACCGCCGCCGTTGTCCACCGTCGTTGACCATCCTCCGACGACCATTCGCTAGCAGCGCCACCACTCCTAGACTCCTCGCATCGTCCTCTTTCCAACAAGCCTCACTGCAGCCCCGCGCGCACACCAAATCACCTGATCCATCATCGATCTGAGAGGATCAAGCTCCGATGACGTCATGCCAACGTCACCCTCGGCCTAGTCAGCCAGTTTGACCTAGTCTTTGTCTCGCGTGGATGATGATGTGGCCATAGGCCCATAGGTCAGTGACCTTGAGTAGGCTTAGCCCCGGTGCAAAAGGTTATTTTCTATTTAAGAAATAAAGAAAGAATATAAACTCAAGTTTAAATATTCCAGAAATAAAATAAAATCATTAAATCTTATTAAATCCATAACTTTTATTTTATAATTCAGAAAAATATGTATTATATATGAAAATGTTTAGAAAAATAAAACCTATAACATTAATCCATTATAAAAATTTGTTATGTTGGCAATTTAAATAGTTATTATTTAATAAAGATTTTATAAGTATTAATACTTTGACAATTCATATTTTAAATTGGTAAATCTTAAAAAAATATAAATAAAATACCAAAAATCTTAGAAAAATAAAAACAATACTTTAAAACTATAACCATGCATTATTACTTCACTTAAATAAGTATTCATTATTTATTAAGTATTTATAAAGTAATAAATCTTATAAAAATCATATCTTATTATTTATGAATCACAAAAATAAATATAATATATCAAAATGATCACAAAAATAATGTATATTTGCTAAAAATATAATACTCCACTTTTAAAGTAAATAAAAACTTAATACTCTAGCAATTTAAATTTAAACCTATTTCCTTAGTTAATAAATCATATAAGGGTAAATAAAATTTGTTATTATTTCTAAAAATTAGTCAGTTAAGTCTACTAAATAGTATTAGTCTTAAATATTAATATTATGAAGTCATAGTGGTTCAAAACTTTATAAATTCTATTTTATTGAATGTCTTCAACCTTAAGTGAAGATTATATTCTAAAAGGACTCCTATTCATAATAAAAACCTTAAAGAACAACTTGTGAATAAATTAAATCCTTTCTATATACTTCAACCACCAGATTACAAAACTATCATAACACTATAGTGAATCCATAAGTAGTTAAGTAATATTATTTCTTTGTTTATAAACTATAACCACTCATTTATAAAAAAGTAAATGATACTATTCCATTATAAAATCAAGTAACCACTACACCAAGTAAAAGGATAACCATTCTTAAGTAACCTTAATGAAAAATTACCAGGTACACAAGGTAGAAAAATCATAAGCATTACACTTCCAAACCATCTATGTTTTTAAAGTTAACTTTAGTCTCAAGGCTTATAAACATTATGTCTAATAAACTACATATGTTTTTATAGTTAACTTTGGTCTATTCCAATTAAGACATAAAGCATCTCAAGTCCAAACTATTCAAGTAAGCACAAACAACCTTGATCACATTGATTAACCTCAAAGATTGTTTAGACCTTAGAAAAAAAATATTTTCTTCAAATGTTATTCTTTTTGCCATTTCAAACAAGAACTCTTATATAAGCAATCTTGAGTAGCATCTTACATTTGTGTGTGTCCTATAGTTTTAGGATATTATAATTATATGATTGTTTCACACACACTCACAAGCCTAATAAGAAGCACGAGTATAAAACTCATCCAAAAGTACAACACATTTCAAACACATCATTTTTAGTGTTTATAAAATGCATCACATTACTAAAACAACGTTATCCCCGAGATTCGTGTTTATAAAATGCATCACATTACTTATGCATAAGAACATATTGCTTCTTTAAACATTAGTCCTTACCGGACCAATGATGCTGATTTCAGATATTGGATCTTATATCATCTTGAAGACCGTGAGTGCATATTCTTGCAATCATAAAAGGCAAGTTCACACTTGCTCATGTCCTTTGGTTATTTTCTATAAAGTATTTTACAAATCCAATGTGGACATCACCTGCATTTGAAAAAGGTCCAAAAACACTATTTTCCTAATAATGTGATTATAGGTTATTACCATGAGGTAATAACTTACTATAAAAGTTCCGGTGGTAAAGGAACATATTATCTAGGACTTAACAACCAATGTCGCCAGTGATTCTTGCGCCGAATATTATGCGTTAACCTTGAGATTTGAAATGGGACGGAGAAGTCAGCTGTATCTTCTTCCTCTCGCATGAAGCCGGATGTGTAGGTCGTGGCTGTTATCCTTGTAGCGTGCATATTAATTGGTAATTCGTAGAGGATATGCAGCATATGGGTGGGAACCCTCAACGTCCCATGATAGTTCTGGCATCTAACGGTTTGTACAAACCATTGCCGTAATCCAATATGTGGGCATGGTGTACACCAAGGAGGCATGCGAGATCGCGAAGGGGGTAGTTATTGGCTTGGATCATCTTCTGGGCCCCACATCATGGAATTGTGGACGGGAATAAGCTGCCCGGTTGTGCAACAAAGAGTTGATCTCTCATGGGTAAAGTAACGCACCTCTGCAGAGTGTAAGAACTGTAACTTTTTACTCCCCGTTCCGGGAAGGAGCTGCGAACGCGGCGGGAAAGGAACTCCATGAAAGTTCTGGTAAACCCGTGAAGGCTGACGGACATAGTTTTTCAGAATAAAAGCAACCTTTGAAGAAATGTTTATGAAAACTTGCATTGCCTACGACCTACGGTCTGTGGCTGTAGTTATAGTGCATCAAACACTCCTTTTCTAGTGAATTTTCTGAGGACGCTCGTACTCAACGTATCTTCTTAACCCTTGCTAGATTCTGAAGCCATAAAGACGACGTCTATACCAAGTTATGCTCCAGGTATCATCATTCAAAGCTAAAGTTCTTCAAAGACAAGGAAGTCAACAAATACCTCAACTCAAGTGAAGACGAAGTTACTGATTAGATAAGAATATAATCTCTAGCCAAAGAACCTATTTTTATAGTGCGTTGCAATAGCAGCAATGCCAACCCCTTAGCTAAAATACTAGTCTTAATAGTATAATAGTCCATGCGTTGTTTATCTTTGATTTTTCTTTATAAGAAGTTCTTTCTCTCTCTTACCCTAGAGTGTTCTCTGGATCTTGTGTAAAGAGTGAGTTGTAACCTTTAGCCATGTATTGGACCCGCTGTGTTTCTGTTGTGCCATTCTGAGGGATGTAATACTAGTGAACGGTGTTTCATTGGTGTTATATCAACGACTATAGTATACTACATCATGCAGTGGTATGCTGGGTCACCGCATGCAACTTGCACCATGGAAAAAAGGCGTCCGGACAAGCAAACACGCCATCAAGGAGGCGATTGGTAGGACGAATGGTGGTAGGTAAGGTTGCATGAGATAAAAAATCATTTTTATGTGGGTGTTGACCCACAAGTATAGGGGGTGTATCGTAGTACTTTCGATAAATAGGAGTGTCGATCCCAACGAGGAGCAGAAGGTGTTAACTAGTGGTATGGAGCAGAAAATCTCTGTAAATACTTAGCAAACGGATTTTTAGGGTTTTCTGATAAAGCAACAAAACACAGTGCAAGTAATAAAGAAAACGAACAAACGCAACAAGTGGCCCAATCCTTTCTTAGCAAAGGACAAGCCGGTGGAAATACTTATAAGCGCCAAACGTTCTCGAGGACACATGGGAATTCTGTCAAGTGCTTTCGCTTCAAGTAACCGAGTACTCTTCTTTGGTGTTGTAAGTGTTGTGTGGGTGAACCTGTGCTAATGTACTGACCTTACTTGAACTAATACATACTTGTGATTAAACCCTCTGCAAGCATCCGCAACTACAGAAAAGTAATTAAGATATAAACCTAATCACAGCCTTAAATTCTGAGATCCAACACTCCCTTATGCAAAGGTGTCCTAACGGGGGTTCAGGTTTCTATTACTCCGGCAACACTACAGTTACCTACAGTTAGTAGCCAAATACACAATGCATTCTCCTAGGCCCATAAATAGTGAAGTATTATGTAGTCGACGTTCACATGACACCACTAGAAGAATAGCACCACAACTAAATACTAAACCATTGAATAATAACTCAACACAAATCCACTACTAACAACATGACTTCTCCCATGTTCTCAAGAACTAAACGAACTACTCACAAGACATCATATGGATAAAGATCAAAGATGATATGGTAATGGATAATAATCTGAACATAAACAATAATCCAATGATTTCACTCACAAACATCAACTACAATAATAATCAACACCGAAAAAGTTTTACCGAAAGAAAATGTATCGTTTTACTAAAAACAAACAGTTTCGATCGGCCGAATGGGTTGCCACTGTGGAGATGGCCTAGCACATGTCCAACTTTCACCACATTATTCATGCCGAAAGGAAACGCCAACTTGTCCTGCGTATCCTGAGCAGAGTTGGCACGAGAGCACGACACGGGCTACACGTCGAGACAAGCGGGTGATGGTAGCGAGGTACCCGGCGGCGTCAGGCTGAGCATCATGGTCAGTGGAATAATGGCCTCACCTGCGCAAGGCAAGGCGCCTTTTGACCAGCTCGCCGTACCATTGCCAAGCCGCGCCCCGACACTCCCGTCAGCGAGAGCCGCTCACGTGCACGTCGCCAGAGCACGCCCAAGAATTATTTCAAGCTCGATCCAACGATTGCTTCAGGCAGGCCTCACTTTGCCCTTTTTTTTTCCTTTCAGATGATAAGAATAAATCAGGATTCGTCTGCATTCGGAGGCTCTCGTCGTTTGGGCGTCTCTGATTGATCCATGCATGCCTAACCAAGGAGCTAGGATGCTAGAGATGGATCATCCACTACGGTGAAGTGCTGGAGGCGAATCGAATCCACTGACGTGACAAGCCATGGAAGGCAGGGGATGATCGATGAAAGCAGTGGCAGCTCCGGTCGTAAGCCGAAACGTGCAAGCAAACCAAAGAAAAAGGAGAGGAGAATTGGGGGCAGCAGCGCCAGTACACTACACACTGCTTCCTTCCTTGTGACAATACATGACGTCCAAACTCGAGAGAGGATATTCATGGAGTAGCTTCTGGATGGTCGTTAAACGGAAAAAAAGTTACACTGAAAGAAACGAAACTGCCCTAGAATCGGATACAAAGACCAAAGCCACACAACTAGCTATCCACGCTTCGTCGATCGCTCGATGAGGCGCAGAATCTGGAACCGCCCGCGGAAGATCGAAGCTTCAGTGTTCTGTTCTTGCAGGCAGCAATGGGACACGCCCGATGGATTACTCATCTGTGTCATGCATAGATCAATCAGAACAATGCGCACGAAGAAGAGCTGAGGTAGTGTCTCTCTACCTCTAGGTTAGGTACGTACCATTGCTGAGGTAGCGCGCGGTCGTGGGGATGGACATGGAGAGCTGCGTCTCGTCGCGGTGGCCCATCCCGGCGTACCAGGGCCGCCCCTCGACGCTGTTCTCCTCGCGGGGGCACTCGTCGAAGAAGCGCCGCAGCGGCTTCTCCTCGGTCGTCATGGACGACACCGCGGCAGAGCCAGCGTCAGGCTTGTCCAGGCTCAGGTCGGCGCCGAGAGCCAGGAAGTGCTGCCGCCGCCTCGCCATGGCCTCCGCCTCCTCCATCTCCTGCTGCCTGGACTGCCCGTAACCGTAGCCGTACCCGCCGCCTCCGCTCGGGAAGAGCGGGGAGGCGCAGTACTGCTGCTGCTGCGCCTGCGCGTACCTGTGGTAGGAGGGCGGTGGCGACGGGGCGTCGAGGTGGAGCTGGAGCGGGTTTATCTGAGCCGTGGCGCGGGCGGCGGAAGGGTGGTAGTTGCCGCCGTAGCTGGAGGGAGCGTCGGCCGGCGTCGGGGGCGAGATGGAGAGCGCGGAGGGGCGGTAGGCGGCTGGGGAGGTGACGGAGGAGTTTGAGGAGGAGGACATGGGTTCCACAGGCTTTCTTGAACGGTTCTTGCCGCGGTGCATGTGCCTGTCGCAGTACTTGGACTCCCCGTACGCCTCCCTGGAGCAGCGCCACTTCTTGCCGTCCGTCCGCCGGCACCGCCCGGGCTCCGGGTCCTCCGGCTTGCGCGAGTACTGCGCCCCCATCCCGTAGAGCCCCCACCCGACTGCACGCACAAAAGCATCAGGCGGGGATCCCATGACATGAACCGAATCAAGGCGAGAGAGAGAGAGAGAGCATGTAAAGAGCAAGACGAGAGTAGACGTACGGGAGGGCTGCGGAGGAGGGTAGCAGCTGGCGAGGGAGGGGGTGGTGTCGACGGCGTTGTCGTGGTGGCGGAGCGGGACGACGAGCTCGTGGGGGACCTGGGAGCCGGCGGCCATGTACTTGTAGATGAGCGCCTGGTGCTCCAGCTCGCGCCACTGCGACGCCGTGAACAGGCACCTCCCGCCACCGCCACCGCCGCCGCCGGCTTGCCCTCTTAGCATCATCGATCTCTCCGTCCTCAAAACACTCAGCAGCAAGCTCAGCTGAGAGGGGCAATGCAGTGAAGCCGTTCTAGGCCAGGCTCAAGGTAGATATAGATAGAGAGAGCAAAGGCATGGGTGGAGGTGCAAGGAGTTTTAATGGTCGTTCGTCGCTTGAGGCAGTGTCTGTCAGGAGGACTGAGCTGGGTGAGTCTTGACGGACACATAGGAGTGCAGTGTGGGGTTGGAGGGGGTCTGGTGGGAATTAAGGTGAGGTGGTGGGCGTGCAGAGGATGGGTCACTTCGGCCAGTGCTGAGCAGCAGGGCAGAGCCTGCAGCATCCTGCAGGCGGCAGCAGCAGGGCAGGCTGTGGCACTGGCACCTGACGCTGCCGCGCGCGTGGGTGAGGAAAGAAACCACTCGCTCGCGCTGCCGCTGCTGCCTGCTGGTGCCGTGTGCAGCAGCGCAGCGCACCCAGAGCCAGGGCCAGGAGGACGGCAGGATGGCCTGCCTGCCTCGCCACAAGGGCGGCAGGTTTTCAACTCTCAAGGCCTGCCAGAGCGGTGGGAAACGGGCTGGTCAGCGGCGATGAGCTATACCACGCCAGATGCTCTTTGCTGTTCCTGTTCCGCCTTTGCGGTAGAGGTGACAGGTTCAGAACGGAGAACAGGAACCGGTTTCCTTATTTTGTTTCTGCATACATCCAAAACTGGATGTTTGAAAATTGCCTTCTGATCGAGAAGGTTAGAGTTAAGCGTTCCGTAGCTAAATAGCGTCAAACGGAGTTAGTTTTCGTTTTTGAAACGTTTATTTTTCTATTCATGTTTCCAGACCGAGTTTACACGTCGGTGTTTTTCGCACAAATTCGGCTGAAATTCGATCAATTTTCGGCATAATATGAAGCGACATAGTTTGGCATGAAATTGATCATAGTTCGGCATGAAATTAAACATAGTTCGGCATATAATAAAAATACAACATATTTCGGCTTAATTTGGCCAGTTCATGCTCGACATCTAAGTGTTGCTCCTGTGTATCCATAGATGTTCAACTAGATCTTCTTGAAGCTGTCGATGCAGTAACGAGTCTCGAATCTTCTAACGCATAGCGATGAAGGCAGCTCAGGTTGGCGGCGCCTGGTGATCAGGCTCTGTAAGAGGTTCCTGTCTGTAGTATGACGCGTTCTGCTCGACCAAACTCACTGGACCCTTCCTCTTATCCTCAATGATCATGTTGTGCAAGATCACACAACAATTCATCACTTCCCACGTCTGATCTTTCGACCGGGTCATAGCAGAGAATCGGACAACTGCAAACCTCTTTTTGGAGCACACAAAATACCCGCTCCACTCCCTTCCGCAAGCTTCTTGTTTCTTGGCATACTGATCATGCTTGTGGAGCATTGGGTTTGAGATAGTCTTCACAAATATTGGCCATCTTTGATAGATGTTATCTACAAGATAGTATCCCTTGTTGTAGTGGTGCCAGATAATCTCAAAGTCCAAGGGGGAGCATGACCCTCAACAAGTTTGACAAATACATTTAAGGAATTGAGGATGTTGATGTCATTGTTCGATCCTGTCATGCCAAAGAATGAGTGCCGGATCAAAGATCATGTGTAGCAACTACCTCGAGTATCACAGTGCAACCTCCTTTATGGCATTTGTACATTCCCTGTCATGTAACTGGACAGTTCTTCCACTGCCAATGCATGCAGTCAATGCTTCCAAGCATCCCAAGAAATCCTCTACTTTCATTGACTGCGAGGATCCGAGCAGTGTCTTCAGCAGTGGGTATTCTCAAGTACTATTTTCCAACCACAACAATCACTGCCATACAGAACCTGTACAAACAATCGATGATGGTGGACTCAGCCATACGGAGATAGTCATCGGCACTATCACCCAGCGCTCCGTATGCAAGCAACCTCATCGTCACTGTGCACTTCTGCAGTGAGGAAAACCCAACCATGTCGGTGCAGTCCTTCTTGCACACAAAATAGGAGTCGAACTGCCGGATGGCATGCACGATCTCGAGGAAGAGCTTCCGGCTCATCCTGAAACGACGCCAAAATATGGCCTCTTCGTGCAGCGGCTCGTCGGTGTACAACATGAAGTAGCCCTCTATCATCTGCCTTGCTTTGCAATTCTGGAGACCCTTCGCCGAGCCTCCACGCTTCGGCGTTGCATTCTGCATGTACAGTCGGGCGAGAGAGGCGAGGATTTGCATATGCTCTGCATCTTCAACGGCAGCGGCGTTCTCCTCCTCTAACAACACGGTGAACATCTACTTGTCGTCGGAGTTCATGGCCGAACGGGAAAAATGCCGAACACTTGGCGGGCGAGGTGGTGGGAGCTCGGAGCGAAGCCGAGCTACGGTGAAGGTAGGCAACGAGAGGTGGCCTAGGCTGAGGGGAAAGGGTGCGACGACAGCGGCGCACCTATATATAGGAGTGTATTTGGCTCGGCGTGGTGGAGCTTCGTCAGCGAAGGCATGACGACATGGGCAGCTGGGGAAAGCTCTTCGCCGGGGGAGAGGCGAGTGGTAGTTGGAAATGAGGTTGTCTCGCTGACAGGGTTGGCCCACCCGCTTTTTTGTTTCGTACGGCGTTCCAGGGCGTAACCGGTGCCCCGGGATCGGCTTGGGATCTCCGGACGAAGTTGGGCCAACTGTAACATCAAAAATATTGAACAAGGTTATCAAATTCCAATCACCAAATTTAGGGTTAACAAAAACTTTTGTTAATTAAAATCATATGAATGCATGTGTGTATGTGATGATTGTATGAATGCATGAATGGACTTATGTGATTGTTCTAAATAGCAAGGAATGGTTTAAAGATGAAAACAACATCATCTAAAACATTTCCCAGCAGAAACAAATCAAGAGAAAAATCAAAAACAAACCAAACAAGCAAATGGTCATTTTTGCCAATCTTGCTCACTAGGTCACTTTGAGTGTTTCTAGTCCAAGATTTCAAATAGAAAAAATTCCATTTCTTTTCACCCCCTGCTAGACCGAGTAAAAGTGAACCAAAGCCCACCTTTCAAACTTACAGAAACTTTTGGCAACTTGATTCAAATAACAATTCAAAATTGAATCTAGTTCATATGTGAAGATCATCAATTCTCAAAACTCAACCAAACCAATTCACCTTGAGCTTTCCAACTAACCAGAGACTACCTAGTATGTAACCAATACACCCACCAAGTTTGAACCAAAAATTCGGCCATTTCATCATATACATTGCAAACACAAATCAAACAAACAACAAACACTATAGTGAGCAGTGATTTGGCCTAACTTGTTCCCTCTCTAGCTCACAGCAGACATTTAGTAGATCATCTAGCTCAGTTATCAAGCTCTATCACCACTGTGAGCTTGCCATTGCCATCAATGGTGACCATGCTGAGCCTTACCTTGCCATCCCTTGGTCTACAACAAGCTAGGAGCAGCACCAAGCCTAGCCACCTTGTCTGGGACATTGACCACCGTCCGCCGCCACCCCCTATCCAGCGCCAACGAGCAGCAAGCCACTGGACCACTATAGAATCGCCGCGCCCTATGCCTCTGCGCCATGCCGAGAGCGCACCAGAGCGCCGCGCTCGACACGCGCCCACAGACCGCGCGCCGTCCTCGCCGCGTGTAAGCGTGATCACCACCGTCCCAGGAGACCGCCAGACAACCCCGTTCGCCGGCGCGCGACCCATTAAAATGCCCGTTGAACCCACCTAGAGCACCGCAACGTTCCGACCGTCTCGTAGTGCCCCATGCCACGTAACCATGCCGTTGAGCTTCGCCAGGGAGCACAGCACCGCCCCCTACCGTCGCACATGCCATTAGCCCACTGTGCCGATGACCACGACGAGTTCCACCCGTGCCCGTCGGTCCCCTCTTAGCACTATAAATAGAGGCCACCCCCGCTCGATTTCTTCACACCACCTCACTCCCCTCTCTCTCTCAGAACCACCCCCACTCATTCCCGGAGCAAGGCGAGCAGCACATCACCGGAATTTGGCCGGAGTCTGCCGCAGAGGAGTCAGAAAGGAGCCAACGATTGGAGCCGCCCCAGGAGGAGCTGTTGGTACCAGGAGGTTCGCTGTCATTGACTTTGTCGTTCGCCCCCATTGTCGACGTTGCCTGAGCCCCGGTGGGCCCCCGTAGACCCCCACTGGCCGCGCTAGGGTTCTGTCTCGCTGGAGTTTCCCGACTGAGACGATAGGTCACAACCATTGGATTAGAGTTTGATCGTGTGGTCTAGATCACCCCGTACCGCTTCACACCCCCTGTATCACTGACTGGTAAGGTCATCCACTTAAACTCATTGGCGCGCACGCTGTGCGCCGTGGGCCAGCCCATTTTCATTCCCGCGTGACCCATTAGTTTGAATTTAGGACTTTTAATTTCAAACTCAGTTTTGTACCTAGATTTAAAAATCAACCCAGGTTGATTCACTGAACCAAAATGCATGAAACCAATTTTGCTAGAAAGATACTAGAATTATTAATCCAAGCCCGTTTGATTCAAACCATTTGGAATTGTAGATCACCTATAGTAAAAATAACAAGGCAGAAGATTTTCTGCATTCAAACATTTTTCAAAATTCAACCACAAAAGATTTTGAGTTGATTCCAACTCTCAAAAATCACATTTAACAAGACCTTTCTAAATATATAAAAATATCTTGGTTTACTTGCAGAAAAAATGATCAAGCAATAAAAGAATGCCTCATAGGCCATTCTAGTCACTTTAATTAATTAAAATAAAAAGGTTAACCCTTATTAAATTGTGACACCACTTTAAATCACATTCCCATGTACTGAAATATATAGTGATGACATGTGTCAACATGATCCCATGTTTTAGTTGGATAATATTAAATCTTAAGTAGTTTTTCAATGAGTAGAAATTACTTTTCCAAATTAAAATAAATAAGACAAGTGATTTTCTGATTGTAATGTTGTGATGATGTTATATCATCTAGTGAAAACCTTGGTGTGATAAATAAAAGTAGTTAAGTATTGTTTGGTGATTATGTACCTCGTATTTATTTATAGACGCTAGTACCGACCAAGGATACGAGGAGGAAGGAGGCTACTACGAAGAGGAAGCCGAGGAGAACTTCAACCACTGCTCTGCACAAGGCAAGATCATACTTGCAATTGTGCAAGCTACTATCTAAGCAAGCTAACACTTGCAACTATGTAAGTTAGATAACCTATGCAATGCATTAGGCATGCTTGGTTAGACACATTTGATTATACCCAATCCTAGTTTTGTTTGTAAGCTTAGTTATTTTATTTCTTTATCAAAGCTTTCTAGTTAAGCTTACTTGATAAATTGTAGAGCTTAGAAATATTATTTAAAGGTAGCATAAAGAGCATAAAACTTGACCAAAGTTAGATAATCTTGATGTCATCCTGAGGCATGGGAATGAACCTATATAAGATACACTTTTACCACCCCTCATTAGTGTTTACCACCCCTTGTAGATGCTAGTGCTAAGCATAAAACTTGATCACTTTAGATGGGAATCTTGGTGAAAATGATTATGAAAACCTTAGAATGATGAGTCATTCTACTGAAATGTTTTGACATGTGTTCCTAAACACCAGATGATTTTGATGATGAAAATGTTAAGGCATGAGCCTTAGCCCTTTATAAAACTGATGGTTGTCTGGATGCGATACCATTCCAATTTTACTATACAACCACAATACCCGAAATTTGGGTAGGGCTTGACTGGAAATTTATATACCTTAGTATGGGTTCCCTTGCGGCCAAGCTTTGAGATGAGGCTACCTTGTGAAGATTGTCCAATTGTGCAGTTCCCAAGATGATAGCTGGTCATGGTTGGGAGGCCAAACTCACAGGAGAGGTGCCTATACTAGGGCGTGTAATTGAAAGGTTAGGATTTATTATCCGTATACTGAGTATGGTGAATTCAGGATTGTTCCTGACGGATGTATCGAATATTATGGTGAAAGTGTACCACCTCTGCAGAGTGTCAAACTATTCGAATAGCCACGTCCGTGATTATGGACAGTTCGAGTGGCCATACTGTTCCGTCGTCAGATGTTTTAAAAATGACTTATGAAATGATTCGTGACTTTGACTTGAGCACAACAGGGTTGTGATATGAAATTCAAGTTCCCACTTAGGTGTTATAAAACTTTCAACTAGTTTTCTTTGCTTCTGAACTTAGTAGAGGTAAATCTGGATTTTTACAAAACAACCTAGAGCGTAGTACTTCCTACTAAAAACCACTTCACTTGTTAGTATTAGTTTGCGAGTACTTAAAGAGTACTCATGGCTTTGTCCCTGGCTATTCCTGTGGCCAGACTATCAAGAGGACTATCAGGAGGATGGACCGCAGAAAGGTTACGACAACTATGTTCATCTCCCATCGTCAGCATTGTCTGTGACCATGAAGATGGAGTCTCGCCTACGCTATCGTTATTATTACGTTATTCCGCTGCTATAATTGTATTAAGACCGGATCATGAGATCCTTTATTTGTTGTAAGACCTTATGTATGGTTTGTAATGGATGATGTACTGTGATATCCAATCTGTTATGTCTCGCAAAAATGGTAATCCTGGGATTGCGATGTATGGCATAACAGGCATCTGGGATTAAAAATCTAGGTGTTGACAAGTTGGTATCAGAGCCATCCTGACCACAGGTAACCCTAGTTTAGAATGGACGTTTGAATCAAAAACTTAGTTTCAAAACCAAGGAAGTGAGTATTTATGAAAACTTATTATCATTCTTATCACTTAGACTCTTTCATGAAAAATTCATGTTCCTCAAAAATTCTTGCAAACTTACATAAAAATTGACACACTTGATCACTCTACTAACTTACTCATCCTATATTCTTATAGATGGACGTGAAGTATAGCAAGTTCTATCAGTTGGGTAATGGAGGAGACCTCATCTTTGAGTGTGACTTGGACCAGATATCGGAAATGCTGGAGCGCCGGCACCCCGAGTTCTTCGGAGCTCATATCAACGATCGGGAAGGAGAGGAATTGCAATGTCTGGTTGTTGCAAGTCTCCGAGGAAAGATTGAAGCCCCCACCTCAGAGGGAATTCAGTTCACCTTGAGAGAGAACAACTAGCTCGATGGACTTGCTAGGGCTATGCAAGAAGCTCTTGCCCGTCTGTGTGGGCAGAGTATCAATCAGATCAAGGGTACCCACTTTGAGTTCTATCCAAGGCGTGATGTTATGGGACAGCCACTGGAGGCCCCATATCACCATGAGCTGAAGAGTCAATTGGACCACCTGAGCTTCATGATGTATGACCGTCAGAAGAAGTTGGACAATGCCCGTTCCTACGCCAACCACAAGTACGCCATCGCCGCCAAGAAGGATCATACAATTGCCATGCTAGTGAAGGATCGCCAGTCTTGTCGCCATCACCTCGACAAGAAGGAGCATATCATTGCCCGTCTTCGTCATCGGATCACGGATTTGGAGGAAACCATCCACGAGAGAGACATGCAGCTTGAGGAGAGGGCGAATGCAGGGGAAGACCTTCGTGGAGACCCCTACTCTTATCTCAGTGACGATGATGACTTTCTGGAGGATCGGGCCGTGGACTTCTTCACCGATGAGGATGACTTTGCCTTCATTGATGATGATGATGATGATGAGGATGGTGAGGATGAAGCCACCGACTCCGAGGAGTAGTAGCACTTGAGCACTAGCGTTAGGAAAGTTGTATCTGGTCCCACTGTATCGTAGTTTCACAGAATGGTTCTTAAAACCATTTGTTTTTCGTTTTTGTGGTGTGTGTTTGTATTGTGTGCTATGAATGAATGAAAAGCAAGTTGCTAGAAAAATCTGAGTCAAACTTCAAAAACTTTTCAAAAACCCTCAACCTTAGAAATTCCCCTCTTTTCTCATGATCTATCTCAATCTTGAGATGCCTCGCGGAGGAAGCAATTCATCCCCGGACCAAATGTTGCAAATCTTGCAAATGTTGGTTTCTAACCGCGAAGCTGAAAGATCCGAACATCAAGCCAACCTAGCCACCCTTCAGCACATCGCTCAGATGGCCAAAAACAATCAAGGCCATGGAAATCAGGACAACCATGGATCCAATCTCAGGAACTTACAGAACACCAATCCACCCATTTTCACTAAGTCTGAAGAGCCCCTAGTTGCCGATGATTGGCTGCAAACCATGGATAACAACTTAGAGGTTGCAGTAGTCGAAGCCAACGAGAATGTACTGTTTGCAACCCACTACCTAGCCGGAGATGCAAGAGCATGGTGGAACAGCGTCGCGCCATGAATGGAGGATAGATGATGACTTGGGATGAATTCAAAGTCAAGTTTAGCCGAACCCATGTGCCACCAGGTTTGATCAAAAGGATGAGAGATGAATTCAGAGAACTGAAGCAAGGATGGATGACAGTAGTTGAGTACCGTGACAAATTCTTGTCATTTGCTAGGTATGCACCGGACGAGATAGATACCGAAGCTAAGAAGGAGAGATTCTTGAATGGTCTGCATGATGAGATGCAGACAGTGTTAGTCAATATACCATTTGCGGACATTGAAGCCTTAGTGGATTCTGCCATTCAGATGGAAGGCAAGATCAACCAAGCTAACGAGAACCGCAAGCGTCGCATGATGCATCAACTGGGAACCCACCATACACCAAAGTATCGCCCCAACCCAACTCCAGGATTTTCCCCAAGAACCAATAGACCCCTGATGAACCGTCCAACCTATCCCAGCCGTGGAAACCCAAGGCCCGGAGGAAACAACAACAACCCCGGCAACCCTAGCAATTTCAACCGTGCACCGCCTAAGTTTAACAACAACAATGTCTCCACCAACACCAACACTGCCCCAAGGACTGGAAGCAATGCTATGCCTGTTGCAGCAAAGGACAAGTCGCAAGTGACTTGTTATGAATGTGGAACCAAGGGTCATTATTCCAATGAGTGACCCAAGAAGATTGCCGCAGCCCCCAATGCAAATGCCCCAGCTCAGCAGCAGCGTTGTGTTCAGCCTGGAAGAAGGTTTGCCCCAGGGAACTCACTCAACCGCAATGGCCGTCTCTTTCTCATGCATGCTGAAGAAGCCCAAGAAGCGCCAGATGTCGTGTTGGGTATGTTTTCTGTTAACTCAGTACTTGCAAGAGTGTTGTTTGATTCTGGAGCATCGCACTCGTTTGTTACCAAAGAATTCGCATGCACTAGTAAGATTCAACCAACCAAATTGAAGCATGTTATGATAGTTCAAATACCTGGTTCAACCACCAAAGCTAGACAGATTTGCAAGGCCGTACCTATCCGAATCCATGGCATAGATTTTTATGCTAATCTAATAGTACTTGGAACTAAAGGTTTGGAAGTAGTACTAGGAATGGATTGGATGTCAAAACATAAAGGATTAATCAAATGTGCCAAGAAAGCCATAACCATGACCAGTACAGCAGGAATATCAATAGAGCATGTATCTGAAACCTTGCCCCGTCAATTCAAGTGAAACAAGAGTATAGTTGTTGGGAATATGCCCTAGAGGCAATCATGTATGATGAGATTTCCCATTGTATTCATAAAGATATAAAGTTGTCCTTGTATGAACATCTGATGTGTATCATTGAATATGTGATTCGGTTGTGGAACTATGCATTCATGTTGTTTGTACTAAATGTCCTTGGTCATTGAGGTTGTGCTGGACACACAACTTAGACCAATGTGAAAGTCGGCTTGATGACTCGGTTCCACTTGTCATGGGCATGGATATGCCATTCGATTTCATACATTCGCTAAAGAGTTTAGCGAGTCGGATTGACCCATATTGAGGTACAACGAACAAGTTGTCATTTGTATATCTCAATCAATGTAATCCTTAGACCTAAGGTTGTTGCATAGTCCGAGTTGAGGATCACCGACTTAGGTTCTGTCAAACGCTGATCCGAAACTGGGCAGTTATAAAGGCAGAGTTCGGGTTGACTGAGAATCAAGCTGCGTGATGTGAATAACACAGATGGGATTTTGCCCCTCCACTCGGAGAGATATTCTCTAGGCCCTCTTGTGAGATATGATTCGGAAAGCATGGCCATGCACGACTCGATTAAGTGTTAACCGAGGCGATCGACTAAGAGTTAGTCGGGTGAATCACTTATCTCGGATCGAGAAGAGAGTCGGACTATTTAAGGGATGACATATATTCGCCTATAGTCTGACAAGGTATATCGTGAGGCAAAAGGGACTTGGACGCAAGTCACATTGGAAAGGCAAGTCGTCATGACTCTATTGTACTTGGGAGTCGGCACGTTCTGCTAGGATCCGCTGCTGACTGATCGATTGTGAGTCAGACTCCAATCGTGTCCGAGTAGCCATGAGCCTTCCGGGTCACACACTTAAGAGCAGGAGCAAGTTTGGTTTGGATCTGAACTGGAAAACTGGTTGGGTTGGATCCGAGTCTGATTTGGACTGAGTCAGTGAGTCGGACTCACAAGGACTAATATTATATGGGCTTTAGTGAATGGGTCGCGTGAGCAGAGCCCACGTTCACTCCCTATATATAGTGGAGCACTGTAACCCAGAAAGGTTAATCTTTGATCGGTTAGGTCATTCCATGTGTTGGAAACCCTAGCTACACAACAGTCCTGCCGTCGTACCGAACCTAGAAGTTCGCCACCGGTGCTCCTCCTTGCACGTGTGGATACCAACAGAGGTGTTGTACGATCAGCATCAGGACGATCGGATCGCAAGGATCTGCATCAATCGACGCGCTTCATCAGAATCAAGAATCGCTGCCTAGTGGTAAACCTCGTGGCCTTCTACCTCAGCTAGATCTTGGGATCACCACGTTAGAGGGAATTTTTTTTGTTTATATCTACGTGGCCCAACAGTGGTATCAGATCGATAGCTTCTGGTTTTAGGCTCGAGATATCGCATATGTGATATGCGGTTGGCTATAGATCAGATCTATGTGTTGTTTTGGTGGTCGATCTATGAGATAGATCGGTTTTGTACGAGGTTGATTGGATCAACTGTACTCGAGGAATGGTAGATTTGATTTTCGTGATCATACTGCTGAGGTCGTGGAACGACATACCCCTACCGGTCGGTTTCCGCCATTGGGGTAGACTATAACACGTAAATCCAGAGGCGGTGATCGAAGATCAAAAAGTTTGATCGAATCGGAACAATGGTCGGAATCCATGTTCGGATCGTAGATGAGATTTACGTTTTCGGAAAAATGGTCAGAATCCATGTCCGGACCGCTGGCTTCGCCCTGTCGTAGCGCCTTAGAGGTCGTTGCGAGTTTCACAGCGCCGGTAGATATTGTATCTATGCATAACTTGTTTTTGCAGGAAGTTGTGAATGGTATGTTTCATGTGCATGTGATGTATGTGTGTAATCCATACGTGATCTGCGAATCACGGTTTTTGTCAGCCGGCTGGAGCCTAGGTGCTGTCATTTTATTGTATAACGACATGCGTGTCAGATTCTCTATGTAATTTACTTTACTAAGCTAGTGTTAGCTGTTTGGAGAATCCGGATGACATGCAAGGCGATGTACATGTCGGCGACATGGAGTAAGACGACAAGTGACAAGAGTTGGCATGAGTCAGATTACAAGCTTTGTGGAGATGGAGATTGCCATGAAGGGAGCCATACCATTTCACATTATAATTGATTTATTTTGTGTTATTGTTATGTCTTTGTTTTACCTCTATTAGATAGTCGGTAAAATCAATCCCTCAAAGAAGGTCTAGTCGGTTTTCCCGCTAGTGTTTGCACCATCACAAGTCGGACATTTTTGGTAGTGGGCTCATAAAATTGAGGTGCTGCCAATTCTTTCCGACTAGGTGGGTTCGAGTCGAACTCTTACTGGGGAAACACTCGGTAAGCTAGACGGGTCTATCACAACGGTTGTGGGGCTCGGGAAAAGTCATATGGGATCCGGGGCATGTGATGCCACCTGTCCAACAGGAGTCGTATGAGATGCGATTGACAAGCAGTTGTCTACCTAGATCACTTAGCAGTGATGCTAAAGCTCACTAGCCGACTTGCTTATTTAGGATCCTGAATCACTAAGTAACCATCGGAGGGGTGTTGGTTCAAGTGGGAGCATAAAATATTAAAGTGTTTAATATGCTTGCTCTTTTATGAATTCATGTCTTAAGTGTTTTGCATTTTTCTGTTGTAGATCATGGCACCAAGTATCAGTCACTCTCAGATATCCGGTTTTGCATTGAGAACCATTCTTGAGAAAGATAAACTGAACGACACTAATTTTACCAACTGGTATCGAAATCTAAGAATTGTTCTCAAACAAGAAAAGAAGGACCATGTCCTAGACAACCCACTTCCAGATGAGCCGAATGAGAATGCGGCTGTCGCTGCCACCAATGCCTACCGTCGGGCTAAGGATGAGTCCACGGATATTAACTGTCTTATGCTTGCTCACATGGAACCGGACTTGCAAAAGCAGTTCGAGAATGTTGAGGCCTACGATATGATCGAAAGCCTCAAAAGTATGTTCCAGGCTCAGGCAAAGACTGAGAGGTATCAAGTCTCTCAGGCTTTGCTGAGTTGCAAGCTTAAGGATGGTGATCCACTGAGTCCGCATGTGGTCAAAATGGTTGGTTACGTGCAGTCTCTGGAGAGGCTTGGCTACCCCATTAGCGAAGAGTTTGCTACAGATATAATTCTGAACTCTCTTCCTAGTGCATATGCGCAGTTCATTTCGAACTACCACATGCATGGTATGGATAAGAAGCTCACTGAATTGCATGGGATGCTCAAGCAGGCAGAGGCGGATCTCAAGAAGGGCGTCAGTCAAGTGTTGATGGTGCAGAATAAGGCTAAGTTCAAGAAAAGTTCTTGGACTAAGAAGAAGGCTAAGTCAGGAGGAAAGCAGGCTCAGGACCCAGTCCCAAGCGCTTCCTCAGGGACTAAGCCATCTCCTTTAGCCGGATCCACTTGCTTCTACTGCAAGGCGGATGGCCACTGGAAGAGGAACTGCAACAAGTATTTGGCCGACAAAGCCAAGAGTGGAGGTATGACTTCCGACTCGGGTACACTTGTTTGCAATGTTATAGACATATATCTTGCTGATGCACCTAATAGTTCTTGGGTATATGATACCGGATCAGTTATTCACATCTGCAACTCGTTGCAGGGACTGGTAAGAACTAGGAGCGTAGCAAGAGGCAAGGTTGATATTCGAGTCGGCAACAAAGCAAGAGTTGCTGCGTTGGAAGTCGACACGATGCAGCTTCATTTACCTTCCGGATTCATTATGGAACTAAATAATTGTTATTATGTTCGAGTGCTCAGTCGAAACATTATTTCTGCTTCATGTTTGATGAGGCAAGTCTATGAGTCAAATATCAAGAATAATGGTTATTCTTTATATTTAAATGATATGTTTCACGGCTTTGCACCCGTCCAGGACGAGTTATTTATTTTGAATCTTGATGGTGAGTCGGTTTATAACATAAATGTTAAAAGGTTGAAACCAAATGATCTGAATATGACTTACTTTTGGCACTGTCGGCTTGGTCATATAAGTTGGAAACGCATGAAGAAGCTCCATGATGATGGAATCCTAACTTCGTTCGACTTGGAGTCGTTCGAGACATGCGAATCTTGCCTACTCGGCAAAATGACCAAGATACCTTTTGCAAAGAGTTGCGAAAGGGCGTCTGACTTGTTGGGACTAGTACATAGTGATGTATGTGGACCAATGAGCACGACAACCAGAGGTGGTTATGAGTACTTCATTACCTTCACTGATGATTTGAGTAGGTATGGATATATCTACTTGATGAAACATAAGTCGGAAGCCTTTGAAAAGTTCAAAGAATTCCAGAATGAAGCACAGAATCAACTCGACAAGAAAATAAAGTTTCTTCGGTCGGACCGAGGAGGCGAGTACATGAGCCATGAGTTTTATGACCATCTGAAAAGTTGTGGAATAGTTCCTCAACTTACTCCTCCAGGAACGCCACAAAGGAATGGTGTTTCGGAAAGGCAGAATCGGACCTTGTTGTACATGGTACGGTCAATGATGAGTCGAACAGATCTGCCTTTATCATTTTGGGGTTATTGTCTAGAAAAAGCGGCGTTCACACTAAACAGAGTACCATCAAAATCGGTAGAGAAGACACCGCATGAGATGTGGACAGGCAAAAAGCCGAGTTTGTCTTTTCTTAAGATTTGGGGTTGTGAAGCATTTGTCAAGCGACTCCAGTCAGACAAGCTTACGGCCAAGTTGGATAAGTGTATTTTTGTGGGGTATCCGAGGGAAACCTTGGGTTACTACTTCTACAACCGAGAAGAGGGCAAAGTGTTTGTCACTCGAAATGGTGTCTTCCTTGAGAAAGAGTTTCTCAGTCGGGGAGTAAGTGGGAGCACGGTGCAGCTCGAAGAAATTCGAGAGGAACCAGCTAGTAGCGAGTCGGCAAAAACCTTGGAGGTTGAGCCGGTCGTGGTAGCTGAGCCGGCAGCAGCACCTGTACTACGAAGATCGGCAAGATTATGAAGTGTTCGTGATGTATTACTATTAGACAGTGATGAGCCGACAAATTATTCGGAAGCGATGGTGGGATCTGATTCCGAGTCATGGCATGGAGCCATGAGATCCGAGTTAAAGTCCATGGATGAAAATCAAGTTTGGAACTTGGTTGATCTGCCAGACGATGCAAGATCTGTCGAGTGCAAATGGGTCTTTAAGAAGAAAACTGATATGGATGGAAATGTTTCCGTCTATAAAGCACGTCTTGTCGCGAAGGGGTTTCGACAAGTTCAAGGAGTTGATTACGACGAGACTTTCTCGCCCGTAGCGATGCTTAAATCAGTTCGGATCATGTTAGCTACAACAACCTATTTCGACTATGAGATATGGCAGATGGATGTCAAAACGGCTTTCCTTAATGGAAATTTAACCGAGGACGTGTATATGATACAGCCCGAGGGTTTTGTCGATCCGTCTAATGCTGACAAGGTATGCAAACTTCAGAAATCCATTTATGGGTTGAAGAAAGCATCTCTAAGTTGGAATATTCGCTTTGATGAGGTAGTCAAATCGTTTGGCTTCATCAAGAGTGATCATGATTCTTGTTTATACAATAAGTTTAGTGGGAGCAAAGTAAACTTTCTAATCTTATATGTGGATGACATATTATTGATTGGAAATGATGTCCAGATGTTGCAAGAAACCAAGGAATCATTGGAAAGGAGTTTCTCAATGAAAGACTTGGGTGAGGCAACATATATTCTCGGAATCCGGATCTATAGAGATAGATCAAGAAGGCTCATTGGATTGAGTCAGAGTACATATTTGGACAAAGTGTTGAAGAAGTTCAACATGGAATCGTCTAAGAAGGGGTTCTTACCGATGTCCCATGGTGTAAAACTTAGCAAGACTCAGTGTCCTTCGACAACTGATGAGCGAAGTCGGATGAGTGCGATTCCATATGCTTCTGCAGTCGGATCCATCATGTATGCCATGATTTGTACTAGGCCGGATGTTTCGTATGCTCTAAGTGTTGTGAGCAGATACCAGGCTGATCCTGGAGAAATCCACTAGACAGCGGCTACAAATATCCTAAAGTACTTGAGAAGGACTAAGGATATGTTCTTGGTTTATGGTGGTGAAGATGAACTCAGTGTAAAGGGTTACACGGATGGGAGTTATCTTACCGACTCTGATGATTCTCTTCGCAATCCGGATATGTGTTTATTATAAACGGAGGTGCTGTGAGCTGGAAGAGTTCCAAGCAAGAGACTGTGTCTGCATCTACAACAGAGACTGAGTATATTGCCGCCTCAGAGGCAGCAAAGGAAGTTGTTTGGATGAGGAATTTCCTCATGGATCTTGGTGTGGTTCAGGGCTCGTCCAATCCATTGGACGTGTATTGTGACAACAATGGTGCTATTGCACAAGCCAAGGAACCTAGACAACACCAGAAGAACAAGCACATATTGCAAGGTACACACGGATGCAAATATTGCGGATCCGTTGACAAAGTCGTTACCACAGCCAAAGCATGAGGCGCATCTGAGAGCCATGGGCATTAGATGCTTAGACATGTGATGTCAGAAGATTGACTCTAGTGCAAGTGGGAGAATGTTGGAAATATGCCCTAGAGGCAATCATGTATGATGAGATTTCCCATTGTATTCATAAAGATATAAAGTTGTCCTTGTATGAACATCTGATGTGTATCATTGAATATGTGATTCGGTTGTGGAACTATGCATTCATGTTGTTTGTACTAAATTTCCTTGGTCATTGAGGTTGTGCTGGACACACAACTTAGACCAATGTGAAAGTCGGCTTGATGACTCGGTTCCACTTGTCATGGGCATGGAGATGCCATTCCGACTTACACAGATTCGGCTAAAGAGTTTAGCGAGTCGGATTGACCCATGTTGAGGTACAACGAACAAGTTATCATTTGTATATCTCAATCAATGTAATCCTTAGACCTGAGGTTGTTGCATAGTCCGAGTTGAGGATCACCAACTTAGGTTCTATCAAACGCTGATCCGTAACTGGGAAGTTATAAAGGGAGAGTTTAGGTCGACTGAGAATCAAGCTGCGTGATGTGAATAACCAAGATGGGATTTTTTTTCCCTCCACCTAGAGAGATATTCTCTGGGCCCTCTTGTGCGATATGATTCGGAAAGCATGGCCATGCACGACTCGGTTAAGTGTTAACCGAGGCGATCGACTAAGAGTTAGTCGGCTGAATCACTTGTCTCGAATCGAGAAGAGAGTCGGACTATTTAAGTTTTCAAGAACATTGATCACTGCACCATAGAGATCAATGATAACCTGACGTATCCCGAAGTACCCATTCGTATTTTGGAGGAAGCTTTTAGAACCACCAGGACCCCAAGTTTCTCAAGATTTAGTGGAGTAACCACACTGAAGAAGAAGCTACCTGGGAACAAGAAGACTCCATCAAGACGAAGTTTCCCGATCTTTTTAAATCCTAGTTTTCTTCTTTCTTATTTCTCAAATCTCGGGACGAGATTTTTTTAAGGAGGGAAGGTTTGTAACATCCCAAAAATATTGAACAAGGTTATCAAATTCCAATCACCAAATTTAGGGTTAACAAAAACTTTTGTTAATTAAAATCATATGAATGCATGTGTGTATGTGATGATTGTATGAATGCATGAATGGACTTATGTGATTGTTCTAAATAGCAAGGAATGGTTTAAAGATGAAAACAACATCATCTAAAACATTTCCAAGCAGAAACAAATCAAGAGAAAAATCAAAAACAAACCAAACAAGCAAATGGTCATTTTTGCCAATCTTGCTCACTAGGTCACTTTGAGTGTATCTAGTCCAAGATTTCAAACAGAAACAATTCCATTTCTTTTCACCTCTTGCTAGACCAAGTAAAAGTGAACCCAAGCCCACCTTTCAAACTTACAGAAACATTTGGCAACTTGATTCAAATGACAATTCAAAATTGAATTTAGTTCATATGTGAAGATCATCAATTCTCAAAACTCAACCAAACCAATTCACCTTGACCTTTCCAACTAACCAGAGACTACCTAATATGTAACTAATACACCCACCAAGTTTGAACCAAAAATTCAAATTCAAATCTCTTTCGGCTATTTCATCAAACACCTTGCAAACACAAATCAAACAAACAACAAACACTATAGTGAGCAGTGATTTGGCCGAACTTGTTCCCTCTCTAGCTCACAGCAGACATTTAGTAGATCATATAGCTCAGTTATCAAGCTCTAGCACCACTGTGAGCTTGCCATTGCCATCAATGGTGACCATGCCGAGCCTCACCTTGCCACCCCTTGGTCGACGGCAAGCTAGGAGCAGCACCAAGACTAGCCACCTTGTCTGGGACATTGACCACCGTCCACCGCCACCCCCTGTCCAACGCCAACAAGCAGCAAGCCACTAGACCACTCTAGAATCGTCGCACCCTATGCCTCTACGCCATGCCGAGAGCATGCCAGAGCGCCGTGCTCGACACACTCCCACAGACCGCGCGCCGCCCTCGCCGCGCGCAAGCGTGATCACCATCGTCCCAGGAGACCGCCAGACAACCCTATTCGCTGCCGCGCAACCCGTAGCCGCGGTGCGCCATTAAAATGCCTGTCGGACACGCCCAGAGCACCGCAACGTTCCGACCGTCTCGCACCGCCCCACGCCGTGTAACCATGCCATTGAGCTTCGCCAGGAAGAATAACACCGACCCTACCGTCACCCATGCCATTAGCCCACTGTGCCGACGACCACAACGAGCTCCACCCGCGCCCGTCGGTCCCCTCTTGGCACTATAAATAGAGGCCACCCCCGCTCAATTTGTTCACACCACCTCACTCCCCTCTCACTCAGAACCACCCCCACTCATTCCTGGAGCAAGGCAAGCAGCACATCGTCGGAATTTGGCCGGAGTCTGCCGCAGAGGAGGAAGAAAGGAGCCAGCGATTGGAGCCGCCCCAGGAGGAGTTGCCGGTACCAGGAGGTTCATCGTCGTTGACTTCTTCGTTCGCCCCCATCGCCGACCCTTGCCTAAGCCCCGATGAGCCCCCGTAGACCCCCACTGGCCGCTCTAGGGTTTTGTCTTGCCGGAGTTTCCCGACGGAGACGATAGGTCACAGTCGTTGGATTAGAGTTTGATTGTGCGGTCTAGATCACCCCGTACTGCTTCACACCCCCTGTATCACTGACTGGTGGGGTCATCCACTTAAACTCACCCGCGTGCGCGCTGTGCGCCGTGGGCCGGCCCATTTTCATTCCCGCGTGACCCAGTAGTTTGAATTTAGGTTTATTCTTTTAGTTTCAAACTCAGTTGTGTACCTAGATTCAAAAATCAACCCAGGTTAATTCACTAAACCAAAATGCATGAAACCAATTTTGCTAGAAAGGTATTGGAATTCTTAATCCAAGCCCGTTTGATTCAAACCATTTGGAATTGTAGATCACCTATAGTAAAAATAACAATGCAGAAGCTTTTCTGCATTCAAACATTTTTCAAAATTCAACCACAAAAGCTTTTGAGTTGATTCCAACTCTCAAAAATCACATTTAATAAGACCTTTCTGAATATATAAAAATATCTAGGTTTACTTGCAGAAATAATGATCAAGCAATAAAAGAATGCCTCATAGGCCATTCTAGTCACTTTAATTAATTAAAATAAAAAGTTTAACCCTTATTAAATTGTGACACCACTTTAAATCACATTCCCATGTACTGAAATATGTGGTGATGACATGTGTCAATATGATCCCATGTTTTAGTTGGAGAATATTAAATATTAAGTAGTTTTTCAATGAGTAGAAATTACTTTTCCAAATTAAAATAAATAAGACAAGTGCTTTGATGATTGTAATGTTGTGATGATGCTATATCATCTAGTGAAAACCTTGGTGTGATAAATAAAAGTAGTTAAGTATTGTTTGGTGATTGTGTACCTCGTATTTATTTATAGACGCTAGTACTGATGAAGGATACGAGGAGGAATGATGCTACTACGAAGAGGAAGCCGAGGAGAACTTCAACCACTACTCTACACAAGCTCATACTTGCAATTATGCAAGCTACTATCTAAGAAAGCTAACACTTGCAACTATGAAAGCTAGATAACCTATGCAATGCATTAGGCATGCTTGGTTAGATATATTTGATTATACCCAATCCTAGTTTTGTTTGTAAGCTTAGTTATTTTATTATTTATCAAAGCTTTCTAGTTAAGCTTGCTTGATAAATTGTAGAGCTTAGAAATATTATTTAAAGGTAGCATAAAGAGCATAAAACTTGACCTAAGTTAGATAATCTTGATGTTATCCTGAGGCATGAGATTGAACCTAGATAAGATACACTTGTTTACCCTCCCTTGTAGATGCTAGTGCTAAGCATAAAACTTGATCACTTTAGATGGGAATACTTGGTGAAAATGATTATGAAAACCTTAGAATGATGAGTCATTCTACTGAAATGTTTTGACATGTGTTCCTGAACACCAGATGATTTTGATGATGAAAATGTTAAGGCATGAGCCTTAGCCCTTTATAAAACTGATGGTTGTCTGGATGCGATACCATTCCAATTTTACCGTACAACCATAATACCAGAAATTTGGGTAGGGCTTGACTAGGAATTTATATACCTTAGTATGGGTTCTCTTGCGGCCAAGGTTTGAGCTGAGGCTACCTTGTGAAGATTGTCCACCTGTGCAGTTCCCAAGATGACAGTTGGTCATGGTTGGGAGGCCAAACTCACAGGAGAGATTCCTATACTAGGGCGTGTAATTGAAAAGTTAGGATTGATTATCCGCATACTAAGTATGGTGAATTCATGATTGTTCCTGACGGATGTATCGAATATTGTGGCGAAAGTATACCACCTCTGTAGAGTGTCAAACTATTCGAATAGCCGCGCCTGCGGTTATGGAAAGTTGGAGTGGCCATACTGTTCCGTCGTCATATGTTTTCAAAATGAGTTATGAAATGATTTATGACTTTGACTTGACCACAATAGGGTTGTGGTATGAAATTTAAGTTCCCACTTAGGTGTTATAAAACTTTCAAATAGTTTTCTTTGCTTCTGAACTCAGTAGAGGTAAATCTGGCTTTTTGCAAAACAACCTAGAGCCTAGTACTTCCTACTAAAAACCACTTCACGTGTTAGTATTAGTTTGCGAGTACTTAAAGAGTACTCATGGATTTGTCTCTGGCTATTCCCGTGGCCAGACTATGAAGAGGACTATCAGGAGGATGGACCACAGGAAGGTTACGACAACTAGGATCATCTCCCATCGTCAGCATTTCCTGTGGTCATGAAGATGGAGTCTCGCCTACGCTATCGTTATTATTACGTTATTCCGCTGCTATGATTGTATTAAGACTGGATCATGAGATCCTTTATTTGTTGTAAGACCTTATGTATGGTTTGTAATGGATGATGTACTGTAATATCCAATCTATTATGTCTCGCAAAAATGGTAATCCTGGGATTGCGATGTATGGCATAACAGGCATCTGGGATTAAAAATCCAGGTGTTGACACCAACTCCGGACAAAACCGATGTCCTGGGAATGCGACTAGACCAATTATCGATGTCCGAACGAAAAAATCATCCTGAAAACGGCGTCTTGTGAACCAGAGTGGAGATGCTTAAGGGCATCCACTATGTAGTCCATAAGGCTATCCACAAGCCAAAAAGTAGTCCATAAGGTTATCCATATACATAGTGGAGGTTTACTTTAGGAGATTTTCCTTAAGGGTGACCTACAAGCTTATGAGTTGTCCACAAGCAATAAACAATTATTTTACTCTCTCCTCTCTCTTGCTTGTTTGTACTTTTAATAGACATGTGGGTCCCAGCTTATGGTGAACTTGACCTTATACATTGTAACCATTTCCATAAGCTATATGGGTCTCATTTTATAGCAAAGGTTCACTTTATACATAGGTGATGCCCTTAGAACCTGGACTCTTTGGTTTCTCCGTGAATGTTATACATGGCGCTTTGCTGCTTTTACAAAAAAAAACTTCTCAACATTACATATTGCTTGAGTTGTAGTAGTAACTTGGATATAAAAAGGATTATACACCTTTTCAGAAAAAAGGGTTGCATAACGCTTCCTTGTCTAGTTACACCAAAGCATCATTTTTCTTTTAGAAATTGGCATTTTATTACTTATAGTAATGTTTACAACCATGTCTCAGTATAACCAAGATGCACACAACCGACAACCATCCATGGAAGAAAAAAGGTAAAAAACAACTATGCCACAAATATATAATCCTGATACATAAGACGCCTAGGTAGGCGGAAGATCAATCCGCTGATTACGCTTCCATCCATGTTAGGGAAAAATCCCTTGTTGTATCCTCCAAGCGTGTACATATCTTCATAAATAGGTCCTAAAGCATCATACGTTGTAGAGATGACCATAAAAGTAGAGTGGCCGTGCTCCCATAGATAACCTGCAAATAAGAATACAATTTATCATTAAAAATCTTGTCATTTCTATATAGTCATAGTGACCAAATAATGACAACCGCTTACATCCTAAACAATATTCTGTATTTATCCGCAATCATATGTAACCAATTACCAAATATATTGGCAACAAAGCGAGAAGAAGATACGCCAGAAGCTACTTGGATGATTGACCATATAGAAACGAGCGAAATTACATTAAAAAACAAATGTTTAATTATCTCATTCTAATGACAAAAACACATTTTTACTTCCTTTGCTAATTCTGTTTTACAAGATTATCTTTTGTGAGAATAATCCCTCGACGTAGATACCATGCGAATATTTTCGTCTTGAATGATATTTCCATCTTCCAGATTTTATTATTATCATCAACTTAAATATCAGTTGTACCAGAGCTCTATATATGAAATCTACCAAGAATTTTCATTCTCTAGTAAATTCTAGCTGAACTCATCAGAATCTTCAGACACCTATACTGTGACTAATCTATTTAAAAATCATTCCACAATGCCAGTCTCGGTCCAATGAGCTCTCTTCTGAACAACACATTCATAGGGTTTAATTCCATAACGTTGGAAGGTGTATCTCCTTTGTGTCTGCACAATATTGTACAGAGTAGAATATTGTTATCAAAGAGTAGCCTAGCCAAGCTATTTATCCTCCCAAAAACGGTATATGCGATCTATCTTTAATATTAAAGGTACCAAAATGAAAGAAATGATTTTTGGAAGCCATTAGCCTAACCCAAAAGTGCGAATCTCTAAGATTTCATAGAACTTGAGATACAACTTTTGAACCAACATATTTCCTCTAATGAATAGTTTGCCAAACATCGTCCCCTGTAACTAGCTTAAAAAGTTATTTACCTAGAAGGCCAGTGTTTTTGACATGTAAGTCATGTATACCAAGTCCACCTTGGTATTTTGGTCGGCAAACCACACTCCATTTGACCGGTCGATATTTATTTTTCTCACTATCCCTTTGCTAAAAGAATCTTGATTAGAAATTAATCCGTTCAAGACTCTTTTCGGTAATTGGAGAACGAGATCATATACAATATCATATTAGTGAGTACTGATTTTATGAGTACACGTCTTCCCCCCCCCCCCCCACAGATAGCAATTTTATTTTCCAACTACTAAGTCTTTTATAGTCTTTCCTCGATGATTGTCCATTTAGCGGTAGTGGCTCTCCGATAGTGGACCGGAATATCCAAGTAGTTGATCAGAAACTAACCCTACCCGCAACCAAAGAGTTCGGCATACAGGTGAGCCGCATCCTGGGCCTTTCCAAAACAATACAACTCGCTTATATGGAAATTTATATTTAATCTGGAAAGTTGTTTGAATGCTAACAATATTAATTTTAGATCATTTGTTTTTTTAAATCGTGTTCCATAAATAAGATTGTATGGTCGGTATATTGAAGAATAGAAAGTCCCCCATCAACAAGATGAGGAACTATCCCATTAATCTGGCCAACAACCTTTGCGCTCTCGATCAAGATTGCCAACATATCGGTCACTATATTAAATAGTATAGACGATAGTGGGCCACCCTGTCTCAGTCCTTTCTTTGTCTAGAAGTATTTGCCAATATATTCATTAACTTAGATGGCCACACTACCTCTAGAAACAAAAGAATATATGAGAGCATGCCACTTGTCCGAAAAACCTTTCACACGGAGTGTGTGCTAAAGGAAATACTACTTGACCTTATCCGAAGGAGTATTCGCGGCAGGCTTGGAGGTGGCAGCAGCGCTTGCGGAAGGAGTTTCAGTTGAAGCCTTGGCATCGGGGAACTCCTGACCCATTCCAATAGTCATCAACATGCGAGAGAATTTATTCGCCTACTTTATGAATGGCGTAAGCTCAATTTCTTTGCCAGCGTCATTGACTCGAAGGGAGGAGCTAACCTTCTTCAAGTAGATCTTCTCGCCATGGGAAAGCGCCAACTCCATTGATATTTTCCGCCCATTCTTCGACTGCAGCATACTATACCCCGTCAATGGGTTCAGATTAGTAAGAAATATTGCCGCCAAATCATTTAGATCTCCAGGTACGTCTTTTTCAGGAAAGATCTCCGCGTGCAGGGTCTTGAAAGCAAGATGAGAGCGAATCAACAGATTGCACCCGCGCATGCTGTTTGCCTCCAAGGTGCCAATGTCATCTGATAAAGGATCAGATTTTAGCTCCTCTTGCAGATCCAAAGATTGGCCAGTAATTTCTATGAAAAGGAGGGTGAAGCAACATTTGAGGAACTCATATAAGAAAAAAAAGGAATACAAGCGTACCAATGTAAGGAGCAACAAAACTTACTTTTGAGAGATGAATTGAAGACCTTCACACGAAGGCGAAGATCTTTGCACCGTCTCTACGGCTTCAGCTTTCTTCTGGATAGCTTCGGCTTCGGAAGCAGCCTCTTGCTTGGCTTTTTCAAGCAGCAATTTTGTCTGCTTCAGTTCGGCTTCCAGCCCATCCACTCGCTTTAGCGCTTGATCACGAATAATCGCGGATTCTTCAGCACTAACTACGTCAAGATGCAAGTCTTCATCATCAAAAAATGATCAGATGGAGCAAAAATAATAACAACTAATTAGACGTACCTTTGGATTCACTAGTGCAGAGCCCCCCTTTAACTCCGGTTGGGAGGGCCCTCTAATAGCGGTTCTCCAACCGCTGTTAAAGGGTTCGGTGTTAGAGGGGGGGCCCCTTTAACACCGGTTCTTATACGAACCGGTGTTAAAGGGTGGCGCACGTGGGGCTACCGTAGGCCTCAGGCCCTCCCCCCCTTTAACACCGGTTCGGGGCTGGAACCGGTGTTAAAGGTTCTTCTGCCGCGGCAGATATTTAGGCCGTTTTCCTCTGGCGAGAACTGCGCTGGCGTGAAATCAGCATGAGTAGACTTCTGCCCCGCCTGCCAAGGCGTATTTACGGAGGGGAGAGCGAGGGGGAATCGATCGGGAGCGGTATACACATAAATCGTCATCGGTACATACGAGTTCATGAATAATTAAGCAACTATTATTATACACAAACATCGTCATCGGCACATACATCGTCATCGGCACATACATCGTCATCGTTCATTTTGGTGGATATCTAAAGAGTTCTCGCCAGCGTGGCGACCTCATCATATGAACCCGCCAATTCCTCTTGAATGGCTCATATGCGTTCAAATGGTAGGAGTTGGTCCCGCATCCGTTCGATCTGAATATATATGAAGAATGGGCCGTCAATATATATATAAGAATAAAACTCAACACAATTGATGGTAATAAAATAATGTTGTGGACTTTGTTTACTTACTCTAAGTTGTTCTAGTGCGGCTTTGCCCGTTGCACATATCGTGTTGCGAATGAACTCGCAAACATAGTACCCACATAAGTTATTGCCGTGTCCTGATACGCGCACTTTACGAGAATAGAGAGTTCAATCAAAATAATAATCAATAAAGCATGATATAATGGAATTGGAAGCTAGCTAGTATTACTTACATTTTGGTCTACAAATTTTAGTTCTTGACCATTCACCCAGGCCCTGCCCGTGAACCTTTTCCAAACCCTGTCCGGCAAAGAAAATGGATAAAGGAGTAATTAATTACTTGTTGTCACGAAAGTTGCCGATCTAGTGCGATAATATGATTGAAATTACCTCTGGAGCATCTCTCTAAAGTTTGCCCATATCTCTTTTTCTTTTAAATGTGAGTCCATGACAAGGACTTTTCTGAGTCGGGTTGAATGACTAGCGAATAAAGTGGAACCTCATACGCATAACTCATCATCGTTACACTTAACATCGAGTAAGCTGAAATAGAATGTGTACAAGAGAGAGGGTAACAGTACTCACGAGAAGTTGTAAGGCAATAGTATTTCCCTTTGGGTTTGTTGTCTCAATAAAGATGTTAGCAAGTAATCTTCTGTTTGCCCGGGTTTGGTTTCTACCACTTCTTAATGAACTCTATTTGGGTCAACGAACCCAATGTCAAAAGGGCCTCCTTTCCTGCATTCCATAACCTTTTTCCTGCATAATAGTATATACATATATGGTGAGCATATATATATACATGCAATTAATAAAGTGAATGAGATGAGATATAAATTATAGAAATAGTACGTACACACAATAAAGGCTGATGGCAGCTTTGTGAGTTCCTTCGATTGAATAGAAAATGCAAGTCTTGAATGTTGAAGTCGATCGCGTCGTCTCCATGAAGAAAATCTCATCTCTTATATGCGTTGTGATCCATTCTACCTTTCTCGTCTTGCAGAAATGAAGGTACCACTTGTGCAATTTTAGCATCTTTGTTGGTAGATTCTTGAGCTCCTCTTTCTTGTGAGATTCTTCCCATACTTCCATGGCTGTATGGGGTTGGCATCGCATTTGGGCAAGTTGTCTCCCATGGCGTTCAAGTATGCAATGTAAGTCATCCCCATCTCATTGGCCTTTCTTTGTAGCTCTGCCTCGTAATCATTTACGGGAGAGGCGTCCGTGAGTCGAACATTTGGGCGGCGCATGATTGGTTTTCTGCTCTCCGAGCATGGGAACTGTTTTCAGGGTGCCTCATTGCTACTTTCAGTCTCCCTACGACGCCTTGCATCCGCCTTCAAAATCTGGCGCTCGTAGTCCAGCACAAGTGGGGTTTCAGGTTTCAAAAGATTTTTGTAAAACTTCTCCACCACCGCCGGATCTATTTTCTCCTTTGGCTCGGCACGTCTAGGTGCAAAGAATTTCTTGACCTGTTCTTCCGAGATCCTATTGGTCTCCTCGTCACTGCGATTCCACGGTAAAACCGGCAATGGCTTGGCGAAAGGCTGCGGGACGTAGTTTTTTGAACTCTTTGGCATATGGTTTGCTACGGATTTCTTTGTGGCAGTGCTACTGATGCTCTTCGTGGCAGTGCTCTTCCGCTTACGCTGAGGAGATGGCTGACGGGCAGGAGATGGCTGCCTTGAGAGATGGTGACGGTAGGAGATGGTGACGGGCGGAGATGGCTGCCTTGAGAGATGGCTAGCGCGGAGATGGCTGCCTTGAGAGATAGCTGAAGCGGCTCAGGGCTAGCGTGACAAGGAGACGGCGGGGGTGCCAGTGACCTCCAATTTGGAAGCACAATGTGTTCCTTCTTCAAAAGAATGGTTGTTTTCACTGCAAATTTGAGTTGAGTTTCCCCTTCACCTGTAGCATGGTCAAGCTGTGCTTCCTCATATTCCTTCACAACCTCATCCACCCTGATTATAGCATAGCCATCTGGAATCGGTCGGCAGTGGTAAGTTCCACCAGCTACATGAGGTAAGGCATAGCCGACAGCCATCTTAATGGATTAGCCCATTAATCTCACATGCAGCTCAGCGTGTTCGCTCTCTGTGATCTCATCCACGGGGTATCGAGGACCCGCCATTTCAAGCGTGGGATGCACGTTCTCCGTGGAAGCCACGCTGCTTTTCATGTGATGCAGGCGCCGGCAGACTTCCAATCTGAGGCTCTTCGTGCCTGAGATGGGCGGTAGCTTGATGGCTCTGTTGTGCATTCACTTGCGCCTCTGTTGCCGCAAGTGCATGTTCTATATGTGTCATCCGCTCAGCGCTCTTTTTCTTTTGCGCGCCATACATGAGAAATCGCTCGGTCGGCAAACCCATCCTTCCACGTCATACCCCTGTGCCTCGTGCATGTCCAGCGTGTTCTTTTTACCGATGGCGGCGTGTGAGCTGGTCATTCTCTCTGTCGGGATGGAAGGTCTGGCGGTTTCCTCGTATGTCGTGATGAGTTCGGTGGGGTTTGGCAAGGAGTGTTGGGAAGATACACAATCCATTTACGGGTCCAACCTTGCCCGATTCCGTAGAACCAAGTCTTTGCACGTAGGTCCCACCCATCCGTCAGGTGTGATCCCTCTAGCACGAGGGCCTTCTCAGCTTCTTCCCACTTAGGCCTCTCGAGATATGTAGCCACGACCCGTCCTCTGGTGATATTCCTTCTTGAGGGCATTAAGCGTATTGGTTTCGACCTCTTTTAGCTATAGCACTTTTTATATGCCTCAAATTCGGGCGGTGAGGTCTTATCTTCGCATAATATCGTCTTGAAATTTGGAGTCTCGCCATTTGACAAATTTGTTCAATTTTGTCTTCGATTCTTGGAAAGCGTCAGCCATCTTCTTTAGAGTCCACTCTTTGACCTTTTCCTTTATAACCGGGTTGTTTTCATCCTCCTCTGGCGGAAGGGTGAAATTTACCAACAACGAATTTCAAAGCGTTTCTTTGGATCTGTCATTGACAAAGGTACCGTCGCCCTTCTTTGGCTTATTCCAATTTTCAATTATGATTGGGATTTGGTCCTTAACAAGAACTCCAGCCTGACGTACAAATTTATGCAAGGCCTTCTTGGGCTCCATCAGCCTGCCATCAACACGGACTGCTTCGATCGTGAACTTTGCATGATCTTTCAACCGCTGGCTCGTGCCTCGCTTGCTCTTTTTCGTAGAAGAAGATGGTTGCTGGCTGGTCGATCCAGAGGGCTAAAACAAGAAAGAAGCGTTAATTAATACATGTAGAAGAAGATTGTTGGTGGAAGTCAGCAGAGGCTTAATCAATGCATATACCTCGCCGGACTTTGTAACCATTAAATTGCGTTCACCGGAGTCTTCATCTTCTCCATGACTAGTACTTGAGCTGTCGTCATCATGTTCCTCCAAGTTTAGATATTGTGAGGTGTCCTCATCAATAATGTTCTCCATTATTTCTTCTTCTTCAAGGTTTCTACTAAGTGGATCCATAGTTTCTAAAACAATAATATTATCTAGAGTAAGAGTGTAAACATTCAAGTGGACTTGGATTCATACACAAATATACATATTATTCATACAAAAATACACAAATAAATACACAAATGAAATTAAAACCCTAAGGATGCTTGATCATTTTAAACGAGTTTCGAGGGGTCGAAACCCTAATCAGGATGAGTCAGAGGTCCAATTTGTATACAAGTTTTAATCTATGCATGTAGTACAATTTATCGAGCAAACAAGTTTTAATCAGGATGAGTCAGCAATCACACACGTTGCACTCCTCACAATCTATCGAGCAAACAATTTCATACAACATAAACAATAGCGTTGGATTCACCCTAATCAGAGTTACAAATCTTTTCTTATGATTTAAATAGTGTTTAATGGGTTTTAAATCATTTAAATAGTTTCTGTTGTCTAAAAATCAAACTAAAATCAGATATATAATCCCCACGGGGTTGTGATTCCAGGGACATATTATTTGTAATTTTCTGAACATTATTTATTTTCTTATGAATTTATTACTCTAAATAAGCCATTATACCATTTATTTAAGTGCTGAAAAACCTTATGTTATTTGGCTTAACCATTTGCATATTGATGATCTACACACAATTGTGAATCCATAGGTATATTATTTGTGATTTTTGGACCAGTAGATATTTTACTATGAATTTATTAACCTAAAAGACCATTAAAAATAATTAAATTATTACAGTAAACACGTACTGTAAAAGTTAAATCCAACTTGATATTAATAATATACTCAATTTTCTGAATTCATTGATATATAATTTGCTATTTTTGGATCTACGAATCTTTTTATATGATTTTTGCAAGATTATACAATTTTCTGCAATTTTTATTTTTTCTTCTATTTTTCAGGAGAGTCAACTGTCATCGCTGACGTGGCAGACAGGTGGCGCATTCTGGTTTGCTCACCGGCGTCGGCATGTACGGAGGCGGCAGGCTCGTCGGCGGCGGTGCTAGTGGCGGATGCGGCGGTCTCCGGCGATGTCGGGCAGTGCTCCGGCGAGGCGCGGTGGAGACGGGCGGCGTCGGCGCGGTGGAGACGAGCGGCATCAGGCGGTGCTCCGGCAAGGCACGGTCGTTGTCGATGAAACCGGACGGCGTCGGTAGCGGTGGAAACAGCGGCATCGGCGGTGCTCCGGCGGCGCGTCGTCGGCAGCAGTGAAACGGCGGCGTCGGCGGTGCTCCCGGCGGCGGTCTGCTCTGCAGGGAAGAGGTGGTGGTCGGCGGGAGAGGTCATATGGAAATGGGCGGCGAGGCAGACGGACGAACTCCAAGCGGCGGCGAGGCCTTGAGCTCAAGCGGTGGCGTTCGGCGGTGGCGGCGCTTCTCTCTGCGGCCGGCGGTGTTCGATCTGCTCTGGGGGAAGAGAGGAAGGGGAAGGCGCGCATTTAATACCCCCCCTTTAACACCGGTTCGTGGCTGGAACCGGTGTTAAAGGGAGATTCCGTTCAGCATTTATTACCCCCTTTAACACGGTTCTAGCCACGAACCGGTGTTAAAGGGTGTCTTGTGAAGCGAAATAATGCCCCCTTTAACACCGGTTCGTATGCGGAACGGTGTTAAAGGTGAAACATTATTTCATGCATTAAAGGGGCATTTTTAATTCAAAAAATATGATATGAATTTAGAAAATTCACATCTTTTTCATTTCAACTCAGAAAAATATGAATAATATATCATAATTTTCAGAAAAATAATATCTATCCATTCATGTAAATCATTTTATATTTACTTTACATGAAAATTTTCAAAATAATTAAAACACTTACATATAAATTTTGATTATTCAATTCAAACAAAAATAAATTGTTAAATCCTAAAACTTTGAACATAAGAAATATTAAGCATCTAAAAATAAATCTAACCCTATTTTATTAGATCAAATCATATTTTAATGCCGCATCTTTTGTATTAACATTTTTGAATTGATTGGATATTTAAATGTCGCATCTTTTGTATACACTTGAATCTCACCAAGCCTCGCTCAACTTGCATTGTTTTTTGATAAAATAGCATATTGTGAACCTAAAAATGATTTTTGTAAAAAATCATGAGCATCGTATCATGTACTGTAGTTCATATCGACCCACTTCCTGGATTCGGTAGGAATTTGTCTTCACCAGAGGTGGACGGAAAGGTTTCAGATCCCCCTGTTGGTACATTGTGCATATAAGGTGGTCTAGTATTTTTGTAAAATGTGTTGGTGGTTTTTTGAATTAGCCATTTGGTGGTTACTTCACAAAACCGTCCATTTTTTATGCTCGGAAAATGGAAAATACCTTTTTGGTGCGATAAAAATGAAAACTTTCTCTTGCAACATTGTTTTCCATGCCATGATGCACATGTATGCACAATATGGCCATATTATCACAAACGATGCCTTGATTCTAGCCATAACATTGGTCATTTGACCCGAAAGCCAAGAAACCTCGAATGAGATAGGTCATTTTGTGAAGGTTTTTTCGAGACATAATCAATATACCAAGTTTGAGATTTTTCCTTCTAACTATGTCACATAATATAACACCACGCGAAGGTTTCACACTGTTTCGATCTTTTTTTATTTTTTATCCCCGTTTTAAACTATCGGCAAACTTTGTCGAACAACAGGCATGATGATTCTTAGCTCGGGGCCAAGCCTCGCTCAACTTGCATTGTTTTTTTGATAAAATAGCATATTGTCAACCTCGAATGAGAATGCAACTAATAGTAAGTTACATAAAGCCGAACTGGAACTGAAAATTAAGATACATAAAAGAACTGAAAATTAAGATACATGGCCAGATTAAGTAACAATCGGCCGAACTTGTTTCAGAATGTTGGAGTGATTCAGTCATGCTCCTGCCTACACCTGTAATACTACGCCCTTGTAGTCGTACTACTTCGCCGTCATCGCTGTCGTCGTAAATTCGCCCGTAATGAACCTCTGGAGATGCAGCGTGGGCTGGACTTGAGGGTAGCGTGGGCTGGACTTGAGGGTAGCGCAGACGGGGGTTAGAGTCGGCGGCAGTGTCATAGGCCATGACGCTCTGGAGAGTCCGACCGCGCCACCATAGCCGACGGCCGGCCTCGTTGAAGTTAGGAGGAGGTGGGCCGTCCTCCTCGTGCCTGGCGAGCGCCCTCTCACGCCGATCCACGAAGAAGGCTTCCCAAGTAGGGAAATAGTCGGGATGCCATCTGGGATTCCTCCGCTGCTCCGGCGTGAGCTCGAAGTAGTAGTGGTTCGTGATGGCCATCCGCGCCACACCTAGAGGGACAGGAGGAACTGCACGCCTCCGATCGACATCCAGCCGACGGGGACACGATGGCAGGCGGGCAGGGGTAGTTCGGCGCAAGCGCCTCCGCCTCCCTGGGGGTTAGTGCTACGGTGGAAGCCATGGGAAAGAGTGATGAGGTTGCAGATATGAGTCTAGAGATGTGCAATGACAATGGAGGCCAACCCTACATATATATATATAGTGAACTAGCGGGAAGAACTGGAGGGAAGAAAAATGGCGGGAAGAAG
The DNA here is from genome assembly GCA_023614405.1 of Avena insularis. Classification (NCBI taxonomy): domain Eukaryota; kingdom Viridiplantae; phylum Streptophyta; class Magnoliopsida; order Poales; family Poaceae; genus Avena; species Avena insularis. The sequence continues at coordinate 36,622,879 of CM042697.1, read as the reverse complement.
AACTGGCGGGAAGAAAAATGGCGGGAAGAAAAATGGCGGGAAAAAATGGCGGGGTGAACCTTTAGTCCCGGTTGGAGACACCAACCGGGACAAAACACGAGTCAGCACTAATAATAGGGGTGAGTGTCGACATTATGTCGTGCGACGTGTACCTTGTCCTGGATGGTGTCACCAACCGGGACTAAAGATGAACCTTTAGTCCCGGTTGGAGACACCAACCGGGAAAAAACACGAGTCAACACTAATAATAGGGGTGAGTGTCGACATTATGTCGTGCGACGTGTAACTTGTCCCGGATGGTGACACGAGTCAGCACTAATAATAGGAGTGAGTGTCGACATTATGTCGTGCGGCGTGTACCTTGTCCCGGATGGTGTCACCAACCGGGACTAAAGATGAACCTTTAGTCCCGGTTGGAGACACCAACCGGGACTAAAGATGAACCAGTCCTCCAACCAGGACTAATAATAGGGGTGAGTGTCGACATTATTTCGTAAGTGTCGACACTATGTCGAGCTGCTTGTACTATAAATAGGCATCCTTGTGAGTCCAGTCCTCCAGCCAGTTTGAGGCTATGCCTTACCTCCTTTCGAGAGCAGGGACACCACTACGGCGGTTTGAGGGAGATGCCGGAGCCAGGTCCTCCGGCATCTCCAAGAAACTGGTCATAGAGGCACTCCTAATATGTGAAATTAGTTAGCTCCAGTGTATTGATCTAGTTAGAGAAGTTACAAAGCTGCAAGATGGTTTCGAGGCGAGGACACCACTACGGCCAGTTCGGGAGATGCCGTAGAGCCTAGTCCTCCGGCATCTCCAAGAAACTGGTCATAGAGGCACTCCTAATATGTGACCACGCGTTTGGAGATCAGATCTTAATGGTAAGAAATGCGAATCGGGACAACTTCTTCTCATAGTCGGTCCATCCACAAAACATGACTAACACTCAAGACATGTATTAATATTAAAAACATGAACTAGAGTTACATAATATGAGCATGAACTTCTTGGCATATGTCCTTCCTTATGATCGCTTGAGCGTAACCATGGAGCATCTTCTTTACTTAACGGAATGCTTGGGTGGGTTTTCCTTTGTGAAGGCGGAATTTCATCAAACTTATTATAATCTTTTGACATGTACATCTTGTCCTCGATTCCCACGATGTTTCTTTTCCTGAAAGAACTATGTGGCGCTTTGGCTCATCATATGATGTATTCGTTTGCATATTTTTCTTTTTTTGGTCTAGAGGACATGTCCTTCACATAGAAAACCTGAGCCACATCATTGGCTAGGACGAATGGTTAAATCTAAGTTCTTGTCTACCTTCATAAGATTGTTGAGATCCACCGTTGTCATTCCGTACTTCTTGTCTACCTCAACCCCTCATCCTGTTAGCTTGACCCATTTGCATCGAAACAAGGGGACCTTAAAATTAGGTCCATAGTCAAGTTCCCATATCTCCTCTATGAACCCATAATACATGGTCTTTTGCCCATTGTCTTCTGCTGCATCGAGCGAACACCCTTTATTTTGGTTGGTGCTCTTTTTATCTTGGCCTATCGTGTAAAATGTATTCCCATTTATCTCGTACCCTTGGAAAGTACATACATCGAAGATGGTGTCACGGCCAACAAGTACACTGATCTAACAGTGGTGTTATTCGTGAGAAGTCTTTGCAGCTAGCCAAAACTTCGCCATGTGTTCACTTATAATCCATTCATCGATATCCGGTGTTTGAGGAGTATTAAATTCTTGTGTTCATTGATATACGGGGCAACCAAGATAGATCTTTGTAAAACCGTGTAGTGTGCTTGATTGAGAGAATGCCCGTCCCTACATATCATTGATTTACATCCTAGGGTGCCTTTTCCACGCAGTCTCCCCTCATGTCGTGATTCTGGAACACCAATCGCCTTAAGGTCAGGAATAAAATCAACACAGAACTCAATGACCTCCTCTGTTACATAGCCCTTGGAGATGCTTCCTTCTGGCCTAGCACGGTTATGAACATATTTCTTTAAGACTACCATGTACCTCTCAAAGGGGAACATATTGTATAGAAATACAGGACCGAGAATGGCAATCTCTTCTACTAGGTGAACCAGGAGATGCGTCATAATATTGAAGAAGGATGGTGGGAACACCAACTCAAAGCTGACAAGACATTGGGCCACATCTGTTTGTAACCCTGGTAGGCTTTACGGATCGATTACCTTACGAGATATTGCATTGAGGAATGCACATAGCTTCACAATGGGTACTCGAACATTTTCGGTAGAAGCCCCTCAATGCAATCGGAAGCAATTGTGTCATAATCACGTGGCGATCATGAGACTTCAGGTTTTGGAATTTTTCTCGCCATATTTATTATTCCCTTTATATTGACGAGAAGCGACGGGACCTTGATCTGCTCGGACATTCAAAAAGATTTCCTTCTACGCTTTGGTAAGAGCGTAGGTGGCGGGAGTTAAGTGGCATCGTTTACCCTTCTCGTTCTCAGGATGCATAGGCTCTTGAGGGCCTTGAGGCGTTGCTGGTCTGCCGTGCTTCGGTGTATCTTTTGTCTTCCCATACACTCCTAGAAAGCCTAGCAGGTTCATGCAAACATTCTTCGTCACGTGCATCACGTCGATTGAAGAGCGGACCTCTAAGACTTTCCAATAGGGTAGGTCCCAAAATATAGATTGCTTCTTCCACATGGGCGCGTGTCCGCATCGTCATTGAACAGATAGATCGCCAGGATCTTTTCCAAAGATTACTTCTAGGTCCTTGACCATACCAAATACCTCCTCACCGATGCGGAGGACAGGCTTCCTCCGGAGTTACGCCAGACGTTTGAAATGCTTGCCTTTCTTTCTTCTTGGATGCGAGTTCGGAAGAAATCGGAGATACCCTAGGTACATAACCTTCTTACATTTATCCAAATATACACTTTCGGTATCATCTAAACAGTGTGTGCATGCATTGTATCCCTTGTTTGTCCGCCTAGAAATGTTACTAAGAGGGCCAATCATTGATGGTTACAAAAGCAATGCTCGTAGGTCAAATGGCTCCCCTTTGTGCTCATCCCATATCGTACACCTGGTTTGGCCCAGCTGTAAAAGTTCTTCAACTAATGGCCTTAGGTACACATCAATGTCGTTGCCGGGTTGCCTCGGGCCTTGGATGATCATGGCATCATAATGAACTTCCTCTTCATACACAACCAAGGAGGAAGGTTATAGATACATAGGGTCCTGGGCCAGTCTTTGGACTGCAGCTCTGCTCACCAAAAGGATTCATGCCGTATGTACTTAGACCAAACCTTAAGTTCCTTGCGTCACGTCGAAGTCGGGTACTCTCGCTCGACTTTTCTCCTTGTGACCCATCAGCGGGTGTCTCAACATCGCGTCTTTCTTACGGTCTTCCATGTGCCATCGCAACAACTTGGCATGCTATTTATTTCGAAGAGATGTTTTAACCGTGGTATTATAGGAGCATACCACATAACCTTGGCGGGAACCTTCTTCCTAGGGGCCTCGCCCTCAACATCGCCGAGATCGTCTCGTCGATCTTATACTGCGCAAAGGCATACCGAGCATGCATCCAAATTCTCGTACTTCTCACGCGGTAGAGGATGCGATCATTAATGCAGCATGTATCTTACGCACGTCTAATCCTAGAGGCGCACAACCTTCTTTGCTTGGTATGTCTTGTCAGGCAACCCATTATTTCTTGGAAGAAGATTCTTCATTTTTACCAACAACTTTGAAAATGCGTCGGTCACACCATTCTACGCCTTCCATTGCAGCAAATCGATGTGGCACCTAGCTTTTGTGGCCATCTTCGCAAGTTGGATACAACAATGTTTTGTGATCCTTTAACATCTGCTCCAGCTTCTCCTTCTCCTTTTCAGTTTCACATTCTTCCTTTGCATCAGTAATGGCCCGACCAAGATCGTCATCAGCGGGCCCATCTGCTCCCTCTTGATCTTCATTATCTACCCCCGTTGCATTATCATCATATTCAGGATACATATTATGATAGTTGTCATCATCCTCTTATTCTTCGTTGTCTTCCATCACAACCCCTTTTTCTCCGTGCTTGGTCCAACAATTATAGCTGGGCATGAAACCGGATCGAAGCAGGTGGGCGTGAATGGTTATGGTATTTGAGTAGTCTTTTTTGTTCTAACAGTGAACACACGGACAGCACATAAAACCATTGTGACCATGGTTTGCATTAGCCACAACAATGAAATTTTGGAGGCCCGTAATGTACTCGGAAGTGCGGCGGTCACCGTACATCCATTGCCGGTTCATCTGCATTAATATGTAGTATATATCAAAAAATAATAGGGAGATGACCATTTATATATATAGTACATCTATGACACATGAAACTATAGTTGCCGACCTCGACCGAGACGGAAAGAGCAACAAGAAAACTTATTTTGAGCTCTCGGGCATTTCACCGAACACCTCTTGTGCATATGAAAAAAACACAAACTAGCACTCTTCACACCCTCTTGCTAGGCTCCAAAATGTGAAAGAATGGAAGAGTGGGGTGTGTGTGGGCTGGGGTGGTGTCTTATATAGCCCCCCTTTAACACGGTTCATGCCACGAACCCGGTGTTAAAGAAATCTGTAACTGAGGGACCTTTAACACCAGTTCGTGGCATGAACCGGTGTTAAAGGGGGGCTCCTTTTCTACCGCAGGGGCCACGCTGGTACGCCCCCCCCTTTAACACCAGTTCGTAGAAGAACCGGTGTTAAAGCCCTTTTTCGGGATAAACAAAAGACCTCGTTTCCACTAGTGATTCTTCGGCTTCATGACGAATCTTGATAAAACGAGAGGTCATCTCAGCCATCCCGCGCATAAGTGGCTGCATCAATAGAGGCAAAGTTACTTGGGGGCTCAGGTATACATGCAAACCTAAAAATAAACACATATGGAAAGCACTTACATCTCGCATGTCGGGCTCTGGTGGATATTTGGCTATAGCCACACCTTCCCGGAGGTTTTCTTTTTCTTCAAAGGAGGATCAACGGGTAACGATGCCGTATTATTTGGATCCAACTAGGCAGCGGGCTTTTCCACAGGGCCAGTCACGCTTGTTTGTTGACCCGAGAATTTCGGAGGAGGAGTTGGAGCAGTAGTTTCAGCTGACGATTTTGGAGAGGCGTCCTGCTCCTCATCGCTCCTGAAAAGTAAAGAGTGGTCGATTATTTTCTTGGATCATAACTACAGAGCAACAAACAAAAATAAAGAGGTCAAGATAACTTATGAGCTAATCTGTTGTGCTATTTGGAAAATCGCTTCGCAGGGACCAACACGTGTGGGTTTAACATTCCGTAGCTTCGATCATGTCGAATCGTCGGATTCTTCGACCGTTTCCACGAGATTAGGACGTTTTCGTTTTCCCTTCATGGGGACTGCCTCATATTCCTCAGAATGAGCCGAAGGAAGTGATGCAGTGTCATGGGAGGAGCTGGCGGATGCAGCATCATCCTCTTCTATAACAGCAGAAATTTTGGCATATCCCTCGAATACAGTAGCACTGTCAGGCAGTTCCCCAGCTTCGGGAAGTGGAGGCAAACAAAACAGATGGTCATGGCCCTATTAAGTAAAGGAAAATTGCAAAGTCAAAAAGAGAACCCAATTAAACTATAAAGAAAGGGCTGCATCAGTAAAAAGATGTACAGGTTAGGGAAGTTTTTACCTCAGGTGCAGGATACTTCTTGGTAATAGGTTTTACCGACAATCAGTGGGAACGGGGCTTTTCTTCGTAAACTTCGTGAAGGAGCGCACCCACTTCTCCAGAATTTTCAGCGTCATATCCTCGGGTGTAATCCTCATTGTATCTTTTCGACCGGCATATGTCCATATGTCGGCCAGTCGAGCTTGGATAGGTTGAAAATTCGAATCCGCAAGAAATATGTCAGGATTTGAATACCTAACAATCCGCCAGTGTGCAGTTTCTCGATCTGATCCAGCAATGGCGCAATCTCCATCATTTCTTTGGGAGAGGGGTGCTCATCCCAGGATGCGAGCCTCCGACAGGGTTTCGTCGGGTCAAAACGAGCTAACCTAAACTTTTGACCCTTGACATGCTGGTCCATGATATAGAACCACTTTGTTTTCTAGCTTTGGACAGAATCCGCAGCTTTCACGTCAAAGTACTCCACATCTGAGCACACTGAGATTATTGCGCCATCGATGTCATGGACGACAGTATCGATGGCGTTACGATGAACAAAAAATAAATGCTTCCACAGGTCCCAATGGGGATGGATCCTGAGAAAGCACTCGTACAAGGCGATGAAAACATCAATATGAAGGATGGAGTTTAGCATAAGCTGGTAGAGCTGCACGCCATAGACAAAAAGAAGCCCATGGAGAAATTCGTGGGCAAGGAGAGAAAGACCGCAAAAAAGGAATGAAAGGAACATTACCCACCATCCCTCCTCTGGCGATGGCATGTCCTCATCGCTGGGCAGCTTCCAGGAGCCTTCCTCCAAGAGGGAGTAGCCATGGGCCTTGCGCAGCTCGCACGAGGCGCACTTCACTGGCATCCATCCCACAACCCGCGTCTTCCTCGCGGTGGCGTCATCAGTAGATGATGCTGAAGGGAATATGCCCTGAGAGGCAATAATAAAGTGTTTATTATGTGTATTCCAAGTATATGATAGATGTTTATTTTGCATGCTATAATTGTATTAATATGGAAACATTAATACATGTGTGTTTAATAAACAAACAGAAAGTTCCTAGTTATGCCTCTCTCATAAACTAGCTCGTTGATTAACAAGATGATCAAGGTTTCCTGATCATGGACATTGGATGTTATAACGGATCACAACATTAGTGTAATGGTGTGATGAACATTCATCCGAAGTATAGCATTACGATCAAAGTCATTGAGTTTATATTGCTATAACAACTTACGAAGTGATCCTAATCCTTAGACCATGAGATCATGTCAATCACTAACACCGGATGAGTTTCTTGATAACATCAAACGTCACACCGTAACAGGGTGATTATAAAGATGGATTCAGAACTAATAAAGTGTTATGTTGAGGCTCATGGATCGAGAGTGGAATTTGTTCATCCCGATGACGGATAGATATACTGGGCCCTCTCGGTGATATCACATCGATTAGCTTGCAAGCAAGTGATTTGATCACTAGAATGTTATATCACGGGAACGAGAAAAGAGTGCATGTCGGTAACGAGATCAAACTAGGTATGGAGATACCGATGATCGAATCTCGGACATGTAATATATCGTGAAACAAAGGGATTAAGATACTAGCATAAAAGGTTCCGACGATCACAAGAAAGTCATCGTTGAATGTGTGGAAGTCAGTATGGGTCTCAGATCCGCTTCGATTATTGATCCGAGAGGGTCTCGATCATGTCCGCATTATTCACGAACCGTAGGGTGACACACTTAAGAGACACGACATCCAATTGGAGCAAAAGTTTCATGCGAAAAGAATGAACAAGCGCAGAATTTATTTCACTAGATACCGAAACAGGTTTTCGGGTGAAATTGCATAAAGTGGTTATGCATGTGAAATAGAATTCTAGCAAGGGGTTATTTGTGAATGTTTGTCATTAAAGTAATTGACAAAATTCTGAATAAAATAAAAGAGTTTTATTTAATGAGAGTTTGCATTAAATTTGGTGGAAATTTAATGGGAATTTGAGTGGATTTTTTAGTGGAGAAAATTGAAGGGGCATTTTGTGAGTGGAGTGTCCACCCACATGAATGAGGGAGAGGTGGGGGCACCCTCCATGGCCAGCGGCCATGCCCCCTTGGGCTGCCCCCTCCCCTATAAAAGGATCCCCTCCTCTCACTTCTCACTTACACCTCCTCGTGAAGGATCTCTCTCCCCCTCTAGAATTTATCCCCCATGGTCTCGGACTAGCGAGATACATGTTCCCGGTGGCTATTCGAAAAGAAAGATTTGTGCTTCCGCTGCATCTGCTGATTTGCGGCGCTAGGACTTCCTCTCGATCTTGAGATCGGTAAGAGATCATCTACATCAACCACGAGTTGAACTTGTTAAGCTTTGTCGGTCTTCAAGGGTATGTTCTCTACGGATATACATCCGCCCGTTGTTTGTATCTAATATATAGATCTTGGTACATAGTTCACATCGTAGGAATTTTTTTGTTTTCTATGCTGCGAACCCTACAGTGGTATCAGAGCCGGATCTATGCGTAGATGCTTTACACGGGTAGTACACATATGAGTATGTGGGCGATGATGATCATGTTGTTGCTCCTTTGTTGTAATTTTGGATATTGGTGGCATAGTGGGATGCGGCCCGGACAAACTTTACATGTCCTCGCACATGAGACCTGTTCCACGCTTGACATGCAACTAGTTTGCATAAGTGGCTAGCGGGTGTCTGTCTCTCCTACTATAGTCAATATCTATTTTGCAAACGAGTTGTCAACAATTTGGTTATCCTCGTTGTGGTTCATGTTCGTAGGTAAGAACGGTTCTATCTCGAAAGCCCTAAGCCACATAAAACTTGCAATGGATAAATTAGAGGCGTCTAGTTTAGATTGTTGCTGGGCTAGTGTTATGATATGGTAGTGTTGTAAGTAGAAGTATGAGATGATACTCTTACAACACACATAGCGTGTAAACTCCATAGACCTTGGATTTACACATATAGGTATGATAGTGATCATACCACGATGCACATGATAGAGATCATCTGCGGGAACCATAACATTTCACTAATAAACATGTGATGTTTGATAGCATCTTATATTGCTTGTTTAGCGCTTTGTTAGCATAATAAGATGGTCCCTCATTTAAATATCAAGATAAGAATGTGTTCTTCCTTTAGTATGCACCGATTATGTTTCGTCGCTCCAAGACATCACGTGATGATCGGGTGTTCTTGGATCCACGACCATATTTGGTGTAAAAGCAGTTACACACGAATACTAAGGTTCTAACTTGGCGAGCCTAGCATGTACAGACATGGCCTCGGAACACGGACCGAAAGGTTAAGCATGAGTCATATAGTTGATATGATGCCCATTTAATGCTCGCCTTTGAAGCTATACCGACTCACGTGATGATCGGACTTGGTATAGTGGATTTGGTTCATGTAATAACCAAAAAGGCACGAGGGATGTCGTTTTTGAGTGGGAGTTCATTCGTAATATGGATTAGTTGAACTCAATCTATCATACACTTAGTCTAAACTTTACAAATTCTGTTGTAGATGGCACCACCGCTTTTAATTTCAATGTGTTCATGGAGAAAGAGAAACTAGCAGAATGGTAGCAACTTTACCGAATGGGCCATGAATTTGAGGATTCTCCTCTCTGCACAAAAGCAATACGTGCTAGAAGCGCCGTTAGGCCCCCACCTTTAGAGGATGCCCCGAGGAGAAGAATGTCTATCGGACTCGTCGGAGGACCACAACTTAGTTCATTGCGGCATATTGTATGGGCTAGAGCGGAACTTGAAAGCGCTTTCGAAACAACGGGCAGCATTTGATACAATGGGTGAGTTGAAAATGATTTTCGACACATGCTGCTGTAGAGAGCTAGCGCTTCAGAAAAGTTCTTTAGCTGCATGATGGAAGAGCACAACTCCGTTAGTGAGCATGTACTCAAGATGTCGGATTCTGCGATAAGCTTGTGTCCTTGGAATAACGATTCCCATTGACTTAGGCATCCATCATGTTCTGCGGTCTACGCCACCTAGCTATAAGAGCTTTGTGATGAACTATAATATGCAAGGCATGAAGAAGTCTCTCCACGAGCTTACATCAATGCTTAAAAGCTGAAGTGGAGATCAAAAGGAACATCAAGTGTTGATGATCAATAGGAACACTGGTTTCAAGAAAGACAAGAAGGAAAAGCGGAAGGGGGGTAAGGAGGCAAGCACATTGCCGTGCTGAAAAAGAAACCCGAGTTGGACCTAAGTCGTCTGAGTGCTACTATTGTAAGGGGACTGGCCACTGGAAGCGCAACTGCCCCAAGTATTTGGCAGATAAGAAGGCCGGCAAGGCAAACAAAGGTATATATGATATACATGTTATTGATCTGTACTTGACTAGTGCTCGATAGCACCTGGGTATTTGATACCGGTTCAGTTGCTAATATTTGTAACTCGAATCAGGGGCTGCGGAACAAGCGATCACTAGCAAGGGGTGAGGTCAAGATGCGTGTCGGCAATGGATCAAGCATTGATGTGATCGCCGTCGGAACGCTGCCTCTCCATTTGCCGTCGGGATTAGTTATAAACTTGAATAATTGTTATCTGGTGCCTGCACTGAGCATGAACATTGTATCTGTATCGTGTTTGATGCGAAGTGGTTATTCATTTAAATCCGAGAACAATGGTTGTTCCATTTATATGAATGAAATCTTTTATGGTCATGCACCGATGATGAATGGTTTATTTCTTTTGGATCTCGATAATAATGTTACACATATTCATAATGTTGATGCTAAAAGGATTAAACTAAATGATGATATATCCGCATATATGTGGCACTGCCGTCTAGGTCATATTGACGTTAAACGCATGAAGAAGCTCCATTCGTATGGACTTTTGGAATCACTTGATTTTGAATCATTTGATACATGTGAGCCATGCCTTATGGGCAAGATGACTAGAACGCCGTTTTCCGGTTCAATGGAACGGGCGACAGATTTATTGGAAATCATACATTCTGATGTATGTGGTCCAATGAGTGTGTCGGCGCGAGGTGGATATCGTTATTTTGTTACTTTCACGGATGATTTGAGTAGATACGGTTATATCTACTTGATGAAACACAAGTCTGAAACCTTTGAAAAGTTGAAGGAATTTCAAAATGAAGTGGAAAATCATCATAATAGAAAGATCAAATTTCTACGGTCCGACCGTGGAGGTGAGTATCTAAGTTACGAGTTTAGCACTCACATGAAAGAGTGTGGAATTGTTTCACAACTCACGCCTGCCGAAACACCACAGCGAAATGGTGTGTCGGAACGTCGTAATCGTACTTTATTAGATATGGTTCGATCTATGATGTCTCTGACGGACTTGCCGTTGTCATTTTGGGGTTATGCACTAGAAAGTGCTGCATTCACTTTAAATCGGGCACCATCTAAATCCGTTGAAAAGACACCGTATGAATTGTGGTTTGGAAACAAACCTAAGCTGTCATTTCTTAAAGTTTGGGGATGCGATGTTTATGTGAAGAAACTTCAACCGGGTAAACTCGAACCCAAAGCGGAAAAATGCGTCTTCATAGGATACCCTAAGGAAACTATTGGGTATTCCTTCTATCACAGATCCGAGGGCAAGGTTTTTGTTGCCAAGAATGGATCCTTTCTAGAGAAAGAGTTTCTCGCGAAAGGTGTGAGTAGTCGGAAGGTAGAACTCGAAGAGGTTATTGAACCTTCTCTTTATGGCGAGTAGCGCAGCGCCGGAAGTTGTTCCGGAGTTGGCTCCACCTGTTGAACAGGGAACTAATGATAATGATCATAAAACTCCAAAAGAGAGTACTACCGAACCTTGCAGGTCAAGCAGGACGTGTGCAGCTCCCGAGCTGTACGCAAATCCTGTCATGAATTTCATGGTTGATGAAAATGATGACCCTGCGACGTATGAAGAAGCGATGATGAGCCTGGATTCCAACAAATGGTTAGAAGCCATGAAATCCGAGATGGAATCCATGTATGAAAATCAAGTTTGGAACTTGGTGGAATTACCTCATGACCGAAAGGCCGTAGAGAACAAATGGATTTTCAAAAGGAAAATTGATGCTGATGGTAATGTGACCGTCTATAAAGCTCGACTTGTCGCAAAGGGGTTTCGACAAATTCAAGGAGTTGACTACGATGAGACATTCTCTCCCGTCGCGATGCTAAAGTCAGTTAGGATTATGTTAGCAATTGCTGCATATTTTGATTATGAGATATGGCAGATGGATGTCAAAACCGCGTTTCTCAATGGTAATATTGAAGAAGAGTTGTATATGATACAACCAAAGGGTTTTGTCGATCCTAAGGATGCTAACAAGGTGTGCAAGCTTCAGCGATCCATCTATGGATTGAAGCAAGCATCACGAAGTTGGAATCTCCGCTTTGATGAGGTGATCAAAGAGTTTGGATTTGTCCAAACTTATGGAGAAGCTTGTATTTACAAGAAAGTGAGTGGGAGCAATGTGGCATTTCTGATATTATATGTGGATGACATATTATTGATCGGAAATGATATAGATCTTTTAAATAGTGTTAAAAGTTATCTAAACAGCAAATTTTCAATAAAGGACCTAGGTGAAGCGTCATTAATATTAGGCATAAAGATCTATAGAGATAGATCTAGGCGCCTAATAGGGCTATCGCAAAGTACATACCTTGATAAGATTTTAAAGAAGTTTAAAATGGACGGAAGTAAGAAGGGGTTCTTACCTATGTTGAAAGGCAAGACATTGAGTAAGACTCAAAGTCCGGCTTCGACGGAAGAAAGAGAGATAATGGACAAAGTCCCCTATGCTTTAGCCATAGGCTCTATAATGTACGCCATGCTATGTACAAGACCGGATGTGGCACATGCTATTAGTTTGACTAGTAGGTACCAATCGGATCCAGGTTCAGAACACTGGATAGCGGTCAAGAATATCCTTAAGTACTTACGAAGAACTAAGTGTTCGACGCTAATTTGTATTGTCACGTTGATGGGTACAAAACATATGATCAGCAGAGCCAGTAAGGATGCACGTACGGTAAAAATTGTAAGGCATGTGTATACGGTCTGGTCGGCCGGCCGGCGGCGCGTTCGCATACGTATTGACTACATGACGTGTGTAACAGGTTTATTTTGGCTAGCTGATGTCAATCCATTGAAGAGATAAGTACTACCCCCGTTGATCCGGCGCCTACTCCGATGATAAGATAAACACGCGCATGAAACTGACCGAAAGAGTCGCTTTTCATCGTGATCCATACGGCGTCTCTCCCTGACTATAAAAAGACACCCCAGCTCTGCACCCAGAGGCTCTCCGACGATCGCTAGGGAAAACACCCCAGTCTCACCAGAAATAGCTCGCAGCCGCCTCATCCATCTACACCAGCGCCTCACGTACACTTTAGAATTCATTCACCAACGAGCTAGCATCCAATCCATTCCACACATACCCAATCTGAACCAATCTACTATCCCTCCATACGCAAGCATAGAACCTCTAGCCCAAACTCCATACACAAACCCATGCCGGTGAAACACGGAGAAGCCATGGAGATGAAGTTGGCTCTTCCTAATGGTAAGAAGCACGGTTAAGTCTCTCTCTTTCTCCTTCCCATCTCTCTCCACAGCATACATGCACACATGCGCTCGGGCTGCCAGCTTGCATGCCAGAGCCATCCCCATGGCGCGGTGTCAGACTGGCCGGCGTACGGCACGGCGCTCGCTCTCTCCACTTCGTACGAACAACACCAGACGGCCAGTAACAGAGACCGGGCGCAGGGGCTGCCGGCGCGCAGCCCGGCGGCATCTCCGTCACGGACGGTGCCTAAGACGACGACCCCGAGGGCGCGCCGGCGTGCAACCCGACGCCATCTCCCACGCCACCGAGACGGCGCCTCGACGGCGCGCGGCTGCCGGCGTGCAGCCCGGCGCCATCTCCAACGCCACCAAGGAGACGGCCTCGACGGTGCGGCTGCCGGCGTGCAACCCGGCGCCATCTCCAACGCCACCAAGAGGACGGCCTCGACGGAGCGGCTGCCAGCGTGCAGCCCGGCGATGTCTCCAATGCCACCAAGAGGACGGCCTCGACGGCGCGGCTGCCGGCGCCATCTCCGCCGCCACCAAGACGATGGCCTTGAGGACACGAGGCTGTCGATGACGCCTCCAAGACGACGGCCACGAGGGCACGCGGCTGCCGGTGTGCAGCCCGGCGCCGTCTCCAACGCCACCAAGTCGACGGCCCGAGGGCGTGCGGTTGCCGGCGTGCAGCCCGACGCCATCCCCATCTACACAACTAAGACGATGGCGGCCTCAAGATGACGGCCTCGAGGGCGCACGGCTGCTGGCGTGTTGCCCAACGCCATCTCCACTCCGGTGTGGCGCGCCAAAGACGGCGGCCTTGCGACTGCCGGCGTGCCGCAACGGCGCCATCTCCTCCCCCATCGAGTCACGCTCTGCGGCGGCACCGAAGACGGTGGTGGCGTGGAGCCAAATACCTCCTCACTCCGGAGAAGCATGCCGAAGACGACGGCGAGAAGGCGGCCGGCGTGCATCCGGCGCTACGTCCACCTCAATGAACCATGCTGCCCAAGACGGCGGCGGGGCTGCCGGCGTGCAGCCTGACCTTCTCTTCACCTCCTACGAACGCCAACGAGACGACGGCTCCAACGGCGCGACTACAGGCATGAAGCCCGACGCAATCTCCATCTCCGCCGCCACCAAGACGATGGCCTCGAGGACACGAGGCTGCCGACGATGCCACCAAGGCGATAGCCCCGAGGGCGTTGGGCTGCCGGCGCTCAGCCCGGCGCCATCTCTTCTCCCATCAAGCCCGATGCCTTCTTCACTTCGGCGAGGCGTGCCGAAGACGAGTGATGATGGGCTGCTAGTCTGCAAGCCGACGCCATCTCCATCTCCGCGAGCCATAGGAGATAGCGTCAGGGTGTCCATCGGATAGCCCGGTGCTAGCTCCATTTCCGTGAAGCCGGCAGGCATAGGCGAAAGCGCCGCCGACTTGCAATCCGGCGACATACGCCACCTCCATCTCCACGAGCCCGTGAGATGACGCTCTTGTCTAGGACGACGGCCGTGAACTCGGCGTCGGACCGAGATGGGGTGTCGACCACGCTAGCTACACCACTTGTGGCGCACGTCGGTTTTGCACCGACGCCGATCTCCACCAACACTTACTCCTGCGAGGCATACCCCTTGCGCACCCCGACGAGGCTGCTGGTCGTCGAGAAGTCCCAGCTGAGCGGACCCATGCTACTCCAACTCCAACTACACCAACACCGTCAAGACCGACGAGGCACGACGGCGAGGGCGGGCGTGGCCGGAGTAAAGGCCACGCTACTTGCGGCGTGTGTACCGACGAGGACACGGGCTCTGCCGCCGCCCACACACACACCACCACCACATCATGCATGGAGAACGCGAAGCGAAGACGACGAAGACGACCACACGGCTTAATCGGAGGTGTCTCGCGGCGTAACCCGCGGGAGTAATTAACCGGGTGCCTTCCGAGGCCCCGGGAACCATCAGATCGCAATCGCCATAGTCAGGCTGGCCGCGCAAGCAGGCCACGGAGCGCACTGTATTAGGGATTTGTACTTTGTTTCTCCACGAGAGATTAATGAAATGCATCTTCCCTACCTTTTCTTGTGTACTACGGTACACTGGCACGCCCGCATTTCTTTTTCTTTACCCCGGCGCATGAGAAAAACACGCTACCATCTTTCTCCCCTTGAGTAGCCTACGTTCGACTTTTCCAGAACGTTTTTCTCGTGTCAAACACTAAGGATATGTTTCTTGTATACGGAGGTGAAGAATAGCTCGTCGCTAAGTGTTATGTTGACGCTAGCTTTGACACCGATCCGGATGACTCTAAGTCTCAATACAGATACGTATTTCTCATGAATGGCGGAGCGGTTAGTTGGAGGAGCTCCAAACAACCTGTGGAAGCGGGATCAACAATGGAGGCCGAATATGTTGCTGCTTCAGAAGCGGCTCAGGAAGCAGTTTGGATGAAGGAGTTCATATCCGAACTAGGAGTGGTTGCAAACGCGTTGGACCCAATGATGATCTATTGTGACAACAATGGTGCCATTGCCAATGCCAAAGAGCCAAGGTCTCACAAGCATTCCAAGCATATTAAGCGCCGGTTTCACTCCATCCGCGAGCATGTCAAATATGGAGATATAAAGATTTGTAAAGTACATACGGATCTCAATGTAGCAGATCCGTTGACTAAAACTCTCTCTAGAGCAAAACATGATCAACACCAGAACTCAATGGGTGTTAGATTTATCACTATGTAACTAGATTATTGTCTCTAGTGCAAGTGGGAGACTGAAGGGAATATGCCCTGAGAGGCAATAATAAAGTGTTTATTATGTGTATTCCAAGTATATGATAGATGTTTATTTTGCATGCTATAATTGTATTAATACGGAAACATTAATACATGTGTATTTAATAAATAAACAGAAAGTTCCTAGTTATGCCTCTCTTATAAACTAGCTCGTTGATTAACAAGATGATCAAGGTTTCCTGATCATGGACATTGGATGTTGTTAATAACGGGATCACAACATTAGTGTAATGGTGTGATGAACATTCATCCGAAGTATAGCATTATGATCAAAGTCATTGAGTTTATATTGCTATAACAACTTACGAAGTGATCCTAATCCTTAGACCATGAGATCATGTCAATCACTAACACCGGATGAGTTTCTTGATAACATCAAACGTCACAGCGTAACAGGGTGATTATAAAGATGGATTCAGAACTAATAAAGTGTTATGTTGAGGCTCATGGATCGAGAGTGGAATTTGTTCATCTCGATGACGGATAGATATACTCTGGGCCCTCTCGGTGATATCACATTGATTAGCTTGCAAGCAAGTGATTTGATCACTAGAATGTTATATCACGGGAACGAGAAAAGAGTGCATGTCAGTAACGAGATCAAACTAGGTATGGAGATACCGATGATCGAATCTCGTACATGTAATATATCGTGAAACAAAGGGATTAAGATACTAGCGTAAAAGGTTCCGAGATCACAAGAAAGTCATCGTTGAATGTGTGGGAGTCAGTATGGGTCTCCAGATCCCACTTCTGATTATTGATCTGAGAGGGGTCTCGATCATGTCCGCATTATTCACGAACCGTAGGGTGACACACTTAAGAGACACCGACATCCAATTGGAGCAAAAGTTTCATGCCGAAAGAATGAACAAGCACAGAAATTTATTTCACTAGATACCGAAACAGGTTTTCGGGTGAAATTGCATAAAGTGGTTATGCATGTGAAATAGAATTCTAGCAAGGGGTTATTTGTGAATGTTTGTCATTAAAGTAATTGACAAAATTCTGAATAAAATAAAAGAGTTTTATTTAATGAGAGTTTGCATTAAATTTGGTGGAAATTTAATGGGAATTTGAGTGGATTTTTTAGTGGAGAAAATTGAAGGGGCATTTTGTGAGTGGAGTGTCCACCCACATGAATGAGGGAGAGGTGGGGGCACCCTCCATGGCCAGCGGCCATGCCCCCTTGGGCTTCCCCCCTCCCCTATAAAAGGAGCCCCTCGTCTCACTTCTCACTCACACCTCCTCGTGAAGGATCTCTCTCCCCCTCTAGAATTTATTCCCCATGGTCTCGGACTAGCGAGATACATGTTCCCGGTGGCTATTTGGCAAGAAAGAGTTGTGCTTCCGCTGCATCGCTGGAGCGAGGAGGCGGAGGTTGCTCGGTGCCATTAATGACATTATGAGCATTCACAAAGGAAGTTGAGCTCATCCGAGAAAAAATATAAAGTACATGCTCTGGTGCATGCACCCGAACATAGACTCGGGGGCTACTCCCGCTGAAAAAAGTATTTATTATGAAGCCGATAAAATTTATCATAAATATATTTCTCAAGGCAAGGATCTACTTTTGAGCCTATGGCTCGATGCAAGCATCGAAATATAGCCTTAGGGACTACTCCATCGGGAGCGCTGTCCCGCATCCGATAAATTCAAAATCCTCCTATGGAGTTGACATTTTTAGCATAATGAAAGCATACAATTTGATCCTACACTCTAATCCAAGAATTCGACTGTAGCCTCAGGGGATACTTCCATCGGGCACGCACCTGCTAGAAATTACAAATCAAGCCTATGAGTATTACCTACTTGTATCCTCATATGGTTACTCCCATCGGGAGCATTCGATAAAATACTAAAAGAAGTCGAAAACTTTAGTTATTCCAACAGCCAAACAAGACAGTCGCGTCTACCACGATAAATATGTTTGAATGTCGTGTCCACGACATGAACATAAGACCTCGAGGTTCATTCTGACGTGGCTTGGTAACCACACACAAAGGTGTTATGCCAATATTTATCCGTATCTACGATACGATGAAAAGCACCGATGGACGCATCGTGTACCTGAAATATAAGCACTGGGATTCAGTATTCGATAAGACCTCTGTGACCCGAACTGAAATATGCCAGCAGATACCGAATTCAAGCCTAGGAACTCGAGTTTGATATAGGTTCACGCTGTTTTGGCCCAAGAGCAATTAACCGATTTCCGATCGATCGGATGTATTAGACTCGTTGTACGAAATTCCTATAGAGATTAAACAAAAAACTTCTGCCTACAACAAACATTTCGGCTAAAATGGACAAAACAGAACTTTGAGACTCGACCTAAATCTTCGATTCAGATAGAGTCTCAGGGGCTACTGACATGGGTATGACTAATCGGGTCCCTATGTTTAGACACCCTAGGCGCATAAAAGCTTATGTCTCATAAAGGCCCAATGAAATCTAGGAAGCACCCGACGGAATAAACACTTGTCTTGACTGGCAAGGAATATTTAGAAACCGACATAGAGTTTGTATTAACTTGTAACCTCTCCGACTATAGATCCAGACCCAGCCGCTCATATAAAGGCTAGGAGGACCTGACAGAGAGGACACCTTAGTTTTCCAGCAATCCGTCATGAGCTAGACACAACTAGCGAACCGGCGACGTTGTAACCAAGTTTTTGCAATAATCAGACTTTATCAACTTTTTTGTTTGTCTGATCAGCCGACGAAATCCCCACACTTTCTTTTTCGCAAAACCCTAAGTCCATAACAATGGGCATTACCGAGGGTTACCCCTCGTTAGTAACCCATTCAACTTTGGGAAGTGCTAGGCGTCCCCCGGACGATGTGGGAGCTCCCATCGTCCTGCTTCCCGTGTTGACACGTGTTCATTTGCTGCAAAACATCTCGCGTTTGCTGCATATGTCCCCGCTTTTGCTTCCGAAGCAAAAAAAAAGGTTCGTTCTATAAATAGAACGTCTCGTCGAAAACCTCGCCGGAGACCATGCATCAAAAAAAATGTGCTAATGCAGCAAAACAAACTTCGCCGAAGACATCGTCGGAAACAACTCGTTGATGACCCTCGCCGGAGACCATGCAACAAAAAAAGTTTAGGGCGAAGTCGGTTTTGCTGCATTAGCACAATTTTTTTGCTGCATGGTCTCCGACGAGGTCTCCGGCGAGACGTTCTATTTCTGAAACGAACCGTTTTTTTTTGCTTCGGAAGCAAAAGCGGGGCCATATGTAGCAAAAGCGGACCATTTTGCAGCAAAAACGAAATTTAGGGCAATTTTGGGGATAAACGCAGGGGGAGGAGGACGTTGGGAACCCCCCATCGTCCGGGGGATCCAGATCATTTTCCTTCAACTTTTTACTATGGAGTTCATGAACTGTTTCATGCAGGATGACTACACTATCTAGGATGTTTCTTCCTTGCATAAAGATAGTCTGAGAAGGACGAACTAAATGGTCAACAACCGAGTTTAGTCTGATCATGGAAACTTTAGTGAATATTTTAAACCTAACATTGAGTAGACATATAGGTCAATATTATTGTATATTTCTGCCTCATTAACTTTAGGTAATAAAATAATCTCTCCAAAATTCAGCTTAAACAAGTCTAGTTGTTCAGCATGAAGAAAGCCGAACAAATCTAAAAGATCCATCTTGATAACATACCAGAAATTTTGGTAAAATTCTGCCGGGAAGCCATTCGGGCCTAATGATTTGTTGTGTTCCATTTGAAAAATTGTTTTCTTGTCTTCCTCCTCAGTATATGGGGCAGTCAGAAAGTTATTTTATTCGACAGAAACTAGAGGTATATCATCTGTTTAAGATTCATCCATTGAGAAAGTACCTTCACCAGGAGCCCCCAAAAGACCTCCATAATAGTTTGTAATGTATGACTATAAACGGACATTTTTACTGACCGGCTCTAAAAGATTCCCAGCCTGCGCCGGCTGCGATTCATGATCGTCTCCATTGTTGGAGAGAAGGGAGAAGTAGAGTTGGTGTTGGCGAATATCATTGATGGACACAACATCCAAAAGCAAGAAATTAGGCAAACAATTAGAATGAAGATGAATAAGATAAAAAAGTATGCTCCGCGAAATGAAATATGTCTACAGTATGCCTTGGGTGCCCGTGTTCTCCTAGTCACGGTTATAATCGCCATGTCCGCGTTTTTTAAATGCGCAAATAGTTGTTATGGTTGTAGAAAAAACAATTAACAAGGAAGGGAATTGTGAGAATTGTATGTTATTAATCTCAATTCGAGCCAATTCGAGCGTTAGTTGCATTGTATGTTACTAATATGAATTATGAGCATTGTGTTTGCATCAAAAAATATAAATTCAACAAAATAAAAGTGTACAGAACACACCTTTGTTGTCAAACTTCAAACTTGGAAAAAGACGTATCTCACTAGCTAGCACATGCGCGTGTGTAGATCGATCAGCTAGCATACATATATAGCCTACTTTTATCTCTTAGTCGGTTAAGAAGAATAACCAACTCTAGATACTTATAAAATAGACTCGATAGAAAATACAAACCGCCTCCAAGTGGCTCGAAGCGGGGGATCTTTCTTACCGGATGCGTTGGAAATAATAATATACGCGGACATAATAAGGCACCATATTCGGTATGTTTTAGAGACGGTTCGTTTATTTCATCACCTGTGGTGAAAAAACTATTAGAGTCGGGTGGAATATGCCACCGTCTCAGGTATGTTTTAGAGAGGGTTTCGATTCTGTACCGGCTGCTGTGGCAATAATATTGGAAGTAGCCACAATACGTCACCACCTTCAAGAAGGAGAGAGACGGTTATTTTATTCTGTCCGTCCGTGGTGATCAATTAGAGCCGGTTTATGTCGTTATCGCACTTAATTGGATTTGGGCGTCGTCTCTAAGTAACGAGTTTGTACTACTATTGTCAACAATGTAAAAGTTATCAGTTGTCATTTATTTGTCGTCCAGAGTCACTACTTCTCCATTTGAGATTATTTATTCCGATGAATGGAGTCCTGCCTAGACTTCTGTTAGTAGACACAAGTTTTATGCCAATTTTATTGATGCTTAGAGTTATTTTACATGGCTCTATCTCCTTAAACATAAATTTGATGTATTCCAAATATTTCTTGAGTTTCAACAACATGTTGAATGTCTCTTGGGTAATAAAGTTTTACATGTACAAATAGACTAGGGTGGTGAATACCATAGACTTAATAAATTCTTTTCAGATATTGGCATAGATCATCGTGTATCTTGCCTACATACCCATCACAGAACGACGCCATTGAACGTAAACATAGCCATATAGTTGAGACCGGTCTTACTTTGTTAGCCTATGCCTCTTTTCACTATCGTTTCTGGAGTGACGCTTTCTCCACTGCCCGCTTTCTAATTAATAGACTTCCTAGTCGCCTTATATCTATGCAAACCTTGACCTCGCTTGAGCAACTCCTAGGTGAAGTACCCGACTACACCTTTTTAAGGTGTTTTGTTGTGCTTGTTGGCCACACCTTCGTTCATACAATAGACATAAGCTTGAGTTTCGCTCCAAAAAATATGTTTTCCTTGGTTATAGCTCTCTTCATAAGGAATACAAGTATTTCTATGTTTCTACCAATCGCGTCTATATCTCTCATGATATTATCTTTGATGAAAATGTATTTCCCTTCTCTTATATGTCGTTGGAGTCCACGCAACCATCTTTCTCAGTGTTTCCACTTCGTCCTAACCAATTTGATGCCGCTGCAAATACTCTTTTATTATTGGCTAACCATGGTGCAGGTTTCGGCCGTGGTGCTCGTTTGTAACTGTTGGATACTATAGACTCTGAGTCTGACCACGTCAATATTGACGAGGTGCATGGCTTGCGCGCCTACTGCTTCGAGCCTCTTGACACCGCCTCGCTCGTGCGTGTTACCAGGCGCTATCGGCCTCTCCTCACCGCTACTAGGCCGAGAGAAGCTGGGATTCGGCCTCGTCTGCTACTGGGCCGGCAGACTCAGCTGGCTCTCCTCCTGGTCCCGAGAAGGCCGGTCCTTCTTTGCCTCAATCACCCTCGCACGAATATCTTGCTTCGCCTGCGCGCCGTCTGTCGAGCGAGTCTACTCCTGACCCGCCCGCTCTTCATCGCCCTGTTACGCATCTACAACGAGGTATTCGGCTATTCGCAACCTAAAGCAAAGAATGTATGCTACTAATACTTGGGAGGCTGTTCGTTCTTCTCATACCGCTGATCTTACTCGGTCTGAACCACGTAACTACCGAGAGGCTATGGATTGCCCTCATTGGAGGGATGCGATGGAAACAAAATATGCTGTTCTTCGGGTTAACAAGACATGGCATTTTGTCCCTCCAGTGTCTAGTATGAATATTATTGATTTTAAATGGGTCTTCAAAATTAAGCAAAAGTGTGATGGATCTATTCAGAGATATAAAGCTCGTTTGGTGATGAAAGGGTTCAAACAACGCTACGGTCTGGACTATGAAGATACTTTCACTCCCATTATTAAACACACTACCATTCGACTCCTACTGTCTATGGCTGTTACTCATGGTTGGCATCTTCGTCAACTCGATATTCAGAATGCTTTTCTTCATGGAGTTCTTGAGAAAGAAGCAACCTCCTGATTTTGAGGATCCCCAGTAGTCTCAGCATTTGTGTCGTCTTGATAAATCTCTCTATGGTCTCAAACAGGCACCTCGAGCGTGGCATGATCATCTTAGTACGGTACTTGTTGGACTTGGTTTTACTCCGTCTACAGTTGATACATCTTTTTTTATCTTATGATGACCGGATGTGACGCTCTACCTCCTGGTTTATGTGGATGATATTATTGTGGTCAATTCATCGTCTTCTGCTCCTGATCACCCGATTCATCTGCTTTGTGATTCATTTGCTTTTAAGGATCTTGGTACCTTGAACTACTTTCTGGGTGTTGAGGTTCAGCAGATTCATGGTTCTCTCCTTCTCAATCAACGCAAGTATGCTTCTCTGCTCATGCGACGTGCTGGACCGTTGAAGTGTACTCATTTTACTACGCCTATGGTATCTTCGGAGAAATTTTCTGCTACTGACGGTGTTCTTTTGTCCACCGAGGAATCTAATCGTTATCCCAGTATTGTTGGTGGTCTTCAATACCTCACCATGACCCGGCCTGACTTGTCAAATAAGGTATGTCAATACCCTCATGCTCCTCGGTGTTCCCACTGGCCGGTTGTTAAATGCATCCTACGGTACGTTAAAGCCATCTTGTCACATGGTTTGTTCCTGAGACGTCCTACTACGTCTCATACTCTACCGTCTGCTTTTTCTGATACGGACTGGGCTGGCAATGCTGATGACCGGCGATCAAAGGGGGGATATGCTATCTTTTATGGTGGTAACTTGATTGCTTGAAGTGCTCACAAACAAGCTATTGTCTCTCGCTCTAGCACAGAGTCTGAATATAAGGCCCTCGCTATTGCGGAACTAATTTGGGTACAAGCTCTTCTTGGTGAACTTGGAGTGTCTCAAACTAGTCCACATCTTGTGGTGTGATAATATTGGAGCAACTTTTTTTTATCCAATCCAGTCTTCCATGCTTGTATCAAACATACTTAGGTTGATTTTCACTTTGATGATGAAAGAGTTGCTCCAAATACGATTTATATCCTCCAAGGA
Source organism: Avena insularis (assembly GCA_023614405.1). Classification (NCBI taxonomy): domain Eukaryota; kingdom Viridiplantae; phylum Streptophyta; class Magnoliopsida; order Poales; family Poaceae; genus Avena; species Avena insularis. The sequence continues at coordinate 36,599,142 of CM042697.1, read as the reverse complement.
CCAAGTAGCTCACATGTTTACAGAGCCCCTTCCACTACCATTGTTTTAGGCTTGTCTTCGCAATCCAACTATCTGAGTATACGTACATATGTATTTGTATCGGTTTAGTATCGTGTAACCTGAAACTGTACCCTACTATATATACATGAGCGCACACCACAATTGTGGTAACGTGCCTATTGTTTTTTGTTATCCTGAAGAGTTATCAGAAATGCCACCGGATAGAGAGATATTTTATAATTGAATTGATACCATGAACATCAACGATTGCAAAACCACCTCCTATGTGATTTAAAAATTCCAGCTATCATGATTGGGAGTTGGGACACGGCTGGGCAATGGGCATTACCAATTGTGACATAGAAAAAAAATCGATATCAGCTCGATCGATCGGTTTTTGTTTACATGCGGGAGACTCTTCAACGTTGAAGGTATCAAACAGATTATAGGTTTGCGCTACTAATATCTTGTTAAATCTTAACCATAAACTTAAAAAATTAATTTCTGCTTAGGTAGAGGCCGCCAGGAGCCTGATTGGGACACGTCTGGGCAGATACTAATTGTGACATTAAAAAAATCAGTATCAGCTCGATCCTCTTCAACGTTGGACGTATCAAACAGATTTGATACATTATACAAATAGAACGCATTACTATTATAGACTAACCGGGATGCTCATCACCGGCCATAGACTAACGAGATTTCCTCTGGACATCTCAATTACAAATAGAACACATTATACAGCTTCATATATACATGTACTCCCTCCGTTTGCTAGACATATTTTATTGTTTAGATTCATTTGAACCTACACACTAAAACATATTTAGATACATCTTTTTTATAAAACTAAAACATCTTATATTTTTAAACGAAGGGAGTACTCCCTATCTCACAACCAAGACACACTGTAAGGTCGTGCAGGTCCGTAGATCACCCATCCAGCTGATGCAGGTCCTTAGAGCATCGCCGGTCGGGTTCTTAGAGCATCGCCGGTCGGGTTCTCAGCAGGCCGTTCCAAAGGCGTTTTTCTGATCCACATCCTGAAAATTGGATCAGCCGTGTTTCTAGTATTTCAGTTTGGTATAGATTTGGACCAACTTTGGTTCAGACTTCTTAGACCGTTCCAACGCGTCGGGAACGCCGGACGAAACGAATTCAGCGGGAAAAAAAGCCCGGCGCGTGGAGCCGTCCAGTCAGCGACCTGAAGCCGTATTGTCGTCATCCTTCCGTCTCGGCGCCCGCGACGGACCGGCAGGCAATAACTGCCCATCTCGTTGGCTGCGCGTCGCTGTAATGGCACGCCACCGCCGCCTCGGCTCCCGCGACGGACCGCCAGGCACTAACTTCCCGTCGGTGCCCCTTTTCTCGCCCAGGCCGCTACACCCCTCCCGCCCTCGCCGCTCACTTCGGCCTATAAAGCTGGCGACCTCGCCGGCTCATTTCACTCACTCTCATAGTTCCTCCGTTTCCCCCTCCACCGCGAACTCCAACTCCGGCGAGAAGAGAGCCATGGCCGAGAGGTTCTCGACGATCCCGCGGCGGCGAACGCTCCAGCCGTGGGAGGCGCGCATGCTCCATGACGCCGGGTACATGGCGCCACCGGACACGCGGAACCCGCAGGGCTGGAAGCTCAGCGCCGACGGCATCCCCATCCCGCCGGTGCCGACCGACGAAGAAATGGTCAAGGAGATCCAGGCCGCCATCGCGGCCATGGACGACCCCGACCTCGCCGAGGATCCCGGCAACCTCCTCTATTTGGAGGAGTTCTTCGCCGATCGCCGGCTCCAGGAGCTCGCGCACCACGAAGGGCCGCCCAGCACGCCGCCGAAGCGCAACAACGTGGCGGCGCGACGGTGGTGGTGGAGTGTGCCAGACTGGAGCACATCCATGCCGACAACAACCCCATGCTTGGCTTCCCCCGGTCGGTGGTGCCTGCGGCGAGGGCGAGGCGCCATCCTCCGGCTAACTGGCTGCCGAGGAGGATGGCCAGCTTGAGCTCCTCCTCCTTCGCCGCCTCGGCCTCCCGCTCGTCAGGGTCCGCGCCGACGCAGTCGCCGCCGCTTCGGTCGGTCAAGCGTGAGGCGGACACGCCGGTCCACTCGCCGCCGCGAACGCTCGCGAAACGCCGTCATCAACGATCTCTCTGCGCCGATGCCGCCATCCAGCCATCTTTACCTTCGCCATTAAGCGAGCCGTGAAGCTGGCGGTGCCGGTAGACGAGGACGCCTTCGCCATGAAGATGGCGATGGAGCGGTCCCTCCACGACGTCGTGCTGACGCCGGAGCCTGCGTCGCCGGACATCCTCGCCTGGTCCAGGGCGCACTGGGAGCAGGCTAAGCAGCGCCGAGTTCAGCGGCCGCAGGAAGAGGCCAAGCGCCAAGCCAGCGCTCGCCGTGATCGCGCCTACCAGGGCGCGCCGCTCGTCATCCTCGACGACGACGATGAGGAAGCCGGCCCCTCCTATCAGCCGTGGAGGTACGACGACCCCGGCCAGGACAGCTCCCGCCCACCGCAGCCATCGAGTAATGACGACGGCAAGGCCGACCCTAGATACATCTGCTTCTACAGCAACTTCGGCATGTAGAAGCGGCCGGCATCGGCGACGGCGGCGTTTTTAAGTTTTTGTTTAGTCTAAATGTAGTTAAAATTCGGGTGTTCGGCCGAATTATGTAATATTTATGTATTTTCCCTTTATTAATGGAAACCGCCTATATTCACCTATAATTTGCTGAATTTTGTTGAATTTTAACCAAACGCGAAAACTCGGCCTACAAATATGAGTGAGTAACTCGGGCGTTTACAGGCCGAAAACTAGTTTCGTCTGGTCCAAAATACGATTCCGATTTCGGCCAGAAATAGTCAAAGAGTGGAGATGCTCTTACAATGAGAGGGAGGCCGGACCTGGGCGTCAGCGTGACGAAATTACTGGGCTTGTGCACATACCTGGGCGACAGAGAGAAGGAAAATCTCTTGACAATCTTGGCTATCATGGTGTGCACCTCAACCATGGCGAAGTTCTGGCCGGCCCATATGAAAAGGCCAGCAGCGCATGTGGGTGTGTGGTGGCCTTTGAGATGCCGTTCTGGAATCAAGGGGTTGAACTCGTCGGGCATCTTGGCCCCACACCTCTTTGTCACGGTTCAGAATTGGCAGAGGGATCGTTATCATGGTTCCTTTGGGCATCTTGATGTTTCCCAGCACGGTGTCACAGGACGCCTTCCTATGCACGAAGGATATGGGGCTGTAGAGCCTCAGTGTCTCCAAGAGTAACATGTTGAGCTGCATCAAGCATAATAATGCAGTATTGAGTAAACTCTGATAGAATGGGCAGCATACATACAACCAAAATAGTGTGGTACTACCAAAATTCGAATTTTAAAAACATGAATAAAATGTGTATGTAAAAGACAGACAAACGTACCAGCTTTAGTCTGCCGACGTTGTCTAAGTCGACGACCCTGTCACGACATTCTCGGGCGACCTACTCTCTTACCATCTCGTGCCACTGAGGGTAGCTGGCTAAGAGCATCACTAATAGTACCCTTAAATCCTCAAATAACCGTTTTTTAAGTTCGCGAGCGAAAAAACCCGTAGACTAGAACCCCTTAACCCTTAAACCCTAAAAACAATTGAGGGTCCAAACCCTCAAACCCCATCCTAACATGTAGAAGTGAGGGTTGGAGAGGGGAAACGACCCCAGCCCCTACTCCCCCATTTTGAACGCGCGGGAGGAAATTTTCAGCCCCGTCCCCAACCTCTCGCCCGCCCGTCAATCCCGTCGCCGCCAGCCGCCGCGAGACACTGCGGCTCACTAAAAAGTGTCTAGATACATTCGCTTCACTAACCTAAAACATCTTATATTTCAAAACGGATGAAGTACGTGTTTAGAACTTTTTTTAATTAGCCCGGCCGGAGGGCAGAAAACAAATCCAAGATCTTCTTTGCTTTATCTTTGATCGCCTAACCTTAGAACTCTATTTTGCATGTTTTTGTTCTTCCCGATCCGTATCTTCATTTAGACTTTAGCCCTGTTTCTTTTCTTTTATTTATCGGGTTGAACATATACATGCCTGAATTAGTTTTCTCTCTTACTTTTTCCCGAGCAGTATCCGGTACTAACACAGTTTTTTTTCATTCGCGGCAACTTCGGGTTGAACTATATGTACGTGTTTAAAACCTCTTTTAATTAGCCCGGCCGGAGCGTGGAAAACAACTTTAGATTTTCTTTGCATTATCTCTGATTGCGTGTTTGTAGAACTTACTTCCTACGTCTAGAAATATAAGTCGTTTTAGCTTAGTAAAACAAATATATCTAGACAACTTTTATATATCAGATTCGGAGTGAACCTATAAACTAAAAGACATCCAGATACATTCATTTTAAAAAGCTAAAATGTTTTATATTTCCGAATAGAGGGACTATCGTGTTTAGAACTTCTTTTAATTAACCTGGCCGGAGCGTGGAAAACAAATCCAGTATCTTCTTTGCTTTATCTCTGATTGCGTGTCCTTATAACTCTATTTTGCAGGTCTCGTTCTTCCCTATCAGTATCTTCGTTTAGACTCTAGCCCTATTTCTTTTCTTTTATTTTGGATTGTTTTTTCTCTCTTACTTTTCTTGATTTGAATAGTATCGGATACTAACACATCTTTTTTTCATGCGCGGCAACTTCCGGTTAAACTATATGTACGTGTTTAGAACCTCTTTTAATTAGCCCGACTGGAGCGTGGAAAACAACTTCAAGATTTCTTTGCATTATCTCTGATTGCGTGCTCGTAGAACTCTATTTTGCTTGTCACTGTCCTTCCCGATCATTTAGGGCGTGTTTGGTAGCTCGGGTGGGCTTTCTCAGGTCATACAAGCTGAGTGTAGCTATGCCAACCACATACAACTGTGTTTTATTGGTTGTGTTTGGTAGGTTGTATGGAGTGAGCTATGCTCAGTTCAGACTCTGTTTGGTAGGTTGTATGAGCTGAGCAATGCCAGATATTTATCAAAAAGCAATCGGGTTCCTGGATAGAAACTAAAAAGCAATCGGGTCCTTAATCACAAAACTAAAAAGCAATTGGGTCCTGGAAGCTCGGGCTCCGGAGCCACTGCCGGCGAGAGGCCAGCCAAGCGCCGGCGCCCCTCCCAAACCCCTCGTCCGCCGCTAGGACGACGACGAGCCGCAACCTACAGCCAAGATCCGACGCCGCTACCTGCTCTTCGAGTCCGCGTCGGGGTACGCGCTCTTCCATGCCTATGGCAGCAACGAGATTGGGCAGAACCGCCGCTTAGGACGATGCCATGATGAGATTGGGCAGAGCCGCCGCCACGAGCCGCAGCTACGAGTCGTCGCCAGGACGACGACGACGAGCCGCAACCCACAGCGCTCACGCCGCTTCCCGCGGCGCCAGGACGACGAAGAGGGGCAGTGAGAAGCGACCATGCCGCAACCCGCAGCACCAGGACGACGAGGAGGGGCAGTGAGCAGCGACCATGCCGCCTCCCACAACGCCAGGGGCTAGCTCGGCCAAAGCTGCTCCATGTCGCCACCATCTCATGCGCTCTCGTCGGCGTTCAGTGGCTCCGTCCGTTACCTTCCCTCAAGAGCGTGCGGTGCGAGGTGCGTGGACGGGTGGAAATGGTGGCCCGAGCGGGTGCGGGGCGCTGACCCCTAGCGCGTTGGACCGTTTTCGCGGGATGGACTCGGCAGTGCCCGATTGGAAGCTCGATTCCAGCTTCGCAACCGGGCAGTGCCGAGGGGGCGTTTTTGCACGAGGTGGGCACTGCCCGATGGAGCTAACCCGACCTAACAAACAACAAAAGGTGGGATGAGGTGAGAATATTTGGGTTGCTCCAGTCTACCAAACACGTCCTTAGACTCTACCCGTGTTTCTTTTCTTTATTTATCCGGCTTAATGTTTTTTCTTTCTTTTCCCGGATTCTAGTAGTATCCGATACTATGTTTTCTCATGTGCGGCAACATCTATCCCGAGGAGCTAGATAGAGAGGAGGCCTCGCAGGATAGGGAATTGCACTAACACGGCTTTGAGTATATCTTCGTGTATCTCTCAAAGTCAATTGAGAGATACTCTATCCATCCTATAGCGTTAATGCATACCACCTACAATGATATCTCTTAACAAAAGAGAATAAGATAGTTAAAGAGATACTAATCCTTGTTTGAAAGAGAAGTACGATGTTTAAAACTTTTGTTAATCAGCCCGGCCTGAGCGTGTTGTTGATTTGGTGTCTGTCTTATCCTTTTCTAACACATGGGATGCCTCTTTTTTATGCCCTTTTTTGCGAGTTAGAAATAAATCTTGTGAGACTGGGTCTATTGCTAGACCCTCTTCTATGTCTGCCATGTGTTCGTATTTTCAGTTTTCTAGACTTTAGTTTTCTAGACTTTTTTTGTCTGTTAATTAGTTTTTTTTCTAACCATTATGTATGGAGGTGTGTCTATGCTTCAGGAATATAGACCGGGTCTCATAGGATTTTTTTTGAGAGTGATAGCTGTGAGATTCGATACATTTTTAAGGGTTTTGCTTGATGATTTTCGTCTAGATTTGATGGTTTTCTAGCTTTACCTAGCGCTAATACTTTGGTAGTAAAGAAAACTTGGTTTTCGATATGTGATTCAGGTTCTGAACATCAACAGAAGGTTTCAACAACAAAAATACAATATTCAGGCGAAAACAACTAAGTATATTTTTGGAAGCAATCAAGGAAGGCAACCAAGGTTTAACGATCAACTATACGGCGGGAATATTTTCTCTAGCCATATAGTTCCCGCCATATAGTTTCCACCGCCTTCGTCTTGTCAAAAGAAACAACTTTCGTGAAGAGGCCAGACGCGAAAACACAACACAACAGTCGCCGTTCCATCTAGAAGGGAGAAAGAAGAGATCCGGAGATGAAGGGGAAGACGTTCTTCATCTTGCTCCACGATCTTCAACCTCCTAGCCACCACACCACCATAGCCAGTACTTTTACTTGAGAGAGAGAGAGAGATCTTCACCTTGCAAGATTAGGGTTTGGGATTGTTTCTTCCTATCTTGAATTGTGTTGGATTGATTTTCTATTTTTATTGTGGATCTCCACATTAATATCGAGAAGAACTCCCTTTATTTAATTATACCGATGATGCTTTATTCTCTCATGTGTGAATAAGTTCATTTGGGCGTGGGAGATGTAAGGGATTATTGAGATGTGATGTGCCTATATACTTTATATTAGTTTGTGATTAATTTTAATTACTATATTATGTGTGCGTGGCTATCTCTGAGATGTCTAATACTTATTGTCCAATTAAAGACTCATACAACATGATACTTTGTTCTACATAGATAAGATCTTGTTTGCTAGCAGACCGGCGACCCCCGAGTGACACGGAGATATCAATGGAAAACTAGTTGAACTCAAAGATCACGAGGAGCCACTGTGCCTATTGCATTAGTCCGATCCAATGAGCTTAATTGCTAAGCAACCTAAAGGATCTTAATCGCCTAGTGACTGACCATGGTTTTGGTAGCAGACTAGTAGAATTATTGAAGTTGGGATGTAATCTACCAAGGGGAGTTTCGGATAATTATTGGTTTCTCGACTACACACATACTTATAAGATTATAATTGTTACACTTATCACTCATCCACCTGGCACAGTCACTATCACCATGAACTGTATCTTCTCACGCCTATTTTGTCATCTGCAGAAAACAACAAACAATTGAATCATTTTTTAATTTTATGCTTTTATTTCTAAATTTTACATTTTAGTTTTATTTAACTATATTCAGTTTAATCCAAATCTTATTCTTATTTCAACACTTGCAGTCAATTCACTCGAAGACCTGTGACAACTTTGAGTGCGACGGAGGCTTCATTCATAAACACTTTCCTTTGGGCTCCCTGTGGGATCAATATCTTAACTTTGAAACTAGCTACAAATGATCTGTGCACTTGCACTCATCAAGCTATTTTCTGGCGCCGTTGCCGGGAAGCTAAGCGCTAAGTGTTTCTCTTTTGACATTTCAGGTGTTACTACTACAAAATGGTCTCCCTAGGAGATAAATGGTCTACACGCTCTGGTAGGACCTATCTACCAGATTATTTTCAGCGCGTGCATGTTCAAAGGTGCGAAGAAATTATTGAAATTTTCTTGAGATCAAATAAGGTTGAAGTTGAAAACCTGAGTGATTTCATAGAAATCATGTCCATTCAGAGGACAACTCCCAAGAAACCGAAAACTCTCAAAAAATACAGTGCTCCAAATTCGGCTTATTTTAAACAACCAATAGAATTTCCTAATCCTGAAGTTAGAAAATATCGATTTGATGGTGAGATTATCAAAATTTTCAGGGAAAAATCTTTCAGTGGAAGGGAAGATACCCAGGAAGACATATTAGAGAGTTTCATGATGTGATAACATCAACTGGACCAAAAGGTTTGCCTAGAGATTTCTCCCGTCTAAAATTATTCCGTTGGTCTCTTAACGGTAAGGCTCTAGGCTGGTTATATTCTCTTCCCCGTCATTACATTAATTGCTAGAAAAATTATATTGTGAAATTCATAAACAAAATTAATCCTTTTAAAAAGGCAACTGGAATTAGGAAAAATATAGACAATTTCAGTCAGAACATGGGAGAAAATTACCCACAAGCTTGGGATAGATTTTTTGAAATGATCAATAGTATTCCTAATCATGGCTATTTCGAATCAATTGTTTTCTATTTATTTTACCATGGTCTTAATACTCAATGCAGAGAGTTGCTTGACTTATTAGTAGGAGGATCAATAAATACTTCAACTGCTAAAGCCTGTTTGGAATTGATGTCCACTAGAGCTAAGAATGATTCTGTTTATAATCCTGATTTTGGTACTAAGCTGGAAAAAGGAATACTACGTATATCTCCTGATCTTATGCCTGTAGTACGCAAAACAATGAAATAAAAAGGTATACCTTCTGAATGTGTTAAGGAAAACAATGTAGATCTGTTACAGATTTTTACTAAAGAAGATGAAAATAGAAAAGTTTTTTAAGAATTAAAAAATCAACAGGCCAAATCTCATAATAACCTGTATAAGCAATTTCAAAGACATAAGAAGATTTTGGTCAAACTCATAAAAAATTATGATGAGATTGGCCAAGAAATAAAATTATTTAACAAATACCTTAGTATGATTGAAATCCAATATGAACAAATAGCATCTGGGTATCAAATTTTTCTTCAAGATGATATAAATATTCATGTTTCTACTAATATTGTTACAAGGGGAGGTGCAGTTGTTACAGGACCATTAGGACCACCAGAATATGAAGCTTAAAAAGATCGAAGGGAAAAAGCCTTGCTCAAAGCAAGCCAAGAAGATGACACACTGGTGGATACTCAAGATGAAACTGCTTAAGAAACACAAGACCAAACCTTGGAGGAGCAAAATGATGCACAAGATGACCGCTATGACTTTGATGTAGAGACTGTTGATCCAAGAGAAGAAAAATAGATAAGCAATAAAGATGAAGTTGTTGCATTAGAAAATAAGAAAAGCGATAAGCAACAACAAAATAAAATAACTAAAAAGTTTGATCCCCCACAAAAGGTAAAAGACAATAATAAGAAAGGTGAGCAAAAACTTCTATATCCAGATCGCAAAAAGAAATCACCGGATCATGTAATCTATGACACTTTCAAAAAGGCACTTGGTGATCTTCGTCTAGAAATTCTATTTGCGGTTGCAATAAAGTTTCTACCTATTCTAAATTCCTCCGTGATATTCTTAATAGAAATAAAGAAATGACTAAAACCGTTGCCATGGTGACTAGTTATCCTGCTAATGGGAAGTTATTGTCCAAGTCGGGAGATCCCGGAATACCAACTATTTCATGCTCAATTGGCAAAACTGATATTCATAATGCCTTGTGTGATTTAGGTGCAGGAGTTAGTGTAATTTCGTACTCCCTCTATAAAAGGGTTAGGATTAGGGGAGTATTCCCCTATGTCTATCACTTTACAGATGGCTAACAAATCCACTAAACAACTCATTGGTATGATTGAGGATATTCTACTTAAAATAGATGAGCATGTTATTCCCACTGATTTTATTATTCTTGAAATGCCAGAAGATGAAAAATTATGTATAATACTTGGAAGACCTTTCCTTGGTACTAACGGAGCATCAGTTGATTGTGATGAGGGAAAAATAATCTTCAATGTTTATGATGTTAAAATCATCCAGTATTTTGCATAGAAGCTAGAAGCAGGAGAAAGGTATATTCCACCGGCAAAACAAGTCAAGTGGTAAGTGCCTTGATAAGGGGCAACCCAAGGTAAGAATTCAAGAACAGAGAAGGGGTTGAAATATTTAACCATTCTTAATAAAATGCTTAATGGGAGTCAACCCATCACATTAATAAAATAAGTTAAAGAATAAAATGTTCATCACATTCCTACAAATTTTTCACAAACATTCTTGCGGAAGCACGCCCATAATTATGCAGCTGTAAAAAAGTAGTAGAAATATCGACTGAATAAGCATAGATTAAGTGCAAAAATTAAAGTTTGAGTTTTATCTGCAAGAACTAGCCTAAACATATTGTTCTGATTAAAAAGAGCATCTCTGAAAAATTTGGGCAAAAATCATGTCCTATAGAGTCTAGCGACCAACTATACGGCGGAAATATTATTCCGGCAATATAGATTTGGTCATATAGTTATCGACCCCCTTTCTCACAAATTGTGTCTCGGGATACAGAAGGTTTAATGACCAACTATACGGCCAGACACGGCGGAGCCTTTTTGGTCCGGCTGTATAGTTGCGTCCGTATAGTTGAGATCCGGCATAAAGAAACCCTAATTTTTTACACCGCCACAACTATACCGCGGGAACTACATATCCCGCATGTATAGTTCCCGCTGTATAGTTCGCGCGACCTCTTAAACGAGCCGGCAGAAGTATGGCTCTTCCTCCTCATTTTTTCTCTCATATTCTCTCTCTGAAACCCTCAAAACACACCTAGAATTCTTGATTCTTCGCGGATTTCGTTTGTTTGAGTTGGGGAATCAATGGATCGGTATGTTTATCTCACTATCCATGCTTTATTTTCATAATTCCATGGTTGAAACTCTCACATTGATCTAGTGGATGAACTCAAGCTTGTTTGATTTTTCCTTTTGATTTCTCACGTTAGGATTAAATTTCTCCACGTAGAACCGTTCGTATATCATGTAGAAACTATATGCCTAAGGTTTTATGTTGAAATTTTTTAGTACATCAATATGAACAAGCTTGGTAGCATTTTTCACAAGAGCAAGTGCCAACGTGGCGAGGGCTCGGGGATCCGGGCTAAGCTCGACAACAAGTACGCCATGGTTTCATCAAGGAGGGTGATGCCCACACGTTGGGCCGATGATGGTTTTATCACCGCGGCAGGGTTGTGGTCAGATTTCGACCACATGTGTGCAAATGCAGGGCTATCACTCCTCGCCTACGCAAGCCACTACACCTACACTGAGCTCACCTTTGAGTTCCTCGCCTCCTTCTACGATGACTACAAGGAGAAAGGTAATGCGTGCATGGTAAGCTTCACCATAAACCAAAAGCTATATCAAATCTCTTTTCAACAATTTTGTGAAGCTTTTGGATTCCCTCAAGATGGAGAATCAACTGTTACAAATTTATATAGTGTCTCAAGTGGAGAAAGTTGGGAGGTTATTTATGTTAACGGTGGCAGGAACTTCTACCAGAAGAAGATGTCCACCATTTAGAAGCCGACAATCCGTTACTTCGCCTTATTTCTCGCCAACACTCTGTTGGGAAGATAAGATACCGGTTCCATGGCCAATGCAGACAAGACCATGATCACCAAGGCACTCTTCCCCGCTGCACCGCAGATTCCCAATCCTGCGGCTCTATTCCTCCAGCACCTCCAACACCAGAGCACAAAAAGAAAGATGACATTCGCATTGGTGGATTGGTAACCCACCTTGTTCAAGCCTATGGAGTTCCAATACTTGTTATGCAACATGTTGATGGCTCCATACTTATGGACGTCAAATATATAACTGCTTGTGGCTTCCTCGGTGTTCACCGAACCGACAAGAGGCTCCGAGCATATCAGTTTGGTTATCTTGATGCCTCACAGGATGAGCAGGTGACGTTGCCTTGTCCACAAGCTTTCTCGATTTTGGAGAAGGACAACTGGATTCTCACCAAAGACCAAGTGATGGAGATCATGGTTGGGCTCCATCCTGACCCCAAGGAGGAGGAGGAGGAGGAGGAGGAGAAACATGATGTGCAGGAGGAAGAGCAGGACAATCCTTCTTGGAAAGGACAGCAGCAGCAACATGGAGGACCCTAGGACCCATGGCCCAATCAGTAGCAACAGCAGCAGGGTTCAACAACGTCCCCTATCGAGAATTTTTGCAGCTCAACCAGCGTGTTGGGGAAATCGACCACACTCTTCAGGGAGTGAATGAGGATGTTAGTTTCCTAACTAACAGCTTCAGTCACTTCATGGCCAACTTCCCCAACTACTACCAGTAGTACCCGTACCCGCCGCCGAATGATGGCAACAACTAAGCATGGCAACAGCCTAAGCTTTGGGGGAGGTTTGAAAATATCCAAACTTTGCATTCATATTTTTTATTTCTTCTTTTGATTTATTTTACTTCTTAAAAAATTGCATGTCTACTTTCAGTTTTGCATTCCTAAATCAAAAACACACAAAAAATAGTTGTAACTTCTATTGCAAATTTGTTTCTCTCGGAGATTGCTTAATTTTAGGTGACTTGGCAATAGGAAAATATACCGGGGTTCAACTCAAGTACAAGAACGAAGAAAGTAAGAGGAAGTATCACATTCCTTTCATCACATCTTCTGCAATTTTAAATTGACCCTATAATTATTTGCTCGCTTGCACTTGAGTCACTCCCCACTTAGCTTGTTATCCTATAAATTCTATCCCTTGCTAGTGTCTCCTTTTTAGCTTTGACTAATGAGCAATAAACTTGGTTAAAATATTTCTAACATTTTTAAAACAAGAAAAAGCATCCAAAAGATGACTTGAGTCCATGTTTAGCCCAAAGGATTTGATTTTAGAAACTACTCAACCCCATTGAGTTTAATATAATGGACTTGATAACACTTTTAAATGAAATTGTTTGATAAAATGGATGCTTTAAAATAGTAGAGATTATGCCACTGCTTTTCTAATAATTAAAGTAAGATATTGCTTTACGTGTGTCATTACAATATTATGGTGCTCCATGGGGAACTATTAACTCCGCTGGCCAACAAATAATCTAAATATGGGAAACCACTTGATTTCGGCTATTAAGTTATGTAAACGTCTGTAGCTGCAATGCTATGACGAGTAAAAATTTTAGTCTCCAAGTGGTCTCACGTTCCAAGTGAATTTGTAGCACTCATATGGCCCACTATTGCTCAACGGTTATCTATTGGCATGGTCACGAGTGCGCAACACAGTCCCAATTAACATGTTAAAAACAGTGGCATGATTTCTATATGGAAGAGTTGGAATTTTTGAAAGGCAAGGAAAGGAAAAAGGTGCTTTGATAGTCTTAAAATTTTGACGTGGGAGTAGATGAGTTGTTCTTAAATTAATTTTTTTGGTGCCAACTTGAGTACTCCTAATTGATTAAAGAAACAAGAGCAAAAAGTCTTTCATCTCTCAACAAAGAGAGAGACCAAAATAATTTGTTTCACTTTCCTAGCTAAACTATTGACACTTGCTCGGGCATATAATTTACTTGCTAGCAAGATATACGTGGTTAGGAAGTGGACTCAGTGCAATCTTGTGAATACCTGTATGATCATGTTTAAGATTGCAGGAATTATGAAGAAAGGAATTTGACACCAATTCGAGCTTGTAAGTTCTTTTATTTCAGTCTCGAATCTCCGCTATTCTTCCTTATTTTCTTGTCACTTGAGGGCGAGTAATATCTAAGCTTAGGGGAGTTGATAGCCGTGAGATTCGATACATTTTTAAGGTTTTTTTCTGGATTTGATGGTTTTCTAGCTTTACCTAACGCTAATACTTCGGTAGCAAAAAAAAGGTTTTCAATGTGTGTTTTAGGTTCTGAACATCAACGGAAGGTTTCAACAACAAAAATACAATATTTAGGAGAAAACAAGCAAGTATCTTTTTGGAAGCAATCGAGGAAGGCAACCATAAGGTTTAACAACCAACTATATGGCGGAAATATTTTCTTCGGTTGTATAGTTCCTGCCGCCTTCGTCTTGTCAAAAGGAACAACTTTCTTGAAGAGGCTAGACGCGAAAACACAACACAACAGTTGTCGTTCCATCCAGAAGGGAGAAAGAAGAGATCCAGAGAAGAAGGGGAAGACGTTCTTCATCTCGCTCCACGATCTTCAACCTCCTAGCCACCACACCCCATAGCCAGTACTTGTACTTGAGAGAGAGAGAGAGATCTTCACCTTGCAAGATTAGGGTTTGAGATTGTTTCTTACTATCTTGAATTGTGTTGGATTGATTTTCTATTCTTATTATGGATCTCCAAGGTAATATCGAGAAGAAATTCCTTTATTTAATTATATCGATGATGCTTTCATGTGTGAGTAAGTTCCTTTGGGCGTGGGAGATGTAAGAGATTGATGAGATGTGATGTGCCTATATATTTTCCATTAGTTTGTGATTGATTTTAATTACTATATTATGTGTGCTTGACTATCTGTGGGATGCCTAATACTTGTTATTCAATTAAGGACCCAAACAACATGATACTTTGTTCTACATAGATAAAATCTTGTTTGCTAGCAGACCAGCGAGACCAGCGACCCCCGAGTGACACGGGGATATCAATAAAAAACTAGTTGAGCTTGAGGATCACGAGGATCCACTATGCCTATTGCATTAGTCCGATCCAAGGATCTTAATTGCTAAGCAACCTAAAGGATCTTAATCGCCTAATGACTGACGATGGTTTTGGTAACAGACTAGTAGAATTATTGAAGTTGGGATGAAATCTACCAAGAGGAATTTCGGCTAATTATGGGTTGCTCGCCTATACATATACTTATAAGATTATAATTGTTATACTTATTACTCATCCAATTACCATGAATTGTATCTCCCCGTGCCTACTTTGTTATCTGCAAAAAACAACAAACAATCGAATTGTTCTTTACTTTTATGCGTTTTGTTTCTAAAGTTTATATTTTAGTTTTATTTAAATACATTCAGTTTAATGCAAATCTTATTTTTATTTCAACACTTGCAGTCAATTCACTTGAAGACCTGTGATAACTTTGAGTGCGACAGAGACTTCATTCATAAACACTTTCTTTAGGCTCTCTATGGGATCGATATCTTAACTTCAAAAGTAGTTACAAACGATCTATACAGTTGCAGTCACCATCGAGTTGTGTCTCCGAAGTGTCAGATGCAACCGTGTACATATTATTATTGTGTGTAATGTTTTTTGTTCTTATAATCTCAACCGTTAAGATTTAAATCAATCAATATGTATATTTTTAGCTTATGTGGACGAATGTGGTGACTTTATTTTCTATTGTTCTAAGTATATATATAATAGATAGATAGATGGATAGATAGATAAATCACTACATGGCAATGCAGGGGTCACTTCTCTACCATCCGCTATACATAAAAAACCTATGTAGGAAGGCAACTTTTTTGCATTTTAGTTGAACATCCACATGGACGGTTGGAGAATGAGGTAGAGAGCATACATCCAAAAACACATTTTGTTCACATATTTGGACATTTAGAGATAAGTACTTGTCTTTCTCCCCTATGTTTGAATTAATTAATGTAGAAAGAAACAATAAGTATATACACTAGTATAAACGCATTACTTAGAGAAGGTTATTTGCCATATGCCTCAACTGGTTTCTCATTCCGGATCAAGTGCATAGCCTTTAAGAGCACACCACCTGAGCCAGTTTTTCTTTGCGGCTCTAAGATACACGACCTACGGTGCAAAAAGCGAAACTGCTCTAAAATGTACGAGCTAAAGATGGCTAGTAGTTCTGACCACTTGCAAGAACTTCTCATCCTCAGACGGCCCCTAGTAGGGACCATCTCCAATAGTCAGGCAACCAGAGTCGGCTCTTATAATCGGTCGTCCCCATAAGTTTGTCACCCAGAGTCGGCTTTTATTATGAGCCGCCTCTAATAGATTGAAACCTGAGACGGCTTGATGCTTCATCTGTCTCAAATTTTTTTCCTCTTTGAGACTGGTTATTAGAGAAGCCACCTCTAGAATCTAAGACAGACTCAACCTATGGCCGTCTCATAGAGTTTTCCAGCCTGAGTTAGCCTTTTTCTCGACAGTCTTTAAGTTCACTGCGCACGGAGACAACACTTTTAAGCAACTGCTTCTAGTGATTCATACCTGTATTATACTGCTTTAGGCTACTGTTTTACCAGCGGCTATAATTTTAGGAGAATCCAGAATACAACTGAAATACAAATATTATAAATAATATATTTATTGTCAAGAGAAGTCTCAAAATCCTGACATAGCTATCACAAAACTTTAGAATGTATCACACAAATCAATGTACACTACACTAGCTATCAAAAATCAATATACACTACACTAGCATTGACATAGCTAGGAAGCATGAAAAGTATTACAGTTTTAAGAACCATGACACTTTGAAGAAACCTTCGACTAGTATAACAATTTTTGGTCCTGTTGCATGCTGCCGTAGTCCATGCCGCTCGTAGGGCGTCTGCCTGCGTTGAGGACGACGTGGCCGCCTTCCTGCCATGGCCGCGCTCCGGTGGAGTTGCTCAACCGCGTGCCGGCGTTGCTATAGAAGGTCACCAGGGTTGTTACGTACGTCGTCAAGGCTTGCTAAATGGGGTTGTAAGTGGTGCTAGATGCAAACGGCGGAGGTGCTACAAGTGGCGTTGTGTTTTGCTATATGAGGCCGTTGGTGGTGCTACCATAGTATAAATGTTTTGCTAAGAGATCTCCGGCGAGGTCTCCGACGAAGTTAGATTTGCTACAATAGGACTTTTTTTTTGCTACAACCGTTTTGTGTTTTTGCTACAATGACGCAAAGTTTTGCTACAAGGCCTCCAGCGAGGTCTCTCGGTGAAAGTATTCGGCGATGTCTGGTTTGCTACATTAGCACAAATTGTTTGCTACAATATTTTTGTGATTTTGCTACACTAGCGCAAAGTTTTTGCTATAAGATTTTCGGTGGAAGTCTCCAGCAAGGTCTCCGGTGAAAGTATCTGGTGAGGTCGGGTTTGCTACATTAGCACAATTTTTGTGCTACAAAGTCTCCGGCGAAATAGTTTTTTTTCTAATTTTTGTCGCGAACCATTTTCTGTACATGTAGAAAAAACGGGACTACTTGTAGGACAGAAGCGGGATGAACAGACTGGAAGAAGATCTAACTGTCGATAGATCGGACGGCTGGAGACGTAGCACTGCCATTAAAATATTCTCTTTGTAAAAGGAATAGATAGATAGATAAATAGAGGGCCATATGACTTGTTATGCCCACGGACACAAAAATACAAGATCGAACCATAACCGACATTTTTTTGCTAGAACACAGTCAATTTTGGCTGAAGGAGGATCATGACGGGACTATTTTTCCAATTTATAGCTTGGCCTTGGAGCACTGCTCTCCAAACTTGTTTGTTTCATTGAGGAATGCAGAGAAGTGGTTCTCCTTGACGCACTGCGTCATGATCCTGGCCCCGTCCTTGGGCGCGGCTGGCCGGTAGATGATGGCGGCGGCAAGGAATGTGTCGAAAGCCAACGGTATGACATTGGACGGCTTGCCCATGCCGTAGTCCGCCTGCAGGAACCCGAGGTTGGTCCAGTCCGTCACAAACAGCTCGTCGTAGGTAGCCCTAAGCTGGTAGGGATCCTCCTTGGCGTCCCCCGCCGCCCAACGAGCGAACTCAGCTGGGAGACGAGCCTTGGCCTGTCGGATGATGCGCACCACGCCCGCCGTGTCAGCTCCGGACACCGTGCCGCAATCCGCCGCGACTGACAACGGGTAGAAGCAGTTGCCGACGAAGGCGCCGCCGCCGCCCTCAACAAGGTGGCGCGTGTTGCTAGGCAGGCAGAGGCTCACCTGGGTGGACGGGGTGGGCAGACGGAGCGACCGCGTCCGGGCCTGCCACGTCATGGCGGTCACGACGTCCAACGCGGAGCAACGCTGTCCCGTGGACTCCAGGAACTGGGATTTTACTCTCCTGATGTGGTCTGCGCTCACCTCGAAGGTGAGCTGCCGGAGACGGGCCGTCTGCGTGTCCGGCGAAGGTCCGTGGGGCGGCGGCGGAAGCTTCTTCGCTGGTCTTGGGATGAGGCCGCGCGCAAAGATTGGGTTGATGCGGGGCTTGGGGAGACTGCGGCTGTAGTCGCCGACGGCGGACATGAACTGGCTGATGCCCACGCCGTCCGCGATGGTGTGGACGGAGACCAGCCCGACCACGTAGCCGCCGCATGAGAACACGGTAACCTTCCAATGGAAATTTAATATGATCATCGTGGGAAACAGTTTTGCCTTTCAAAAATTAGCTGTAATTGCTTGTACCTGCATCATGAGCGGGATGTCAAGCGGCTGCACGCCCGGCGGGGCATCCGGGAGCAGGTCGTCCTCGGGGATCATCAGGGGGTACTGCTCCAGGAACCCGACGTCGTCGAGGCAGCACCCGGTCGCGGCCTCCACAAACCACACGCCCTCGCCTGTACACTCCACGGAGGCGCCGTCCACGAGCCGGCCGGCGAGAGGGTAGTAGTCCACCAGGGCCTGCCCGAGCGCCCCTCGGATGTCGCGCGCCGGTTGGCTCCCCCGAATGCCGTCGGGAGGGAAAGGGAATACGTGAAGAGACCGCACCTGGTGGCGAAGCACCACCGCGCGGTCGATGGCGGAGAGCTCCAACACGCCGGACGGCGTCGCCTCGCATGGCCGCACATACGATCGGCTCGTCCTGCATATAGGGAACTCCATATGCTCGTCCAAGATGGATGTTTGAGATCGTGCGCGCGGTATATGTTACCGGAGTTTGTGTGTCTGCCTGCTATTGAGCCAGGCAGGTATATATATATATATATAGGCCGTCCGGTGGACAACAAGTGCTTGGTTCATGGAAGTTGGAAACATATATCATAGAGAAAATTGCACGTAACACCACATTTGTTGCAGTTAGCCCGGTTTGTTGTCTAATCAGTTGCATCTAGCTCAAATAGAGTATATAGTGTCTTAACAGTATATCTAACATGTGGGTATACTACAATTTTATATAAATTAAAAAATAGACATCATAGTGGTAGAAAATACGATAGCGCTAATTTGACAGATGAGTTTCTAAAGAGCTCTTTTTAAAAATTCAGAAAATCATTTTTTAGCTTTGAAAAATCCAAACAGAATATGAGAACATAGTTAATGGTTTATTTTACCTTCTTGTGCAGATCTCGGAGCGTGACAATATAATTATTTAATATTCTATAATTTATCCAAAAAAAATTATGAGCCTAAAATACAAGGTAGTATTTCACATTAAAAAAATTGCATGCTTGTGACACGCATATTTGACCACATCAAGGTCATTTTTCTGATTTTTTTTACATAGTTGTCAACCCGTAAGCATAGACGCTATAGTAGTGGTACTAGGCCGAGTTCGATTGCAACCTTAGATTCGTTGGACTGAGCTTTGTTCGATATAAATACAGAAATATTGGCCCACATGATTGATATACGTGATAAAGATACATGCATACACGTTAGATACGTTTTTAAGGAACTATAACCTCTATTTGAACTATATTTAGGCTAGTGCAACGATTAAATCAAAAGTTGGGGTCAGCTGCAACAAGTCTTTTGTTTCTATGTTCTGTACAACTTTAACACCAAAGCCTGGTATTACGTGCAATTTTCTTTATATCATACTAGTACAATGGCATCATTGCAGTTTCAAATTAATCAATTCCTCATGGTTATTGTTTTTTCAAAAATTCCACCGATCTACTCCCTCAGTCTTAAAATAGACGCTGTAGATTTGTAAAAATTTGGATGAATCTAAACATTGTTTAGTATATAGATACATTTAAAATTTGATAAATCTGCGACATTTACTTTGAGAGGGGGGGGGGGAGTATTAATAATCCTCAATAGCGGTACAAACAGTCCCAAAAATAATAAAAATTACAAAAAGGTCCTTAGACCACCTAGGGACGATAAAATACACTAGCACGAACCGAAGGCGCGCCGCTGTCTTCGCTCCTCCATCTCTGGAGTCAAATAAAACTTATCGTAGTAGAGCTTGTTATAGTTGACAAACGGGTAGTCGTCATGCTAAGACCCTAAAAAACTAGTGCACCAGAGCAGCAATCATCATTGATGAGGGAAATTGTAGATCGAAAATGAGTGACGTAAAATAAAATCACCTGAACATAGACAAAAAATTAACAAGATCCTAGAAGATCCACCGGACACAAAACACATGTGCCCGACGTTGGCGCTAGACACACCATCGGAACGAGGATAGGGCAGAGGGCTGGAGTAAATTTTATTCTGTCAGCAGGATGTAGCCATCTCACCATCCGAGTGAAATCTTACTAAAACAAGAAACGAAGACCCTCCCGCGGACGAGAGGCCTAGATCCGCCACCACACCAAGGACTAAAAGGCCGTCGGAGGTGGATCTGACCACGGGCGTCGCAGGCGGAAGGCATGTGAACCCTAGCCACTGTCGCTGGGCATCCACTTTTAATCCAATGGTTATTGCATAATCAAATAGCTATACTTTCATAATATATCAAAATAAAATAAAATGTATCACACAACTTGTACTCCCTCTGTTTCATATCCCGCACGGGCTAGCTTTTTTGAGAAATAAGTGGATGCAAAAAAACTAAATTGTGTTTCTTCTCAATAATTTCTTTCTTATGAATCGTTATGTTAGAACATAAATGAATCTACATTTGAAATAGTACTATTTAAAACATGCTAAATTCAACATTGTAATTACATGGAGAAAAATGTAGAACAAGTAATTCTAGAATTATTTTAAAACTTTACAATGTAACTCTTTGGAAAAAAACATAAAACATGTAATTATTCTTTAATTATCCTATATAGGAATAACTAAGTAGTTCATTCCCACTAACCTATTTCTCTTAACATGTAGGTTATCCACCTCAGCTAATCATCTACGTCTGCGCGTCCAACCCTGTTCGTGCATCCAACTCCCTTCCTTTCGTTTCGTGCATTGTGTGTTCTTCGTGTTAAAGGTACTCAGCAGTCTATGTGGGCCATTAATGCAGCTGGCGTCCAGCCCACATGCAGCCTCGAGCCACCTTTCAGCCCACGTTGCTCCAAAATGCAGGCCTACGAACAAACTAACACTTGGTCTGCGTTTTTTTTTCTGAGATCTCCATGATCTGCTATATTTGATTACACCATGAAGCACCTAATCATCGCATTGCGTCCACCATCACCCTCTTCACATCCAAGCTTTCAGGTTGAACATTTGTCTTCTCCCTGCTTTATGTAATCCCCAATTGACAGAAGTAGCGTTGAACATCGCCCTGCATGGAATCATATCTCGCCGATTCCATTCATGCTACAATTATGTGATGCTGATGGATTAATTTTTCTTGATAAATTACGAACCTTACAGCGAGAGGGACGTTTCCTTATTCCTCACCAAGCTTGCCACAAGCCAACAAATTAAGTCTTTTCCCTTCGATTATTCTCTTATTAAAGAGAGAGATATATTTCCCTTCGATTCTGCTCGCCCTATTTGATTTTATTGATTATTTTCATACTCAGATCAAAATCTCCATCAATGGACCATATGAACAGTGTACTGCTCTGCGGCTATTCGCTGCACATATGGACGATGGTTAATCTTGCTATGGACCATGGTTAGCTCTTTTTACTTGCTTACGCAGATTAATCTTGCTATGCCAACTCTCTGTTTCTTTGTAACGTGCAACGAGCCGGCAAAAACACTCAAATGGCGGCAATTGGTGTGTCACCATTCAGCATTTGCCCTAATCCACCACGGCATGAGCTCTATGATCGATCTGGAAACAGGTTTTATGTTTTGTTTTGACCAGACTCACTAGACATGCTACATATGGATGGAAATCAACAAGGAACCATTGGGACCTCAATACTTATTTTGGTAATTAGCAGATGATATGGTCGGATATTCTGTTGTACAAATAATTCAAGCTTCATCTTGCCTTGCTGCTATTCTGTTGCCGGTAATTTCCTGTGTGTGTACGCCCACGAGGACCAATCTCACTCCTCGTAAGTTGAACCATTGGATATTGCTAAGTTGATTTTGGCTTGCTGACCCATCGGTCGAATCTATGAAGGTCTCTTTAGGATCGATGGTGCATCTCCGGCAAAAGGAAAAAACAATGGATCAATGCATCTGCGGTGCTGGTGAAATGACAACTTGGATGCATGTCCTCTGCACTGTGAGTTCGCATATTTCTGATCTGTTCTTTCTTTCATACATTGGTAGTCAGTATACTTCCCCGCATGCTCTGGTGCAATTATTGAATCTTCAGATTTGTTAATTATTTATTTGGAGATGCTTGCTACGATTGTCATGTGAAGTGCTCTGCTACTTGGTGCAGTCCGAGAGAAGCTACTATCAAGTGATAACGCAGAGAAAGCTGTACGAAAGTCCTTTGTGTAGTGATATCTCCCTTTATGTATCTTCCGTTGTGTATCTATTTAGGTATATTTTTTTTGAACGGTCTAATTAGATACATGAATATATTGTACTGGATGGTATAGGAGGACAGTCCATGCTTTTAAGGTCCAGGCTTCGCCACTCAAACATTGTCACGGAGCACTAAGTATTTGTTGGTTGATCTTGTTAGATAGATCTCAACGTTACAAAGCCCAACGGCCCGTCACGCCCCTAACTGCGCCCTGATCGGGGGCGCCCAACCCTAACTGGTTGGTGGGCCCCTGTCGCCGCGCTATATAAAGTGGTGGGGAGCTGGCAGCGCACGGTACGAGGATCGTCGTTGTGCCAATCACCCCACCTACACCCCTACCGATCTAGGGTTAGCGCGAGCCGACGGGAAGCACCGCCACCACCGCACACCCACGCCGTCGACCTTTTTTCATGGCTAACGACGGCGGCTCTAGCTCCGGGACTAGCTCCGGCATCCCCTCTGGCTCATGCTTGTCGAGCCAGGGCGCAGGTAGTACCTCTCCTCTCCGATCTCTCTCTTTCCCTCTCAGATCTACGAGTTCCCACCTTATAGTACATCTACCGAGGCTAGACTAGTTCTATTAGATCTGTCTGGTTAACAAACGGTCATATCTGTCAGGGAACAAAAGGACAGAGTCCAAACTATCTAGAACAGATCTAAATCGTTAGAATAAGGGGAGGGTCCATGAACCAACGTTCTGGCCTGCTCGTATGTGAACAACAGAAACGTCATGATCGGGGCGTCACTAACCAACTAATGGTTTCGTGGCCTCCTGTTGCATGCACACAATAAAAGGGGAGCCCGTGTAGCTGGCGATCTCACCTTAGCCGTCTACCCACACTGCTCCACAACATTCACACGCCTGCACCGATCCCAGACTCGCGCAGAAGCAGCTGGAAGGCTGGAACCTTGACGGGTTGTCCGAGGACAGCGCAGGTGGAGGCCAGAGGGCATCCGCACCTTTTCCAGATCATCTTCACCGACAATCAATCAAACATGCATCACATTGACATCAATGACTTCATCATCGACTCTGGGCCCCAAAGTAAAGATCATCTACACCCTCTTATTTATGTTCATTAGGTGTTCCAGATGGCTATCATGTCGATTTTGTGCTGCACTTGATGTTGTACATCTAACAATGGTATCATATGCCTATATGCGTAGCAGTCGAACCCTAATTGTGATCTGTTGATCGTGTTTTAGTTGTAATCATGTGTTAGGCAATTAAGATGTGGTATGGTTCATGTTAAATGTCAATTATGCATTGTTAAGCCTCTGGTTAGATCTAATTATCTCGCTAAACATGCATTGTCAAAACAACCGACACAACATCCTGCAGCAGCCTTTCAACCTTTACAAGGTCAAGTTTAACGGTCGGATTCGAAAATAAAATTTATCACTCATGCATAACAAATTGAACAACGTACATGTACAAATAGGTTACCATAGGGCAACGATTGGCACGGTCAAAACAACCGACGCGTCTAGAAAAAAGGTCCAAGAGAGGTGAAGTTTCTTGTAGAGAGAGGTTGGCATCAGGACCCAGCAGCCAGAGACCATACACGGTTTCTGCATCGAGCAACATTACCAAGGTCAAAACGGCCATCACGATCAATATAAAAATTCCAACATCAACACATTTCTTTGAACGGATAGGCTAACATCGACCCAGCAGCCAGACCCTACACAGTTGCCGCATTGAGCAACGTTGCCAAGTTTTAAATAGGAGGCACGAGCAAAAAAAGTCTATAATGCATATCTTTCTTCTAATGAGAGGCTGACCCCTGGGAGCTAGCATCCAGACCCTATACGGCTAATGCATCAAGCAACGTTGTCAAGGTCAAAACAGTGGATGCGACCGAAAAAGTCTATCTTACACGTGTTTCTTCTAATAAAAGGCTGACACGTGGGACCTAGGAGCGAGACTAAGCGGATAATACACTGAGCAACGTTATCAAGTTCTAAACCGGGAGGCACGAGCAAAACAAGAAAGTCCATCATGCACACATTTATTCTAATGAGAGGCTGGAATCTAGGATCCAACAGTCTGATTAAACGACTGATGCATCAAACAAACGTTATCAATTTCTAAAGAGGGATGCACGATTAGAAAATAAAATTTCATCATACACACATTTTGTTTATAGAGAGAGGCTGATATTTTGGACCCATCAGTATAACTAAACAGTTCGGATGCATCGAACAACATTATCAAGTCGAAAATAGGGACGCGCGAGCAACGTTATCAAGTCAAAAAAGTCTATGTACATTTTGACTGATGCATCGAGCAACGTTATCAAGTTTTAAACAGGGAAACAGGACCAGAAAAATTGGTCCTCAAGAGACACTGACATCATGGCTTCATAAATTTCAAAACACTGGTGGCATCGACCAGAGTCAAAATCGGGCGAGGAACCGACAACAATAACATATACCATGGCATGTCCAAGCTTCTAGCATGTTTCTAACAATTCTTCGGTAGTAGGGAGCCATGAAAATGAGAAAAAAATATTTTCATGTACCACGGGAATAATAACGAAATCATGGCAGAATTTGCACCTTCTGCCACGCTCGGTAGACCAAACCATTGTGGATTGTGAATTTTCTTGTAGTGTGACCGGGTTCATTGCAAAGGGTAGATTTTGGAATGGAGTCGTGCTTAGCATGACTTGGCTATATTGTGTAACTGGCCTTATACCTAAGGAAGTGTGATTAAGGGCAATAAGACCAAGGACGTTTGTGGAAAAGTAGCACACCTCTGTAGAGTATGTTAAATATGATATGTTACTCTATATCCTAAGAATTAATTACGATCGTGGCATGGAAAGGAGTTTTATGAAGTTCTAACAACCCTTGAAGACTAACGATATTTTTTCAAAACTAAAACTTACCTTTTCAAGAAATGATTTCAAAAACAGGCATTAGCCCAGAATTCTTATCCACATCTATAATTAGAGCATAAAACAACCACCTATATAGAATTTGCTAGGTAAGATCGTACTCAATTCATCTTTTTAAAACCATTGATTTGAATTTTAGAGTTACAACAAGACTATTGCAAGAACTAAAGACGGAGGCAAAATCTATTATGAGGAGTCAGATCTTTCGGGATGCATTAAAAGAGTAGACTACGGTATACTCTATGAAACTGGAGACGGAGAAGCAGAAGCATAGATAGTATAGAATAGTAATAGATAAGACAAACATCATAAAATAGTCTCAATAAAGTTACTAAGCTCAAATAGTACTTAAAGTAGTGGTACCATTCATATTCAAAATAGCTAATTTGGATTTCCATTCGCTTAGGAATTCTCACATGACAACGAGGATTTTGAAACTTTTGTACATTTTTGGCTGATAATAATAAACATGTAAACGTTGTCGACCTACAATGTTTTTGTTCTACCGGTCTGAACGATGTGATATTTGCGAACAAGAACTTTGTAAGTATTATATATATATATATATCAATAACTTGCACACTACAATATGCAGTAGTGTGATGGGTCATCGCACCCTCCAAAATGGTGGGGTGGCACATTGGCTACCCCATATGTGGTGCCTGGCCCATGTGGGCTCCTCACATGGACCCTTTATTACTTGCAATAAATAATAAAACCTATGGAAAAAAATTAATTTCCTAATTAATTGGACTTTCTATATATACCTCTCGAAACACTTTCGAACCTCTTTCGAACTCCTAATCGAATTTTGATTTCTCTCGGAAACTTATTTTGATTGTCCGAAACACACCAGCAAAAGTACATACTCCCTCCGATCCTAAATAAGTATCACGGTTTTAAACTGACTCTAGTTTAAAATAGCGACACTTATTTAGGATCGGAGGTAGTACATCTAATTCGATCGTGTTTAGATGACAAAAACATGTTAATATTTATAGCACTCCCTCCGTCTAGTACTACTACATAATTAGTAGAGCCAATACAGAGTTATATGAATCTAATCAATACTTCCTTCGTCCTAAGGCTTAAGGCATATAACATTTCTGTCCTATAGCTTAACAAGCTAACCGCGTGGAGTACATAGGTAATAGACGATCTGGCCAGTTTTCTACTTGACCCAATCACCGGATCCTTCACCGGCGTCGACGGGAGCTCCTGCCGCTGCCCTCCTCCACATCATGGTCACCTTTACCCTGTATGCGGTCCCGAGCGGCTCTTGCAGAATCGGCGATGTAGAGCACGTCCTCTGCAATATGGATCACGTCGACAACAAGGCGGACGGCGCCGCCGACGACGGCGAGCACCTCGCCTACGGGCTCCAGCACGTCGCGGGCGCGACTGAGCGCCACCTCCATGCGGCTGGGTCCGTCACCAGCGTCTTTCGGAGCGTCGGCGGCGTCGATCAACATCTCGGCGCTGTCGGCCGGAGCGGCGGCATCGTCAAACACGGCGGCGGCTGCGTCGTCGCGCGTTGATGCCCCCATGGCGGTCTTGCGTGTTCTCTGACGGACGGACGGCGGCGGTGTTGCGAACTTCGATTGTGGATTTCTGTCTCGGTGCGGATATAGTGCGTGGGACGCTACGTGGGGAGTCGACTGGATTTTATTGTCGTCGCCGTGAGATTTGAACCTGTATTCCGAAACGAATCGCGGGACATGCACAAACTGGTTCGGAGTCGAACCGATCGCGAGTACGAATCTGAAGCAGGGATGAGAAAACACCGTAGTGTCGGAGTACATCAAGACGAAGGTGGACTATGAATTGAGTCAAGGAGGGAACGGAGAGGAACTAGGATTGTGAGTGCATATAGTCCGTAGCTTAGTCCACCGAAGCGCAAGGCGAGGTCCCCCTCAGAGCATCTCCACTCCTACCTAGGAAGCCGATTCGAACGCCAAAAACTAGCCCAGTCGTGTACCCAAGGACCTGTTTTCGGCCGGATTTTAGCTTTTTTGGTCCAGACTACCTAGGCCGAACCCAGGTTTCTGGGTACGCCCTGGAAACGCCGGACTCAGCGATATCGGCGGAAAAAAAAAACGGCGCGTGGACCCGCCTAGTCAGTGACGGAAGCCGAGTCGTCGTCATCCTCGGAACCACGCGGCGACCGCCGGACAATAACTTCCCGTCGCGTCGGCCACGCAGCCGCCGATGAGTGGCGCCACTGCCGCCTCGGCTCATGACGGACCGGCGGTGACTAACTTCCCGCCGTTTCCATCTTTCCCGCCCGCTACACCCCTCCTGCCATCGCCGCGCACCTCGGCCTTTATAAGCCGTACTCCTCGCCGGAGATCTTCGCACTCTCTCACAGCTTCCCCCGCCCACAAGCCCAACTCCGGCGAGCTCTCACCTTTTCTCCTTTTCTCACCATGGGCGAACGCTACCCCGGCGACGGCGCTGCGGCGAACGGCTTCGGCCGGCGCACCCTCTAAACTTGGTGGCGCACATGCTGTACGAGGCGGGGTACATGGCGCCACCGGACACGCGGATGCCTCCGGGGTGGACGCTGAGCGTCGGGGCCGATGTCGGAGGAGCTGCCGTACGATGTACAAGAGTACATCGCCGGCATGGACAACCCCGCCGAAGCGGTGAGCGCCGACGACCTCGTCTACTGGGCGAACTTCTTCGAGGAGCGGCGCCAACAGGAGCTCGCCCGCCACGAGGGGCCGTCGAGCGAGTCCCCGCCGGCGCGCAAAAACTCGGCGGCGCGCCGGCGTTGGTGGAGCGTACCGGGGGGGACGCTCGCCGCCGTGCTGGAGCACATCAACCGCGGGAACACGCTGCGGCTCGGCTTCCCGCGCAACCCGACGCCGGCGGCGAGGACCGGTCGGCGTGCTCCGGCGAACTGGGCGCCGAGGAGGATGGCGAGCATGAGCTCGTCCTCCTCCGCTTCGGCGTCCCACTCTTCCGGCAGCGCTGCCGCCAGACGCCGACGACCGTGGAAGCGCCGGTTATTCGCCAGCGCGTTCACCGCTGCGGACACGCGCGCGCGGTATCGTCATCGGCGAGCCGTCTGCGCCCACGCCGCCAACAGGCCACCTGCGCCTACGCCGCACCAAGACAGAAGACTCGGCGCCGGCCGAGGACGCCGCCTTGAAGATGGCGCTGGAGAAGTCGCTCCGCGAAGCGCCGCCGCTGTCGCCGACGCTGCCGCTGCCGAGCCTCTCGCCGGACATCTCGAATGGTCCAGAGGGATCTGGAGAAGGCGAACATCAAGATCCTCGGCCTGCAGCAGCAGGCCGAGGAGCAGGCCGCACGGCGTCGGGCGCTGTCTGGGCGTGAGCTCGCCTACCAGGGCGCCCCGCTCTACGTCCTGGACGACGACGACGAGGACGCAGGCCCGTCCTACCAGCCATGGAGGTGCGGCGACCCTGGCCAGGGCAGCTCCCTCCAGAACCAGCCGCCGAGCGACGACGACGACGGCGGCGAGGATGATGGTCGGGCCGACCCGGACTACACGTCGTTCTACGACAACTTTTGCATGTAGGCCGGCGAAGGCACCGGCGGCGGCCTTTTTAAGTTTATTTATGTACTAGTTTCGTAATCCGCCTATATTTCGCCCAACTTAATGAAAATCGCCTAAATTTGATGAATTTTATCCGAACTTGGGGACTCGGCCTGGATACGCGGGTGGGAGAATGGGCGTACC
This sequence comes from Avena insularis, assembly GCA_023614405.1. Classification (NCBI taxonomy): domain Eukaryota; kingdom Viridiplantae; phylum Streptophyta; class Magnoliopsida; order Poales; family Poaceae; genus Avena; species Avena insularis. The sequence continues at coordinate 36,569,822 of CM042697.1, read as the reverse complement.
CAGGCCGAAAACAAGTTTAGTCCGATCGAAAAACGGACCAAATTTTGCCCTGGGTTCGGCCAACGAGTGGAGATGCTCTCACACTCACAGATAGTTGTTGGATTGCTCGACAGTGAGATTTTCTGTTTTTTAAAAGCAACGGACGGGAACAACCGTATAAACAATTTTTGGCTGTGAATCTAGATCCTTGCGCTACTTGAGGCTATGGAAGATTGAAGCTAACCAAACCTGAAAGAACAAAATTGGTACAGACCTGAGCTCTCCCCCTCGCGTCACCCCCTCCCGGCGACCGAGGGGGCCTAACCCTAGCGCCGCCGCCACCTTCCCCCCTCCTTTCCCCTCCCTCCTCGTGAATTATGAATTGAGGTATTGGAAACTAAAGATAAGTGCTTACTCACTAAGTGGTCATTTAAGTTGCTAACTGAAAAATAAGTACCTTCAAAATAAAATTTTATCTCAAGATGAGGCGAAGCCTTCTCCTTTATGAAAGGGACTTATGGGGGTTAAAAAGATTTCTTTTGATAGGGGCAATTTTAAAGTGGGTGATGGTACGACTGTTCGCTTCTAGGAAGATATCTGCAACAATATCCCTCCTTATATAACATTATCCAACGGAAAAATGTTCTAGTGTCCAATGTACCTGAACAAGTTCCTGTGAATATTAGTTTTAGAATAACTTTGACAGGCAAACCAACCTGTGGTTGGATGGTTAGGAGGGTGGTTGTACCCTCAGCCCACCAGAGTTCAAATCCCAGGTTTGACACTGTGTGTTGCATAAAAGGCGAAATATTCTTTCAGTGGGAGGCGGCGTTCCCGTCGACAGCGAGGCGCCCGTGGTGACTTCGTCAATCTCAAGACACGATCCGTCGGCTCAGGTCTCGGAGGTGCTCATATGGGTAGGGTGTGCTTGTGTACGTTCATAGGAGTGGGTGCATGTACGTGTTGTGAGCGTCTTTGATTGTACTGTTTTTCTCAAAAAAAAAGAATAACTTTGACAGGAAATAAATGGTATGATTGACTGCATTTGTGCCAACAATTAATGATGGTATGCCTCTCTGACAAGCCTGGTAAATCCGTAAGGAGATTATCGAGTTCGGGTTTGTTTACAGTCAAATTTGTGTATTTAGATCTTATGAATGGTCATAGTAGGAGTACTTATGGAAACTCAAAATCCCACTTAAAATAAAAATATTTGTGTGGTTCCTTAACAACAAAATTCTTTTAATTAAAGATAATTTGGCTAAAAGGAATTGGAGGAATATTAGAATTGATACTTTTGTGATTCTTTGGACTCGGGTTGAACATATATTTCTTTCTTGTTCCTTACTCGTATTATATGGCACACAGTCTACTTTGCATATAACATCCCGCTTCCAACAATTACTAATATGTTAGGTAATTGGTTCAATGCAGTAGATGAGAATAATAAGTTGCATATACGATATTGGTGTATCCCCTTTATGTCGGACTATTTAGAATTGTCGCAATGATATTATCTATAATAGGAAAATTGGGACAATTTTTTTACATGTCTATCTAACCCCTCCGGATCAGCGGAAACCTATGGTCGCTAGGTGCAACCGCTTGGTGACGGTCGCACGTGACTTCTATACCCAAGTTGGCTAGCAACATTTTAGTAGACTTTAAAATAGGTAGTCACTTTATATTGTTTTTATTTAGATGGTTGATACATGTCTTAATCTTCTTTTTTTCGAAATGGACATGTTTTAATCTTCTAACCTTCCGTGATCCTTGATTTATAATAATTTGAATATTCAAACTTTTTAATAAAATTTGGTTATGTGCATTACTGGATGCAGAGGTCTAGACTATGTTCCACATTTCGAGGACGGAGAAAAAAAGAAGCTCATGAAGGTGTCCGCAGTAACATATGACGACTCTACATTAATGTGTCTCACATGATTGTCCTATCGGCTCTAACAGACCCCCCCCCCCCCCAAGAGACGGTGCTGATTTCGTACGTCCATACGTGCTTCTGGCGACATGTTACACACATGGTTAGCCCTTGTGTCCGCGGTTGTGCAATGATGTATCAGAAGGGTGATATCGGTTTCTGGTGCTCTTTGAGTGTTGGGTCTCGAGTTCCAGGGATCAAGGTTGTAGGTCTGGCTTTTATTGGTTAAACCTCTCAGTGGGGGCGTTTTCTTGTTGAAGGCATTGCATGAAGTTTGCAGTCTTGTCTTCGGATGAAAATCCATGATCTAACCTCCATGGTTGGACCCGACGATGTTGGTGGCATGCGTCATTCCCTTCTTCAGGTCGCCGTTGGAACACCTCTCATGTTGCCCTCAAGCTGCTATCATTGGTGATCGACGCTAAAATTTGTTACGGTCGTTCCGTTGATTGCTTTTTCATATTATTTTTTTAATAATTTGGTTATGTGTATTGAATTGATAGGCCAGCTAGTTCACCTAAAAGTAACTGTTAACATACGAGTAGACCTAGCCGTACAAAGATTTTAGAAGTGGGATCAATGAAAGGTCGCAACTATTTTTGATTAATGAGTCTTGACTTGAGACCTTAAGACTCTGATACCATATTAAATTAATTGACCAACCAGTTCATCCAAAAGTTTGAACTATTGGAGAAAGATCGGTAGTATATATATTTGAACATTGTGCATCACCAATGTCTTACTAGTTATTATATCGTGTTGGCACATAAACCGGGTATTATTGGTAGAATCTTGGTATCTATATATTCCTTTCATCGAATAACTGTAAAAAATAATTTGTTCAATCTAATTATAAGAAAATATAACTACAAGCGTGACAAAGTTTTGTTGAACAGAAAAAATCGAGCGTTTGTTGGTACATTACACGCCACGGGGTTTAGAGCATGAACTTCTCTCCTTTCCTGTTTTTGACGAAACAAGCTGCAATGAGCCATTTATTGCCAAAGATGGTTAAAAAGAGTCCAAACAGGAGATTATACAAAAACAAATACTGGAAAAACAAAAGTACAAAACACACCAGAGCAAGTGAATAGCGGTGAATATTGTCCAAGCCTCCAAGGTATCGTGAGGTTTCGGTACTGGAGATTGCTTCACATGCCTGCAGCATCCAGTGCCCCGACAACATTTCTCCAACTATAATCCAGGCATGGAACTTTTTTATGGTTATTTAACATGCTCCACTACAAGTGTTTCAGTCTACCAATCTGGCATTACGAGGCATGTTGCCCCAACGCATCAAAAACTTTTTTTCTGGAAGGTAGGCATCATGTTTTATTGTTCTCTTTGCCAAAGCAGATCTGCACTTCCAATCATGTAACAAGCTCAGCCGCGCTTGCCCATGGCAATGCTATATTTTTAAGAGAAAATTACATTTATGCTGTTCATATGACAAATGCAACAGACCACTGAAGGAAGGCAAATCAATCCAACCTCGAGCCTTTTGAGATATGTCTGATACCAATCTTGAGCCCATATGGCATTGGATTAATCTTGCTAAGCTCCCATAACAATGTATGAGTACAAGCACCTTACTGCCCAGATAGATATCTTGTTTTTCAGAACATGAACTGAATATTTTCCTAGGGAAAAAGTACTAACATGAACCGCACAATCAGTTATACGGCATAAAGACACGAGCTGCCCTCTTGACATGCAAGGCCACTGCACTGCAGCACATCCTGCAGTTGTCCCTCTACGAAAGGGATATTAGATAATTTCAAGTTTCGTTGTGGGTAAGATTTTGCCTTCAAGGTGTCTTCTAACAGCGATACCAGGCCTCTCTCCGGAGTGTCGATTCACATGGGCACCTCTTCTTGTTGTTCTGTCTATAGTCAAAACCTCCAGCACGGGAGCATTTTGCACAATATGTACAACAAGTTCGAGCTGGCCTATGTCACCTTGATATCCAGTAATGCACACGTCCCTTAGATAGTTATATGGACAACTCGGAAGGCTCCTAAGAGAATCGGTCTCCAAGTCGTTTATTAGGCCAAAGATATTGAACTGCAAGAGTAGGAAGGAACAAAAGGGCGATAAGGTCAGTATAGTTGTACTCTGAACTGAGCTAATTAGTATGCCGAAACTTACGCATAATAACAGAATAAACTGCAGCAGCACTCATCTAACTTCTTTCAAGTACTATAGGCATGGGGCGAGCACTTACATCAATCTCAAATTTTTCAACGAGAGGGGCAGCCTTCAAAAAGGAAGCCAATGAGAGAATATTGTGCATATCCTCGTGAAGGTGAAACATCAGCAACTTTAAATGCTTCAGCATAAAAAACTTGCAGGAATTTTCCAACAACCAAGGTGACTGAAATATAAGTAAGTCATTAAAGAGAAAATAGGAAGTTAAGCTTAAAATACGAGTCTTTACTTATAAAGCATTCATTCATAGAACAAACCTTTAGTAGAAGATGAGCTTGCATATGAAGATTTCGTACACTGGGAAGCTCACTCGGAAGCACGGTGAGAGCATACTCAAAAGTTACATCGAAGAAACAAGTATTTACAGTTTCTAGTTCTTTTACGTGACTAAGGTCAAGTGGAAGCTGCCTACCCCTGTATATAAAAGTCTTAAGATTCACAGCACGTAGTTGTATCTTCGTTATTTGGCAGTGCGCAACTTGCAAGTATATCAGGCGGGTGAATGGGCGGTCAAGCTTTAGTTCATCATTTAGATGGCATCTAACTAAACTCAGCCATTCAAGACTGGGACAACTTGACAGCATATCTTGAAGGTCTTCTCTAGATATACGCAGCAAGTGCAAATCAAGTTTTTTCAGGTTCGGCCAACCACTAAATTGTGAAGGAAGTTCTAAAGATACAAAGCTAAGTTGAATCTGCTCTAAACGTGATAAGGTTTCAATGTCTAAGAATTCGATGGGAAATATGTAATGATCATTACGACCACCAAATTCCACCATTGCTAAATCAAAAGTTAGATTCTTTGTTAGATGTTCTGTAGCAAATCTCACCCAGTTATTGAGATGATTCACTAGCATGCTGCTAAATTCAATTTTGACCTCTAGCGTGTCAACCAGATTTCCTTCGTGCTGCTGCAAGACTGTGTTAACATTGTCAATGAACTTCTGAGTACATTGCTGTATCTTGTAGGTGTCGTTGCCACAGAGTCTACCACCATCAAATCTTAGTTTGGGACAAATTGTCCACATAATTCTCCATTTACTTGACAGAGCACTGGTCCTTACAAGATCTTGCAGCGGCAACTGTGAAAATATTGTGCGTATCACGTCCTGCAGCAGAGAAATATCATGCCTCCAAGCTTGTGAATTTGAAGGATATACTCAACACAAACCTAGAAAAGAAGTTATCACAAACCTCTGGAAGGTTTTCAAATGGAATATCTCTCTGCGTTTGGCAGTTCAGTTTGCATTGGTTATGATATGATCTCTCTCCAGTGCGGATCAGTTTGCTCTCCAGTTTGGCCCTGCAATGGACAATATCAAATTCCACAGTTCCAAACAACAAAACAAAGGGGCGTATCATAGGGGTGCTGCTTGGCATTTTTATAGTTGGGCTAATGGAGCATCAGCCTATAATGGACAGGTTACAAATAAGTCACTAACACTGTATTACTATTAAAAATTATCGTTTCAGAAAAATTACTAATAAGAATTAATTTAGGATATAGAATAGAATAACGATTAATTATCTAACTATGTACTACATCTCATATTTATCTAGGGACACAAGATAAGGATATAACATCCTAATATCAAGGTAATGCGAACTTGGAATTCTATTATGGTAATGTAGCTCGTCTCTTCGAGATCCGTTATTCCATCCAGAATAGGTATAACCATAGACTATAGTAGTTACTTAGAACAGTAGTGTAAACGATCTGACGGCAGACTTACCTAACTGAAGAACCGGTTCTATCACCGTTGACAGGGGCCAAACCCTTGCTGCTGCTGTTCAGAGGATCGCCGGCGAGATCGACAAGACCGCCACCTTCACCAGGAGGATCGACCCCGTCTCCGCGGTCCAGAGCGCCTCTTGCAGAATCAACGATGTAGCGCACGTCCTGAATAATTTCCATCACGCCGACAGCAACACCGAGAACGCTGCTGACGACGGCAAGCGTCTCCCCCACGGGTTCCAGTACATCGCGGACGCGACTGAGCGCACGTACCATGCGGCTCGGTGCGCCACCGGCGTCGGTCGAGGCTGCGTCGGCGGCGGCGCCGCATGATGTCGCCGCCATGTCTCCGTGTGCTCTCGGCGGCCGGCGGCAGTGGTCTACAGTTGGGGATTCCTGTTTCGGTCGAGATACTGGGCCACTGGAAGATGACTCGATTTGGGCCAAAAATCTGGGCCAGGGTCGAGCCACCGGAACAAAGGGTATTGTTCATTGGGCCTCGTGGATGATGAGTGAGTGGAGTAATATTCGGTGCTGGTACTCCCGACCCGTACACCCGACACGATCGGGAAAAAGGTAGTCCGACCCGGTCGGGAAAAAGCCTGATGGGTCGGGGTTTTAAGACCCACATGTCGGGTCTGGGCTTCAAATCTGTGGCCCGGAGGTTGCACAGGTTGGGCTCAGACCAGAGCAAACTGTGAAATAGGGAAAGGCTCGGCCCGCAGCCCAATGGCCCTAGAGACATAAAAAAGAAAAAATATAGTAGTTACTTAGAAAAATATATAGTTACTTGGAAAAAATATAGTAGTTACTTTTTTTGTGAATAGACTATAGTAGTTACTTAGAAAAAAAGTAAAAAATATTATAGAGACATAAAAAAGAAAAAGGAAACTAGAAAAAATATGAAAAAACAAAGAGGAAATCGTATTTTTAAATGGTCGGCCCAAGTCGAATCGTTTGAGCGCGGCATACCCAAGAAAGTATTTTGTCACCAATTTATCACATATCACCATTTATATGTATCATGTAGTTGTTCCCAATAATATGGTTTGGTCCCCATGATACATATGTTTGAGACTCTATCAAAACTCACATGAACTTTTTTCTTGTATCTACACATGTAGAACTTCCTACCGAGATATCACACCTCATGGAATTTTATCTATTCAAAATCCTTCTGGTGCATCTATAGACATTTCTACAAAACCCATGTTTTCATTTTGTGTAGCAATTAAGGCTCATGAAATTTTAATTGTAAGCTTTTTTATCTATCTACGTGTTCTCAAGAGAAACATGTGACAGTACTTTGGCTCAAAGTGCACGAGAGGTGCTTATTAAAGCAATAGCACAGGCGCTTCCTATCTATGTCATGGGTGTGTTCAAACTACCATTCTCTGTTTGTGATGATCTTACCAAACTTAGCGGTGGCTACTGGTGGGGTGTCGAGAATGTCAAGCGTAGGATGCATTGGGTAAGCTGGTCGAAGTTAATTCGGTCCAAATCACAAGGCGGCATGTGATTTCATGATATGAGGATCTTCAACCAAGCATTGCTAGCTCGGCAGGCTTGGCGTCTAATTTTATTCCCAAACAGCTTGTGCTCGCGAGTTTTGAAGGCCTGGTACTACCCAAATGGTGATCTAATTGATACTGTTTTTTCTGATAATCCGTCCCCCACTTGGGCAGCTATTTCTTATGGATTCGATCTATTGAAGAAAGGAATAATCTGGCGTGTTGGCAACGGAAGGAATATTAGAATCTGGAGGGATAGTTGGATCCCTCGTCAGTATTATGGCAAAGTGCTAAGTAACCGAGGTAATTGTCGTCTGCGCTATGTCTCGCAATTACTTGACCACCATGGGGATTGGATTGAACAACTTGTACGTGAGACCTTCTTCCTTTCGGAGGCAGAAGAAATTCTAAATATTAAGACATCAAGTCATGGGTTTTTATATTTTTTGGCATGGCAACTGGAGAAATCAGGCCTATTTTCTGTACGTACAGCTTACAAGCTAGCCTTAAATAATCTAGATGAGCAGCAGGCTTTCGGTGCATCAAGTACAAGGTCGGCTGGTGATGATCCTTGTTGGAAAAAGATATGGCGTTCTAATGTATCTCCTAAGGTTAAAATATTTACATGGAAGGCAGCGAGTAATGCTCTGGCCACATAAGATAATAAGCTTCGGAGAAATATGAAAGTTATGGGTTTATGCAACATTTGTGCCCTTGACAAAAAAACAGTGGCCCATGCCCTTCATCATTGTCCACATGCTTATGATCTATAGCGTCATATGAGGCAATTCTGGGAGCTCCCCTCCACTATTGATATGAACCAGCAGCCTAGTGGTTGGTTCAAATCTTTGATGATAACCATTCCTGATCGGATGGTTCATGCCACCTTACTGGTTGCTTGGAGAGCTTGGCATTGTCGCAATGAAGCTACACATGATAAGCCTATCCTTGTGATTGAGAGCTCTAAAAGGTTTTTAGACGGTTATTGAAAAATTCGGTCTAGATTTGATGTTTCCACAGAGATGATAATCAAAGGAAAACAACCTATGATTCAGAATGCACCGGCGGTGCACTCGGCTAGAGTGGCAGAGAAGTCTTGGTCTAAACCTCCATCGGGTTGGGTTAAATTATCTATTGATGGTTCTTTTCATACTGAGGATGGAGCGACTAGGTGTGGGATGGTTTTGAGAGATGAAGAGGGGCAGCTTATTTTTTCATCTTGTCGTTTCCTCCCACGTTGTGTTGATGCCGCGGAAGCTGAGTTAAGTGCTTGCCGGGAAGGCCTTGATCTTGCCCTTGCATGAAGCCAGCTGTCGATTCTGGTGGAGTTAGATTGTGCCCTGGTGATTACTTATGCGAAGGCGAAAGGACTGGACAGATCGCAATATTCCAACATTATCTCTGAGATTAAGCTATTAACTAGTAATGATAGAGTGTGTCATTTTGTAAAAGTGGGCCGTTTGGAAGTTAGGGTTAGTCACTGCCTTGCAAATTCTGCGAGAACAGAACGTAGAACTGTTGTGTGGCTTGGTTTTGGTCCTGATATAGTTATTCAGGAGCTAGAGCGTGAGCTTCTTATAACCCTCTCATCTTAATAAAGGTCCGGTTTTACCTGCAAAAAAAAACATGTGTCATGTGTTCCAATGATGCCATCATCACATTACTTTAGGACCTCTTTGATGCACATGATTCTAAAAGCGCATGGATATGTGAACAAAATAGTGATTGCAATGTTGTGTCCATTCAAATTTATAGGATTTTGGTTTGTATAATAACATTTACATCTAAGTAAAAACGAATAATTCTTCCAGGTAGAGGATGAAAATTTTCTAATAAAATCTAGTTCAAACAAATCCTAGTAAAAATATCCTCTGATTTGCGATCCTACAAATCAAACAACTCACTAGGATTTATTTTTTGAAGAGCTATAATCCTCCAAATACCTATTGGAAATCGTTTAGTCAAAGAAACCCTTAATACTTGTCTTGGAAATGATTACTCCAACGATGCTATACCTGTTCAAAAAAAAAAACGATGCTATACTAGCTACCAGCGAGGTGATGAATTTGTAGTAGTTTTTATTTGTCTATGCATGTCTACACATATATTGGAAACATATTTTTCCACTTCAAAAGGTGTGATTTTATTTCGAGCAAACAAATACAGTTTTAATCTAAAACTATCGCCATCCTTTGAAAAGGAAGCATGCATTGGATGCTAGTACACATCTTTGTTAGAAAATGTGTTCTCTTTAATCTTTAGTTCAAAGATAAAAGGTTTATTTTGTTGAGAATATGCAAAAAGCTCTCTTGATGCATTGGTAGAAAAATAAAAACCTATGTATACAAGGTGGCAACACCAAGTGACTACTCATGCTTTAGCGCACAGCCAAGGCTCGAAGCCAAATTGTATCAAGCAAAGTTAGTAGAGATGCTTTTTTTTTAACGGATAAGAGACGAGTCTTGTTGTTCTAGTTCTAGATCCAACAAGCTGTGACAATGATCACCCAAGAGGTGCCCACAATTTTGTGTTGGGTGAGATAAAATTTCATCACAATTACTAAAACGGAAAGAATATATGTAGTGGGATGAAAAAAATGTTCTTCCATCCTCGTGATCTTGTTGTCAAACCTTTGGGTTTAGATACTGCATAATTCAAAAGACCGTTGATCAAAAATAATAATTCAAAAGACCCACAAAAATGATAGCACATGTTTTTGTTTTTGCATTGTGGCACCGTGTATATACTTGTATATTCACACACGAGCGCGATCTTAGGTGCATTTTTTTTGTGAATGAGCAAAATGTCCGACTTTCTCTCCCACAACGTTCGAAGGAACTTTTCTCGCAAAAAAAAAGACATTTGAAGAAACATTTTAGGAGTTTTATTACACGTGTAGCGTGACAGATGCCCTCTCATCAGAAAACAAAAATCTAGGCCGTGAAAGGTGTCCCACTCCTGGGAGGCTGGGACGACTAGAGGCTCCCGTGTGCTGCAATCAAAAGTGGTGGGCCCCGCACCCTGTCTGAGGCGTCCTGGTGTCGACTGCTCAGTCGAATATACTCCCACGCCATCGGATTCCCAACTTCCCTCCGCCTCGCGATCTCGCCGCCAAGGCCCCGATTTCACAGCGCCGCGATCCAGTACCCTCCCGAGCCTTCCAGAAGCTTCTCGAGCCCCCACCAAACCCCTCTCCGCCTTCGGGGCCCCCGCCGCCGCAGCCGAGCACGACCGCGGCCGCCGCGCCGGCAGCCCCAGCGGAGATGGGGTACATCGGCGCGCACGGCGTGGAGACGCTGAAGCGGTACAGGTACAGCGGGCAGGACCACTCGGTGGTGGCCAAGTACGTGCTCCAGCCCTTCTGGAGCCGCTGCGTCACCCTCTTCCCGCTATGGATGCCGTGAGTCCCCTTTCCCCCTCCCCCCGGCTCTCCGCTCACTCCCTCGATTCTCGTCTATAGCGTGTACAGATTACTTGTGGTTAGAGTAGATAGATGCGCTAGTAAGAAGGGTGGAATATGTGAGTTGGGGAATGTTGGAGCTCGCTGCATAAGCTGTCCCGCACAAAATCCTTCGAAGGAACATCCAAAAAGGGGCAGACACTCAATAAGAGGCAGGTTATTGTGACTGAAGTGTTGTTGCTCTAAACAGGAAAAGTGCCTAACGTGTAGAATAGACGCTTTTTTACCTGTAAATTGTGCTTGATTTGTTCATTCTCTTGTATGGCCAATTGGCTGAGCTTAAACGACAGGTAGAAACCAAGCAAACTTGATGTTCCTGCTTTCATGTGATGGATTAAGAGCCAGCAAGGCTGATGCTGCACCCTTTTTTAGAACACGCATCAAAATGCACATCTTTTATATTGCAAGAGGAATGCCCAAATGGTGTGGAAGCTACACAACTGCCATCGTGGATTCATGATGCCAGCCAAAACTGAGCGAAACACTCAAAATTAGAAAAATCCAAAGAAGGAAAAAGAAAAAGTTTACTTGGAGCAATATTATGGAGCTAAGGGTGACTAGGGGTACGATCAGGGGGGCTGGTTATGCAGTAGCAGGCCTCGGAGCTCCTTGTCGCCTGCCAACCCTCACTGACCTGCCTCAGTGAGGATATTGTCGACAGGTCCTGGCAGCAGGGGACTCATTACCAAAGACAGTGCATTTCTCTGCTGTCATAGTCTCCACATCGTTAGGAGGGTTACCATCCTGAGATAGTATACCTTCATGGTGCTACCGATCCATATTATAGTAAAATGAAATACTAGTCTTGGGCAAACAACAAATAAATGCTTTCAAGTTCCTTTTTTATTCTTCTCACCAGAACTTCTGAACTAACTTATACTTTTCTACATTTGCATGTATGGACCAACATATAGACCAAATATGGTAAGAGATTGATATGTATATTGTCAATTATTCCTTTGATTCAATTTATTTGGTGCAGTAAGTGGTGATTTTTTTCCAAAATTTCAGATCACGCTCACAGGATTTATGTTTCTACTTACATCAGCGCTGCTTAGCTATGTGAGTGTCTTGATTTATTTTGTTCACCTTACGGTGCATTACACCTTAATAGGTAATGTCTTCTTTCCCACTTATAACTCTATTTTCACAGATTTATTCACCCCGCCTTGACACAGCTCCCCCTCGGTGGGTCCATCTTGCCCATGGATTACTTCTCTTCTTGTACCAGGTGTGTGAGATCAAGCTTGAGATTCTAAATGGATAACTATTCCTTGTTCCAAATCTGTATAAATTTTCCTGTTTAGTTACCAAAGTGCATCGTTATATTGCTTAAGCAAGAGTAGTCAATGTGATAGTTTCTGTAAGTACTTGTTATTTTTGCCTGTCTGCTGGTTTAACTTCTTACTGTGACATGCCCTGTACAATCTTCGGGAAACAAGGGTTGTGAGTTGTTGTCCGTATTACAGTTCAGTATTTGTGGCTGGTTTTCTAGAAAAAAGCCATAGCCACCTAATAATATAAGTAACATTTCGTTAAGTGGTTGAATCTAGAACTATATGCCAACTACCGAGGTACAGTTGAGCTTACACCCCTTATTTAATGTAGCATAATGAGGGAACCACTCCTAGCGGGCAGTTCTGATTTGAATTAAGCGTGTCATTTCCCTGTAAAAGAATTATTTGCTCTAAAGATATGCATACAGATATATGTTGGTGAAAGTTTGAAGTATGTGGTTCTGAACTGGTTTATCCAACCGATGCAACTGTTCGAAACATACCCTTAGTGCCAAAATTTAAACAATTCTGCTTGATATTTAGAACATTTTCAACTTACCTGAGATATGTTCTTCTGCCATAATGCCATGTGTTTCTTTACCCCCTTGTATGCATTAATCTACATGTCTAGGTAAACTGGATATTATCATGACATCTAGTTCATTGGTTTTAGTTGATGAATTGTATTGTGCCTGCTAGACTTTTGATGCTGTTGATGGTAAACAAGCGAGGCGCACCAGCTCATCAAGTCCTCTAGGAGAACTTTTTGATCATGGTATTTTTTCCTTCTCTCTCTCTATGTATGTATATTTATCCCCTTCCTCTCTCTCTCTCTCTCAATGTCGCAACCTTACACTATGCTAATTTGTCAATTGGCAGGATGTGATGCCCTTGCCTGTGCTGTAAGGATTTTTTAAGACCTCTCATCTTGTCACCCTATACCAAAGAGATATATGTTTAATTTATCTTGACTGTGTTCGTCTTTATACTGTGGTTAGTTTGAAGCCTTGGCACTTGGAAGCACCTTGATGTGTGGAAGGTTGACACTCTGTTACTGGGTGGTTGCTGCTGTCCCATTTTATCTGGCAACATGGGAACAGTAAGGCCCTTGGAACTCATTTGTTGTGTGCATATTCCATGAATCTCAAAAAATTGCTCTCTTTGTCCAAAAGGTCCTTTTTTTTGGCCATCGCCATTTCATTATGATCTTGTATTATTCCTTCCGTAATAATGGGTTTAGGCTCCGTACATGCTGTAGCATGAAGATTGATTTTCCAGGACGACACAGCTGAATCTTATCTGTGTCAACTTTTGTATATCAGTATATGCCACCTAATGTATGAGTGACTTGTTGCTAATTTTCGCCACACCTGAGTTACGAATTGGCACATTACATGCATCCATGTGCTTGCTTATCACTCAGTTTATTCTAATATTTCTTTCTAGTTCTGTCTATTCTTCTGGTGACCACTGGTTGCACCTAAGAAACTTAGGAGCCAAGCTCAGCATTTGCTTCATGAACTATCAAACTGCTGTCTTTATGTTTGGTTTTACATCAAGCTTGCTTTTGAAGCTCTGTTGTCTGTTTATTGACACTTGCATTTCTCATGCTGCCAGCTTCTTTACAAATACGCTCATACTTCCTATAATAAATGGACCAACGGAAGGCCTGATGCTGATCTATGTCTCCCACCTTTTTACCTTTTTTGTTGGTAATTTACCTAAGCAAGACTTGATGTTCACGTAATTTTCTGTTTCATTGCGCTAGTACATTTTTCTTAGATATGCACTTCTGTTCCAAAATCTAGGTGCTGAATGGTGGGCGCAAGATTTTCGGAAATCTCTCCCCCTAATTAGTTTGGTTCCACTTCCATTTGTTCCAGGTATGTTGCTTTAGGAACAATCAAAGGCCTTTCCATATATGTATGTACAATTTGCGTTATTACTCTTTTGCAGGAGACTTGCTACTTACACTGGCTGGCAGTATTGCCAACATAGTATACAAATACCCAACATGACTATTAACAGAAACTGTTTCTGATTTTTTTTCCTTTTACTTCAGAAATCCCCTTGTATGTTATCGTGCTGATTCTTATGATCCTATTTGCTGTAATCCCAACAGTTGGATCCAAGTAAGTTCAAATCCCTCTCTGTTTTATGCTCTGGCTAACGTTTTTCATAGCTCCATAACATGAAGTTAACAAATGACTATTTGTATACCTATTGTGCAATCCTCCATACTGGACTGCTTTGAAATTGCTTGCAAATAATTGATTCTTCCTGTTTCACGAATTAGAGCCCTTGCAAGCCATGTGTTTGTGGCATTTAGCGCATGTCCACACAAGCTTATAAACAGCACCGTGCTACATATGTATTACTGATATTCCTTGCTTACATGATTGATTCTCCTGCCACACAGTATTGGCAATGTCCAAAAAGTAGTTGATGCACGAAAAGGAAGCATGGGACTAGCATTAGCAATGGTAAGTCCATGGAACTCCTGTATGTAAAATACTTAAAAGATTTTAATATTTGAAGTTGTAGAAACTGTCTTGGGCTAGGTGCTTTTGCAAAGTCTAGGCTATCCATCCATTTGAAACTTTAAGAAGCAAGCAATAACTTGAATATTAGATGTCATATGTAGTCTTGAGCATGTGTATTTGTGCATATGAATAGTTTTCTTGTCGCGCACAGCAAAATTACAAATGCATAAATTCTGCGCGCACAAACAACTAGTTCCAAAGCTTAAAATGGAAAAGTCAGGTTTTAGCTGTTAGGTTTAATTTCATAGGGATTGTTGTATTTTGGGCAGCTGACCAAACTTTACAAATAGTCCGCATTTGGACAGTCCAAGTTGCATGTGATTATTTATTAATATTTGAGTCAACTTGGAACCTGGTTTACAAGAACAAATACAATATTTTTGCTTTATCTCGCTACACTACATTCTGTGCACACTTAATGCTTGTGTTTTATGTATGGCTTGCAGCTCCTTCCATTTATTGCACTGTTAGCTGGAGTGGCTGTCTGGTATGGGATCAGAAAGTCCATTTATTGTATACTGTACAGAATATAACTCTCTGAATGGAACACTAATTTTATTCATCTCTTTGTGCAGGTGTTATCTTTCCCCTTCAGATATCATGAAGAACCAGCCACATCTGCTTGTGATCGGAACTGGTTCTGCTTTTGGATATTTGGTTGTAAGTTCCATTTTTCTTCTTGTGTTCTTTGACGCTGATTTTCTGAATAGTCATTGGCATGGATTTAACTTAAACTAACTAAGCACTCAAACAGCCAAACTAACTTACTGTTTACGTGTTGATCTGACTCTTCCCTAGATCCAACTTTTATCTGGTAGTTCTTGTTACTATTGGAAGTAGACCCTGACACCTTCAGCACCTGCCACCGAGTGCAATCTTATTTGTGTTCTGGTTGAATATAAACTGTATATCTGTGTAAACCAGACATATGTTTCAATTTAATCTGCTGCTGCATATTTTAACCATATGATTGGTGTAAGAATGTCTGTATTCAGCATAAGTTTCTGTAAGATATTTATTTACATAGATATGATGTGGCATAACTTAATCTGAAACTTATTACTTTCAAAAACACCCATGGTGTGCAAGTCGAGTTATGTGAGGGAAATTGGATAGTTCCAGTGGTGGACCCAGGAATTAGCCGAAGCCTGGGCGTGCCACAAGTCAACAAAAAATATTCTCAGATAAATATAAGCATTACATGTAGCAAAATTTTCTTTACAACAGTTCAAATGCACTTGCATGGTATTCATTGATTCGTTTTCTAAGAGCGGGATCAGACACTATTTCATCCGGATTAAACACATCCTTCACCTTATGCTCCTCTTCCTCATTTGCCACATTTTATATGGCAGTGGTTGTTGATAAGCTTCTTGTATCAACCATATAAACCACCCAATTCTTAAATGTGAGCAAATTTATTAACGATTGATCAATACTTCAAGGTTCAAGCCATGTTATTTCATCTATTTAGGAACTTATGAACAAATGCAATTCAACTAAAATTGAGCAAATCATGGTCGAATGGTCTTAAATTAGGCTGAAAACCGAAATTGAACTAAAATTGAGGCATTGAGCCATGGCATCACATATTTGTCTTCTTGGTAAAGTCGAGCCCGAAGAGGCAGCGTCGCCGGCCAGTCACCTCGCCGGCGCTTGCGGCCACCAGATGTGGCTGGGCTTGGCTGTTGCTGCCTGGGATGCCTGCCGCTGCTTGAAGGATCTTCAGCAGGCGGTCCACCTCCTTGGTCTCCATCGTCCATGGTCTCCCTAGCCGCCTACTGGTCTGTCGTCATCGGGGGTTTTGCCGGTTTGGGGGAACAGGGCAATCTTGTCATTTTCTGCTCACTCTTGAATTTTTCTTCCAGTTAATCAAAATTTTTATTCCTGTCGTAGTTCTGATAATTATATTAGTCTAGCGATCAGATTTGTTCCATGAGAAATAAATTTTCATTCTACTTGGTGTAAAACAGTATATTTCAGTAGTAGTGATATTTTTTTATTTCTAGTCTTGCCTAAGCGTTGAAATTTTCTCTAAGAAGCTGAACCATGTCTGAGGACAGAAAGTAGCAACACTAATCCGCTAGGAGAAACCCACGCGGCAAAAGAAATAGCTAGGAAGAAAAAAAGCAGCAATCAGACGCAAACAATAGTCTTAGCTAGTCACAACTTCCATACATGCATGCCGATTTAAATATGCTACTCCCTGTTGCCCGGAACCTTTTCCCCAGAACGAATCAGAGTAGCTAGCTCTCTACGTGCGCGACAGTTCAAAGCTAGCCCACCACACAACAATTTTGACCCTGGTTGATCGGGTTTTCATGGCTGGAATCATTCTCGCGCCTCAGGCGCGTGGCAGCCCAGGCAAGCGGCGGACAATAGGGGCTATGTGTCCGCCTGTCGATAGTTCCACTATGCACCTGAACATATGGAATCTGTGAGTAAAGCACCTAATGAGATGGTTATGACTCACATGGACAAGTAAATCACCTCAGAACTAACATGCGCCACAGAAAGTGATGTACTGTATACAATGGCACCATTTTTTCTTAATAGGAATTTAATGACACTCAAGTCCTCGATGTTATTTGTGCCATTGCATGTTGCTTTTCAGTGGCAAAGCAGCTTGTTTTTATGGATTGACTTAAAAGTGGGGTGTAGCGCATAAATTACTACTCCCTCCGTTTTAAAATGTAAGGTGTTTTAGTTTTTGTGAAACTAATGTATCTAGACGCATTTAGTATGTAGGTTCGGAGTGAATCTACACACTAAAAAGTATCTAGATACATTTGTTTTACAAAAGCTAAAACATCTGATATTTTGAAACGGAGGGCGTAGTTTTTTAAAGTGAATGATCATCCTTTATTTTTTCTGGAATTGCTACTTGTATTTGCATATTATGAATTGAATTTTCATGCATGGACAGGGGAGGATGATACTTGCCCATTTATGTGACGAGCCCAAAGGTCTAAAAACTGGAATGTGCATGGTATGTCTATACCCATTACCGCCATATTTTTGTTTTGCTACATAGACCGAGTGCAAGAGTAATACGGAACAATGACTTAACTCTTATTTCAGTCTCTGGTGTTTCTTCCATTCGCGATAGCGAATGCTCTCGCCGCAAAGATTAACAGTGGGTAAGGTCCTTTATGTCTCTCACCTGGTAATGCTAATATCGCACCTGTACCCGCATGCAGTTAAGCTAAACGATGCATCATTACTATTGACAGGACTCCTTTAGCTGATGAGCTTCTGGTTCTTCTTATGTATACTGCATACACAGGTGAAGTGCTCACTTTAACGTTTAGTTTGAAAAATGTCTAAAGCTGAAGCGTTTGGCTCTCAGTTGGATACCTCTGCCTGTGTGTCCTGCAACCTAGTACAACATATAGACTTCTAGTCTACCACTTGCATTGCTTGCATATGCCGTTGCGACTGACGCTTAACCCAACGTCTTGTTTCTTTGTAATAACAGTGGGTCTTTACTTGCATCTTGCCTTTTCTGTTTGTCGTGAAATCAAGGAGGCTCTTGGAATCTACTGCTTCAGGTCTGCAAACCTCTCAACATCATCTTAACTATTCTTGAAAGTACCGTAATCCCAACACCCTTCTTGCTGTTTGACAGGATAACCAGAAAAGAGGCTTGAGTTGTGTTTTAGTTCCCACATACCATGGGATGCATTCAGCAACATTATATTCTCCCAAGATATTGTGTGCCGTCTACCAGGGCAACGACACAACGGCTCATCGGCCGTGCATGCTGGAAGAATCCTGTCTCTGGGACAGCGTGGTGACTAGGGAGTCATTCAGCTTGTGTTCAGGTAGCTTATAGATCTTGCGAGGACTGTAATGCAGATTTATCTGAAGTAGCCTATGTACAAAGATGCGGAAGCGATAGCGTTAACTAGGCGAGATGAAACCGTAAGGTGCGTGCTGAAGTCGTTGTGCTTGGGGAGAACAGAAACCATGCTCGACTTGTGGACTGTATTTGTATACTCCTTGCCTTTCCGTTTGTGCGATGAGTTTGCAACTTGAGGAACTCCTTTGATGGGCTGTTTGGTTGTGCTTATTTATGGCTTTTCGTTTTTTGCTTATAAGCCACACAAGCACCTAAATAGGTGCTTTTTATTTTGGCTTTTGGCTTTTGGCTTTTGCTTATACCATCATACTACTATGTTCAGTTAAAAGCCAAAAGCACCTATTTCAGTGCTTTTGTGGCTTATAAGCTAAACTCTAAAAGCTAGATTTAAGCCCAACTAAACAGGCCCTGAGTAGCTTCCTCCAGCCACGTTAATGTGGCCGGCCCGTTTTACTAGCCCAGTACTACGGCCTTTCAGATCTAATTGGCCTAGCTTCCAGGAAGAATCCATTGGTGGGCCTCTTGTGCTCCGGTGACGGACACTTGGACATTACGGTATCCAGCTGCTGGGAAAAAAATGCATTCTCCCGCCACGCCGTATCCTCGACGGGAAGAAAACAGGTGCTTTCGAGGGGACAAATCATTTGGCTCCATAACTCGTGCAGGAGATGGGTACACAGCCTAGCATGGGCTCGATCGATGGAAGCATATCCGCGGTGGCAATAATGTGGCACTTTTCACCTTCAAAAATATATGAACAGATCATTGCGGCCTTTTGGGATGGGCACACAGCTAGATCCGGGAGTAGTAGCACGTTAGTCTACGAGTTAAGCTGTAGACACTCGACACGTGCTGGGCTCACGTTGGGTATTATTAGCCAACCTAGTGGATGGACCGCTGCAGGTAATTTACATGCCGCCATACCTCTCCCTTTATGACCATCTGTACCTTGGAGCTCTTTTTTTCTCGCAACTTCTGTCGTACTTCCTCCGTTCGGGATTATACGTCCTACGCGTATACCTAGATGTATACCTAGATTGTTAATTTATCAATAAAATATAACTTATATATCACAAAAATTATACCATTAGAAAATATAACTTCTAAGATATCTAGTGGTATAATTTTTATGCTATAATATGTATATTTTGTTGTTCAAATTGGCAACCTAGTTATCCGCGCGGGACTTATAATTCCAAACGGAGGTAGTACATTTCTTGAAACGTATGGTTTTCAACTCGAGGGAGGGTTTAGTCAGAGTCATACGACTTCAAGCATTTCGTATTTTCAACGTATCTATCCAATGGGAGTTTTCAACTCGTTGGTTGGTGGGGTGGCCAATTTCCTATCCACACTATTCTCAAGAGAAGCGAAATAATGGCCCTGGATGCATGTGCTCCCACGCAGAAATCTTCTAAATTTGCAAACACTACTCACAATGTTAAACAAAAATCTAAAAATTTATGCATATAAGTATTTAACTAGTATAGTTTTTGCTCCCTCCGATTTATATTAATTATCACTAAAATGGATGTATCTAGATATATTTTAGTGCTAGGTATATCCAATTCATTATCACTTAATATGGGCCTTTCATCCAAATTAGTACTACTTGTCATGGGTTCATTAAATCCAGACAGATTTTAGGCCAAATTTTGTCTAAAAATCATGATACAGTACGTAATTTGGATCTAAGGGAGGAAGTGATGGTAGTATAAGCTTTTACTTCTCTCAAGCACGAAAGAAAATTACAGTTACCGTTGTTGGCGCGCGCTGCAGGGGCCAATACGAGCAGCTCTCCCCAAACTTGCGAGCACTGTGAAAAGAGTCTGCTCACCATCCAGCTTTCACCACAACCGGTACGTGCAAGAATCGCACGTACCACGTCCGTGCCTGCCTGCCTGCCACGAACCGGCCGGCCGGCCGGCGGGGCCGGCAGCTCGTCACCGCTGCTAGCTTCTGCATGCCGACGAGGAGAAGGGAAGAACCAACCACGCCGTGCTAAAGGCATGCACCGAGCTCGCTTTCGCAAGTAAGTATATGTATCTGCGTGTCCTTTGGCGCCGAGGCGAGCGAGATCGATCGGCCAGGCAGCCAGAGCCAAACCAAAAGCTCGGAAAGCGACCGGTGAGAGAGAGCTCGCCTCCGGCGCGCTCAGCTCTGGGCCATGCCGCCATGGGCACGGAGGCCGGCCGGGTCCCGCCGCCGTCTAGCTAGTGCCACCGCTATATACGTTGACAAAACCGCCTCCTCCTTTTACTGCACAGTGAAAAAACCCTTCGCCGTCAACGTGCCGCCGCTCCTCGCCGGGGATCGCGTACGACGGGCGCGTCTAGCTAGTCGCCCACTGTAGAGTCCACATCTAGAGCCCATATCCCGCTCTGAACTTTGCCATGCCGTGCCACTCCAGTCCAGCGCTGTCCACTGTATACGTGCGGCCGCAAGGAGAAAAGAAAGCGGGAGCGGAGCGGCGTGGGCATGGGCAAGGAGCAAACGCCGCTGTCTGGCTAATCCGGTGCAGAGCTGTACTGTACTGTACACGTAGCAGCGATGAGCAGCGTGGCCCGTACCCGTTGATGTACGTACGTACGTATTCGTCGTATGTGCGCAGAGACAAAGCTCAGATTAGGCACGCGCGCAGAGCTTAGCTACTAGTACATTCTCTATTTTTCCTTTTTTTTTCCACTATTTGTAAGTGCTTCTAGCATGCTACCGCTACTCGTATAGACATCTCGGTTGAGGGTGGGGCTCATGCTTGCTTGGGTTTATGTACGGGCGTCGCATTGATGAGACGTGCCATTGTGCTCCTCCGATCCGATCCGGTCCGGTCCGTTCCGGTCGCTCCAATAATTCACGCCCGCCGGCACGAGGAACGTCTGACCTCCATCCGTGCCTTGTTCCTTCCTTCAAAGCCTCTCTCATTGGATCGTTGTACTCCTACTCCAGTGGTGTCGGTCTCCACCCCCTCGCCCTACGATACCAACTGTTTGTTTTGTTTTGGCGGGGGAGTATTAAAGAGCAGTTTTTAGCCGTGGATTTGACCAAGATTTGATCGACGGTGGGCCTGCATGCCATGCGTGTCACGGGCGAAGCATGCGCGGTCTACTATCTAGTAGTACCGATCTTGACGTACGTACCTACAGCACGGTGAGCTCGGGGTTAATCAGAGTCGTACTACTAACACGTTGCATCCAGATTTGCATGTACTTGGTGAGTACCAGACTACGTACAGCACGATTATTGGAGTATACTAGGATGGTCTATTGGGATTTGCATGTACCAGGCTACTACTGCTAGCACGTTGCATCGGCTAAATTCTTCTATACTAGTGCAAAGTGGAGATTTTTTGGTCCAATACAAATTTTCTTCGGTAGAATAGAAGAAGCACTAAACTAGTGTACGCACAATATTTTAATGAGGAAAGAATAAGCGCACACTGTTATTAGTATTTTAAACAGCCCTGGCCGCGCCAAAACGGTGCATGCGCGCGGGGCTGCATGCCGAGCAACGTGATCAATTAAGCATCGCATGTGTCTGTCAGCCAGCAGTGTCGCGACACATCCTTTTTGCCAAACGTTCACGTCCATATCCCCAGCAGCACTTGAAGCTCCTCACGAACTAGTAGCGGTACTAGTGCTGACGTGACGCAGGGACGTTGGATCAAACAGGGATTCGGGCGGGCGGTGACAACTCGCGCCCGGCGACGCGTACGTGGCTCCGTCATCCTGCCCGGAGATGCCCCCCGCTAGCTCACCGCAAAGCCAAAGCGGAGCTCTGAGACGAGTTGACCCGACGCTGCGGTTGCCGGTGGCGCCTGGCAGGCCGCAGGGCGAGGGACGCGCTCACGCTTCGCTGCAAGTACCGATGCACGGCCAGCGGCGAGGGTGAGATGCGGGATGGATAGTTGAGCTGAGCTGAGCGGATGCCAGACGCGGGACGCCTTGGTGCGGTGCATGCAGCCCTGCTGCTGTCACGTGGCCGTGCCCATTTGTACTGGGAATCTGGGATTCCATAGGTGTACCGTGTACCGCGCTGCGTCTAGGGACGACAAGTGAGATACTATTTTTAAACTACTAGACTAACTCAAAACTAAGTGGGACAAGTGAAATAAGCTAGATTTGACATATTCCGTTTATCCCACTTATCCCACCTAAATTAGATTTAGCCTAGTAGTTAAAAAGTAATATCTCATTTGTCCCAATTGCCACACATCTGCATCCCTAGCTGCGTCCCGGTCTGGCATCCTGGGCTGGGCGTGCTGGGCCGAGCTTAACCCTGAGCTCACGAAGATTTTCGAATCCTGAATCAGCAAGCACAGAGCTAGCAAAAAAATCGGAGTCAGGATACGCAAGTCCATTAAAAAAATCGGAGTCGGTAATCCCGTTACGCTTCTCGGGAGCCGTCACGCCACGCTTGCATATCTAAGCGGCGGCGTCAGGATGATGATTACGCGAGGGCCGCGGTAGCGAGTCTTTTAAAAATCATGGGTGGGTGATGGAGTGCTGGCAGTGCCACTAAACCTACGCGATACGGCTAGTGCCTGCTTTTCCCGCGATCGCCATCATCCTCATGGGTAACGGAAAGGCTGCCTGCCTCTCCCCCAAAGAACCATCATCATCAGGATTCAGCAGTCTCGTCTCCGTTATATCGCCACTTATTATATCATGCGTCGTCTTCCGTTTTGATCTGGCGTGTCGTTGCTAGTAGCTATCTGGAGACGGAGCGCCCTGCCGCTTCTCCTCGGACCGTGGGAAATCGCTGTTATCTTATCCCGTCTCACGGTACAGCGGCCGTGACACACCTTTCTGTACAAGTAACGAGAGGGATCCACTATTCCTTTGTCTTAACCTAGGGTTTAACTATATCTCATTATCCCACGTGCGTTCACAGGTTGACGACACATCCCAACCCCACCTCACCCGAGAACATGAGCCACGACGCCGTCGTCTTTGTAAACCGCCCCCTCTATTTCAAATAACACGGATCGAAGGTAATATTAAACATCTATAAAGTGTGATCATCGTTGACTCTGACCGAGAGGCGCCGTCGTCTTCGCCGCCTCTATCACCGCGCATCAAGGCGAGCCAGATTTGGTAGCTTAGATGCGCGTCTCACTCCAGTTTTACTCTTGTGATGCATTATGTAAATTATGTTGGTTTGGAATGCGTGACCGAATGCGTGACCAAACTCTGACTCTTGCTGTTCGTGTTTGTTGTTTCTCTGAATTTTGCTGCGAAGACGATTATCACGAGATTTTTAGAAAGTTCAGTTTCGGTTTATAGGTTCTGCTCCGTCCTCGCGTGTTTGCAAACCGTATCTGTTTTCTCAGTATCCTCTATCAGTGTTTTTACAGGCCGAACGATATGGACACGGCTAGAGATGCTCTTAATAGGTACTAGTGCGTTTCGGACCTTGAAAATTTACTCGGGCGTTGTCGTTGTCGATGTATGGTTTTTTGAATAGAACCGAGGAAAAGCCTCTTTTTCTATAAAAAAAAGCATTTATTATCCGTTTGACACAACTGCCAACCCTAGAAATGATAATTAGCATGACATACATGATCGTCTTCTCTATCAGCCAAGGTTGCCAGACTCGCAATTTTAAATTGATATTAAAACCTCATGTTAAAATAGAATTGCAGGCATGGTATCACAACTATTATAATTACAATGTCACGTAATCTCAAAACTCGTACAATCAATCATGTCAAATTGATAGTAAATTCATAGAATCGGATTGATAGAATTGCCATTCACAAATACCCTCTCAATCATCCATTTGAGCCGAGCATCAGGAACTTAAGAAGCAATGTAACAACCGGCCTTAGTATTTTTTGGTTGCCATGGATAAAATAAGTAGGAACAAAAAAAAATTGAGAAGTGCCATTTTTATTATGATGTCATCGAACTAGTTCTTCTACTCGGAAGAAATTGTAAAAGAATTTTAATAAAATGTAAATTTGGATGGGAGCGACAATGTAACAATTCGACACTCATAGCCATATAACAAAGAGCCGCACACTCCCCTGAGAAGTAACAAAAGTGATGCTAGTATAATATAAGCCCAAGATAATACCAATATAATTAACCTATGTACAACTACCCATTCTAACCATAAAAATGCTTTTAGAGATAATGCGCTTAGGATTGATATTCATAGTAGTTCTCTCGACGTATTCGATGCGTTTTATGTTGAAGGAAATTTTTCATTCGCTTAAACATCTTGCTAGAACATCCTCGACTTTCGCGTGTCATTGAACACTTATTACAATTACTAGTAGTACTGTAGTTTTCTAGAGGACATGACATTCTGATATTTAATTATTTATATCTATATTTTGAGAACCCTCCCAAGACCTTGATCTCGCAGGATGATTAAATTCGTATGGATGTTCTGAAAAAACCTTGTACTAGACTGTTAAAAATATCCCAGGAAAATAGGGGATTAAATCCCCGCTTAACTAGGAGGGTGCGGTTCCTACCTGGAACCGACATCCCGCTCCCTGACGGTTCCTTCCGGAGAAACTCCGATAGCCATCGATCTAGGAACTGCCTAATCGATGCCGTCTTTCAGAGAACCGACATATTACCGATTGTATAAAAGCTTTGTCAATCATCAATAAAATATACAGATTTCATTCTTGTCTCTCGCTGTCAACCTTTCTAGTTCTAACACGTTATCAGCACTGCTCCGGCGAGGATTCCGGCGATCACCGGAATTAGAGAAAAGAGGTAAGAAACATGCCTCGTTCGATGCCCCTGTTCCTCCCGCCGCTCGCCGCCGACGCCGCCGTGGAATTGGGGTTCGCCACCACGCCTTCGCTTTGACGACCGCCACGGTGATGGGCGATTGCCGCCGCCACGGTGCAGAGGCTACCGTGGCGCCGCCATGGTCTGCGTGTTCCGTGGTGCCGGGCGGTGCGCCTTTGCGCCGCCAATCCCGGACTGGCTTCTCGCCGTCCGGCGCGCCGCGTTGGGGCCACGACGTTGACTTCGCACTTCGCGCCGCCGCCGCCATATTCGGTGCGAGCACGGTGGTAGTTTGCCCACTACACGCTTCACGGACATGGCACGGACAAGACCGAGGACGACGGCGCGCCGCCAGCCTTCCAACGGCTCGCCGCATGGGCGCCCGCAGGCAGTTGGTCACCACCGTCTTCGACTTGAGGCCCGTCCAACGCCATCGAGCCGGCCGCCGCCTCCGACTTCGTGGTCGTTGAGATCGGCACCAGCGTCAGCTTCCAGATGCCGCTGTTGAGGCGCCGCCAGGAGCCGAGAGCGACGCTCGCTTTGCCTCTGGCCGACCGAGCGACGCCTTTCACCTCCGACTCCGCGGCGCAGCTTCACGAAGCGCCGCCATGGCGACGCGGTCGCGCCACCGAGGCTTCCGCCCCGACACCGCCTCTCCTTCGCCGCACCGAAGTTCCCGCCGCCGATGCCTTCGGTTTCGCCCCCAGCTCATTGCCGAGCGGCTGCGGCGCCAAGGCCGGAACTTGGAGCCTAGCCATGCTGGGCCTCGCCAACGGCGTCGCGCCAGGATCCTCCCTCCTCGGTGACTCCTCCGACGAGGAGGCCCGCGGCGGAAGCAGCTCCGGCCGCCGGTGAACTCCGCTCGCGCGTGGCGGTGGCTCCTGGTGCAGGCAGGTCGCGTGGTGGTGCGGCAGTTCCTGCAAGTCGAGATAAGGCCACCGCGTGGATAGTTGCGCGAGGACACCGCGTGGCCAAGGACAACGCGTGGCCAGTTTCCTTATCGTTTCGTTACTGAATAAAAAAAAAACTTTTTCCTGCTTTGCCGCATGCAGCCAGTACAACGCATGCAAGTGCAGCACAGTACTAGCAGCTTCTGGATTTGTCTAGTTTTTTCTATTTGCTACTCTAAGTATAGTTTTCTTTTAGCAACTATCTTAGTAGTAAATTTGTCTGTTGTAAATTATGTCAAAATCAGTACATTGTACTGTTTATTTGTCGAGTACTATGTGTATTCCAAAAATATTTGATATAATATATTTCCGTGTGTGTGCACATGTTGAGATTTATTACATTCATAGTTTGCAATTGAGATTTTCAATTTCTTGCAATAGATCAATTCATCGTATTAATTGAGTCATTTTGACTCGATACAAGCACGAATTGGTATGCAAAATTCAAAGTGATTTCTTTAAATTGATGTTTTGGGAACACAAGGTAGTGGTCAGATCTACTGCACTGCAGATTATCACCACTACTGTTTAAAGCCTATATTTTGTCATTTTTGACACTATGATTGCTTAACAATGTGCTCTCCCAAACATTTTATTAAGTCATGACATAAGGCATTAGAAGTATAAGTATCTACTGATTTCATCAGATTATACTCCCTAGTGCTGCGAGACGGACTCCGAATATTCTTCGGAGATTATCTACAATGTGTCATACTTAACAATTTGAAGTTCACACTAATGATTTCGAGCCCACTTCTTGAAGTCATCATTTAATTTTGCATAGTTCATTACAACATGACCATGATGGATTTTGATTTACCGAACGTAGATTAATATTCTCTGGTTTACCATGTAGGTAACCGATGGCTGGCAAAGAGTTCGATTCACTCGAGCTTAACGGCCACAACTACCCTACATGGGCAATGGGCATCAAGATCTCTCTTGCGTCCCGTGGGATAGTGTGTGCCATCCAGAACCCGGACGACCCTCTTCCGGCTGGAGCCGCACCACTGAGAGAAGAGCAGAAATATGCTTCCTTGTACATTATAAGGCATCATATTCACCCAGATCTTAAGTCCGAGTATTTGGAGGAGGAATCCCCATTTACTTTGTTTCACGCCCTCAAAACGAGGTATGAAAAGCAGAAGGCAGTTGTCCTGCCCGAAGCACTTCATGATTGGACTCATCTTCGATTCCAGGACTTCAAGTCCGTTGGGGATTACAATCATGAGGTTCATAAGATAAGTTCCAAGTTGCGCTTTTGCGAGAAGGAACCTACTGATGCGGAAAAGATAGAAAAAACTCTATCCACTATGCTCCCATCTGAAAGGCTCCTCCAGCAGCAATACCGCGCTCGCGACTACCAGGTCTATTCAGACCTTATTCATATCCTACTTCAGGCTGAAAAGCATGATGAGATTCTTGCTAAGAATGGATCTCAGCGCCCGGTTGGTTCCCAACCTTTGCAGGAAGTTCATATGAATGTCGCGAACGGAAGAAAGTTTGGTGGTGCCTTCAACGGCAACCAATCGAACTTCAAGGGTAAGCGTAAGCGAACAGAAGCCTCAAACTGGACCGTGGGAAAGGCACCGCAAAGCCAAAGTATGACAAAACTAGGCTTTGTGACAAGTGTGGATGCTACACGCATCCTACTAACAAGTGCAAGACCCCAAAGCATCTGGCAATACTCTACCAGTAATCCCAAGGACGCAAGGCACCTCAGGGGAAAAAGTTTGAAGCCAACTTCAACCTTCATCCAGATGGCACCAATGGAGCTGGTTGTTTGCAAGATGCTCCTCCTGGACCTAGCAACACCATGACTCTCCAGCAGCCCGAGGATCCTATGAGCACGGAGACACATGATGATTGAGTACGCCTCAAACGACGTGTTTGGAGACTTCGACTAGTCCCACTATCTCCTTAGTGATCACTTTATTTTATGTCCATTTGTGATGTTGTAATAAGAACATAAGTATTGTTATTGTCATGTACATTGTATCAGCACTTTGATATAATAAAAATTGTATTCTATGTATCTAAATAAGGTTTTCTTATTGAAAATTCTTCATTTTTATATATAGCTCTCTACGGGGACAATCCGATGGAAGAGGAATTATGCCTTGTGGACAATGCTACCACAAACTCCATACTGAGGGAGTTAAAATATTTCCAGACTCTGAAAAAGATGAATGGAGATATTTTGACTATCGCTGGACGCGATACGATAATTGTTGGCACTGGACATGTCATATTTACCCTCCCAAACGGTACACAAGTGACAATTGAGGATGCCTTGTTGTATCCCGATTCGTCACGTACCTTAATCAGTTATCGAGATATCCGTAAGAATGGTTTTCATATTGAAACCCATGAAGACAACAAAGAAGAGTATCTGCTCTTCACAAAAGATAACGGATATGGCAAGCAAGTACTTGAAAAAATTCCTTCTCTGTCGTCCGTACTGTACTATACATACATCAAGACCGGAGAACATGTTGCTTACAAGGTAATCTTCCAGAATGTTGATGCATTTCAAACTTGGCATGATCGCCTAGGCCATCCCGGTATCGAGATGATGAGGAAGATTACTAGCAATTCCATTGGTCACAATTTGCATGAGTCCAAATTCCCTCAGTCATCAGACTTTGTGTGTACATCATGTGCCACAGGGAAGCTAATTTTGAGGCCTTCGCACCTCAAAATACAAGTTGAACCACTTTAGTTTCTTGAGCGAATTCAAGGTGATATTTATGGTCCTATCCAACCATTATCTGGACCATTTAGATATTTTATGGTTTTGATTGATGCATCTACACGATGGTCACATGTGTGTCTTCTTTCCACACGAAATCATGCATTTGCCAAGATAATGAGGGAAGTAATTAAGTTACAGGCCCATTATCTATAAAGTCGAATTAAATCAATTCGCATGGACAATGCTGCAGAATTCTCTTCACGCGCCTTCAATGACTATTGCATGGCCTTGGGGATTGAAGTTCAAAGACTGCTCCATATGTCCACACTCAAAATGGTTTGGCTGAGTCCCTAATAAAAAGGATCAAACTCATTGCAAGACCTTTGTTAATGAATTGTAGCTTGCCAACTTCGTGTTGGGGTCACGCGGTTTTACACGCTGCTGACCTAATC
Source organism: Avena insularis (assembly GCA_023614405.1). Taxonomy (NCBI): domain Eukaryota; kingdom Viridiplantae; phylum Streptophyta; class Magnoliopsida; order Poales; family Poaceae; genus Avena; species Avena insularis. The sequence goes on along the minus strand of CM042697.1, from coordinate 36,540,465 downwards.
CAATTGCGACCTACTGCATATCACAATACTTCCCCTCTGCAATTGGTACGTGGAAATCCTCCCGGCATTTCCCATCTGCGTAAGTTTGGATGTGCTGCATACATCCCGATCTCACCACCACAGCGGACATCCATGGGCCCACACAGAAAACTAGGGATCTATGTGGGGTACAAATCGCCGATTATTAAGTACCGAACCCCATCGGGATCTATTCACAGCCCATCACGCTGATTGCATATTTGATGAGGAACTTTTTCCGCATTAGGGGAGATTTCAAGTACCGTAAAGAATGCCCGAAATTGATTGAATGCTATCGCCATTTCAACCTCGATCCACGTACCCAAGAGACCGAACTCCAAGTTCGAAAATTATCAATTTGCAACATCTTGCAAATAATCCGCCAGATTCATTTATCGATCTAAAAGGTGTTACTAAACTGAAACCGCCAGAAATGCGCCCGAAAGAGTGGAGGTACCAACAAAACCACTCGACTCCTCGATCCTAAAAAGAGGGGAGTAGTACATCGACCCTTGAACCCGCTTCTCGCAAGCAACAAAGGAGAGAGAGGAGAAAATCCTCCAAATCGGTAAATGCAAGTCAGCTCAACGTTGACGAACACCTTATGGGTAGTATACACCCAGTGGAAGGGCAACCTCCACAACCCAGCTCCAGCTTGCACACACTGGCTGGGACATCGGAACACCTAGACTCAGGCGTATTGGGAAATCACGAAGAGTCATCAAGGGTGCATGAGATATCCACCAACTATATCGATTCTGGAGAATCATTCAACCGTAAGTCTACGATTGTCGACACTTATTTTTCTGCTACAATTGCTGATACCCTTCTCAATGATCATGATCCAAGGACTATCGTTGAGTGTGAGAAATTCCGACCGGCCTAAATGGAAGGAAGCAATACAAGGTAACTTGCTTCGCTTAATAAAAGGAAGGTATTCACGAAGCAATACCAACACCTCCCAATGTTTTCCTGTGGATTCAAATGGGTTTTCCTCCGAAACGGAATGAGAACAATGAGGTGGTGAGATACAAAGCGAGGCTCAGAGTACGTGGTTTCACGCAGAGACCCGGCATTGATTTCAATGAGACATATTCTCCAGTAACGAGTGGTATCACTTTCCGATATCTTATATCTTTGGCAGTGCAAAATCGTCTATATATGCAGTTGGTGGATGTCGTGACCGCATATCTTTACGGGTCACTAGATTCGAACATATACATGAAGGTTCCTGATGGAGTCTCAGTCCCGAATGCAAGCGCTAAACGCAACATGTATTGTGTAAAACTGAACAAGTCTTTATACGGCTTGAAACAGTCGGGACGGATGTGGTACAACCGACTTAGTGAGTTCCTTCTTCAGAAGGGTTACTCCAACAATGATGACTGTCCATGTGTCTTCATCAAGAAGTCCTCTTCAGGATTTTGCATCATTTCAGTGTATGTCGATGATCTCAATATTATTGGCAACACACAAGATATTGATGAAGCACGCAATCATCTAAAGACAGAATTTGAGATGAAGGATTTGGGTCAAACCAAATTTTGCTTGGGTCTCCAACTCGAGCACCTTCCCTCAGAAATAATGGTACACCAAGCTGCCTATATCCAGAAAATATTGGAGAAATTCAATATGGACAAATCCTATCCATCTAAAACTCCCATGGTGGTTCGTTCTCTAGATGTAGGGAAAGATTCGTTCAGGCCAAGGGATGATGGAGAAGAGATGTTGGGACCCGAGGTTCCATATCTCAGTGCCATTGGTGCGCTCATGTATCTTGCAAATTGTACGAGACCTGACCTCGCATTTGCAGTGAATCTACTTGCTAGACACAGTGCAACTCCCACCAAACGCCATTGGTCGGGAGTCAAGAATGTCTTTCGATATCTCCAAGGCACAAAGGATCTTGGCCTATACTTTCAGTTTTAGAGAAATCTGACTCAAAGATGATCGGATACACCGATGTCAAGCTACTTATCTCGATCCCCATAATGCCAGATCGCAGACCGGCTTTGTGTTCCTACATGGTGGAACTGCTATATCATGGAAGTCTTCAAACAATTCTGTTGCCACTTTTACCAATCATTCGAAATAATTGCATTATATGAGGCATCACACGAATGTGTGGCTTCACAGAATGATAAACCACATACAATCATGTGGAATTGGTTCTATCGAATCACCTACCATTATCTACGAGGATAATGCGCTTGTGTTGCATGATGCAAACAGGATACATCAAGAGCAATATCACTAAGCATATTGCCCCTAAATTGTTTTATCCTCATGAACTCCAAAAGAGTGGGGAAATAAACATCTTGCAAGTCAAATCATGCGATAATCTCGCTGACTTGTTTACGAAGTCTCTACCAACTTCAACATTCCAGAAATATATTCATGGAATCGGTATGCGACGGCTTCGAGATTTGCAAGAATCAGGGGGAGTATCTTCTTGAACTATACCTGTACAAAGCATCATATTACACTCTTTTTCCCTTAAATGAGTTTACTTTACAGGTTCTTATTGAGGTTTTTAATGAGGTAATATCAACATAAGGTCAGATGTCATACTATCTGTTTTCCCCATCGGGGTTTTTAAGATGGTATAAACGACATATTTATTGACCTCTAGATTCTATGGATTTATTTCATATTGAGTTAACAGAGGCAATAATTATTATATGCTGTGTCATTTTCTTCTTATTTTTCTACAGGGTTTTTGAAGGAGTTTTAACGGCATATTCCATCATACTCCTCACATTTTTCCCACAGGGTTTTTGGAGGAGATTTAATCGTGATGATGAGTTGCTATACTGTCAAACGGTGATTAGGGGGAGTGTTAAAAATATCCCAGGAAAATAGGGGATTAAATCCCCGCTTAACTAGGAGGGTGCGGTTCCTACCTGGAACCGACATCCCGCTCCCTGACGGTTCCTTCCGGAGAAACTCCGATAGCCATCGATCTAGGAACTGTCTAATCGATGCCGTCTTTTAGAGAACCGACATATTACCGATTATATAAAAGCTTTGTCAATCATCAATAAAATATACAGATTTCATTCTTATCTCTCGCTGTCAACCTTTCTAGTTCTACCACGAAAGGATTTCCATGAAAAGACAATGCCTCCGCTGCTGAGGTAGGGCAACCGGTGCCGTGCTACAGCGGGTTTTTTCTCACGACAAACCCGGTATATTCGGGCGTGACACGCCTCCGTCGCTTCGTCCGGCCCCACCAGTCATTCGCCCGTCACTTGTTCCCCCGGCCGGCCAGGCTATCCCACACTTAGCCGCGCGCGTACGACTACGTACGTATGCTTCCCTGAGCACACAACGACGGTAGTACGCCATAGCGTAGCTGCCTCGTCGGACGTACCGACGGCCGGCCGGGCATTGGCGTGCGAGAGACTGGTGATGGGGCATACACGAAAATGACATATCCTTCCGTGATCCCGGCCGTAGGGGTAGGGTGGCGGCTTCTCGCGTGTCCGAATCCTGTGCCGTGCGTACGCGCGTACCTGCGCGAGGGATCCCGGCCGGCGCGCCGGCCGGCCGGGGGCCGGACAGCCGCGACAGCGACACGCGCGCGGTGCGGTGCGGTGCGGTAGTACGAACGAGAGGAGCCGGACGGACGGAGCCAGGGAGGTGACCGTCGTCGCACTGCCCGAGGCGGCGGTACTGGCGCCGCGAGAGCTAGCTATGGCTATGGCTAGAGCATTGATTGATCGTTGCGGGACGTCGCGTTTTTTTGTTCTCGCAAAAAAAAAATGCCTGCGCGTAGTATAGTACTAGTACGCAGTTTCGTTCTGGGCCAGAACTTCTGGCCGGTGGCATTTCTCACGCGACGAGGCTGGCCACGCGAACTTGTGTTTTTAGATCTTGTGAACTTGTTGTTGCCCATGCATGCCACGACGCCAAGTCATCGTCGTGTACCGAGCACCGGCTGGCGCAGGAGCAACAGGAAGGCGCGCATGTGTGAGATAGCGAGCGAGCCAGCGTCTCGTTAAAACGCGCCCATCTCTCTCTCTCTCTCTCGCATGTGTGGAAGGGCGCCCATGCCCCATGGACATGGCAGATTGGCAGGGGATGGAAGAACCCTGCTGCGAAGCGAAGGAATCAATCCTCCACGTAAACGGCAAGCGAGACGAGAAGGAACCGAACCGAACCGAACCGAACCGAAGAGATGGGTAGCGAAGAACCGAGCAAAGCAGTACTAACTCAGCAGGGAGAGAGAGAGAGAGACGGTACACTGGTGGTAATGAATGGTGGGAGCTGCCAGCCCTGAAAAGGCCCCTGTCCTCGCGACCGCATCCGCGTCCATCACTCACTCACTCACGTCCATCTCTCTCATCTCTCGTCTGTGCAGGCCATGCAGTGGAACAGTGTTGCAGCTGCGATGGCTAGGCCGCAGGCAGCAGCGGAAAAGGCTGGCCGGTCACGTGCTTGGAGGCAGCGGCATGCCCAGCGGTAAAGGGTGACTTTTTTTTTTTGGCTTCTCCTCGTGCATAAGCCTGTTTATAGATTTTGGTGGGAGAAACTACCGTTGGTAGAAGTTCGTAGAAACTCTTGAAAGACTTCTTTTGGGATTATGCTATTTTGGCTTATTTGCTGTGATGAGCTGTGACATGTCTGTTATGCCCCAGATCACTTTTAATAAAACGATATACTGTATACGTACGAATAGAGCTAGAGATAAAATAAAAAACATGATGCTGTAGTATAATTTAGTACATGCCTAAATAATAGAAAGTGTAATACGATTTTGAAATTACAATAAAAATAATATCCCAAGCTACTATTCCTTCAGCGATGCACCCATGACACTATCAGATGAAGAGGGAGCGGTTGCACCAGTATACGATGCGCTGTCCTCATGAATATACGGGCTCGCTCAAAGTTGTGAAAATGTTGATCATATAGCTTCTTGTCGCGGATGAAGTTATGCAAACACATGCACCCAGTGATGATCTTCGTTTGCGTCAGAGGATCGTGAAAATGTGGCAATCCTTGCAGGATGCGCCATTTCTTCTTCAGAACGCCAAATGCTCTTTCGACAGCATTTCGTAGACATGAATGGAGATGGTTGAATCTCTCCATCATGTTTTGTGGAGGTGCCCCTTGAAATTCCGGAACATGGTAGCGCTGTTCTTTGAATGGGGCGAGATAACCAATTCTGTTTGGATATCCAGAGTCAACAGGATAATATTTTCCTGCAAGTAGCAAACAAAGCAGAACATAAATATATAGTATTTATTAGCATATATTTTTTTTACATTCTACATATGCGAGAAGATTACCAGTAGGAGGGTGCGGATAGTTGGAGAAATGGGGCCGAGCATCAGTCCATACACATGTATCATAAAGAGATCCAGGCCATCCAGCAACATCAAATGTGAACCTCATGTCAAAATCACATATTGCCAACACATTCTGACTTGTATAACCTTTTCTATTAGTATATTTTTGCCTGTCTTGCTCAGCAACTATCACAGGAATATGTGTTTCATCAATTGCTCCAATGGCATCTTTAAAATGGGGCCAGAATCTAGGTTGTCTAAGTTTATCATGAACTTAGGTGAAAGTAGGATCATTAGGTCTAACATAATAACCCGCCATACGGTCTACACAGTCTAAAACACGATGAAATTTGTTGCTCACAGTAGAAACACTACGCTCACAAGCCGCAAGCATAAACATCATATCAAATTCTTCATCCGAATCATCATTTGAGTTCATCTGTAATTATAAAAAAGCAAGTGATCGTAAGAAGAAACCAAATAACTAGGGAGCAAGACAAAATTGAAGTTGTACTGAACAAACATAGTTCACGGCAACATATAAATAACACATCTCAATACGGATACAAGTTCGTAGAAAATAACACATCTCAGTACGGATACAAGTTCCTAGCAAAATGAAAAGTTGTGTCGCATAGAAGTACTCCAAACTCCGAGCCTTAGCTCCATCCTGATATACCAAGGAAACCAACCGCCTAATCTTATCCCTAGAAGATTCCTTACTCTTGTCTGGAGATGTCACAGAATTCTTACTCTTGTCTTCCTCCGTCATCCTAATCCTCTCCTTGTCTTTCTCCCTTTTTTTCATGAGCTCCATCATACGATCCAACCTAGAAGCGCTGCTAGTTGTAGCACTCATCTTTGGCGTGGTTGTGGGAGTAGGTGAGTAGGGGCATCCTATCTTCTTCTTGCCATGTGTACGCACAGGTGTAACAAGAGGGTCATCAGCCTCACAACCTGAATCTTCACCATCCACTTCAATGTCCACTCGAGCCTAAGAAGTTGGAGGCACCCTAGCAGCCACATTGGTCACAAAATTTTTGTCAAACAGTATCTTTAGGTCCTCCTCATCCTGTAGTGGAGCTATCCGAAACTTGGCAGCCTCCGGACACATCTGCATATCACAAAATGCTATTAGAATAACAACAATTGCCAACCAAGTTATCATCATTACTTGTATCTCATGTGCCCAACTAGCTTTCGATGCACACGTCAAGAAACACTCGATAAGCTACAACATCCCAACTAGCTTTCACCTGTTTCGGCGAAGCAGCGGCAAAGGGTGCTCTGGCCGGTCGAGCTAGGGAGGATGGATCTACCGACGCTGTTGAGAGCAACTGAGAAGGGGGCTTGGGCTGGGAGGGGACGGTTTCGTCGGCGCTGGGGGATAGCAGAGGAGAAGGTCAAGGGGGGATGGGGGCGGTTGCTGGGGGAGAGACGGGGCAGGAGGAGCGGCAGAGCAAAGAGGGCCGGAGCTAAGGGAGAGGATCGCGCGATGGGAGGGAGGAGTCCGGGAACGGGGCCGCGTGGGGATAGGGTTGTGGGTTTTTTTTCTAACGAGCGAGACTTTTCTTTGCGGTGGTAGTTTTTTTTAGATCGAAAGGGACTCTGTCCCCTGTTCCATTATGAAATAATGAAACAACCAGTTCCAAAGTAACAGGAAAGATAAAACAACAGTAAGAGCTTTAACGCTCAAAAACTAACAAACTGAAAAAAGTTTCGGCTCAGAACAAAGCCAGCTGCTCTAACCGCTACCCCTTAAACGCAGCCAAAAAGACACATGGAACAGATCAAAAGACAGACTAGAACACCACATGAACATTCTCCTCCTCATCAGGGTGATCTTGGAGATATTTCAGCGATGCCCTCCCCCCATAGCTCGATGATGCAATAGTCTTCCATGTGGAAATCCACTCGAAGCCAGCGCAGATCATCTCGCCGTGAGCGTCAGAGGTTTTCTCAGTCCGTCGATCATCTTCTCCATGAAAAGGGCGATCTTCCCCCCCCTCCAGGTCCTTGAATGGTTTTTGCCATGTCTTTAGGAAGGAAAGGACCAGACGCCAGACCTGTTTCATATTAATCCAAGATGTCTTATTAAAGACAAGGCTATTTCTATTGTTCCAAATGCTCCAAAGAACGGCAGAAGAAACCACATTCAAATGAAGATGTTTCTTATTAGCAATCCATTTGGAAGCAAGGGATTCAAAATCTACAATACTAACACCAAAAATATCTTGAACATCCCTCCAAAGTAAGCTAGAGACTAAGCATTCAAAAAATTAATGATGAACAGATTCTATTTCTTTGCAAAGATTACATTCCAAAGGTTTTGGAATCCCCGTGGCTCTAAGATTATCTCTAGTCAGAATCTTATTTTGAGAAAATAACCAAAGAAAAATCTGAACCCTGGGTGGAATAAGTAGTTTCCAGACAGCAGGGAGATAGACCTGAGTGATACCTCTAAAATTAACCAGAGAGTACATAGAACTTGAGGAATATTTACCCTTAGATTCATACTGCCAAATTAACTGATCATCTTCTTCAGAGAATCTAATTGACTGAACAATGCCCAAAAGCTCATGCCATTGCAGCATTAAATCCTCAGTAAAGGTTCTTCTAAAGTCACATCTAAGATGCGTACCATCCCATAACTCAGCTAACGTTTTAGTCTGCTGATTAGAAATCAAATAAATTTCCCAGAATTGGGTAGCTAATTAAGAATTTCCAAACCAAATATCTTCCCAAAATCTAATAGTTTTACCATTCCCTACATGCCATTTATATCCAAACTCAACCGCCCTAGATGCCCACATGACCCCTTTCCAAAAGGTAGATGGATGAACATCATGACAACAGAGAATATTAGACGACTTAATCTTATATTTAGCATCTATCACCTTTTCCCATAGAGCCCCCTCTCCCTGAATATATATTTTAACCCAGGATCCAAGAAGACACAAATTCAAGTCATGTAGGTTTGGGATACCCAAACCTCCAAACTCTTTCTTCATGCAAACTGAAGACCAATTAGCTAGATGCAACTTATGATTACCTTCTTCATCATTCCATAAGAAGTTGGCTAAATGTGAATCTAGGAGTTTCAAAGCCCATTTGGGAAACTTGAAGAAAGAAAGCAAATAAATAGGAATACTAGAAAGACAGGCTTGAATAAGCACCTTCTTAGCAGCATAAGATAGAAGTTTACCCCTCCAACCTGTGATTCTATTCAACAGGTTTTCTATCAGAGGCTGCAAGTCTTCTCTCTTCAGCTTCTCAAAGTGAAGAGGAATCCCCAAATATTTAACAGGGAAATTACCCATAATGCATTCAAAAATGTCTAGAAAAGGTCTAGTATCTGACTCAGACATGTTAATGGGAATAAGCTCACTCTTATGGTAATTAATGCGCATCCCAGAAATCTGCTCAAAGCAGGTGAGAATCCATTTTAGATTAACAGCTATTGATTCACTAGGCTCCAAGAAGAGGAGTGTGTCGTCTGCATATTGCAAACAAACAATCCCTCCTGGAATGAAATTAGGACAGAGACCTTTAATGGCTCCACAACTAGTCCCCTTAATTAACATCCTAGAAAAAACATCAATCATAAGATTGAACAACAGAGGGGCAATAGGATCCCCTTGCCTAAGGCCTTTACCAGTCAAGAAAAAATCACTCTCAAAATCATTGATTTTAACCCCTATAGACCCTCCCAAAGTAATCTGCTTAATAAATCTAATAAAGATAGGACAAAAACCTCTTAATTCTAAAATCTCAAACAAAAAATCTAAATTAACTCTATCATAGGCTTTATCATAATCTATTTTGAGAACTAGGCCCTGCTTCTTATTCCTATGCACCTCATGCACAACCTCATGTGCAGTGACCACACTCTCCAAAATAAACCTACCCCTAATAAATGCAGACTGACTAGGAGAGATTAATCTACCAATCACAGTAGCAAGTCTGTTAGTCAGAACCTTAGTAAATATTTTAAAGGAACAATTCAAAAGACTAATTGGCCTAAATTTTTTCATTGTCCTAGCCTCATTTTCTTTAGGAATCAGAGTAATCATAGCAAAATTAAGCCTAAAAATATTAAACTGATCTTCATGCCAGGACTGGAACATAGCAACAAGATCATGCTTCAAGATATCCTAGAAAGATTGATAAAACATAAATGAAAGAGCATCAGGACGAGGGGCCCCATCAGCATAAGAAGTAAAAACAGCTACTCTAATTTCTTCTTCAGAAAAACTGGCACCTAGATTTAAGTTTTCAGCCTCATTGACCTTCTCTTCCTCAGAGAAAAAATCCTGCTTCAACTGAATATTGGGCCTAGGTTCCCAAGCAAAAAGCTCTCTATAATAATCAGCCCACCTTAATCATATCTTTAATGTCAGTAACAGGCCCATCAGGACCATCAAGAACATTGATTAATTTCTTTCTCCTACGCTGGTTGGCCACTGCATAAAAATAGGCAGTGTTCCTATCTCCTTCCAGCACATTCCTATCTCTAGATCTTTGTCTTGCCTTAGTCTCCTCTAAGATCCAATATTTATGGAGCTCAGTATAGATAAAATCTAGTCTACCTCGTTCCTCCTCAGACAAAGGTTGAGTCTCAGCCTTAATGTCTAAAGTATCATATTCCTCCATCAATTCTCTCCTATTTTTCCTAACAGTCGCCTCTATATTGATGTTCCAACCTTTGGCCAATTTCCTAAAGAATCTAAATTTGTTTTGCCAAACCTCTACTGGATCATCACTTTCTACTTTTAGAGACCAAGCTTTAATGACAATTTGTTTAAAATCAGACCTACTAAGCCACCATTTTTCAAACTTAAATCTATTAGGCTTCAGCAAAATTCTTTCCCCTGAATCCCAAACAATTGGAGTGTGATCACTCCCAATTCTAGTTAAAGCTCTAGCACTAGCTAAAGGAAATTGGTTGTCAAACCCAGTAGTGCAGAAAATCCTATCTAGCTTACACATAATAGGCTCAACTTGATTATTACCCCAAGTATAAGATCTACCAGCTAAACCAATCTCCATAAGGGCCCACAAGTCAACCCAAATATTAAACTTGTCCACCCATTTGTAATCTACATTCCTGGAGGACTTATCCTCAGGGGATCTAATAAGGTTAAAGTCACCCCCAATCATAGCAGGGCCATCCCAACCTATAAAAAGATCACGAATCTCAGAAATAAACTCCTATTTTTTTTCCTCATAAGCAGACCCATAGACAGTAGTAATTCTACAAATGAAAGCAGTAACTTTGTTCTTAAGTACAACACTAACAGAAAAGGATCTAATATCCCAAGACACAACATCAAAAAGATCTAAATTAACACCAACTAAGATGCCACCAGCAGTTCCCTGAGAAGGGAGAAAATTCCAGGCAAAGTTTCTATTCCCTAAAAGATTCTTCAAAAAGGAATTACTAAAAGTATCTTTCTTGGTTTCCTAGAAACCAATATAGTCTACTTTAAGAGGTGAGATATTCTCAGAAATAATTTTTTTTCTACCAGGAGCACTAAGACTCCTACTATTCCAAAAGAGACTAACCATAACTTCTTTTTCCTGGGGTGCTTGCCCCGAGATTTATTTAAGGCTTCTATCCACCCCTCTGCCACATCCTCTTCAGTAGAAGAGCTTGTGCACAGAGGAGAACTATGTAAAACATCATTAGAGCTACCAGATTCATCAGAAGAAATATAAATCCCTATACTATCAGAAAGATTTTCTATAGTAGTGACAGAGAGCACAGAGAAAGGATTTGTAGACATTATACCTTTCATGCTCTTGGGTACTTCCAAATTAGTAACCTTCTTCAGATTCATGGCCTTCTCAAGAATAGTCTTGGATCTATCCACCCTGGAGCTCTGCCTTATTGGTTGCACAGGCCCCCATTGTTTCTGTTTCTTGGCAGCTTTCTGGAAAACAGTCAAGTCCTCCTTTTCCCTTACTACCATCTCCTGAAAACTGGGCATGATGTCATCAGGAAGAGCACCCACTTGATCAACCACCATCTGTGAAGATTCCCTAGCTACCTAACTCCAACTCTTCAGACTGACCATCTAGCCAGAATCTCTGGGCTTCTTCTTCAGCTCCAGGAGCCAGATGTGATCTATCCCAGATGAAATTACCTTCAGCATCCACTAGTCCTCTTTGCACAAGCAGTTGGAAAACAACACTAGAGCTGTTAGGAGAGTCAGTAGCCATTCTGACCCTGTTAGAAGACTGACCACCCTCTCTAATAGGAAGGTTACCACTTACAGATGAAATAGCACCAGTTCCAGACAGACCCACATGGCCACCATTACTAGTTTGTCCAGAGGACTCATCCTCATTGTTTTTGTCTTGCCCACCTTGATCATCAACCCCTAAGTTCCCAGTCTCTTCAACCAATGGAGCAGCAACATCTAAAGTGAATCCTAACTGAAAAAGTTGATCCTGGAAATTGAAGAGCCTACTAGCAGGGAGCTTAGTTGGATCTTTGCATTTGATACAGACCCTAACTTCCTTAGCATTATTTCTGAAAATACTGAGCCAGTCAACTTCCTCTAAAATGCCACATGTGGAAACAGCCTGATCTAAAGTATTCCACTCACACCACTTAGTCTGCAAGCCAGTGATTATCACCCAAGTCTTCTTCAAAACTTCAACTGGTTCAGGGTCATCACTCCAAGCTTCCACTTTGACCCAAACCCCTGGTTTAGAAACTCCAAACTTTGGGTACCCAATCACTTGTTCCACCACAATGTGTGGGGGGAATTTGACCAGGAAAGTGTTCTCAGAGCCTAGTTCTCTAATTTGCCAGGGCCAGTTGGTCTTGTAAATCTTGGAAAACTCAGCAGCTAATTTTTGTTCAGACAAAGAGCCTTCTTCCACCAGAACAATCCCACAGTTCTTAGTAGAGGCAATGGGATTCACCACATTTTTAGGCATTTCAATATGATAAAATCCCAGGCCAGGAGCACCACTACCTACATACTTAGCTACCTGATGTGGACTCTTCCTCACTGGACACTTATCCACAAGATGGGCAGAACTTTTGCAAATGAAACAAACCAGAGTTTTCTCACAGCTAGCTTGCACATGACCAGGTTCTCTACAACACAAGCAAATAGCATTGACATAATTCCACTGAGCACTAGCATTTTGGGCTGAAACACTTTCCTTCTGGCCAACAGACAGTTTCTTCTTACTTTTCTATTGACCCTGACTCTTAGTTTTCTCACCCTGCTCATTACTCTGAGGGTTTTGCTGTTGGGGGGAGCAATCCACTGATTTGACTGCACCCCAAATTGCTGCTGAGGTGGGAAAGGAGGAAAAGGATTGCTGAATCCCCAAGGAGGTGGCATGTTACCTGGTGGAAAACCAAAAGGAGCCTGGTGGGGGAAGAACTGTGGATTGAAATTCCCAAACTCATAAGGATTCTGCACAAGACGTTGCCAGCCTTGTCGTGATCTCGCCAGCTTTTCCCGCCACTGTTTCCTCCCCTCCCTTTTCCTTTGCCTCCTCTACCTCGATCTCCCATCTCCAAAAATCCTGAAGCTTCAACAACACCAGGATCTACAAGGCCTAAACACTGCAGTCCAGAGGTAAGCTCAACCACCGCCGCCACAAAGAGGGGAGGGGAATGAGCTCTAGGGTTTGCACTCCTGTGTTCTTATAAGGTGATGTGGCCTTTTTGGGTGAGTGGTTGTTGTTGCTTCTGGTGGCACATGGGCTGCAAAGGGGGAATCCATAGCTGAGAAAAGAAGCCCCCCATGCCTCCTTCAGTAAAGCAATCCTCCAGCCCATCCACCTCAACCACCTGACTTTTCCATAAGCTGAATTTTCTACCCTGTCCTTTTCTCGACTGGGAATTTTGGCTCCGCCAACCTTGAGACTCCATTAATCGTGACCGAACTTTTGCAGCGGTTCGAACTGATCGAAGAGGATTAGTTGCAGGTTTAGATCCAGCAAACCCACTGCTGCCCCTATTTCCTTCCTCGAGAATTCCTGCACCATAGAGACTGGGTTGCAAAGCTTCAGGAGAGGACTGCGAAGCTGTTGCTCCAATCTCGAGAATGGGGAAGATGCTCTTCTCGGCCTTCCTCGCCTCATCCCCTTCCTCTCCACTCTCTTCAACCGCGCAAACTGTGCTGGTGCTGATTCGATGTTCAGGCCGAGCTCGCTCAGAGTTTTGGACTTCCGCATCACCGTGACCCTCCTCTTCGCAACTGACTTCCCTTCCCCTTTCAATGGTGATGGGAGCAAAGGAGCCAATACAGAGGTCGAAGCGACTAGAATTTGATGGCCAGGGGGATTCCTTACCGAGCGACGTTGTCGAGTTCCCCAAACAGGGCCGGGAACCTTGCTCCCCGAACAACCCATCTGCTCCTCGTTCAAGCTCGCTTCTCGTCGGCTCCGCACTCTGATTCGTTCCGCCGCCCTTCTCATCAGAGCATCCATCCACGGAGATCGCCAGGGTCAAACGCCGAGCGACCCCAGATCGGATTTCGAGGTGACGGGTTATCGGCGGGATACTCGAGAGCTCACCGGAGACGCGAACAGGCGAGATGGGTGGAGTGGGGTAGGGTGGTCGAACATCCGGCACGCGCCCCTTGGGTAAGGGCTCTCGGGGCCCGCCATGAGGGGGAGGGAGGCCCCCGCCATGAACAGGACCTTCGCACACCGCGGGAGGGAACGTGTCGGAACGCGTCATAAGTAAAAGCACCTTATAGCGGTGGTAGTTTGACATAATATGTGAGAACCACATGTCTATTTGCCAGGAACACTTCACATCGTGAGTTCAGAAGCTTGAGAAACTAATCTTCCCCAGTTTCTCTCCACCGTATGTAAATGTTCTTTTGGAGATTTTTTCGGTGAAGAAAAGATGGAGACTTTTTTTTTGCTTATGCGGTTGGGAACCGAGAAGCCATGTTAGAAACCAAAAAAATCGCCCAAAGCTGGCTGCCACAGCTCGGCCTTCGGCGGCTTCCGGATCAGGAGATGGCGGTGTTTCCCCCCGTGAACAGCGAGCTGCTTTTGCCTTGATTTGATCTGATCATGGCTTAAGAGCGTCGATCCTAGGTTAGTAAACACTTGGAACAGGATAAGGGTGAAGAGGTTTGGTTATTGTGGGGGTACGTGCTGCGGCGAGGGTGCGGCGTACGTACAACACGGACTCGCAATGGCTGAGCTGGTGCGCACCCTGCAGTACTGGCAGCAGGCCATCCTGTGACGCACGCGGCCGGCCGCGCCGTCAGTGCCAATGCGCGCCCGTGCGTGTGACCGGCGGACGGACGCTCTCGTGTCGTGCCCGTGCGTACCGGCCGGCGAGAATCTTTCTTTGCCCTGGCCATCTCCCAGAGGCCCAGAGCAGAGCCGCGCCTCGTGGGATTCGCGTCAGCCGGCCGGACCCGCCGATGGCTTCGGCTCGGACCACCGGGAGCCAAACAGCGGCGCCGCTCGTGCGCGCGTGCCATGCTTCAGAACCTGCACTGCTCAACCCGTGTGCCGTTCGTTCTCGTGAAACAGCGGCGCCTGGACAAGTGCACCTTCGTCGCGTGCGCGCGAGGCAAATGCGTAGCAGGGGAATGCAACAGGGAACTCTCCAAGCAGAATCACTGCAGCACCTTCCCACCCACCCAGGCACCCACCAGAGTTCCAAAACTAAACGAGGCATCGCCGCTCGAAATACAGCGGCCGTAGATCGGGCCGCTCGTTCGTTCGTTCCTGCCGCGGCCGCGGCACGGTGGCCGGCATCCGGGCCCGGCCTCCTTTCCGCCGCGCACAACAGTGCCACTGGCAGCCTGGCACTAGCAGAGCAGGCGCGTGCTGGCCGCTACAGCCGGCCCTTGCTGCTGCTGCTGCTACTGCGGGGAACGAACGAGCTCGATCGGCGAACGGTGCGGCGCAGCTTCGATTCCGTGCAGGTGAAGGAGCGCGCGCGCGTGTGAACTCTGAAATGCCTATAGCCAGGCCTCGCGGTCTGTATCCGTGTTCGTCTCTCTGTGTCTGCAGGACAGGATCACGTGGGGATTATTAACGACGATGATGATGCTACTGGTATGGTATGCAGCAACAAGGGGAGGCGGGAGTGCGTGGTCTCAAAAGCTCCTTTCGTTTTCTTGATGGGCGCTCGGGTTTTGCTACGGACGGCAAATGTTCCAATAAATGTGGCACGTGGGATGTATGTGATGCGTGACAAGAGATGGCAATGTTCTGCTGGAACGGCTTTTTTTTCGGATTTTCTAGTTTCAGAACGGTCGGTATGTGGCAAATCTCAGCGGGCTCACAGGAAACGTACGATTTGAATCGGACGGAGGCGGACAACCCCGCGCGCCCCGTGCGGTTGATGACTCGTTTTCAATGCTGCACACCTGATCCCACGATCGAATCACCTGGGGCCCCATTCGTCATCGTCTCCCATCCTTCCCACTTCTCCCGACCGTTTCGGGAATCCCGCTCCTCTCTCTCCCCTTCTTCTCCGGTGATTTGGAGGGCGATTCGGCAGTTTCCGTCGGTTCCTCGCCGTTTCTGCTTGCCATTGCTGTCGCCGACGCGTCGACTCCCTCCAGGTGTGCTTGCAGACTCCAGTTTCCCTCATCCGCCGCTCCGACCCTCCCTTCTCCGTTTTCCGGCGGTTCCATTTTGTTGGGTTTGTGCTTGTCGTTGATTCCGGCAGGTCCTGTAGTTACCCATACTTTGTAAGTTGTAATGCGTGCGATTTTGTCTGCTGATTTTGTTTGGCTCCTTCATGCTTCAACCCCCGTTGTTCAAATCGGTTTTAGTGCTCCCCCTGATCCCCTTTGGTGTCATTTGAGTAATGTTCCCTTATCAGATCTACTACGTGTGATGTAGTATTGCATACTATTTAGTTGATAACAATTGTTCTATCTATGGGTAACAATGGGATATGATCCCTTGATAACCATAGATTTATCCATGGATAACATTGGACAACATCACTTGATAACAACAGTACTAACCTGTTTATGAATTGGGTATATTTGTATAGGATTCCTTGATAACTATAGCACTAACCTTGGTTAACATTATGGAATATTCATTGATTACAATAGTACTAACTATTGGAGAATGTATTTGTTAAATTTTGTGTGTGATCTGCTAGTAACTTTTGAGTAAATTGCATGATAACATATGGGTAATGGTATGGGTAACTTGTGAACCAATGGCATGATAACATTTTGACTAGCTGTGGTGCCCATAAGAAATTATTTATAAATTATGATGCACCGCTCTGTATGTTTTTAGGCTTTTGAAATTTAGATTCATTGGTTTAGCTAGTTGATAACTTATGCATGTATGCATGGATAACTTCTGTTCTAGCTAGTTGATAACTTATGTTTTGTAAGCATGTATAACTTCTATTTTAGCTAGTTGATAAGTTATGCATGTAAGCATGGATAACTTCTGCATGTAAGCATGGATAACTTATGTTCTAGCTTGTTGATCACTTCTGCTTTGTAAGCATATATAACTTATGAGGTGGGTAAGATTGTATAGGGTCCCTTGATAACACTTTGCACTAGTCATGGGTAGCATTGGAGAGTATTCATTGATAACAACAGTACTAGGCATGTATCTGTAATTTTTTTGTTTGTGTTCTGTTGGTAACTTTTGAGCAAAGTGCATGATAATATATATGCACTGGCATGAATAAGTTATGTTCTGTTGGCATGATAACATTAGTTTATGATCATGGTTAACTTATGTACTGATGTGTGGATAAAATTCATTGATTGCAATAGTACTAACTACTGTATAATGTAATGTTTTTATTAGATTTTGTTTATGATATGTTTGGTAATGCTAATTTTGAGCAAAATGCATGATATTATGTGTGCACTGACATGGATAACTAGTATTATGTTGGTATGATAACATTAGCTTATTATCATGGGTAATTTGTGTTCTGTTTGCATGATAACATTAGGTTATTATGATTGATAACTTATGTACTGATGGTATTGTTTTATTTTTTTCTATGAATTCTTGTGTACCATTATGGTTTAGTTTTATATTTATTTTTTCATTTTAAATTGTTTGTAGTTGCCAGGATGCCGAGGAAGTTGAGGGTGAAAAACAACCTACCCGTAAACGTAACAGGGCATCTTCTTCTGCCGTGACCGGTTTACTGGATTTTTTATCGAATGATCAGAAGGCAGCAATTGAATCAATGAAGTTTGATAGTTTGTTAGATATCAAGTGTTCATCACTGCACGACGCAGTTATGACTTGGTTTGCTAGTTTATATGACAAGCATACACGTGAATTTGTTGTGCCCGGTCGAGGAAGGATACCCCTAAACAAGGATAGTGTATTCAGATGTTTGGATTTGCCGCTTGGTGAAGAGCCGGTTCCTTATTATGCTGATGCAGAAATTCAGGGTGCTCTTGCCCCTGCTCTTTTTCCTGATGATTCTGGCACACCTTTGAGAACTCGAGTTTTCGAAATGTTGAAGGATATGACTTCATCTGGAGATGAGTTCAAGAAAGTATATGTGATGTACATTGTGTCTACACTTTTATCACCCACCACCTGGAACTGTGTTTGCCACAAGTGCTACCCTATCATGGTAAGTTTTGGGTGTAATGTCTGTTCATTTTCAATATATGAGTTTGGCTGGTAACTTATATATTTTTGTGTTGATAACTTTCTATTTGTTGTTATGATAACCTGTGTGTTATAAGGGTGGTTACATTTTTTTATGTTTCTGTGGTGCTGTGTAATATATGTGCAAGTTTTGATGTTATGTTGATATTTTCTTTTTTATTCTATAATTTCAGCACAACATTGGAAATGTGTCCAAGTTCGAGTGGTGCAAGTTTGTTGCTGACCAGCTGCATGAGGAGCTTTCTAGTGGTAGTCATACGCAGGCTTGCCTTTTTCTGTTGCAGGTACATGTTGCTGTTTTTATATTGTGTGAAC
The DNA here is from genome assembly GCA_023614405.1 of Avena insularis. NCBI lineage: Eukaryota > Viridiplantae > Streptophyta > Magnoliopsida > Poales > Poaceae > Avena > Avena insularis. The sequence continues at coordinate 36,522,208 of CM042697.1, read as the reverse complement.
AATACTTTCTATATTGAGATTTGTTTTATGTTTTAGTTAGTGTAATTATTGTATTCCTTGTCTGTTTTTTAATTTATTTTCTTTGCAGCTGCTTTATGTTGACTCTCTAGATGTTAGTGGTTTGGATATTCATTTGCCGGAAGGGCGTTATGCTGTGAACGTATGGTCAAGAGAGTTAATTGATGAAGTGTTGATTGCTGATCTGCAGAATGATGGGAATGCATATGGAAAGCTTGAGGTGTGTAATATATTTTGTAGCATTTGTGTTTTTATGTTGTTGATAACTTTTTATGTTTAACTGTTGGTAACATGTTGTATGTATGTTTGATTACATTGAGTATAAATAGTGGGTAACTTATGTGTTTATTGGGTGGTAACATGTAGGTTATCATGTGATTAAGTTGGGTAATATGTAGAAAACTGGTTGATCACATTTGCTAATTTTGTATCTGTTTCTTTGTGCAGTTGAAGCCTCAGTATGGCATGAGCTTTGGTCTTTTTGGTGGTGTGCAAGGGTTTAACAAATGGTTTGACACTTGTGCAAACCCTAGTTGTTCAAATAAGGTGATATTTTTAGCATTTTGAAATTGTACTTAGCTTTTTATTGTCATGTTACTTTTGTTTGCTTCTTGTTTTGGTAATGTTCTTGTTGTTTCCTTTCTTTTTATTTGTGCAGCAAAAGTCGCAGATAGCAAATCTTGTTGGCAGTTTTGCATCCGGTATTTTTGGGTTAATGAGTAACCTTGTGCAAGGCTTGACGGTGGTGCAAGGCAATGCTAGTGCTGAAATGACGAATCAGTTTAGTGCCTAGTTTGGTGGTCAACTTGCAACGCAACCCATTGGAGGAATATTCATGGGTGGAGCTAGCTCAAGTGGTGCTCGTGGTGGTAGCTCAGGTGGTGTCCGTGGAGCGAGGCTTACTCGTTCTACCACTCGTGGAAGGAATGTTCCACGCACTAATGAAGTCTTGTCTCCTATTCTTCCTAGTGATAATATAATTCTGAGGGATTCAGACAGCAGTGGAGATGATGATGCTGAACGTTTTGTCCGTGCTGACAGGAAGGATAAGGGTGTTGTTGGTGGTTGTGCTGGTGGTTCTTCCAATCTCCAGCTATCTTTGACTTTCCCGGATTCTAATGAAGAGCACAATAATAGTCCAGGAGCAAGATCACCTGATGATCGTCATATGTCACCACCGGAAGCTAGGTCACCTGTTGTAGATCCTGTGTCACCACCGGAAGCTAGGTCACCTGTTGTAGATCTTGTGTCACCTGTAAACCGGGTGATTGATACTCCTGTTGTGGAAAAAACCCTATTCGTGTGTATGAAAGGTCTAGGAAGAAGAAGTCACGTCCGGTTGAGGATGTTGATAATGTGATCAATTCGCGTACTGTTGAAGATATTGATAATGAGATCAAGACTATTGTCTGCAAAGATTTGGGCCTTACTCCTGCCATGATGCGGGCTACTGTTTCAGATAGGTATGAGTGGGCATAATTATTTATCTCAGTCATTGGATAACTTTACTACCTTAGTGTTGATAACTGTATCATTTTTATCTGATAACTCGTTTTAGTTAATGTGGGTAACCTTTCTGTTTTATGTTGATAACTATATCATTTCTTATCCGATAAGTTTTTTATGTTTATTATGATAAAGAAGTCAGATAACTTCTTTATGTTTATAATGATAACTGTAGCATTTCTCTCATAATAACTTCTTTATGTTATTGTTGATAACTGTAATATTTTTCACATGACGACTTCTTTATGTTAGTGTTTATAACTGTAGCATTTCTCACTGGATAACTGTAGTATATTTCATCTGATAACTTGTTTCTGTTCATGTTGGTAACTTTTCTATTTTTCTGTTTATTATGTTCTGATTTTTTGTTTTTTGTTGGCAGTTATTTATTACAGCAAGAAATTACCGAAGAAGGCATCGGTGCCTGCATCAAGGTCTTCACCACGGTTGGCAAAACAGCGTTCTGCAGATGAAGGAACATCTGTTATAGATGTTGATGCATCCTCTCCTATTCCTTCGCCTAGTCGTGTTGAAGGACATTCTAATGTTGTTGCAACTCCTAATGTTGTGGATGCGCCTGTTTTGAATGTTGAAGAGGTTATATCTGGTGGAGAAACATGTGGCAATGGTGGTGCTTCTGAAGACGTTGCTGTGACGAGTGCACCTGCTACAGTTGTAGTAGGATTATCTGTTGATGTGGCAATGGATGTATCTGAACCAGTCTCGGGAGCTGCAGTCATTATGCATACCATTGATCAGGCTATTAGCAGCAGCTTTGTAAATATCATGGCAAACGAGACGGAGAACATCACGGAAGTTGCTGATGCCACTAGAGATGCCCCTCATGTTGATGCCAATGTTGATGATGCCCCTCAAGTTGATGCAGGTGCAAGTTGTTTTGTTTGTCCTGATGGTGTTGTTCTTGTCCCTGCGTCATCGTTGTTCACCAACATTACAGCAGGTGCTACTTCTGTTGATGTTGTTGCAAGTCCTGTTATTTGCTCGCTTGGAGATCCATCAACCCAGGGTGAGAGTGAAAAGGAGCCTTTTGTCTTGGATGATAGTACCCAAGAAGATGTACAACCTATTTTATCTGCTCCTTCGGTTCCTGCATCTAGTCTTTTCGACCCCCCTGTTAGGAAGAAGTCCAGTGTACTCGAGACATCTGCTGGTCCTTCGAGTGGTGATGGAACTTCTGAAGCTGAAGGCACTGTTGTCAAGAAAGCAAAATTGGTTGCTCGTGATGGAAAGCTGAGTCTTGCTACTGGGATACCATTGCATGTTTATAGGGATGTTGTTTCGTATTCTGTGCCTGGTGCGGATCCTCCTGTTTCTCCTACTGTTGGTGCCTGTGTAGAGCCTGCTCGTACTGTTGGTGTCTTTGTGGAGCTCTACTACGCTAGTGCACTGCTGCGCTTCCTCGCCTTCTGATCTTCGTATTGTTGCACAAGGTTATTCTAGTGCTGTCCCTGTTTCTCATCACATTTCTGCTGATCCTGATGATTTATTCCATGTTTTTGAAGCAGAAGATGTTCTTCCTTTGTCTTGGGCACCTTCTCCCAGCACTGGTACACACTTTCACCCTGATAACTTTATATATATGCCCTGGATCACTTTTATATATTAGTGCTGATAACTGTGTCTTGTTTATGTTGGTAACCTACAGTGTTTTTTGTTTTTCAAAGTTTTAAAATGCTTGCAACTTTATTATATATTTGTCTTATATGATTTTTTTTGTAATGTAAAACTTTATTCTCTTAATTATGATTTATTTCATAGTGTATGATGTGTCTTTATCATTTTGTGCATTTTTGGTTTGTACTGATAACTTTATTTATATGCCCTTGATCACTTTTATATACCAGTGATGATAACTTTAGCTTATTTATGTTGGTAATCTACACTGTTTTTATTCTGATAACTTTTAATAACAGATTATATGATATTAGCAATTTGTTTTGTTTTGTCCCTTTTTCTTCTTGTCTTTCTTTTGGGATATATTCTATGCAACTGTTAACTTATTGAACTTACCGAAAACGGGTGGTGATAAAAATGAGGGTGCGGACGGATCTAGTTAAATGTCCCTTTTGGATGAGAAAATTGAAGATCATCGTTGTGATGGCTGTTTTGGGGCTTAGGTTTCAAACTTGAAGATCATGATTCGGTTTCATGGCTATTTGGATCTGTTTTATGACAGTCGTAGTTAAAATTAGGTTTCAACTTATGGGAACTTTTATTTTGTGATATGTTGTTGATGGAACAATTTGCGTTGTAATTTGTATGACTCTATGTTTGTGTGATGTAATTAAACTACCTTTTATTGTTTTATATATGTTATATTTTTTAATTTTTTCTTTATGGCGATAAACATGTGGTTTTATTTCTTTTTCCACGTGGGTTCTGCCATTTCTATCCTTTTTTATTTGGACATTTCCTTTGTCCGTTCTTTATTCTTTTGTAGTGTATCAACAAAAAGTAGATTGTAATTGCAAAAAGCCGGTAAATGATGAAAATATAGTTATTTCTCTTGATGATCTGTTGGGTGAAAAGATTGGTTATCAAGCTGTTCAAAGTTTTATGAAAGATACCAAAAAGTTAAACCAGACTAGTTGTTCCGTTCCAGGTATCTAAACAAAATTGTTTAGTTACTATTTATATATTTTGAATGTATATTTTTTATGAGCTGTACTAATTTTTTTGTTTTGTTATAGTTGTTCCTGATTATTCTACTCCTGGTATCAGTTCTGCTCTTCCAGTTGCTGTTGCTGGTAGTGTTACACCTGCGACGCGACTGCGTACTGTTAGACTTATTCATCTTGCCAAGTCTCTTCTTCCTTCGTTCTCCTATATTAAGACAACTGCATAAGAAGATGCATTGTATAAGAAGATTATCATACACACACGTGATGCGAATAAGTCGAAGATTAAAAAGTATGTACATGTTCTTTTTTTATAATATTCTATCCTTTTTAGTATTCTCTGTGGGTAACGTTTAAATGCTACCATTGGCCACTTGTAATGTTTCATGCTTGATAACTTGACTTTATATGTTATCTGGTTGATAAGTTGTAGTATCACTGGTGGGTCACTTGCAGTATTTTAGTGGATAAATCTTAGTTTAACAGTGGATAACTTGGACCTTTTCTTTATTGTTAGTTGTTTACTAACCTGTATTACTACTTGTGTATCATTTTATTCTTCTAGTTGCTGAAATTTATGGTTTTCATTGTGGATCATTTTTAATATTTAGGGTTGATAACTTTACCTTTTTATTTGTACCTCGATGATAAGTTGTACTAATACTGTTTGGTCAGTACTAGTTTTGTTTGGTAACTCTTTTGTTGTTATTTCAGTGGATAAGTTGAACTTTTTTTACTGGTTTGATAACTTGTACTACTACAGGTTGATTACTTGCACTGTTTGTTAGTGATAACTACTGGTTTTGGGGATCATCGTTGTGATGGTTGTTTTGGGGATAACTTGTATTCTAATCATTAATTGTTTTTTGCAGCACATCAATTTGTAACATTGATCCAATGTGGGTGACAACTAGTGATTTTGCTGAAAGTGTGATGCCATATGGCGAGCTTTCTAACAATATGTGTGATCTTGCTATTTCTCCAATGCAAGATAATTGCCCGTCCAACAAGATAATTTTTCCTTATATCGTTACTAAATATCTGTTGGAGGGAAGATTCACTGCAAATCTTGTTCGGAGGTCGTTCAGGAGAGATGGTAACTATAAACTGAGCCACAAACATATGGTATGCTATCTAATTTGATTTGATTTTGATTTTTATAGTATGCAGTTGATAAGTTCAGGCATAGTGTATGATAACCATTGCTTATGTTGTGTTGATAACTCTTTCATTTCTGTCTGGATAACCATTGTTTTTTCTACATGTGTATTTACTTATCTTATGTTCATTTTTTCTGTAGCTTTGCTTTGCTGTCCTTCAGGAGCTAGGGACTAAAAAGGACCCTTTGGGCCATTGGTACATGCTTTCTGTTAATATGCCTGCCAAAAGGTTTGAGATTCTTGACTCGCTCCGTGGTGAAGCTAATGTAGAAATGATTGAACATGCGACCAAACTAATGGAAGCAATAAAGAAAATGTATATCGTCAATTATTCTGATTCTAGAAGACAGATTAAAGATTTTGAGTTGATGCATGCCCCTGTTCCTAGTCAAGTTGACAGGTTAGTTGGCCGGTTAGATTTGTACGCATGTAATTTTATTTTGTTTTTGTATAATCATTTATACTATGTTTGTTTATTCACTGCTTATTTTTTGTTTTTCAGCACTGATTGTGGGTTCTTCATGCTTAATAACCTTGAATTGTGGAATGGAAGCGTTGTGCCTTGTATTTCTCAAGATATGATGCCGGGAATTAAGAAAAAGATGACTTCTTTTTGGTTGAACCATCCTCGTAATATTCTTCTTAATTGGAGGTCACTTTTGGAAGAAAATAAGTTCTAAGGTATATTTTTCCCAAGTTTATCCATACTTTTACATGTTTGTTATCCACACTCTTAAATGTTTGTTATCATGTCATATTTCTGTTAGTTATCCATACTGTGTTAAATAAATTACCCACCTTATACGTTTTTTTTATATATGAGTGTTTTTATGCTTTCTTTCTAGTGTCAATTCTTTTTGATAATTTTTCTATTAATTTGTTTGTGGTATAATTTCAACACATAGTTATGGATAAATGTACTTTTTATTTGCCTGATAACTTCTACTAGTATGCATGGATAACTGTTGTGTTTGTTGGTTGATAACTTGTAGTCATATGTCTGGATAACTTCTGTTTTTAAATAGTATATTAATGTTTAGTGTTTGGTAACTTTTTATATATACGCATTGATAACTGTAGATTTAACTAGTGGCTAACCTTTTATTTTTTGTATGCATTGATAAGTGGTGTGTTATGTGATGGATAACTTGTACTCATATGCATGGATAACTTATGTGTTATCTTGTGGATATTTTGTACTCATATACATGTATAACTTGAAAACCACAGAATGTACAGCATGAACTATCATATATAGAAACAACAAATATATCGTTATCATTTTCTGTTACATAAACATTCTAGATTTGATATCCTAGGAGCTTCAACCTTTCCTGGCATTTGCGGATGGTATGACCTTCTGCACCGCAGTGGCTGCATTTCTTTGATTTCTTTGTAGCAAGGTCTAGTGGATTTTTGTTTGCTATTTATCGTGGTCTCCCTTTGGTTACTGACTTCTCTAGGTTATGAATGTGCTTTGTTGATGACATGTGAGATCCTGATGTGCTTGTTGTTTGAAGTGCTGCATAGTTTCTTGTTGACTGTGCCATGTTTGGTGGGGAAGTTGTCGAAGGTGTCACGCTTGCTTCGTTTGGAGCACTGGACGATGGCATAGTAATCGCTTCATTTTCGGCCTCTCTTTTCTTCTTCTCTTCTCTTCTTGCTATCACATCTAGCTCTTGTTTCATTTCCTTCAAGTGTTTCCTGATGATTTTTCTTCCATCATCTATCTTTACTCCTATCTTTGCAGCTCTGGCAAACTCTTGTCTGAATGATGCAAACACCATCATATTTCTTGAGTCTTCAGGCATCTATTTCTTCCCTTGTTTTTGTTTGTCATGTGGTTCAGCTAGGATAGTTTCCGCGTCCAATGTCCACCTTTTCAGTATGTACATTTCTGGGATTTGATGGACTTTTATATGCGTCATCACTTTTATAATGTGGCAGCATAGCATACCATCACGATCGAATTTGCAGCAATTGCATTCATATGTTCCTTGTTCTCAGTCTGCGAATACCCTATAACTTCTGTAACCATAGTGTGGAACCGATATCCCTGTTATGCTCAGTTCAAATTGGTATCCGTTGAGGTGGTCGCATTGGTATGACATGCTCTTTCGCATTTCGCTCTGAAACCTGAAGAAGATTTTCCTTGTGTATGCTTTGTCACTTGTCTCTCCATAATGCTTCCACACCACCACTCCGGGTCTGTCAAAGCTGTATCACACTCTGCCTTTAGCTCAGCATTGTAAATCTTTTCTTGTACTGACATGTATTGTTGTATAAACTTATAAATGGAGTTGCTTGGTTTGACATAATGCTTGAGCACTGCGTTGAACCCTTCACTTCTTGCTGTAGTCTGAAGGAATGGGAAAAAGGCGTGCATAAAGTACGCTGGTACCCAAACCTTTCTTTATTCCCACAGTGAGAACAAATCCACATTGTCACGAACATTATGAGTATTTATCATATGCATCCAAGCCTCCTCAAATTCCTCGGGTGACAAGCTGTTGTTCACACATGCATTGAAAGCGTCGAGCAGCTCTGGGTGGTTGGCCATGAATGTCCCTATTTTCTCGATTGCATTACGATGACGTGCCATCCGCAATTCGTGAGTTGCATCCGGAAAACAGCGCTTATAGCACCAGCCATGGCGGCGTCTTGATCTCATATTATATTTTTGGTGCTAAGTCGCCCATTGCCGCTTGAACATTTGAAACAGCCACACAAAGTTGTCCTTGATCTCTCGACGCACGAACCCGCATCCAAACTGAACTGATAGTCCATGGTTGTTTATCCCAATAAATGGAGAGCATGGTAGTTTATACCGGTTCGTTAGGTAGGTAGTGTCGAACGATATGCAATCGTTGTATCTAGACTTGTATGCTCTCCGTGATGCCCCGTCTACCCAAAACAGGTTCTCAACCCTGTCGTCTTCATCAAGTGTAAATTTGTAGAAGAAATCTGGATCTTCTGCCTTCATCTTTTCGAAGTATGCCAAGGTGTCTTGCATGTCGTGGTGATTGTTTTCACTGCGAAAAGAAGCTCTTAGGTTCGCCATATCTTCTTCTATGTATGGCACATCATTGATCGTCAGAGAAACTTGCCATCATTGCATCTCGGCATGTTTTGATGTTGCATGCATGAAGCATCCGCAAGAACACCTTTTCTTCTGCTGGTATGTTTCGGTGTGAACGCAAGAACCTTGTTAATGAAGGTTTTATTATCAGGGGATGGTTATGATCATCCGATGAATGCTGAACATACCACCATGCATCCTTTCTCTTTACATACAAGTGTGTTGTGCACCCAGTCCTTGGATGTGTATTTTTTTTCCTCTTCTTGACACATGATTTTGGGTTCTGGGTGTCTTCCTTTTCTTCGTGAGGATTACCAGCTTTTGTGCACACAAGATATGCCTTGTTTAGCTCATTTCTTGTGTCTTTTCTTGACCAATCTATCCTTATTCCGAAACCCTTCCGCTGTGAATACGCCCTGTAGTGTTCTCTAGCTGATTCAAAACTGTCAAAGCGCATTCCATTTGATGGTGGTTGCGGTGTGGAATGTACTTCATCTCTTGCATCATTATTTTCTGCATTATTCTCCCCATCCTCATTTGAATCTGCTGTGTGTACTGTTGTTTCTTCGATTGTCCCACCGGTTGTTGTTTCTTGTGCGGCTTGTTCAACTATAGTATACATGCAGTCATTGTCAGTATGTTCTTCAATTTGGACATCACCTGTTATGCAAATAAACACAAGTTATCATTTCTATTTTTTTTGCAGGAATGGGTATATATAATGAGAAGTCATGGATAACACCCGTTATAATAGGTGAGTAACTTTTTATACTAGCAAGTATTCTGTGAACATGTCATCTGTTTCTTGCAATGGTCTATATCGATAAGTTGTACTCATAGTTATGGATAACTTCTGCATATAGGCATGGATAACTATAGATTTAACTAGTGGATAACGTGTACTTATGTTCCTGGATAACTATATTTTTAGCTAGTGATAACTTCTACTCATGTTGCTGGATAACTATTCTAGTATGTAAGCATGTTTAACTGTAGTATAATATAGTGGATAACTTCTTTATATAAGCATGGATAAGTTATGTTTAGCTAGTTGATAATTTGTGCATTTAAGCATGTACTGCTCATATGTATGTATAACTATAAGCATGTATAACTTCTGCTCATATGCATGTATAACTGCAGTTTTAGATAGTGGATAACTTATGTTCTATATGGTGGGTAACTTATGCATGTACGCATGGATAACTTATGTTCTATCTTGTTGATAACCTGTGCATGCAAGCATGGATAACTTATGTTAAAATACTGCTGGATAAGTTGATTTTATATAATCATCGTACCTTTGTTTACAACTTGCACGATAGCATTTGTTTGTGAACCATCAGCATGGCCTTCTTCTATTTCTTGATCTGGTTCTGCATTTAGGTCAATATCCATGGTTTAGCTAGTTGATAACATATCTGTGTAAGCATGGATAACTTCTGTTCTAGCTAGTTGATAACTTCTGCTTTTGTAAGTATGTATAACTTCTGTTCTAGCTAGTTGATAACATATGGATGTAAGCATGAATAACTTCTGTTCTAGCTAGCTGATAACATATGAATGTAAGCATGGATAACTTCTGCATGCAAGCACGGATAGCTTATGTTCTAGCTTGTTGATAACCGTTGCATGCAAGCATGGATAACTTATGTAAAAATACTGCTGGATTGCATATAATCATCATACTTTCATTTACAGCATGTATAACTTCTATTTTAGTTAGTTGATAACATATTGATGTAAGCATGGATAACTTCTGTTCTAGCTAGTTGATAACATATGGATGTAAGCATGGATAACTTCTGCATGCAAGCATGGATAACTTATGATCTAGCTTGTTGATAACCTCTACATGCAAGCACATATAACTTATGTAAAAATACTGTTGGGTTACATATAATCATCATACCTTCATTTACAGCATGTATAACTTCTGTTTTAGCTAGTTGATAACATATGGATGTAAGCATGGATAACTTCTGTTCTAGCTAGTTGATAACATATGGATGTAAGCATGGATAACTTCTGCATGCAAGCATGGATAACTTATGTTCTAGCTTGTTGATAACCTCAGCATGCAAGCATGGATAACTTATGTTAAAATACTGTTGGATTGCATATAATCATCATACCTTCATTTATAACTTGCACGATAGCATTTGTGTGTGAACCATCAGCATTGTCTTCTTCTATTTCTGGATCTGGTTCTGCATTTAGGTCGATATCCATGGTTTTCGATCTGTTCAACCAAAATATTCATGATGTTATAAGATTTAGTTGTTAGGACGAAGCAATTAATAGGAAATCATGTCTATTTAGTTGTTAGTTGTCCTAAATTAGATGTTTTTAATGCAGGAATCAACATATACTGTCAATGAAGCTTAGGATGATTGGTTTCTTATAGTTTGAACAAGATTGGACATATGTCAGATGCAAAACTGAGGAGTGGTTATAGATGACTTGTTTCATGTTTAGATCCATGTTGTGTAGCAGTATATTTTCATACTGAGAACAATATAGAGTCGTTTCTACCAAAATCCTGGTGATTTGAGGAGATGATTTTGAGAAGTACCTGCTGTTTTTGCCTGTGTGTTCCTTTTTTTGCTTTTCAAGATGGCGGTATTTGGGCAATGGCGTCAAGGTGGAGCTTCAATGGCGCTTCTCAGTAGCAGGGCGCTAGAGGATGAAGGCGAGATGGGCAGATGAGTAATCGGGGAAGAGTATAACGCTACATCTGGGGGGGATTTCGTTTCCGTTCTGGTTTTTGCTTGGAGAGGAAGATGGTCCAGCCAGGTTTTCATTTTTGGACCTGGTCACGCGACCGGGGTGGGAGGTCTTGCGGGGTGACGCGGGTCATTGTCGAACGGGGATCGCTGTTGAGCGCCCTTGATTCGATCGTTTTAGGCGTCCGTAGGGTAAGCGTCCTTTTTTGAAAAGTGCTGGAAGGGCTTGTTGGCTAACACTATACAAGAATACAGTTCTATTTCTTAATAATGCAGAGTGGTGTACAAATAAGATGCAAGTGTGTACTGATCCGGTGCGCGTGCAAATCCTGAGATCAGGATTTCGAAGCCTAAATTCTGGAAAAAGTAATTCGAAATATCATTTCAAAGTTGCAAAACCTCACGAACTGGTTAGAACGTCTCCAAGGGAGGCCCCTAAAAATCGGTCCTCTCTTTTTTGTCTGAAATTGGCCTCCTTCCCCGGTATTTGGCCTATTTTCATAAATTCCAGCCATTTCAACACATATCTCAATTGAAAGTATATTAAAATTCAAAACTTAGGACAAGAAAAACCAGGTAACATATGAAAATGAGCCCTATTGGTTTCCTTTGCGCATCCACATGCTCTCAACCAAATTGGTTTGAAGTTGTTCATGGGTTGCTCTATCACAAATTTCACGATAAACTTGAAGATAGGATTCATATTCGGGCTCTATTAAAGGTCCCTGAAAACCCCCATCCTCCAAGTTGCTCGGCATTCTCGCTCGTTTTCCACAATCATATTGTGCATGATCACACAAGCCGTCATCACTTCTCACATCGCGTTCAACCTTTATGTTCTTGTCGGGTGATGAACAATAGTACGATGAGATTGAAAGACACCAAATGCCCTCTCCACATCCTTCCTACAAGCTTCATGCTCCTTAGAAAAATAGGCTTCCATCTAGTTTGTAGGAGGACAGATTATCTTCACAAATGTTGACCATGCAGGACAAATTCCATCTGCTAGATAGTATCCTTTATTGTAGGAGTGTTGGTTGATCTTCTAGTTGCGGTCTAAAGTCTGAACCTCCAGAAGCCTTGAGATCACCGAGGAACAATGTAACACTTTGATATCAATGTGATAGCATGCCATACCAAAAAAGTGCTAAATCCAAAGATCTTGAGATGTCATTGCCTCATGAATGACTATGCAATCTTATTGGTGTCCCTTCTATTGTTCCTATCAAGCAAACGGTTAGTTATTTCATTCCTAGTGCACGGAATCTATACTCCCAATCATACTAAGGAAACCCTCTGCAATTGAAAGCGTCGAGCAGCTCTGGGTGGTTGGCCATGAATGTCCCTATTTTCTCAGTTGCATTCTGGATGACGTGCCATCTGCAATTCCTGTGAGTTGCATCCGGGAAAACAGCGCTTATAGCACCAGCCATGGCAGCGTCTTGATCTGTTATTATATTTTTTGGTGCTAAGTCGTCCATTGCCAGTTTGAACATTTGAAACAGCCACACAAAGTTGTCCTTGATCTCTCGACGCACGAACCCGCATCCAAACTGAACTGATAGTCCATGGTTGTTTATCCCAATAAATGGAGAGCATGGTAGTTTATACCGGTTCGTTAGGTAGGTAGTGTCGAACGATATGCAATCGTTGTATCTAGACTTGTATGCTCTCCGTGATGCCCCGTCTACCCAAAACAGGTTCTCAACCCTGTCGTCTTCATCAAGTGTAAATTTGTAGAAGAAATCTGGATCTTCTGCCTTCATCTTTTCGAAGTATGCCAAGGTGTCTTGCATGTCGTGGTGATTGTTTTCACTGCGAAAAGAAGCTCTTAGGTTCGCCATATCTTCTTCTATGTATGGCACATCATTCAGACTGCCGTAGAAACTTGCCATCAGCTGCATCTGTCGGCATGTTTTGATGTTGCATGCATGAAGCATCCGCAAGAACACCTTTTCTTCTGCTGGTATGTTTCGGTGTGAACGCAAGAACCTTGTTAATGAAGGTTTTATTATCAGGGGATGGTTATGATCATCCGATGAATGCTGAACATACCACCATGCATCCTTTCTCTTTACATACAAGTGTGTTGTGCACCCAGTCCTTGGATGTGTATTTTTTTTCCTCTTCTTGACACATGATTTTGGGTTCTGGGTGTCTTCCTTTTCTTCGTGAGGATTACCAGCTTTTGTGCACACAAGATATGCCTTGTTTAGCTCATTTCTTGTGTCTTTTCTTGACCAATCTATCCTTATTCCGAAACCCTTCCGCTGTGAATACGCCCTGTAGTGTTCTCTAGCTGATTCAAAACTGTCAAAGCGCATTCCATTTGATGGTGGTTGCGGTGTGGAATGTACTTCATCTCTTGCATCATTATTTTCTGCATTATTCTCCCCATCCTCATTTGAATCTGCTGTGTGTACTGTTGTTTCTTCGATTGTCCCACCGGTTGTTGTTTCTTGTGCGGCTTGTTCAACTATAGTATACATGCAGTCATTGTCAGTATGTTCTTCAATTTGGACATCACCTGTTATGCAAATAAACACAAGTTATCATTTCTATTTTTTTTGCAGGAATGGGTATATATAATGAGAAGTCATGGATAACACCCGTTATAATAGGTGAGTAACTTTTTATACTAGCAAGTATTCTGTGAACATGTCATCTGTTTCTTGCAATGGTCTATATCGATAAGTTGTACTCATAGTTATGGATAACTTCTGCATATAGGCATGGATAACTATAGATTTAACTAGTGGATAACGTGTACTTATGTTCCTGGATAACTATATTTTTAGCTAGTGATAACTTCTACTCATGTTGCTGGATAACTATTCTAGTATGTAAGCATGTTTAACTGTAGTATAATATAGTGGATAACTTCTTTATATAAGCATGGATAAGTTATGTTTAGCTAGTTGATAATTTGTGCATTTAAGCATGTACTGCTCATATGTATGTATAACTATAAGCATGTATAACTTCTGCTCATATGCATGTATAACTGCAGTTTTAGATAGTGGATAACTTATGTTCTATATGGTGGGTAACTTATGCATGTACGCATGGATAACTTATGTTCTATCTTGTTGATAACCTGTGCATGCAAGCATGGATAACTTATGTTAAAATACTGCTGGATAAGTTGATTTTATATAATCATCGTACCTTTGTTTACAACTTGCACGATAGCATTTGTTTGTGAACCATCAGCATGGCCTTCTTCTATTTCTTGATCTGGTTCTGCATTTAGGTCAATATCCATGGTTTAGCTAGTTGATAACATATCTGTGTAAGCATGGATAACTTCGCATTCTAGCTAGTTGATAACTTCGCTTTTGTAAGTATGTATAACTTGTTCTAGCGAGTTGATAACATATGGAGGTATGCATGAATAACTTCTGTTCTAGCTAGCTGATAACATATGAATGTAAGCCTGGATAACTTATGCATGCAAGCACGGATAGCTTATGTTCTAGCTTGTTGATAACCGTTGCATGCAAGCATGGATAACTTATGTAAAAATACTGCTGGATTGCATATAATCATCATACTTTCATTTACAGCATGTATAACTTCTATTTTAGTTAGTTGATAACATATTGATGTAAGCATGGATAACTTCTGTTCTAGCTAGTTGATAACATATGGATGTAAGCATGGATAACTTCTGCATGCAAGCATGGATAACTTATGATCTAGCTTGTTGATAACCTCTACATGCAAGCACATATAACTTATGTAAAAATACTGTTGGGTTACATATAATCATCATACCTTCATTTACAGCATGTATAACTTCTGTTTTAGCTAGTTGATAACATATGGATGTAAGCATGGATAACTTCTGTTCTAGCTAGTTGATAACATATGGATGTAAGCATGGATAACTTCTGCATGCAAGCATGGATAACTTATGTTCTAGCTTGTTGATAACCTCAGCATGCAAGCATGGATAACTTATGTTAAAATACTGTTGGATTGCATATAATCATCATACCTTCATTTATAACTTGCACGATAGCATTTGTGTGTGAACCATCAGCATTGTCTTCTTCTATTTCTGGATCTGGTTCTGCATTTAGGTCGATATCCATGGTTTTCGATCTGTTCAACCAAAATATTCATGATGTTATAAGATTTAGTTGTTAGGACGAAGCAATTAATAGGAAATCATGTCTATTTAGTTGTTAGTTGTCCTAAATTAGATGTTTTTAATGCAGGAATCAACATATACTGTCAATGAAGCTTAGGATGATTGGTTTCTTATAGTTTGAACAAGATTGGACATATGTCAGATGCAAAACTGAGGAGTGGTTATAGATGACTTGTTTCATGTTTAGATCCATGTTGTGTAGCAGTATATTTTCATACTGAGAACAATATAGAGTCGTTTCTACCAAAATCCTGGTGATTTGAGGAGATGATTTTGAGAAGTACCTGCTGTTTTTGCCTGTGTGTTCCTTTTTTTGCTTTTCAAAGAGTGGTATACCGGGCAATGGCGTCAAGGTGGAGCTTCAATGGCGCTTCTCAGTAGCAGGGCGCTAGAGGATGAAGGCGAGATGGGCAGATGAGTAATCGGGGAAGAGTATAACGCTACATCTGGGGGGGATTTCGTTTCCGTTCTGGTTTTTGCTTGGAGAGGAAGATGGTCCAGCCAGGTTTTCATTTTTGGACCTGGTCACGCGACCGGGGTGGGAGGGGGTGCGCGCGGGGTGACGCGGGGTCGCTGTCGGAACGGGGGATCGCTGTTGGAAGCGCCCGCCAGATTCGATCGTTTTCAGGGCGTCCGCCGGGTAGGCGCGTCCTTTTTTTTGAAAAGTGCTGGAAGGGCTTGTTGGCTAACACTATACAAGAATACAGTTCTATTTCTTAATAATGCAGAGTGGTGTACAAATAAGATGCAAGTGTGTACTGATCCGGTGCGCGTGCAAATCCTGAGATCAGGATTTCGAAGCCTAAATTCTGGAAAAAGTAATTCGAAATATCATTTCAAAGTTGCAAAACCTCACGAACTGGTTAGAACGTCTCCAAGGGAGGCCCCTAAAAATCGGTCCTCTCTTTTTTGTCTGAAATTGGCCTCCTTCCCCGGTATTTGGCCTATTTTCATAAATTCCAGCCATTTCAACACATATCTCAATTGAAAGTATATTAAAATTCAAAACTTAGGACAAGAAAAACCAGGTAACATATGAAAATGAGCCCTATTGGTTTCCTTTGCGCATCCACATGCTCTCAACCAAATTGGTTTGAAGTTGTTCATGGGTTGCTCTATCACAAATTTCACGATAAACTTGAAGATAGGATTCATATTCGGGCTCTATTAAAGGTCCCTGAAAACCCCCATCCTCCAAGTTGCTCGGCATTCTCGCTCGTTTTCCACAATCATATTGTGCATGATCACACAAGCCGTCATCACTTCTCACATCGCGTTCAACCTTTATGTTCTTGTCGGGTGATGAACAATAGTACGATGAGATTGAAAGACACCAAATGCCCTCTCCACATCCTTCCTACAAGCTTCATGCTCCTTAGAAAAATAGGCTTCCATCTAGTTTGTAGGAGGACAGATTATCTTCACAAATGTTGACCATGCAGGACAAATTCCATCTGCTAGATAGTATCCTTTATTGTAGGAGTGTTGGTTGATCTTCTAGTTGCGGTCTAAAGTCTGAACCTCCAGAAGCCTTGAGATCACCGAGGAACAATGTAACACTTTGATATCAATGTGATAGCATGCCATACCAAAAAAGTGCTAAATCCAAAGATCTTGAGATGTCATTGCCTCATGAATGACTATGCAATCTTATTGGTGTCCCTTCTATTGTTCCTATCAAGCAAACGGTTAGTTATTTCATTCCTAGTGCACGGAATCTATACTCCCAATCATACTAAGGAAACCCTCTTAAATTTCCAATAACCAAGAGCTGAGTTGTGTCCTCTGCATTCGGTCCTCTCAACAAGTGATCACCAAACACTCCCACCCCCTCTGCAAAATCTGCACGTTGATTCAAGATAGGCTGATTCTCCCTTTCAGATATGCTCATCAACTAGATAACTCGCATCTCCGTATGCAAGCATCTGATTGAATACATGCCGACGCATACAAAAGCGGCGGCTGAACTGAATAACATTGTACAAGGTGACCTAGGGGCTGAAGTAGTAATTGTAGAGTTGGATGTAAGCTGCAACTCTATCACGGTCAAGTGTCTCATGACCTGGGATCGACCACCTGAACCTAGGAATGGCATGATGCTCGTTTTCGTGGATCACAAGGGCAACTGCGAGCAAAACTTCCGAGACATCATCCGCTGTATCGATGAACTCCGTTAAAAAAGCATTGCGACTTCATCATATGCCATTCTCTACAAATCCCGAGTGCAATTACAATCCTGATATTTTTTTACCTCACAGCATCGGCCATGCAAATCGGGAAATATCTTGCGGACACAGGTCTGACCGGCCGAGCTTGAGGAGTTGGTGGAATCGACCGAACTTGAGGAGGTGTGATACCTTTGATCCGAATTACGATTTTTAGTATAGCTTCTTTTTTCCTAGTAGAACTAGGATTATCAAATCCTTATGAAGCCTTCACTTGATGTAAGATTACTTAAACAAGACCCTAAAAACTCGTAGTATTTTCCCTTCACATTTACTTTTTATGGTTTTGTATTAATGGATGAAAATATACTAGGGCTAAGGATTCACATGTAGTTGTGCGCATATGTTAGGATGAAGATAAACTTAATCATCTTCTTCATGGGTTGTGATCTAATATTGATAAAGATTATGGACGGTATGTTTGTAACTACTATAGTAATTGTCAGCAACAGTTACTATAGAATTTTGTCCAACCGCTACACAACCGTTATGCGGGGTTACATAGTTATTAAGTAAAACATACCAAAGTTTTATGATCAATGATGTTACCGTCACTCCCAAATGGATCTCTAAACAACTATTATACTCCTCTTGTTGTCATTGAGTTTCATGTGTAGAGGCTAATCGCCATCCATCTCGCTTTAATACCCAGATCGATCCCCGGGGTCTTGGATACCTAACAAGTCCTTGAATCAAGACAAAAGACAAGAATAAAAAGGGATAGATCTAACATTCAATCACAAATCAATGTCCCATGGTGTTATAAATTGCGCATAATTGTTACGAGGCTATGCCTCAGTCTTTAGCCCGTGAGAATGAAGGCTTTATGAGTACCAGCCATCACAATTCAAGCTATACTATAATCTATAATCCAGATTGAAGATATCAGACATCACGGTGCAACCAACCAAGTTTGAACTTGAATTGGTGCTTACTCAGTGAACAAAGCGACCATATGAAAAGAATAACGGGAGCATGATCTAATAGAGGCTCAAATATGTTCTAGTGCATGCACAGTTACCGTAGGGAATTTAGATTCACATTCGGTCTCCATAAGCACGCGTTCTAGTTTTTCGTATGTCGGTTTTGGGAGACTGCCAATCATAGAAACCTATCTTAAGCATACTTTAAAAAATGGATCAATGATCGAACCGGCCAGGCTATTGGTTCATGGTCACTGATCCAATCGCCGGTGCCATCGGTACAATAGATGAGCTGGTAAAAAAATGATTATTTTAGTTTTATAATAAAAAAGTCTAGGTCAAATAGAGTAACATCCTAATTTTAATAACCAATGATACATGGAATAGTTGGTTACCACGTGCAGGGAAGCGCGGGGACTCAGCTTCTATAGCATCTCAATTGTCTAACAATTGTAATACTACTTGTCTAGTCTATATATTGCTACTTCCTATATGTCATTTATTGCATCATTATTATATCATGCTCGGGACTACTCGAACCACCACCCACCGCACGATTTCCGAGGCATGAGGCGATCTGAGGTGTAGGCCTCCGACCATCGTCGGCGCCATTCCGGCGTTGGTGCTCACCTTCTCTCCATTCTCTCCATTCTATCCATGCCCTCTTCCATGGACTCTTCGGGTGGGAGTTGGAAGATCACATGCTCTGGTGTCTCTACTGGTGGTAAGTTCCTTGAGGGCTCTTTAGTTCTTTTGGCATATTCTTGGCTAGTTCTTTCAATTCCAAAGGCTCTCCTCTTGAGGGAAAGTGTTTGAAAAATGGGGAGAAATCTCATTTGGATCTATTGTGAGGTTTCCCTCTCACCTTTCTAGAGTCAATGATCTCTTGATCCCTACTGTTGGATTTCTTAGTAGACTCCTACCTCCTCTAGAGATTTCTTGGTAGACTCCTACCTCCTCTAGATCAGATGAAGATTGTGGTATTAAATGGCATGCTTTATGCTCTTCCTTGCCTATAGACGACTTGGGGCAATCGCAAGGGTTTTTGATGCTTTATTACAGCGCCAAAAGATTGGTTCTTCTCAATCAAAATTGTGTCGTTATTGATGCTAGATACTTGCTGCAAGGAGAAAAAATTGCTCGGGAATTTCTATTCATCTGAACGTCAAAAGAGTTTTAGTGGGTGACCAAATCATGGTCAATTCAAATAATATCATCAAGCAGCATCAGGTTAATCTAATCAAACCTACTATTTTGGATTTCTCTAAAGATGTTAATCTTGATTTGAATAATCAAACTAAAGATGATTCGGCTGCCAATCCCATTGCACTGGATTTTTCTAAAGGAAAAGAGTTTGAGTGGAATTTACACAAAAAGCTTGGTCATCAAGTTAATTTCCTTTGTGGATTCAGAAGAAGGGCCTTTTTCTGGTTTGTTCTTTTCAGAAGAGCAGATTTTAAATTGGACATTCATACTGTTGGTATTACTGCGGTGACCCAGCATACCACTGCATGATGTAGTATACTATAGTCATTGACATAACACCAATGAAACACCGTTCACTAGTATTACATCCCTTGGAATGGCACAACAGAAACGCAGCGGGTCCAATACATGGCTAAAGGTTACAACTCACTCTTTTACATAAGATCCAGAGAACACTCTAGGTTAAAGAGAGAGAAAGAACTTCTCACAGAGAAGAATCAAAGATAAATAACGCAAGAACGATTATACTATTCAGTCTAGTATTCTCGCTAAGAGGTTGGCATTGCTGCTATTGTAACGCACTACAAAAATAGGTTCTTTGGCTAGAGATTATATTCCTATCTAATCCATAACTTCGTCTTCACTTGAGTTGAGGTATATGTTGACTTCCTTGTCTTCATTGAAGAGCTTTAGCTGTTGATGATTTCTGGAGCATAACTTGGTGTAGACATCGTCTTCATGGCTTTAGAATCTAGCAAGGGTTAAGAAGATACTTTGAGTACGAGCGTACTCAGCAAGTTCACTAGAAAAGGAGTGTTTGATGCACTATATCTACATCCAAATACCATAGGTCGTAGGCAATGCAAGTTTTCATAAACATCTCTTCAAAGGTTGCTTTTATTCTGAAAAGCTATGTCCGTCAGCCTTCACGGGTTTACCAGAACTTTCATGGAGTTCCTTTCCCGCCGAGTTCGCAGCTACTTCCCAGAACAAGGAGTAACAAGTTACAGTTCTTACACTCTGCAGAGGTGCGTTACTTTACCCATGAGAGATCAACTCTTTGTTGCACAACCGTGCAGCTTATTCATGTCCACAATTCCATGATGTGGGTCCTAGAAGATGATCCAAGCCAATCACTGCCTCCTTCGCGACCTCGCATGCCTCCTTGGTGTACACCATGCCCACATAAAGAATTACGACAATGGTTTGTACAAACCGTTAGATGCCAGAACTATCGTGGGACAATGAGGGTTCCCATCCATATGCTGCATATCCTCTATGAATTACCAATTAATATGCACGCTACGAGGATAACAACCACGACCTGCACATCTGGCTTAATGCGAGAGGAAGAAGATACAGCTGACTTCTCCGTCCCATTCCAAATCTCATGGTCAACGCGTAATATACGGTGCAAGAATCACTGGCGACATTGGTTGTTAAGTCCTAAGTGATATAGTTCTGAACAGTGGTATTCCAACTGTCAGATTTAATAGATTAGCTGATCACCCTGGATCAGTAACCAATAGTTCACATTATTATCGAAAATAGTGTTTTCAGGCCTTTTTCAAATGCAGGTGATGACAACACTGGATTTGTAAAATACTTTACAGAAAATAAACAAAGGACATGAGCAAGTGTGAACTTGCCTTTTGTGATTGCAAGATTATGCACTCACAGTGTTCGGGTTAGTAGAAGATCCAAAATCTGAAATCAGCATCATTGGTCCGGTAAGGACTAATGTTTAAAGAAGCAATATGCTTTTATGCATAAGTAATGTGATGCACGTTCTAAACGCAAATCCCAGGAATAACGTTGTCCTAGGGTTTGGATTCCGGAAATGGTTATTTTGGAATGTGTGGTCCTTTTAAATGGGTTTCACATTTGTGCCTCTATTAGAGCTTACAAGTGTTTGTGAGGAACACATATATAATAATAAAATATATACTTATAAAATGCTTGTTAAGATTGCTTATATACGAGTGCTTGTGTGAAGTGGAAAAAAGGATAACCTTCGAAGAAAAGGTTTCTCTTCTAAGGTCTAAACAAACTTTATGGTTGGTTAGTGATGGTTGATGTTATTGGTTTGCTCAAATGGTTTGGCTTGAGTTGTTTTATAACTTAATTACTTCAGACCAAAGTTAACTATAAAACATATAATAATGTTTATAGGATTATATTACGATTATGTAGACTGAATTTAACTTTAAAACAAAGATAGTTTTGAAAGTATAGTACCTATGCATTTGTATCTTGTGTATCTGAAATGTTTTCTTTCAGTTACTTAAGAATGGTTATTCTTTTACTTAGGCAATGGTTTCTTGATTCTATAATGGAGTAATATTATTTATCTTTTATAGATGAGTGAGTATAGTTTATAAACCAAGATATATTCTCACTTAATTACTTTTGAACCTTCTATAGTGTTGTGGTAGTTTCTGTGCTTTGGTAGTTAATATAGATAGAAAAGGTTTGTTGTATTCATAAGTTGTTCTTTAAGGTTTTTATTATAAATTGAAATCCTTTGAGAATATAATCTTTACTTAAGGTTGAAGATAATTTAATAAAAAGGTATCTAAAATGTTTTAACCCATTATGGTCTTATATTATTAATATTAAAGAGTAATACCATTTATTAGATTTATTTTACTTATTTTAGAAATATTAATAAAAAATTTATCCTTATATGAATTATTAATGAAGTAAATAAGTTTAAATTTGAGTTATTAAAATATTTAAATTTTTATTTAACTCAAAAGAAGAATATTAAATTTTTTTAACATGTAGATATTATTTTTGTGATCATTCTGGTATATTACATTTATTTTTGTGATTTATAAATAATAAGATATGATTTTTACAATTCTTATTACTTTATAATTACTTAATAAATAATAAATATTTAACTAAGTGAAAAAATAATACATGATTATAGTTTTAAATTAGAATTCTTATTTTTCTAAGATTTTTGGTATTTTATCTATATTATTAACATTTATCCTTATAAAAATATGAATTATCAAAGTTTTATGACTTATAAAACCTTTATTAAATGACATTTATTTAAATAATCATCATAATAATATTTGATAATTGTTTTAAGTTGTAGATTTTATTTTTCTGAAAATTTTCATATATTATACATATCTTTCTGAATTATAAATCAAAAGTTATTAATTAAACAAGATTTAATCATTTATTAGCTTTCTGGAATATTATTAATTGAATTATAACATTTTATTTATTTCCTAACAGAAAATATTTTTTGCACCGTACCAAGAGCTAGCCCCAGTCACTGACCCGTGGGCCATTGTCCACCTCATCTCTCAGACGAAACAAATGCATTTGTTAACGACCCAGTCTTTACCCCCAGTCAATGACATATGGGCCCTAGGCCATGCCATCAGCCACGCGGGCAAAGACCAGTCAAACTAGCTGACGTGGCTCCACCATGAGGTGAGCATGACGCAACGATGGCGTCAGCACCACCACCACCGTCGGTGAGTGGTCACCGGCGACGATCTATGGCGTCCTAGCAAACGAAATGGACCTAGTTCGAATCAGCGCAACCTACTGAACCTAAAAGTGGCGACGCCGCTCGGAAATGGTCATCGGAGCCTCAGCTCCGACGAGCTCCGACGGTGGCCGACGGTGGCATACAGTGAAACGTCAATTTACAACGAGATTGGGCGATTCAAGGATGCTGGAAGGTTCAGGAACTCACCCTGATGATGATAGAGTGGTCGACGAGGACAGGCGCGATTGGGAACGAGCTTCCCAACAAGGATTCCGGCGAACTTCTGTGAAGAAGAACGGCCAAATTCATCCCCTCCAGTGCTCCCCTTGACGCAGGACTTTTCTCAGAGGATCTACGGAGGACGGCGCTTGTCCATGGCTGCTCAGAATGGTGTGGGAGGATGTGGTTCGACAACGAGGGGTGGCTCCGGTGAGCTAGGGTTTCGGTTCCATTCGCATCCGAGAGGATAAGGAGGAATTGGGGATAGGGATTGAGGTAGGGCGTCGCGGTGGCCTTCTTATCCCTTTCTGGAACGACGACGAGCATCTTGGTGCACGGTGACGGCATCGACATCGGCGGCGGTGAGCTCATGTTGTTATATGCGTGTCGTGATGGCAGCGCGAAAATTGTGGTAAGCGTGATGACGCATTTATGATGGTTGTTTTGCGGATAAACCCCTGGCGATTCTTTTAGCTCAACCCGCGGTCCTCTCCTGACCCCACTTGTCAGTCACAGATAGAAAAGAACTGGGCTGGTTACTGGGCTGTTGTGGGCTGCACAGAGCGTCAGATATGTGTAGGGGTGTTGGGCCAGGGCCAGGTAGTGTTTTTATTTGTTTTATCCTTTTTCTATTTTCTGTTTTCTCATTCAGATTTGAATTTGATTTATATTTTGAACCTTTCTTTGTATGATTTATTTGCTGGATATTTGCAACAATACTAAAATATATTTTGTATCATTTGTGAATTTTTATTATATCATCTTTTTGTATTTCTTTTATTTACTCAATATGAACCCCCTTGTTAATATTTTGTAGAAACTTTTCTTATTATCTTTCTCTCCTATTTTAGTTAGGGATTTCTTGAATGATATATTCTTATTTGTTTATAAACTTAACTCTAATTGGTTCATAGTTTGAATAGAAACTTATATATGTATAATGATCCTATACCATTATTTGATGCATGAAATATAAAAGACATTGATATGGTTATTACTCCTCCCATTGATTTGGACAATGGCAATGTGCATATTCTATTATGATAAACAAAGAAGTTTAAGGTTTTGAATTATGAATATTTATCCTAGGGTTTAGGTTTTTAATATACTTAGATTCCTTTATGGATATGAGCAAAGACTTAACAACTAAGCATATGGTCTTCTGTTTGTGAGATTTGATAACATCACCTTTTATAAAAGAAAGTTATAATTAGAATGTTTTATAGAAAGGAATTGATAAAGATATACTTAAGCACATATAGTTATGATGGTTGGAATTAACAGAGATGTGCTTATATGATTTGTTTTAGGGAAATGTTCCTATCAAGTGATATAGTTATAATATGAGGAATTCTTAATATGAAATGGATATTATACTTGTTTTTAAGATTTGGAGTTGATTGTTTACCAAGAATTACCATCTTCCATAATTCATACTTCTAGACTTCTTATTAAGGAATTCCTTTCCTAGATATACTACCCTTTTCTATCTATCATCATGATTAACATGATGAGTTTTTTCTTCATATAAATATTCTCATTCACTTATTAACCTTCTAAAATCATGGATAAACCAAATGAGTTTGCTACCTAAGTATTTCATAACTTCCTGATATCCTTGCTTGGTTGTATTTACTATTCTACTGTTGATAGCCTTCCATCCAACAAATAGTTCATTCAAATTCTACTCATAATCAACCTTAGTCATTCATTACTAATGTATCTCCAATAGTTGTATGCATCCAACTACCTTTCTCTAAAGTTGACTATCCTTTAGAATGTCTAACAACACTTCTATGACTCCATGCTATACTAGCTTTAATTGAATAATATCATCTTAGACTCACTTTACTCCACAAACTCACACTCTAACCTTACCTTATGTTAGTATGGCTTGTAATTACTATTCTAGTATAACTTATCCCTACTAGGTTTTCAAGCATGTTCCGCCCACCAGTATTACTTATGCTAAATGTCAGCATTCAATATTGGTGGCTAAAGCATCACCATTATAATCCTTTAATCACTTATGGCTTAAGTCCTTAGTTGGCTAAACAAGGCTTTAGCAATACAATCTTTCAGTTGTCTTGGAATTATCATCTTAGTATCTTTAATTGGATTAATACTATTATTCATGGACTATGCACACTTGGTCTAATAGAATTACTACTGGTAACTATCTTCAGGGTTCATCCTTGTAATCTTCTTAACTACCATATAATTAGATGGTATGAATAATTCTTCCATTTATTTAGAAGTGATTTAGATCCATCAACTATCCTATTGATTGGATTCTTTTCAATCTTTCCCATCCTATAGATGATTTCTAAAGCTAACATCACTATTTACCCCTTCTTAATTGTTTCTATATAGGCTCTTTAAGTGTAAACTATGATATGGTTAAGAGTTGATAGATTGAAATCTGGTGAATCAATAGTTGATTCCTCAACATTAATGAACAACAGATCTTGAAATATAACTCAATAGATATGATAAGGATTGATATGGAAAGAAAGATATAGGTAAATCATCTAAACTTAGTTTCTTTCCTACTCAATCTTACTTAGGAAGTAGGGTTGAACATTACCATGGTACTCATGGTATATGCAAATGAGATTAAGATATAGTTGTTAAATTCATATTTGGTGTTATATCCTCTAACTTGGTACTCATGAGTGATTATAAGGAATACTATAATATGATTACCTAATGATCAAGTATAATTCATATTGTATTAAGGTTTAACTTTTAGTACATTTGATCTACCCTTAGATCAAATCTCCCTTACCCAAAATAATATTTTAGCAAAGTTTTATTGAAACTTATCACAGTCAACTTGATGATCTACTTCAATTCCATCAAGTTAAGAGAAGCTTCATTCAATTTGACAAGTTCTGTTTTAAAAGCGCGAAAATTATTCAGATTTTCTATGCATGAATGCAATGCACACATCTGGGTTCAGCTTATTTCTAGGCTCTAATGTTGGGATGTTACAATTACCCTTCAAGCTTGTTTTGGAGGTTCTGCATCAAAATTTCATGTCGGGTTTCTTCAATACCGAACCTTTAAATTATTTGTCGCTTCAAAGGCAGTGGGTTTTGAAATTTACAATATTTCAAAAATTTCTTGCAATGCTTTTGTCATGCATATAAATTTATGGGGTGATGGTGGTCCTAATTGGCGTTTTTATGAATAAGAATATTACAAGGAAATGGACAAAGATTGGAAGTTTGTCACGTACAAAAAGAAATCTGGGAGCCCAATTTTTGTTGTTGTGGCCAAGCATGCAAAGAAAGATCAATCTTTTTTGAACGCCTTAAGTTCCCGACAGTGCCAACGGATCTCTCGCCTTGCATGTCTAGATAGAGTAATGAGGGCAATAATGCTCATAATTCTAATCCTTTATACACGGAGATCCTGGTTAATGGCAGCAGTAAATTGGTAGAAATGCCCGCTAGGCGCGACAATCGCGTGACAATTAATTTGGCTGGTCTCATTTCTTTTCTGAAATTTCTAGACTTTCCCAAAACGAGTATGGCCCGACAATTCGTTCCTTCGCTAGTTCAAGGCCTACAAGAATGCACCGAAATTGTAGCCCATAGTGTACAACTGTATGAAATATTTTGCTCTTTCTCGGCAAAAATAAATTGTAGAGGAACCTGCCTCCTCAACTCCCCCGCCTGGAGAAACCCCAACTTCCCCACTCCGCTCATTGCCGGTGGAAATCGCTCCAATGGCAAACATTCTGATCAATTCTCAGCCATTTCTACCTCAATGGTTCCAGATTATGCATGTTAAGGAAGAACGCAGGTCAAGAGGGTGGTCGTCCCACGTCGTACTCGCGCCCATGAACAGTATGCCATTGCTGCTATCCATCCTATTCCCCTGGTCCGGTTCCTTTTGTGAATATTCGAGATGTGCTTCTAGATTTCTTGCATATTGAGGCCAGGGTGGGGTTCAGAGATGTTTAGGACTGCCCTTTTGGCTCATCATATGTGTGGTTTAATCACGTTAGTGACAGGGAGCGCCTCATTGCTGCCAGCCCCATTCAGTTCCAGGATGCCACCATCTCTTTTGTCAAGCACAATGAGGGTGAGAACTGGTGTAGGGTCAGTTCAACAACGAGTGTTGGGTCATGCTAGTTGGACCACCCGTGGATCATTGGCACACTAAAGACTTGAACTCTGCTTTTTACTGATATTGGTAAGGTGTTGCTTGATACGTTGGAAACGTATCTATAATTTTCGATGCTCCATGCTTGGTTAGTATCTACTTTGCTTTACTTGTCTACACTTTGAGGTGCTTTTTACATCTTTTCTGGTACTAACCTATTAACAAGTTGCAACAGTGTCAGATGCTTGTTTTCTGCGGTTTTTGGTTTCAGAAAAGTTAGTAAAGAAATATTCTTGGAATTGGACGGGACGAAGGACAAAGTCAATAACTTTCCATGGGGAACAAGAAGTCCAGAAGAGAGCCCGAGGGGCCGGCCAGAGGGTCCATACACCCCCCAGGCACGGGTGGGCCTTAGCCCGGGCGGCCGCCTCTGTATCCCTCTTCGCCTATAAGAAGCCCCTGGATGCAGAAACTCTTAGGACCCGACCAATATTCCACGAAACCGTTTGTAGCCGCCACCATCATCCCTAGATCGGGGGGATCTGAAGCTCTTCCCGGCACCCGTCCAGAGGGGAGATCATCCCGGAGGCCATCTCTCCGGTATGATTTGTGATTAGTTCCACCTTTGACTATGGGTCCATGTAGTAGCTAGATGGTTGTATCTCCTCCTTGTGCTTTCATGTATAGATCTTATGAGCTCCGTTCATGCTCAAGATCTAATCTATTTGTAATCATGCATGTTGTGTTTGCGGTCCGATAAATATTGAGATTATTATGTTAGTTTGATTAATGGTTCTATCTTTATGATTCTATCATGTCTGTGTTGTTTGTGATCTTGCATGCTCTCTGTTGCTAGTGGTTATCTTGGCCAAGTAGTTGCTAGTGACTCCAAGAGGGAGTATTTATGCTCGATAGTGGGTTCATGCATCTAGTTTCCAAGGGAAGTGACAATAATCTCTTTGATTGTAGATGTGCTGTTGCTACTAGGGATGTCGTGGGAATGGTCATGGCAGATGCTGCAATCGGCAGCGAGTAGTAGAACAAGGGGAGAGGGCGGCCAGCCATCTGCGGAGCGAGATGAGGGCGGAGACACAGGGTTTTACCCAGGTTCGCCCCCCCGGAGGGTAAAGACCTACTCCTGCTAGATTGTATTATGAAGGTGGTACAATGGGCGAGCTCGGCGGCGAGTCGCGTGGGGGTATGATGGAACGTATCTCTACACGCCCCGCAGGGAGGTTTATATAGGCTCACCTCCCCTAGGGTTTACATATCTCAACTGATTCAGTTAAAGCTTCGATACTCGTTTAACCTAATCCGACTGGGCCTATCTACACTGGGCCTTGACTTCGATCGCTTGGTTCCTCGCTGGGCTTCAATCCAGTCGCTGTCTTGCAGGCCCACTCGCCAAGTCTTAGGCCAGTCAGAAACGTCCTGCTGGGTATATCCCGGTAGGCATATCCCCATCAGTAGTCCCCGAGGCCGTCGTCGATTTGGCGAGGTGGTGGCGCTGGCGAGCATACCTTTGAGTAGACATCCAGTCGAATCAACGGTGGGCTCCTGTATAAAGGAAAAACTAATCACACTATTCGTAGCTTTGGCGAGTCGAGTCGGCGAAACACTGTCATAGTGGTTGGGTCGGCGAGCCGAGTGGCTGAAGTTGGACCGTTAAACATGGTCAAACTAGCCATTGGAGTTAATCCAACGGTAACTTTTGGCGTAATCATCGCGTGGTAACGGTTCCCTGATTTGGCGGGTAGCAACCGCTATATAAGAGGAATGGCTAGCGATCAGAGGACCACCGTCTCACCATTTCCTCCGACTGCGCGCACCTTTCGCCTCCCTTCAAGCTGACCCAGCCAACCGAAATCCTCGAGCCCCACAAATCTTTCCGCCATGGCCCTCTCCACGAACCTTGGGGCAGATCGAAATGCACTAGGCATGGCCCGGCTTCCTTTGAGGAGGCCGGGATTACGCAAGCCGCTTTGGCGCATCCCGGCCGAGAGGTGACTCAAACCCGCGAGAGAGGAGTTCATCCGCTTCACCGATCATCTCGAGCAGGGGCTAGGGTTCCCCGTCCCTATTCTTCCGGCGCTTCTGCTCCTACTACAGGATCCAGCCGTCGGATCTGGGCCCCCATAGCGTCGAGCAGCTCGCCATCTTTGTGGCGTTTTGTGAGTGCTACTTGGGCTGCCGACCCTACTTCCCTCTTTGGCAAGATCTGTTCCATGGACGGATCAGCATGAGAGGAGGCGGCCCAATGCTCGCCATGGTGGCCTAACCTTCTAGTGAAGTCGAAGGCCTCATTCTTCGACTGATGCTGCCCGCCAAGGCAGCGGCGAAAAAGTCGTGGTTTTACGCTGTCGGCGACTCGAAGCGAGACGGCGATTCCGCGGTACTCCGCCAACCGGTCCGAGCCGCGCCGCCTTCAAATCGGCAAGCTTCCAGACTACCAGCGGATGGTCGTCGACGAGATGCTTCAGACCATCCGCGGTCTGAAGAAGAAGGGCCTCCAGACGATAAACCTGTACAACTGCTGGCTCGGGCGGCGACTGGTCCCGCTGGCCATGAGCACTACATGTACCAAGACACGGCCGGACGACCCGACAAAGGCTAGCCTGGCGAGTGGAGGCTCGACGACTACACCGCGGCCCTGAAGAAAATCACCCAGCGGTGTACTTGGGCGCCAAGATGGGTCGCCCTATACCGCAAGCGCCAGCTAATGGTAATCACTTCGTATCATTCGCAGTCGCAGTCCTTTTGCAGTCGCGGTCATACTAACTTCAACTTGCCTTTGTTGCAGCTGTTCCAAGTGGTGGAAGGGTGCCTCCCGCCCTCGGATGACGAGAATTGATCTCGTCCGTCAAGACATGGGTGGGTCGCCCGCTAGGAAGCGACAAGCGACAGCGATAGCGAATCCGAGGAGGAAGCCGCCCCATCGGCTCGCAAGACCAGCGAACGTTAGCGTCGTGAGCGGCGAGCAAGAGCCTCGAGCGCCATGATGATGAAGAAGAACTTCGAGACGACCTCGCGCCAAGCTACTCCGTCAAAGAAGAAGAGGAAGGAGAAGGAGGCGAAGGCCCCTCCAAGAAGGAAGACAAACCGATGAGGGCCTCGCCACCACACTCGGCAAGCAGTTCGACGCCCCAGCCCGACCAAGGATGAGGCGCCACGACGACGGCAGCTGGCCGACACGGTCACCATCGAGGTGCCCCTAGCATCGATGCCTCTGCCATTCGCCCCGGTCTCGGGGCTGGGGGAGGCTCCGGCCGCAGCGACTTCGCCTCGCAGGGAAGCTCCTGTCGAAGAAGTTACAGAGGCTCCGGTCGCAGCTTCGACGACGAAGAAGCCGTCCGTGTCTTGGGCACGTGACGTCCTGGACATGGGGCTCAGCCGCCGACTGGGCCCTGAGCTGGAGAAGCCAGCCGGCCTCCGTACGGGGCTGTGCTTCATTCCGGTCGCCAAGTGAGTGCACTCGCCTTCCTTTGTCTTCCATAATCATTGAATTATCTTGCTTATATGATCGATGTACAGGACCGGAGTGAAGAAGATGGGCCACCCAACCGTGGCTAAGGTGCCGTCCGTCGTCAGCGAGGAGGATTCTTCCCGCAAGAGGAAGGCGGACGAAGTCGTCGTCCCTGCGGATGGCGGCAAGAAGGCCAAGGGTGACGCCGTCGTCACGATTTCTGACGACACGGCGGCCGTGCCGGCTGGTCCTGCAACGGAGGCGGCCGCGTCCACGAAGGAGGGCGCTCTGTTGCCTGGAACGGCCGAGCCGACCTCCTTTGGGGCGGGTGCCTATATCGCCACCTTCCCGCGCTTCATGACCAAGGCGGCCGCGGTGAGTGGAACTTCGCCTTCGAGCCATGCTCCAGGAGTCGCCGACGCTGAAGTCAACCAGCGCCGTGGGCATACGCCAGCTCTCCTTGCGTCCGTGGATGCGATACAACTCCACGGCATGCTTGGCGCAGCCATCCAGGTACATCCAGTCCCCGAGGATCAGGTCGGTGCTGCGGCGGCTGATTCTTTAGTGTCTTATATTCACTTTTCGCATTCAGTCCCGATGCGCTTCGCTGAATTTCAGCGGGTGGGCACTTAGGAATTTCTTTGAGTACCAGTCCCCGAGTGCGCACTCGCTGAATTTCAGCGGGTGGGCACTTTAGGAGTTTCTTTGATTGCCAGTCCCCGAGTGCGCACTCGCTGAATTTCAGCGGATGGGCACTTTAGGAGTTTCTTTGATTGACCTTTTGGTGATGTGCAGGGTCTGCAGCTTGAATCGGCCGACCGATTGGCGGCGAAGCAGCGCGCGGAAAAGGAACTGGCCATCGTCCAAGAGGCGAACGAAGGGCTTCGGGCTGTTGCTGGGAAGGCAGAGGAAGCTCGCCAGGGGCTTGTCCCCGCTAGTGAATTGGCGGCGGCGCAGTCGGCTTTGAGTTCGGCCGAACAACGGATCACCAACCTCGAGCGCCAGCTGCAGGAGGCGAAGGAAGAAGCAAGCTCAGCCGATGGGCGAGCCAAGGCCGCCGTTGCAGCCGCCGAAGAGGATTGCAGAGTGTCGGAAGTCCTTATTGCTGGGCTTCAGGACGACCATTCGTCGCTTCAATGCTTCATTACGACCCTCGCCCGCCCGTTAATTGGTAAGCGCGTCTGCCTCTTTCAGTAGTTGTGCCATTTGTGGTTTCCATCGTATTCATTATTGTCTTCTACTCGCAGGTCGCATCATCGACAGCGCGGAAGAAGCAAGCACGTTCGACGCGCGGCGGTGTGTGAGCACGCTTGTCGATTCGGCCACGTTGTCGGCGACGTGCATCCGTGCCTACCTCCAGGAGATATCGCCCACGGAAGTGATTCCCAGCGACCTCGTTGAGGTGTGGAGGTATTTGGAGAAGGCGCCCGCGGTCGTGGAGTTCATGACGCGGTCGGCGTTTTGGCGCGGGGCGGCGACGACGCTTAGCCTTGGTCTTGCACACTTCCCCGAGGACTTCGACATCGACGATGTGACGAGTGGCTACCCATCGTCGACTGGCGCGGTGGAGCTTTCCGAGGTCCTCAAGTTGCAAGACCGCGTCGCCAAGTACTCAGAGCGTGTCTTGGCGATGGGCGACTTCCTCCCGTACCAGGAGACGGTCGTTGTGTCTGGCGACCCCGAGCCGCCGCATCGTGATTTCAAGGTTGAGCAACCCTTCCACGCGGCGATGGCGGGTGAACTGACGATGTATCCTTCGAACCCGTACACGCCGTTCATCCGCACTCGCCGGGGAGTTGGCGAGTCGTCGTCTAAGCCTGCAGAATAGGATAGTTTGCCTTGTGGCGTTAGCAGCAGTTCTGCCACGCGGGCATATTTTGTAATGCGAGACAGTGCAACATGCTATCGAATGAGATGTCGTGTCTATTTTGGTATTTGTCAAGTGTTTGTGATTGTTGTTTGAACGAGTTCCTGAGCGCGTCCGCCCTTTTATGGGGTTTACCTCGTACGTGATGTGTTTGTTGTCTTTGTGTGTTTTATTATTGTGGTCGACTCGCCCGGACTCGAAGAGCCAGTCGCTAGGCGACTCCCTTGAACGCGCTGTACTTTGCCGTTTTCCCGTGCACGAACAAGGTCGGGTGGCCGAGTCCCCGAGCGTGGTACTTGGCTGTTCCAGGCACGACTCGAGGGTGAGTGAGGACTTAGCGCGTTAGTTTGTGCGCGTCACTCCTGCCTGGTCGTGGCAGTCATGGGCCCGGCATGCTCTCCTACTTGGCATTTTCTGACCGCCGAGGTGAACTGGTCCGCAGTCCCCGAGCGTGGTACTTAGCCGTTCGAGTCGCTATGTCGAGGATGCGGAGGACCGTGGTCGCTGTAAGAAGCGTAGGCAGTAGTCTTGGTTCGTAGAACCAGTCGAGCTAGGCGACTCCAATGGGGCTCCGGTGGCGTTTTGTGGACGATGCAAGACCTGAGGTGACTCAGTGCTCTTGCACCGCACTACTTAACCGTGCCGATCGCTGTACCAAAGTTTGACTTCTGCGGTTAGCGTGTTGCTGTTATTACGAGTGCGAGTGGCACAAGACACGGAGAGTAGGCGCAATTTGCGGTAACCGTTTCTTTTTATTTCGT
The DNA here is from genome assembly GCA_023614405.1 of Avena insularis. NCBI lineage: Eukaryota > Viridiplantae > Streptophyta > Magnoliopsida > Poales > Poaceae > Avena > Avena insularis. The sequence continues at coordinate 36,488,630 of CM042697.1, read as the reverse complement.
GAATTGGAGAGTACATATGTGGGGTTCTAGGCGTAGAACTTCCGTGGGAGGTTTACATTCCATGGTCGCTGCGTCGAGTTTGCCGTCCCCGCTGACGTCGGTGAGGTAGTACGGCGTCGCTGCCGAGTACGGCCGATGGCGAATGGTCCCTCCCATGGAGGGGAAAGCTTGTGCATGCCCTTCTTGTCCTGGATGAGACGCAGCACCAGGTCGCCTTCTTGGAAGGTGCGAGTTTTCACCCGCCGGCTGTGATAGCGCGGAGTCCTTGTTGGTAGATGGCGGTGCGCGGCGAAGCTGGGTCGCGTGCCTCGCCGAGTTGATCGACTCCATCCCGTCATGCAGTTCGCTTCGCGCAGCTTCCGTGTAGTGGACGACCCTTGGCGAGTCGTGCTCAAGGTTGGTGGGCATGATCGCCTCGGCGCCGTAGACCATGAAGAAGGGGGTGAACCCTGTCGACCTGTTAACCGAAGTGCGGATCCCCCAAATGACAGAGGGCAACTCCTCGACCCAGCACCTGGCGGTGCGCTCGAGTGGTACTTGGAGTCGCGGCTTCAGGCCGTGGAGGATGCTTTGGTTGGCCCATTCCGCCTGGCCGTTGGATTCCGGGTGGGCGACTGACGCGAGGTCGAGCCGAATGTGGTGCTCTTCACAGAATTCGGCCATGGCTCCTTTGGCGAAGTTGGTGCCGTTGTCCGTGATGATGCTGTTGGGGAACCCGTAGCGATATATGAGTTCGCGTAGGAATTTCGTGGTGGTCTTCCCATCGCATTTCGGACGCTTGGCCTCCACCCACTTTGTGAATTTGTCGATCGCGACTAGGAGGTGGGTGTAACCGAGGAGCCTTCTTGAAGGGGCCCACCATGTCCATGCCCCATACGGCGAATGGCGGTGATGGGGATTGTTTTGGCGAGCTCGCACGCGCGTCTGGTTGGCGTGCCGGCACCGGCGCCGGCTGGACGATGTCGACAGCGTCGGCGATGGGCGATAGAATCCATGTCGCATAGCCTTGGCGACAAGAGAGCAGGCGCCGGCGTGGTGGCCGCAGTCACCGGAGTGGATGTCGTGGAGGATCTTGCGTCCGTCGGTGGGTTGGACGCAGCGTTGGAACATGCCAGTGACACTGCGCTTGTGGAGCTCACCGTCGATGATGGCGTAGGACTTGCATCGACGGGCGATCATTCGAGCTTCCGTCGTCTGCGGCAAGGTGCCGCTTCATAGGCGATGTAGGGCTTGGTCCGTCGTGCTCGCTCGTTGAGTGCGAGTGCGCTGGTCGTTGGCGGGACTCGATGTCGATCTCCCTTGGGAGAGGCCGATGGCAGTGATCGTGTCGAGGAAGACGCCGGGTGGTGCGAGTCGAGCCGACCCGATGCGAGAGAGGCGTCGGCCTCCTCGTTCTTCCGCCTATCGATCCACTCGACGGAGTAGCCGTGAAGTGTCGCCCAAATTGTCCATCGCTTGGCGATGCGCCGCCATGGTGGGGAGACGGCGTCGCAGGTGCCAGCGACTTGTCCTGCGACGAGGTCGGAGTCGCCATAGCAGCGTAGGCGGTTGACATTCATCTCCCTGGCGGCCCTCATGCCGTGTAGTAAGGCCTCGTACTCGGCCATGTTGTTTGTGCAGGGTGTGAAGTCCAGGCAGAGGACATAGCGGAGCTTGTCGCCCTTCAGAGAGGTTAGCACGATCCTCGCAAGGCCGTCCGCGTTCTTGGAGCCATCAAAGTGCAGGCTCCAGTAGTGGAGGTATGGCAGCTTCTCTGGCTGCTGGGCCTCTTCCCAGTCGGCGATGAAGTCCGCTAGGGCTTGCGATTTGATCGCTCTTCGTGGCTCGTACTTGATGTTGTGGACGCCGATCTCGACGGCCCACTTGGCGACTCGCCCGGTCGCCTCACGGTTGCGGATGATGTCCTGCAACGGTGCGGAGGAGACGACCGTGATCGGGTGCTCCTGGAAGTAGTGCGGCAGGCGTCGCTGTGCCCTGAAGACCGCGTATACCAGCTTCTGGTACTGCGGGTACCGCTGGCGCGACTCGGTGAGGACCTCGCTGATGTAGTAGACCGGTCGCTGCACTGGGCGCTCCTTTCCTTCCTCCGGTCGTTCGACGACCATGACCGCGCTGACGACGCGCTCGGAAGCCGCGACGTAGAATAGCATGGGTTCTTTGTCGACCGGGGCGGCGAGTAGCGGTGCGGCGAGTAGCACCTTCTTGAGGTCGCGAGCGCTGCCGTCTCCTTGTCCCAATGGAATGTGGGGTTCTTGCATCGAGCGATATAGAGGCATTGCCTTTTCGCCGCGGGGATGAAGCGACGAGAGTCGCCATCGCCCAGCCAGCTCGAACGTCGCGAGCACTTTCGGGTTTGCCGAGTCGAGGCGATCGTGTCGATCTTGGTGGGGTTCGCCTCGATCCCGCGCAGAGCGACATAGCCCAAAGAGCTAATCGCGGGTACACCGAAGGTGCATTTGCCTGGGTTGAGCTTTATCTTGTATTTTCGCAAGTTGGCGAATGTTTCTGCCAGGTCGGTGAGTAGGTCGCCCTGGCGAGCGGACTTTACGACCACGTCGTCGATGTAGACGTGGATGTTGCGGCCAATTTGGCTCGCAAGGCATTCTTGCATGCACCACTGGTAGGTCGCCCGGCGTTCTTGAGGCCAAGGTCATGGCGGTAGCGTAAAGTTCAATGGCGTGATGAACGCCGTTTTCCTCGCCCTCGACAGCCATTTTGATCTGGTTGTAACCAGAATAGGCGTCGAGGAAACAGCGATTCCGAGCTGCGGTGGAATCGATTATCCGGTCGATCCATGGAGGACGAATCGCCTTTGGGCAAAGCGCTGTCAGTTTGTGTAGTCGATACACATCCTCTAGGTCCCGCTTTTTCTTCTCGACCAGGACTGGGTTTGCCACCACTTGAGTATTTGATCGGCCGGATGAAGCTCGCAGCGGTAGATGCTGCACCTCTTCGGCGATTGCTCGTGGCGCTCTTCATTGAAGGGTCGCAGCGATCGCTTGACAGTCGCACTTTGGGGTCGGCGTTTAGCTTGTGCTCAGCGAGCCCTGGGACACCGGCATGTCGAGGGCTTCCATGCGAAGATGTCCTCGTTCTCACGGAGGAACTCGATGAGCGCGCTTCCTATGCCGCTCATGCCCGTCCCCGATCGTCACACCGTTCGCTGGAGTCGCCTGGGACCAGCTCGACGGTAATGGGTGCGTGGTGGCCTCAAATGTTGAGGTGTTTGCGCCCGAGTTGGGCTTCTTGAGTATGGTGGGGTCGCTTGTTGACCCCGGCCGCGATTTGGCGAAGTTCATCCGCTGTGGTTGGTCTCCGCCGATGACGGCGCAGCGAAGTCGGCGCTTTGGCCTCGCACTCGGGCGCCATGTCGGGTCGCCGTTGATGGTGATGACGCCAGACGGCCGGAGCTTCATCGCGTTACGCCAGAGGGGCGCCGCCATGAACTTGGCGAACGCCGCGCCTGTGACGCAATGGTAGGGCTGTCAAATGGCACGAAGCTCAAGACGATCCGCTCGGTGCGGAAGTTTGCTGGTGTGCCGAAGGTGACTGGCAGCGTGACCTTGCCGATCGGGTACGCCTTCCGACCGGGGACGATGTCGTGGAACGTGGTGTGGGTCGTCTCGATCATCGACTACGGGAGCCGCAGCTCAAGGTGTCCAGTACAAGATGTTGATGGAGCTCGCCGTCCATCAATGTCTTGGGGAGCAGTCGCCGAATTTTGGCTTGACCACCGTGGGCGACTCGACTGGGTACTGGCGCGTGGCGAGTGGTCTTGTCGACTCCAGGTGATGCGCTGCTCCGACCAGTTGAGGAACTGGGGGACGTCCACCTGGGCCACTGCGTTGACGGTGACGGAGCGGCGATGACCTTCTTCTCGCGCTTCGTGTTGAAGCCCGTGAAGGTGTGGAGCGAGCCGGCCACTTTGCCGAATTTTCTGCCATTTGGCGGGTCATTGTCGGGGTCCTCCCGTGCTCGCCGTGCCTTCTCGATCTCCCTGAGGGTGTGGCGGTCGGCGGTGGTGTGCGTGGCGGGCTTTCCTTCCTGCTATGAAACGCACATGGTTGGTTAAGGAGAGCCGCTGGGTCGAACCTTGGCTTTGTAGTTGCCGCCGTCAGGGCGTTGTCCTCCGTCGGCGGAAGTTTTGGCTCGCTGCGCATGCCCGGCGTTGGCGATGAAATCGACCGCCATCATCGCGGCGCTTGCGGTGAGGCGAGTGTTGCTGTAGCGCAGGTCGACTGTCAACCATCGCCGCTGTTGCCGCCATGCGGCGTTGACCTCTGACTCGCCGCCGCTTCCTGGTTTGGATCTTCCTCCGCACTGCTTGGCGATCTCGAGGAGGTCGGGATGTTGTCGAGTGTGCAAGAGTGTCGCTTGAGCTTGAGACCAGGGGCTCAGACGGCACGAGGTCTTGAAGCAATGGATCGCGGTGTCCGGTGGATGCCGACTGCGTTGTACCAGTAGTTCTCGCCACTGCTGGACCCAGCTATGGTCGACGCTGGGTCCCCGGACGATCGCCCAGGTCCTCGATAGTGGTAGCGGGTGTAGGAGCACTCAAGTGCACGACAAAGCGAGCGCATCTCCTCCTGTGAGTCTATACTGCCCCGAGGAGGGTGTTGATCCATCGCCGCACGTCCCCTCCATCATCAGGGGGAGGTAACGGGCGGCCAGTAGGTCGGTGTGGCCTGCGATCCCCATTGCCATGAGGTATGTGTCGAGCCAGACGGCGGGGTCATACGAGGGATCGTACTTTTCTATCTCCTTCGGCGCCTTAAAGTTTGTCGGGTACTTCTCGCCTTGGATCATTGGTCCGAAGCACTTGGGGCCGAGTCGACTGAGCGACCCCCTGGGCTCGCCGTCATGGCGATTGGTTAGGTGTGCCGCAGGTCGTCGGGCTGGCGTGGCGCGCCAGCTTTGGTTGTTGATGATGTGCGGGTCGATGGTCGACCGCTGGCGGCGACGAGGTTGGTCGCCGCCCGGGTCACAGGAGAGTGCATTCGCTGGTCGGTGTTGAGCTGAAGTGGCTCGTGGTGGGCGCTTGAGTGTGTTTGCCGCCATTGGGCGGCCGCCGAGGCCGCTTCGCTCAAGAACGTGAGTATACTCGACCTGCGAGTCGGCGCCCGCTTTGCTGCTCGACGGCCTTTGCGGCAGGGCCTCGACGTATTGATCCGTAGGGCGCCGCCGCGGTGGCCGTGATGTTGTCGGTCGCTGCTACCGCCACGAGGTTGTCCATAGGGGTGGAGAACGGGAGTGGGCTGGCGCCTCGCCTCCGTGAGGAGACTACTATCCGCGGCTGGTCCTCGGGGTGTGCGGTTGCGGAGGCGAGGCGCCATCACCGCCGACGGCGGGGTCGGGCGCTTCTCCCGGTGGCGCTGCTCGCAGATCGCGCGGCCGCCACGGGGCCGGTCGTTGTCGTTGAAGTTCAGGCGCGCTAAACGGGGGGGTTCAGGCGTGACCTGATCCGCTGTTGGTGGTAGAGCGATAGCTACTGCGCCATCACCAGCTCGAGGCGAAATTTCGCGCCGCTTGCTCCTGCGCATCGCCTCCGCCAGCCAGCGGAGTTCCTCGATCTCCGCCGTGGTGTTAGGAGGGATTGGGTGGAGAATGGATCCTCCGGCGGATCGGTGCCGGTCGCCATGTAGGTCGCAGGCGGCTGGTTCCGCCACGAGGTCGGCGGAGTTCCGACCCGAGTCGAATTCAAGATCCCGAGGATGGAGGGGTCTCAAGTCTCCCACGTTGGAGACCTGAGTAATGGAGCCCGGGTGAAGCTGCGGTGATGGACCCGCGAGTGACGCCGGGTCGCCGAGTCGGCGTCGTCGTTGAGGGTCGCGTCTTCCGCTGCCGAAGTTTTCAGCCACGCCGCTGTGGGCCGAATTGTACTCGGAGGCGAGGCGATGGATCGTGCGGATCTGGCTTTCGGAGAGCCGATCGCGTGGTGGCGACTCGCGGATGCGAGCTGAGTCCTCCGAGATGATGACATCGGTGAGGCCGACGAAGAGGCTGATCGTGTCGATCGGCAGGATCACGCTGTGCGTGACGGGTCGCGCCGCCGGGACGTAGCTGCTCAGCAAGATTTGGAGCATCTCGCCGATCGCTATAATGCGGCCGGTGGCGACCGTCTCGTTGATGGGCAGATTGGATCTCGCCGCAGAACACCGCCGACCGCCAGGCCCCACGGTGGGCGCCACTATCGTGGGAATGGTCACGGCAGATGCTGCAATCGGCAGCGAGTAGTAGAACGAGGGGCAAGGGCGGCCAGCCATCTGCGGAGCGAGATGAGGGCGGAGACACAGGGTTTTACCTAGGTTCGGCCCCCCGGAGGGTAAAGACCTACTCCTGCTAGATTGTATTATGAAGGTGGTACAATGGGCGAGCTCGGTGGCTAGGCGGCGAGTCGCGTCGGGGTATGATGGAACGTATCTCTACACGCCCCGCAGGGAGGTTTATATAGGCTCACCTCCCCTAGGGTTTACATATCTCAACCGATTCAGTTAAAGCTTCGATACTCGTTTAACCTAATCCGACTGGGCCTATCTACTCGCCTGGGCCTTCAGCTTCCAGTCGCTTGGTTCCTCGCTGGGCTTCAATCCAGTCGCCGTCTTGCAGGCTCACTCGCCAAGTCTTGGGCCAGTCGGAAACGTCCTGCTGAGTATACCCCGGTAGGCATATCCCCATCAAGGGAGAAAAAAACGGTCTCTTGTTCATGGAACATGTGGACTGTTTACCTTACACACTTTGCTTAAAGCAGTTGTCTGTTGCTTGCAACTTAATACTGTAGGGGGTTCGGGTGATAACCTGAAGGTGGACTTCTAGTCATAGATGCAGTTGGATTACGGTCTATGTATATTGTTGTATTGCTCAATCAACCTTATAGGATCTTTCTGGCTATTAATTGCATTGTTATGCTTTGCTCAGTTCCTGTCAATTGACTTGCTGTAATTTGTTTACCCTTCATGCCATGTTGTTTATCTAAGGAGAGCACCTCTAGTGAACTATGGACCCCGGTCCAATCTTTACCATTGATACATCTTCCACTGTTACTTGTTTACTTGCTGCAAACCATTACCTTCCACACCATACGTTTAATCCTTTGTTACAGCAAACCGGTGAGCTTGACAACCTCACTGATTCGTTGGGACAGAGTCTTGAGTTTGTGTTGTGCAGGTCTCCACGTTTCTTCCAACACCCGTGTGACGTTTCCTTCCTCCTTCTGGTTCGATAACCTTGGTTCTACTGAGGGAAATCTTGCTGCTGTACTCTTCATACCTTGCTCTTGGGGTTTCCAACGAAGCACTCTTTCTCCCTGTTGAGTGTAGCATCAAGTAATTTCTGGCGCCGTTGTCGGGGAGGCCAAGGACGTCTTCACTAGGGGAGTCCTTCACTTCCTTTCTCTTTACTTTGTTTTTAGTTTGCTTTGTTTCTTTTGCTTGGTTTTCTTGCCTTATTCAAAAACATAAAAAAATTAGTTCCTACTCTAGTTGGTGGTCTGTTATTGCCTTGCTTGGTCATGCTTTCCATCAATGAATGGTTTCTTTGAAATTAGTTCTTATTGGCAAGGAGGGTTCACGGAAGAACAAAAGTATTATTATGACGAACACCATTTGTCACAAAAAGGGAAACACTTATGGGAACAAATTGATAAGTTGAATACTATTGCTAAAGACTTGTGCTCTAATTATAATGTTACTTATTGCTTTGATAAATCTTGTTGTTGTAGGAGGTATAAACACCTGCGTTTTCAATGTGAATATAATGATAATGTTACCCTATCTTCGTATGTTAAAGGAAATTATGACTTTTATGATGTGGAACAAATTGAAGAATTTATTGCTTTTAAGGGTGCATTTGAACTTGCTAGTTTGCTTGAAAATACCGATGATGCACCTTATGAATGTGAGGTTTATGAGATACTTAAATTTTGCTTTGACAATTACAAGGAAGTAAATGGCTATATTCTTGAATATTTTAATAGGTGCTTTCCACAACTGGAAGAGACTAATGACTTGTAGGAGCCTATGGAAGAAGAAATTGTTGAAACTAGAAGCTCATTAGATGAAAAAGAGGAGGAGAGTGATGAACAAGAGGAGGAAGAATGGATCTACTCATGTATACCTTCTAATGAGAGTAACTCTTTACCTCTTATATTATTTGATTGTCCCCCATGCTTACCAAAGGAGGATGAATGTTATGTTCCTGTGTATCCTTTTGAAATATCTACTTTGGTTAAAACCTCTGAAGGTTTTAATCCCACTATTTTTGAGCTTGATAGAAATTATGTGTTTCTAGATCATGAAAAGCATGCTTTATGTGATATCTATATTGTTGAGTTTATTCATGATGCTACTGAAAATTATTATGAGAGGAAAGCATGGTTGTAGAAGTTTTTATGGTACTGAAACACCTCTCTATGTGCTGAAAATTTTGAAGTTGCTCTTGTTTCATCTTCCTATGCTTGCCACTTTGTTCTTTGTGAATTTATTTGCATTCAAGATTCCTATGCAAAGGAAGTGGGTTAGACTTAAATGTGTTTTGAATTTTCTTCTTGATGCTCTCTTTGACTTCAATTCATAATTCTTATGTGAGCATCTTCTCAAGCTTTCACGCCTAACTTAAAGGCGTTAAAGAAAAGTACTTGTTGGGAGATAACCCAAGAGTTTCCTTGAGTCTTGGAAGTTATTACTTCTGTAATGACCTCTCCTTATCTTTTTTTTTGCTTTCTGTGCCAAGAATGACCTCTAATGAGAGGGAAGTAAGATTTGGAGAGTTGCTGTCCCGAAACAGATTTCTGTCCTCCACCAAAAAATTCGTGAGGAGGCTCTGTAACTCGGATTGGGCTGAAAATTTACGAATAAATCCCCCAGTATGTTATCTAACTTTTGTTAGTTCAACACTTTTTGATATGAGCAACATAAGATGTTTCTAAAAAATTCGTTTCTACCTTCTAGTCTATTTTGACAGATTTCTGCCATTATTTGCATTTGCTTCTTATTGATTCCTTTTTGAGCTCTCTTCAGGTAAATTGAGTTTCTTTGAAGGAGTTACTTCAGTAGCTTGTGTTTTTAGTAAAAAGCCTTGTTGTTCCAAAGCTTTGCCAGCGGTCTAATATCTTTTGAATAAGCTAATGTTGCTAATGAAGATTGTGTAAAGTTTTGTATGAAGGAAAAAATTTAGGTGTAGAGAGAATGATGCAATGAGATGAAGAACGGAAAAAAGCTCAAGCTTGGGGATGCCACCATAGTGTCACCCCAAGAAATATCCAAGAGGTACAAGCATCAAATCTTGGGGATGCCTTGGGCATCCCCTTCTTCATCAATAAAAAGCGCAGGTCTGTCTAGACACTTCGTTTTTATTGTTTCATGCACAGTTGTGTTGTTCTTGGAGTGTCTTAGTTTTCGTTTGCTTTGCTTAGTTTGTTTAGTTTGCTTTAGAAGTTTGGACCCCCGTTCTCCCTGTGTTGTTTTGCAAATAAGTTTGCTTGGTGTTTGGAAAGGAGTAGTAAGTTCTTGCTTAAAGTGCAAGAGGATCTTGCATTGACTGTGACTTAGACTTTAGCATGACATGCTAGGTGTTGTTTTAGCATTATGCTTAGTGATTATTGCTGTAGCATGTCTTGTTCCAAACAATTGGGATTGCTTAGTGTGTCTTGAAGAAATTATGCGTTGTTTTAGCATGCAAAATCATAGTATTGTGGTATTCTCCTTTGATGTTTTTGCTTGGGTTGACTTGGCACATGCTCAGTGGCGGACCCAGGAATGAATAAAGGAGGGGGCTAACTTATGACATGTCTAAATTTTGGGTAGATAATAAAAAAATTGTACGATAGCATAGTACACAATAAGTTACGCAAACATGATGGTTTCCAAGTAACTCTTAAAATAATGAAATAACATGGACAAGATGCATTTTCTCGCTAGATAAATACCAATAAAAGGTCTGATCCACCACAATATATCATCATGAACACTTGAGAGTTGAGATTTTAGAAGCACCGTAGGCACCTGCATGTAAAGTAGTATATATATTATAAATGGATATGAAATAATATATGAAGAGTAAAGTACTAACAATAGAACATACCACTAAGATCTAACAATGATTTTGGGTAATTGACATTTCCGGTTCTTGTAACCTTAAAATGTCTTCAAAATGACACCATCTTCAACACTAGCAAACATTTCCCTCTCTATATAGCACACCATGCTATCATTCATCCATTCATCATTCATTTTATTTCTCAACTCATTCTTGATGATATTCATAGCAGAGAAGGCTCTTTCAACTCTTGCCATTGCCACAGGAAAAATCAAAGCAAGTTCAATCAGACGATATACCAATGGGTAGCATGTGTGCCTATCACTTTGAACCATCTTCACCGCAAGGTTTCCAAGATCATTACAACTTGAGAAATCTTCATCACTTCTCACATCAATAATGAAGGTTTCAAGTTGTGTTTTCAGAACTACACAATCATATTCGGAGAAGTCTAAAGTGTATATCTTAGCAAGCTCAAGTAGTTTTTCTTGATCAAAGTTAGCAAAAGAATTCTTTGGATCAAGGCAAGCAATACATCTCAACAACTGTGTCGATCTTTCAGCAAACCGGTTGTTCAACTCCACTAGAATTTGATCAATCACAACAATAAAGATATTATGATGAAAATGATGATAGTAGCTTACTAATTTTGCTCCACGACCTCTTGAACGACCCCTGATTGGTATTGTATCTTCCATATTTGGCACAAGTATGTTTATTTTTGCATAAAATGCCTTTGCTTCATCAAAAATCTCATTCCAACCGTTCTCCCTCATGTAATTCATATTCTTCAAAACAGCCCCAATCAACCCTATAGCACGAACAATATTCTGATTTTTCCTTTGCAAACACTATGACAATTCTTGAGTTTTCCCAAGAACTCTGATCATAAGATGCAATACAAGTATAAATTCAAAGTTCTCCATTCTTTCTATCAAACCTGATGCTTTAGCTCTTTTCTCACTCTCTCCATCATCACAAATGTTCTCCAACACCTCCAATATAGAGGTCCACATTAGTTGAAGACGAACCAAGGTCTTATGATGTGTGTCCCACCTTGTATCACCGGGTCTTGCAATACTAGTTTCTTGGTTTTTTCCTCTTCCTGGAAATATTTCACCAGTTTCCAATTGGGCTACAAGCTTGTCATGGTGATCTTGAAGAAGATGATCACTCCTCTTACAAGAAGCACTAACAGTAGTTACAATCGAGGTGGTATAGTTAAAGAAATCCTCAATGGATGAGCAACACTTAGCAACAGAAACAACCACTAACTACAATTGGTGAGAAAAATAGTGGATGTAGAAAGCATACCGATTTTCATCCATTATGCGTCTTTGCAAACCATGGAACTGACCTATCATGTTGGATGCTCCATCATATCCTTGCCCTCGCAATCTAGAAATAGATAAACCATATTTTATAAATATAGCATCTAATGCTTTTTTAAGCGAGGCCGATGAAGTATCAGAAAGATGTTTCACTCCAAGAAATCTCTCAATTACATGGCCTTGTCCATTGACATACCTGCAATATAAATATTTTTGTTAATTAACAAATAACACTTACTAACATAAGACTTTAAAATATTAATAAAGACAATGTACAAACCTTAAAATCACGGCCATTTGTTCTTTTATTGATTTATCACGAGATTCATCAACAAGTACTGCGAAAAGACGCCCTCCCAGCTTAGGCAAAATAACCTTCCTTGTCTCATGTGCAAAAGCTTTCACGAAGTCTTTTTGTATTTTGGGGGAGGTCATTGATAGTTCCCTGGAGCATTTTCACCAAGCACACTTGCAGCTCGGGGATCCTTGTGTTTATACCACCCCACCATCTCTAGAAAGTTCCCCTTATTGATCGAGCTCGAGGACTCATCATGTCCACAAAAAGCATGAGCTTGCAAAAGGAGAAATATTACAACACCTAAAATGATAATCATGAGAGCTTGATATAACTTCTCCTTCTCTATGCCTTTCTCGGACCATACATGTGCCACACTTTGTCTTTGGTTTTTGAAAGCAAGTGCATGTTTCCTAGCCTTGTTATGAATACTATCAACCTTGCCAACATTAGCATTGAAAGTTTCTAAGCCATTTCTCCAATTAACAAAACCTTTTTTGGTGAATGTATCATTCCCGTAGTTTCCTATCCTTGGTGGCTTAAACAGATAACAATAAAAGCAAAAGGCAGCATCTTTCTCCACACTATACTGTAACCAATCAAACCTTTTGTACCAAGATTCGATAAATGACCTCATTTGCCCCGATTGGAGTTTCTGTGGAAAATTATGCCCTGTTGGTTGACATGGACCCATAGTCAAATATGCTCCCCTAGCTTCATCTCTGATGTTGGGATCAAAATCTTCAATTGGCTTCGGAAGCCCCGGATCAGCAACTATGTCATCCATATCAAGCTCAATCCGTGCTCTTTTATGCTCGACATTGCCATGTTCACCTTGAGGTACTAAAGTTACACTACTGACCGAGGCATCTTGTCCTCGAATGATGAATTTGTCCATCTAAAACCTCATAAATTTCAAGTGATTTGAACAAAAGTTAGTTTGCGTTAACAGATGACATATAAATTGAGAGTCTCAAGTACCAATTTCTATAAAATTACATGCTGAAGGAAAAAAAGAATGACACTTCAGATCAAATTCAAGAGAAATTACCCGCAGCTGTGAACAAAATCCTGGGCGCCTGGGTGATTACTGAATTCCCGTGGTCAGTCGCTGATCTCGTTGGCGATTTATGCAGTCCTGGCTTGATGCCGAAGGCCGGAGCGACGGGAGCACAACCAGCCGACTAGGGCGCTAGGGAGAAAGAGGCAACAGGAAAGGGCGGCGTCACCGCGTCGGTCCGTCTCGGGCCGGCGACGCGGCGTGATCTAGGACTGTCTCTAGGATAGAAAGAGGCAAGGGTGGCGTTCCGCGTCGGTTCCAGTCTTCTAGATCGTTCAGGAAGGTGGTCGGGCGACGCTTGGGTGTTGGGATCGATCAGCTCCTGTACTTCCTCACTCACGTATGGCCTGTTTGATTGTTGGGCTGCAGCTAGAAGGGTGCTGGGCTGAACGGGAATCAAAGTTTTAGACAAAATAAAGCATATCTGCTCCCTGCCTAACTTGGGCTCGACCCGGGCTTCAGCCCGTCTAGCACGGGCCCTGAGTCCGCCCCTGCACATGCTCACACTATGTTATGACTATGACAAGTCACCATTAGCCTCTATGATCATTTAGTCCTTGACTTGTAGTACCACTCTTTGCTTTGATTAGTATGCATTGTTGTATTGCATAATTATGGCCATTATTGCTTTCTTACTTGGTTGCTCCCAGTCTTTTGCTAGCCTCCACTTGTAGGAGTAAGTTCTACTCATGCTTCCAACCCCCAAGAAACCAAGTTATTCCAAAGTATCCACTATAAACTCCTATGCATGGTGTGTTACACCATTCCAAGTATATTCTTGTTTTCAACTATCTTCCAATTAAAAACTATTTTGCTATGTGAAAACTTAGTGATTAAAGCCCTCACAAACTTGATGGCACACTTTATTCTTTGCCCCCAATAAACTTGAACCATTGAGGCAACTTTGTTGTATATGATTGCACTTATAAGTTGGGATTAGCGTAACTGCAGGTCACACGGGGAACGTTTTCAACATTGCACTTGTACTTTTTGTACTCCGTTGATATCATGCTCTTTTGTTTATGGATGTTACCGGTGTGAAATGAAGTGGGAACTTGTAAGTCCATGGAGTTTGTATTCTGTGTTAGAGAAACGCCTGGGCCACTAGCCTAAGCCATGCCTAATCATGGTGGAAACTTTCAGCATCACCATAGTGACATCTATGAAGCATTCTTCTTAAAAAAAGAGAGACACATTGAGAAAAGAGGAAAGAGAGAAAAAAGCACCATATTCCCATGGTACATAAGAAGAATTGCTGAGATGCTCATTGTTTGCTTGCCTTGTCATTTTGGTTATGGGAAAGCTCCTGTACCATGTGCAAGGGGTACCCCGTTGGCGGTTCTCAATGATATGCAAATACTTACAGTGACAAGAACTTGCCTAGGCCCTAAGTTGAGTATCCATGAGGTGTAGCCCTCATAGTCAAGGGACTTGAGATTGCCAACTTATACTCTGTCAAGCATATACTCCAGCTTTTCCACTTTAACCTTAACCACTTCAAGATGCTTATGATAGGGGCAATGAGGGCTGAAAGCTAACTAGTACCATAATTTTTGGAAGCTCTTTTTGAAACTTGTAATCCCTGCTTCCTTTACAAAAAGGCCTTTCTTCCATCATTATTAAGTCTCCACCTTCTACCTTTAGGCACCATTAAGAGAGCATAGTTGTCATTCTATGTGCAATGTTCCAAAGCTTACTAATTGATGCATATTGTGTTATTACTTGTTCTTGTGCTACTTGTTTCTAGTCACCCTTGTGAACTTTGAAGGTGTCCTATGCATCTATATTGCTACTCTATGAGCGACAAGCTGATTGCCACTATGCTATGTTTTCTGCATGTGAAACAAACAAATGTTTTTCAATGCATGTTATTCATGATCTTTGTTTGTAGCTTGCCATGTTACATCCATAGTTACTATGTCCTATTGTTAGAACTCCATCTTTCATGCACATGTTTAGAGTTCTTTGATCCCAACTTTCAATGCTTGCAAATGGTTGGATCTTTATTATGAGGTGCATGTCACCCCAAAAATTATTCTTTTTATCACTTACCTACTTGAGGACGAGCAGGAGTTAAGCTTGGGGATGCTGATACGTTGGAAACGTATCTATAATTTTTTGATGCTCCATGCTTGTTTAGTATCTACTTTGCTTTACTTGTCTACACTTTGAGGTGCTTTTTACAGGTTTTCTGGTACTAACCTATTAACAAGTTGCAACAGTGCCAGATGCCTGTTTTCTGCTGTTTTTGGTTTCAGAAAAGTTAGTAAATAAATATTCTCGGAATTGGACTGGACGAAGGACAAAGTCAATAACTTTCCGTGGGGAACAAGAAGTCGAGAAGAGAGCCCGAGGGGCCGGCCAGAGGGGCCAGACCCCCCTAGGCGCGGGTGGGCCCTAGCCCGCACCTGGCTAGGGTTTGGCCGCCCTGGCGGCCGCCTCGGTCTCCCCCTTCGCCTATAAGAAGCCCCCGATGCAGAAACTCTCAGGATCCAATCAACATTCCATGAAACCGTCTGTAGCCGCCGCCACCATCGTCCCTAGATCGGGGGGATCTAAAGCTCTTCCTGGCACCCTGCCGGAGGGGAGATCATCCTGGAGGCCTTCTCTCCAGTATGATTTGTGAGTAGTTCCACCTTGGACTATGGGTCCATGTAGTAGCTAGATGGTTGTATCTCCTCCTTGTGCTTTCATGTATAAATCTTGTGAGGTTCGTTCATGATCAAGATCTAATATATTTGTAATCATGCATGTTGTGTTTGCGGGGATCTGATGGATATTGAGATTATTATGTTAGTTTGACTAATGGTTCTATCTTTATGATTCTATCATGTCTTTGTTGTTTGTGATCTTGCATGCTCTCCGTTGCTAGTGGTTATCTTGGCCAAGTAGTTGCTAGTGACTCCAAGAGGGAGTATTTATGCTCGATAGTGGGTTCATGCCTCTAGTTTCCAAGGGAAGTGACAATAATATCTTCGGTTGTAGATGTGTTGTTGCTACTAGGGATAAAACAACGGTCTCTTGTTCATGCAACATGTGGACTGTTTACCTTACACACTTTGCTTAAAGCAGTTGTTTGTTGCTTGCAACTTAATACTGGAGGGGGTTCATATGATAACCTGAAGGTGGACTTCTAGTCATAGATGCAGTTGGATTACGATCTATGTATATTGTTGTTTTGCCCAATCAACCTCATAGGATCTTTCTGGCTAGTAATTGCTTTGTTATGCCTTGCTCAGTTCCTGTCAATTGCCTCGATGTAATTTGTTTACCATTCATGCCATGTTGTTTATCTAAGGAGAGCACCTCTAGTGAACTATGGACCCCGGTGACGAGGTTTAATCTCATCAATGCCCATCGTTATGGACTTGGGTTTTGGAGAAGATGGGGATGCTGGAGATCGTGGAACGGTTAACAGACAAGCAACCAGGGGACACGAGATTTACCCAGGTTCAGGCCCCCGGAGGGAAAACCCTACTCCTGCTTGTCTGCTCTTGATTACGGCGGAACCGAAGGTTACAGGTGCGCAGATTCGATCTGGCGTGGAGGTGCGTGTGCGTAAGTACAAGTCGAGCGATCTAGGACGTGCCCTCCTTGCCTCTATATAGTCTTAGGCAGGTCCCGGGCATAGTCCTAGTCGATTACAGGTTCTGGGGTTTTACCCCTTTGAATTTCCTATCTGCGCTAGTCTTGTTCTCCAAGGACTTGAAGGCGTCATGGGCCTTGGCCACCCGAAAATCTTCATGGGCCGGCATACATCTGCCGTGGGCCTTCCTTGGGCTGGACCAGGTATGCCGAAGTCACGTACCCGTAGGGTATAACCATGTCAGTAGCCCCCGAGTGATCAGTCGAATCGTAGATTCGGCTGAGGACTCTTCAATCCTTCGGGTGCAACTAGGTAGTAGATGTATATGCGCGTAGGGATTTGTTGATACATGTGCCTGACTCACCTGACGGATCAGGGTCAGTTAACTGTCTTAGGACGAAACAACATGATCTTCATCAGGTTCGAGTCCCTTAACTTGAACCCGGAACATATGCTGGCGTAATTCGACTCAGGCCGCGGAGGACTTATAAGAGTGGAATTCCAGTGTTTTTAATTTAATGTACCCAACGCGTCCGTCAGGATTTTCCATCACGCCTGTTGGCATGGATTTATACTAGCAGAGCGCAGTCAGGTGCGTTGCCAGGCCATCAGATGATATCTATAGGTCTTGTCTTTGCGTCGCAGACGCAGCATCCGAACATTTGTCACCACGGAGGTGTTTCGGGTGGCCAAGGAGATTGTCGCTCACTCAACGTTTTCTTGGGGCAGAGTTGCCAAAAAAGTTTTTGCGTGTTGATCCGAAAGATCGCAGTCGAAGATTTCATAGGGTGCGCGACCAGCGCTCCCTATGGGAGTAGCCCCCGAGTGTCTGTTCGAGTCGTAGACTCAAGCGGAGACTTTAGTTCAAGCATTATTCAGTTGTGAAGTCCGTAGGACCCGAAAATTTTCGGATGCTTAAATCCATTCTCCCTATGGGAGTAGCCCCCAAGTCCGCAGTGGAGTCGTAGACTCGACGTAGGACTTGGAGAAGTACTTTGTCTTTATTCGTCTTTCGGGTGCGCGACTAGCGCTCCTGATAGGAGTAGCCCCCGAGTATTTAGTCGAATCGTAGATTCGAGTGAGTACTCTTAGCTCTGGAGTCAAAGAATTTGTGCTAATATAGCTTTTGATGACGCTGTCGACGCATCGATGACCTGCCGCTCGCTGCGCCGAGATGACTTGATCGACTTAACGTGGGTCCCATTTGCTGACTTTGATTTGACCAGTCACGCGCGGTGTGGAGATAATTATGGCGTCTCCTCGATTTCCACGCGTAGTGAACGACGTGGTAGCGACGGTTCGTTTAGATGTTGACACGTGTACGGTCAGATCTACCGTTGGCGTTAGGTCTTCTGGATGGACGGCTGTCGTGCGTCGTCTTCGCTGTTATAATCATTGGGGAAAGCCGCGGTTTGTTTTCACCGCATCAGTTCTTGTCTTCACTGCTTCCTTGTGCTCTAGCGATTCTTGCTACGCGCTAGGATTTCACACTTCCGTCGCTGTCCTTTGCATTTTCACCACCGCTGTCGTCGTAGCGCAATAGGGAAATCCAAGAAGTCCTCGTCCGCCGTTGGGACCAGCGCCGCCAGGGGGCAAAAAGGCGCCACTTCACTGCCACCGATGGTGGTCAAGCGTGATCGAGACGGGAGAGTGATCTCCGCAAGCTTCGCGAGCGGGGCCTTATCCCGCAGGATAGGGAGGTTGTCAAACTCCCCGGCAATGAGGTAATCCCCCGTCCCCCACCTGGGTATCGGGTTATGTTTCTCGTCTTCATTATGCGCGGGTTTTCTTTCCACCCACAACTTCCTTCGTGGATCGCTTTTTCTATGGGATCCAGCTTCATCATCTGTCTCCCAATTCCTCCACATTGCTTGTTTTATCACTTTTTATGAGTCGGCTTGGCATTGAGTCAGATTTTGGTCTCTTCCTAAGCTCTATTCCGTGAAGAGGCGGTCCGTTCGATGGTGTGTATCCCATTGGGGTTGCATCATCTCTCTTAGTCCCAATCTTCTTCTTTTCTTTTTCCATGTAAATCTGTCAAGATCAAGGAGGCGATGGTTTTATATCCGCGACTCCGTAGTGCCCGGACAAGATTTTGGTCTTGTTCCCTTTGATCCTTCCCAAATGATTGAGCCAAAAAGGTCTTGGAAAAACCAAATCCTGGACGGTGAGCAAGAGGAGATAGAGGCCCTTTACCGTCGGGTGGAGGATCTCCAGCTGATTCCGGAGAAGGAGGTGAACAGCGTGGACATCATCCGGACATTTCTTGAGCGTCGGGTGCAGCCTCTCCAAGCGAGGGCTCATCCGATGTTTCTTTATTCGGGGCGCCGTGATCCAACGAGGGTTTCGGCTGAGAAAATCTCCGTGAAGGATCTTGACAAGGATCTTCGCGCGTTGCTGAAGTTCAAGGCCGGAGAGGAAATCACGGGGAAGTCGCTGACTCCTCCATTTTCTTTGACGTTGGCCGTACCGCAGGTGTAGATTTGTGCACGTAGTGCTTTTGTCGGCTGTGCATTTATTTCCTTTGTTTGCTAACAAAGTTTCTTCTGGTTTTGTAGAGCTTCAAAGTTCCGGGCATGGTACCGCCTTTGCCCGAAAATTATCCGAATGCCCCGGATAATGAAGTTGTTGAGTCCATGTCCGAGCTGCCTTCTGCGCGATCTCCGGCGGAGGATGCTGACGAGTCGAGTGAGGATCATACACGCAAGCGAGCACGGAGCTCCAGCGAGTCTTCAGATGCCTCGACTCCTCCGACTCCTAGGAATCCTCTAGGCCTTGAACGTCATATTGACGATCTTGGGGGTTCTTCCTCTCCCATTCCTGCCATTCCCGTAAGGCCAAGCACCCGCCAAAGGAAGCGGAAGAAGGAAGAAAAGAAGGAGGAGAAGAAGGAAGAGAAGAAAGAGGAGAAAAGGGCCCGAAAGGCTCCTCCCGTCTTCGACCTGAGCTCTCTCGGCTCGTAAGTTTCTTGTCGCGCTATTGTCCTTATTCCTTTATGACTTTTGTACTTGTGCTGATTGGTTCGTATGCAGGCACTCCTCCCACGATTCCTCTAGTGATGGTGCGCGGGAGATGATGGGGGAGTCGAACATTGCGTCTCCTCCTCCGCAGACAGTGGCGACTTCGGGTGGCGCCGCTCCGGATCGTCCTGTGCAGGAGGTGCAGGTGGTTGCGCCTCAGAATTTCGCAGGCGGGTCTTCGGAGTCGCCATCGGAGCATGTAAGTTTTCTGCTTCATGTCACGGGGGGAGCCCCCGAGTGTCTTCATATGCTGATTTGGTTTTTTCTCCTTTGTGTTGGGCGTAGCCCCCAAGTCCTTTTCTTACTGTTATTTCTTTTTCTTCAGCCTTTTGTGCAAGAGGCCAAGCGGCTGGTGCAGGAGCGCCTGGCGCTGGAGGCAAAACTTCGGCAGCTTCAAGGTATCCATCTACCGTTTAATACCTCTTCTTATTTATCCTAGTCCTGTTCTTTTGACGCTCGCTTGTCTTAAATGCAGAGGAGCATAATGATTCTCTCCGTGAGGTCGACGCTCTTAAAAAGAGCCTTGGTCAATCGGAGCAGAAGACCGAAGCCGCCGTTGGCGCGAAAGAGCGCCTCGAGCTAGAGCTGATGAAGGCAGCCGAAGCGAAGGAGCGTCTGCAGCAGGAGGCCGCAGACCGTGAGGAGCAGCTGGCCACCGTTGCGGTTGCTCGTGAAAGAGGGGTGGCGGCGAAGCTCATGGATGCTGCCAAGGCTATTTCGGGTGAGTGCTAGTTTTGCACTTGTTTCTTTTTCTTCGTGTCCTTTTCTATGCTGCTTTTCTTCATGCCTTTCTTCTTTTTGTCTCAGATGCCGCGGGCATCGAGTTTGACCGCGGTGCTCTGGAGCACGGAAGTGCTCTAGATGATGCCACTGTGGCGGTTGAAGACCGTTGCAGCACCGTCGTCGGCTCCCTAGCCAAGGCGAAGGAAGTCCTTGGACGCTTCTATCGGGAACTTTTCCCTAAGGGCGTGGCCCTCGATGATGTGGATGCCTTGGCGGAGGCTTTATCAGCCGAAGCGCCTGCGGAGTACAAGCGCAAGCAGAAGGGCATCGGCGCATCCGTCGAGCTGGCGATGGCCTTGGCGGCTGGAGCGGAGCTGGACCTGCCCCAGATCACCTCTCGGATGCCGACGACTGCAGATGGATCCGAGGTAGACTTCGCTGCCTACTCCGCTCGCTGCAAACGATATGGGCCCAAGCTCATTGATTTGTTGTCTGAGTACGCACTGCGGCAGCAGGGCGGGGCCAAAGCTAGGCAGTCTGGCTCCGAGGCGACTCAGGGTGCCGCATCATAGGCTTTGTAGTCATAGAATAGTTTGTAGTTTGCTTTTGCTGTAAATACTTTGAAAGAAACACCACCCTTGTGCCATGTAATGGCTTTTAATGAATTCGTCTGAGTTGTGCTTGCTCTTGTCTGAATGTTTCTGTCTCTTTATTTTTCTGCTGTTCTAGGTTCCTTCGGGTGCTGACCCTGTTGGCACCTTGTCCGCAATGCCGACGCGACCATCTTTGGATGATTCCTCACAGCTCGCTTTTCTTCGAGATAGTGTGCGTAGTCTGGAGAGGGAGTTGCTCGGGTTACGCGGCCATGCCGACGTTTGGAAATCCAAGGCGAATCGTGGTGCAGCCAGAGAGGAGTACTTGATGGCGGAGCTGGTTCGGCTGTCCGAGCAGCTGCAATGTAAGTTGTTCTTTGGTTCGAGCTGAAGCTTGGTTCTTCGGATGAGCCTGCTGGCTTTACTCTTACTTTGTCCATTTGTTGCAGGTGCGAATGTTACTCCGAGGGAAGAAAAGGAGCGTGTCGCTGTTCGGGTCAATTGCTTGACTCAACAGGACATGGAGGCCGGCGGCTTCTTCTGGATGGATCGTGATCGCGCCATAGCCTTGGCGACGGTACAGGATTGTGTTCATCAAGTTTCGCGGGTGCTCCGCCAAGTGCAGACATCACTTGCCTCGGTGCTGCACGTCATGTTTCCTTTGGATGCCGTGCCGACAAGCCTTGCGGGTCTGCTGTCGAAATTTCGGAACGTAAGCAATGTCAAGGAGTTGGTGCGGCAGCAGCTTGTCGCGGGAGTGAAGGCTGCGTTGTCTCTTGTGAGGCTGCACCGGCCTGACGTGGATTTGGCTGCTGTGGCGGCTGGACCACCTCTTCGACCGGATGGTGGCGAGTGGGACATGCTTCCGTAAGGCAAGATATGCGAGCAGATTGTAGATTTGTTTGAGCAGCGTGCCCAGGTTATTCTTCAACATAGGTAGTACCTGTAAAAAGAGAGGGATGTGAAATTTGTATATTTCGGCTGGGCACGTTGTGCCCTTTGTTGTAAAGGTTTGTTTGTGAGCACGCAGTGCTTTGATCGAGTGCGTGTCCTTTTTGTTTGCCTGACGTTGTCAGCTACTCAGGTGTACACGTTTGGTTCTCAGTTGATGAAATCGTGAGGTGGGGGAGCCCCCTAGTGCGTTTTGTCCTCAGTCGATGAAATCGTGAGGTGGGGGGAGCCCCCGAGCGCGTTTTTGTCCTCAGTCGATGAAATCGTGCGGTGGGGGGAGCCCCCGAGCGCGTTTGTAGCATATAGTAATTATGCAGGAAATAGTGAACCGAAGTTTTGGGGTGAGACACTTAGCTTTATTTATATCGTAATGGAGGAGGTACATTGTTCGGCTGAATAGCCTTGGCTGAAAGCCTTATTGGAAGTAAAGGGGTAGATTTCTACGGATAGAATCATCGTAGGTGCAAGATATTCCATGGATTGGAGTATGCGACTCCAGACTCCATATGCTTGAGGCGATAGGCGCCACATGGGATGACTTCGGTGATGACATAGGGTCCTTCCCAGGGTGACTCGAATTTATTCGGTCGCTTTTGCTTGAGTCGTAAGACGAGGTCTCCTTCGATGAAGGACCTTGGACGCAGCCGACGGCTGTGGTAGTTGCGGAGACTCTGCTGGTACACCGCTGATCGAGCTGCTGCTATGTCTCTTGCCTCGTCGAGTGTATCGATGGCATCTTCGAGTGCAGTCGTGGATTTATTTCGTGGCGACGACCCGTGGGGCCTGGTGGCGTACTTCGGCTGGTAGCACGGCCTCGGCTCTGTGTACCATGAAGAACGGTGTGTAGCCGGTGGCCCTGTTTGGCGTAGTCCGTAAGCTCCACAGGATGGACGGTAGCTCTTTCGTCCAGTTTCCAGCTTTGTGTTCGAGGGAGCTCATGAGGCGTTTCTTGATGCCGGTGCCGATTAGGCCGTTGGCCTTTTCCACTTGCCCGTTCGTTTGCGGGTGTGCCACTGAGGCGTACGTGATGTTGATCCCAAGGCCCTCGCAGAAGTCCTGGAATTCCTCGGAGATGAAGTTCGATCCGTTGTCGGTGATGATGTTGTGTGGTACGCCGAATCTGTAGACAATGGACTCGAAGAACTTGACGGCAGTTTTGCCTTTCTGGTTGGTGACCGGCATGGCCTCGATCCACTTGGAGAATTTGTCGACTGCGACCAGGAGGAAGACGTGTCCCCCTTTCGAGGATTTTGGCAGTTTGCCGATCATGTCGAGGCCCCATTGGGAAAAAGGCCAAGCTATGGGTATGGGTCTGAGCTCGAACCCGAGTGCGTGCGGTTTGTCAGCGAACCGTTGGCACCCGTTGCATCTTCGGACGATGTCCTTTAAGCGTTTCATGGCGTTGGCGATGAGAATCCTGCTCGTAGAGCTTTGGCGACGAGGGAGCGACTGCCTGCGTGGTGGCCGCAGATGCCTTCGTGGATGTCTTGGAGGATGGTTTTGCCGTCGTCGATGGTGACGCACCGTTGTAGTACACCCGTGATACTGCGCTTATACAGCTCGCCATTGATAGTGGTGAAGGCCTTTGACCGACGAGATATGCGCCGGGCATCTGTCGGGTTGTCAGGCAGTTCTCCATTTATCAGGAACTGGAGGTATGGGCGCTTCCAGGTTTCTTCGACTGCCATGACCTGCATTAGGTTGACCATGGCGACCTCAGTGTCTAGTTTTTCGGGTCCTTCATGACCTTCGGGTAGCGTAGCCCCTGAGTGTTCTGCTTCTTCGGGTGATCCCTTGGCGAACTTTCGCTTGATGGACGACACGCAGATCTGTTCTAGGAACACACCTGGTGGCACCTTTGCGCAAGTGGAGCCAATGTTGGCGAGTCTGTCGGCTTCCTCGTTGCTTTTTCTTCCGACGTGTCGAAGCTCGCAGCCGTCGAATTCTCCTTCGAGTGCGTTGTAGAGCGCGCGGTACGCGATCATGTTTTCGGCGTGTGCGTCGCACTCATTCATCGTCTGTTGGACGACGAGGTTGGAGTCGCCATAGATGACCAGGCGCGTTGCGCCGCATATCTTTGCCATCTTCATGCCATGGATGAGGGCTTCGTATTCGGCCTCGTTGTTGGAGGCTCTGAATTTCATCCGAAGAACGTACTTCATCTTGTCGCCTTATGGGAGGTCAAGATGACTTCGCCCTGCTCCGCTTCACGCTTGGAGCCGTCAAGTGCATTGTCCATGATTGCGACATGTCCGGGTGTCTGGCAGCTGCAGCTCCATCCAGTGTACTAAGAAGTCTGGAAGGACTTGAGATTTGATTGCGAGTTGCTTCTCATAGACGATGTCCAGAGGTGACAGTTCGATGCCCCACAGGGCCACGCGTCCTGTGGCCTCCGGGTTATTCAGGATGCTGTTCAGGGGTGCCTCATTGACAACCATCACCTGATGTTCTTGGAAGTAGTGGCTCAATCGTCGAGCCGTCATGAACACGCCGTAGGCGAGTTTCTGGTAGTGAGGGTACCTCTGTTTTGTTGGAGTGAGTACCTCGCTGAGGTAGTAGATTGGGCGCTGGACCCCGTGGGTCTTGCCTTCTTCGGGTCGTTCGACCACGAGTAATCGACCACTGATGTGTGGCTGCTATGTATGCAGCGGGGGCTCGCGCTCCTTTGGCGTGACCAAACGGGCGAGGTGGAGAGGAGCCGCTGAGGCTTTCGAATCGTCGTCGGCTTCCGTGTCCACTGAACTTGCGCTGCGCGGCACCGATAGAATGGTAGGGCCTTCTCGCCCATGCGGCTGATGAACCTGCTTAACGCCGCTACTCGTCCTGCGAGCTGCTGGACGCCCTTGAGGTTTTTCGGCTTCTCCATCGTCATGATGGCTCTGATTTTCTTCGGGTTGGCCTCGATCCCTCGTTGAGAGATGAAGTACCCGAGCAGCTGACCCGATGGGACGCCGAAGGCGCATTTTTCGGGATTAAGCTTGATCCTGTAGCGATCGAGATTGTCAAACGTCTCGCGGAGATCGTCAATAAGTGTCTTTGCCTCCTTCGTTTTTATTACTATGTCGTCGACATAGACTTGGACGTTGGACCGATCTGGTCCTTGAGGCAGGCCTGCATGCATCGCTGGTACGTGGCACCTGCGTTCTTTAGCCCGAAGGGCATTGTGTTGTAGCAGAATACTCCGAACGGTGTGATAAACGCCGTTTTCTCTTAATCTTTGACCTTGAGTCGAATCTGGTTATAGCCTGAGTAGGCGTCGAGGAAGGAGAGTTTCTCACATCCTGCAGTCGAATCGATGATCTGATCGATCCGAGGAAGAGGGAAGTGGTCCTTTGGGCAATGCTTGTTTAGTGACGTAAAGTCCACGCACATCCGCAGGATGTCCGTGTCCTTCTTTGGGACCATGACTGTATTTGTCAGCCACTCGCTTTCTTTGATTTCCCGGATGAAGTCTGCTGCGAGTAATCTGTTGATTTCCTTGCCGATGGCTTCGGCTCGCGGTTCGGACAGTCTCCGGATGGACTGTTTGACTGGCTTGGTGTCTGGAAAGACATTGAGGGCGTGCTTGGCGAATTCCCTGGGAACTCCTAGCATGTCCGCGGGACACCAGGCGAAGATTTCCCAGCGCTTACGGAGGAATTCGACGAGCGCGCCTTCCTATGCGGGACTAAGGTCATTGGCGATCAGTGCCGTCTTGGAGGCATCCGTCGGATGGACCTGCACCTTCTTGGTGTTGACGGTGGAGTCGAAGGACATGTCAGGTGCGTTCTGCCTTGTGACTGGGGGTGCCCCATTGTCCGTTAATTAACGGAGCCTGACGAGCTCGTCCTGCATGCCGAAAGACTGGGAGATTTTGTTGAAATCCCTGTCGCATTGGTCCAATCGGGTGAAGCTCCCGTGGATCGTGATGACGCCTCTTGGTCCTGGCATCTTGAGTAGCAGGTATGCGTAGTGTGGGACGCCCAGGAACCTTGTGAATGCTACACGCCCCAGGATGGCGTGGTATTGCGACGGCCAGTCCACCACTTCGAATTCGAGTCGTTCCTACCGGAAGTTGTCCGGCTTCCCGAAGATGACGTCGAGCCCTATTTTGCCCAGGGGGAATATGCCCTTCCCTGGGACGATGCCGTGGAACGCGTCCGATCGTTCCAGGCTGCATTGTGGGATCCGCATTGCCGCGAGAGTGCTTGCGAACATTAGATTGATTCCACTGCCACCGTCCATGAATACGCGACTCATCTCGAAACCTCCGATCTGCGCCTCCAGCACCAGGGCAGCATGACCTGGGCGAGGGATCTGGCAAGGGTGATCCGCATGAGTGAATGTGATGCAGGACTCCGATCCGCTGAGGTACTCAGGGATTGCAGGTGGAGTTGCCACGGCCAAGTTGATTTGTCGAGTGATTTTCTTCTGTACCCTGTTTGTGGGACGGCCCTTCTGGATCATATTTAGTGCTCCCTTTGGTGGGGGGTATCCGGCGTTGTTGTTCATACCGTGCGATCGGGTTGGTTTGGGCCTCCGATAGGTGGCGGTGGAGGAGGTCCATGTGCTATTTCGCCTTGCGCAGGTGCGCTTCCGAATGCAGGGATTGGGGCTTGTTGCCTCATCTGCGTCATGCTTTCGCTGAGTTTCTGGAACTCGCGGCAGTCCTTGAGCATGTGGCTGGCTTTTTTTTTGCCATCTTGTTTGTCGATGTAGAAGTGGATGGTGCATGGACCCGAAAGTTTGTCGAATGCCGAGGGTCCGTTGTCGCGGTCACGGCGTTGCCACGACTGTGTGGAGCGTCTGTTGTCACGGAAGTTTCCGCCGCGATATCCTCCGCTGTTGCGGCTGTTGTCGTTGCGGCGGTCGGCGTAGCCGGCCGCGACCATGTCAGGTCCGTCGTGGTCCTCGTAGACGCGCGATCTCCTCTTGCTGTGGCGTTCGCGTCTTCGGTCGTAGTCATCCTCTTCATCTGATTGCGCTCGCTGGATGCAATCTTCGCCGTCTGCCCAGCTGTTGGCGATTTCCATGAGGTGGTCGAGTGTCTTGGGCTTGACGCGCCCAAGCTCCTCCTTGAAATCTTGTCGTTTGACGCCGTCCCTGAAGGCGTCGATGGCCCTCTCCTCGGATATGTGTGCTGTGGAGTTCTTGGTTGTAGACCAGCGTAGTATGTACGAGCGAATAGATTCACCCGTTCTCTGAGTGCAGGCTCGCAACTCTTCGATTGAGGCGGGCCTCTTGCTAGTGCCCTTGAAATTTCGGATGAAGTCAGGGCGAGCTCCTCCCAGCTTGGATGGACCACGATGTTAGGTCGCTGAGCGGACCAGCCACGCTTGTCACCGCGGTGAAGGCATTGCATGGCGATTTCTTTGTTGCCTCCATGCAGCTTGACGGATGACAGATGGTCGCTGAGCCATGATTTTGGATCTTGTGTGCCGTTGAACTTCGGAGTATCCGAAGGAAGCTTGAAATTGCGTGGCATCTGCGTTCGTCGAACGGATCTGCTGAAGCATCGGGCTCCGCAGAGTTCTCCTTCGTCTTCGTCCATCTCGGATTCAGACGAACATGCATGTTTGGCTCGTGCTTTGTCGATCTTGCGCTGTGTAAGCTTGTCTCTGGCGTCGTAGTCGCGTTTATGGTGACGCGAGCTCTTCTTCCTTCGAGGAAGGTCATGTTCCTCCTCTTCTTCGGATGAAGGGGTGGGACTCCGGTCGCGCCTGGCCGGAGCTTTCTTCTTCGGCTCCGCAGGAGCATCGTCGTGGAGCGCAACTCCGACGAGTCCGAGTCAGGTGAGTGCGGACTTATGCATGGCTCTTTTCGGGTCCCCCTCCGGAGGAGGGTGGGCTGCTAGATATGCAGTGGCTGCCATGATCGCAGCTTGCGGTGTCTTCGGGATGATGTTGTCGTCGGCATCCATATCCATGAACGATGTGTGGAGAGTTCGATTCACTTCACCGCGCTCCTTGGGATCCATGTTCTCCATCCGAGAGCGATGCTTGTTTCCCTGGTTTCCGTTTGTGCTAGAGCCGGGTGCCATGGCGGAGAGCGCAACTCGTCACGCGCTGGACTCGGAAGCTGCTTGCTTGCGTTTGTCGAGTGTCTCCTGAATCTTGACTTGCTTCTTGTGCTCCTCGATGAGGAGGTAGTGGTATGCCATCAGTAGTTCACGTGAGGCGTCCGCAGGTAGGACTATGTCACCTGCGACGGCACGGCGCGCCTGGACCCATCCTTCTTTGCTAAGTTGGATGACGTGGCCGTTGTTTTCCCTATTGGGTGGGGGGGACTAGCTTCTTCTGTTTTCGCCGTTTCTGCCATTTCGGTTGGGCGGCGGGTTAGGTGTTTCCTCGTCGCCTTGGATGACTGCGGCACATAGATAGCGCTCGCAGATTGGTCGGCTGCTGCCGCAGCTTTCGGGTCCGGAACCGTAGGTTCCCTCATCCGAAGGTGGATCACACATATCGGAATTACAGCTGCTGCTGTCGTAAAACTCATCTGTTGATGGTGATGTGCGTAGCACAGGGTGTGGAGCCCACGAACATGGCCTGATTGATGGCACGGGCACCCGCTCGGGGAGACGGAGGGTGCCAGTTTGACCCACCTAGAAGCAGAAACTCCCGAATAGGATCTCGAGTCCGTCGCCTACGGGCTCGAAATCTTTCATGGTGGCCGGCGAGTGGGCGGTGAAGTCGAAAGCGCCGAAGAGGAGGTGATTCTCCGTCGCCGCGTAGTTGTAGATCGATCGGGTCGGAACTGTCACGATCGCACAATCAGCAGCCCCGTTTCCCACAGACGGCGCCAATTGACGAGGTTTAATCTCATCAATGCCCATTGTTATGGACTTGGGTTTTGGAGAAGATGGGGATGCTGGAGATCGTGGAACGGTTAACAGACAAGCAACCAGGGGACACGAGATTTACCCAGGTTCAGGCCCCCGGAGGGAAAACCCTACTCCTGCTTGTCTGCTCTTGATTACGGCGGAACCGAAGGTTACAGGTGCGCAGATTCGATCTGGCGTGGAGGTGCGTGTGCGTAAGTATGAGTCGAGCGATCTAGGACGTGCCCTCCTTGCCTCTATATAGTCTTAGGCAGGTCCCGGGCATAGTCCTAGTCGATTACAGGTTCTGGGGTTTTACCCCTTTGAATTTCCTATCTGCGCTAGTCTTGTTCTCCAAGGACTCGAAGGCGTCATGGGCCTTGGCCACCCGAAAATCTTCATGGGCCGGCGTACATCTGCCGTGGGCCTTCCTTGGGCTGGACCAAGTATGCCGAAGTCACGTACCCATAGGGTATAACCATGTCACCCGGTCCAATCTTTACGATTGATACATCTTCCACTGTTACTTGTTTACTTGCTGCAAACCATTACCTTCCACACCATACAATTAATCCTTTGTTACAGCAAACCGGTGAGCTTGACAACCTCACTGATTCGTTGGGACAGAGTCTTGAGTTTGTGTTGTGCAGGTCTCCACGTTTCTTCCAACACCTGTGTGACGTTTCCTTCCTCCTTCTGGTTTGATAATCTCGGTTTCTACTGAGGGAAATCTTGCTGCTGTACTCTTCATACCTTGCTCTTGGGGTTTCCAACGAAGCACTCTTCCTCCCTATTGAGTGTAGCATCACTTCTTTGGGAAAGAGGCCCCTGAGCACAAGGGCAGAATCTTGGCTAAAGTCAGAGTAACTGACCTTGTGGATATTCCCAAGAGTAACATGTTTACAATTGGTGATCTTGCTGAAACTGAATCTTGGACTTTTTCTATGGAACTGCTAAATAGCAACCTCCTTGGAGGGGGCCCACATAATGAGGACCCTTTGCCTGACAATAATGAAGATCCTCACACATTACCTGACATGGGCCAAAAATTCCCTCCCCCTCCACCACCACCTCCACCTGCAGGAGATGTTGGTGGTTAGGAACAGTGGGTTGCTCCCCCGCCACAGCCTGCTGGTGATGCTGCTATATGGGGCCAATGGGCTCCTGATAATGTTGATGCTCCTGTGCAAGGACATGTTGTGGAAGATGGTCAGGACATGCATGTGGACAATCTTAACATGCCACCTCAAGAGGCCAACAATGTTGTCACTGGTTTTGTTCAAGTTGAAGATGTGGCTTCTGACAGTGAAAACAATTCAAACAATGCTGAACTAGAACAAGAGGTGGAGAAGCAAGTCAATGTGGATGTCCAGGAGGTTGGCATAGGAGAAGGGCTGATGCACATTTTTCAGAATCACCGAGAGGATGAGGAGAATGTTGTTAAATTGGAGAGGGAGGATCAAGGTAATAATGACTGGATGATGGAAGATGCCAATCTCCTTTCACCTAATGAATCACATGTCTAAGTAGGAACGTCCAGGACATCATTTGTCACCATTTCTGATGTTCATGCTGCAAAACAAACCTTTTCAAAGCAAAGGTTTGGATTTATGGGACAAATATTTTGCTCCTCACATCAACAAGCCATCCTCCTCCAAGAATTCCTTTAAATGTGATATCCCTGTAAGTTGGTTCAACTTCATTACTCTCATGCTCACTACTACTGGAAAATTTAATTGGGCAAAGTAATCCTTGTATCACCACTTTGGGATATTATCAAAGAACCTATTACTAATGAAAATATTATTACATTCATCATTCCTAATGAAAGCATTGGCCAAATGGCACCTCCTTTCATAAATGCAAACAACTTGAAGCCCTATTGGTACTCCAAGTGCACCCTCTAAGAAGAGGAAGGGAAAAGAACCTTTAGTGGATTCTAAGGTGAGAATAAGCCCTAGAATTGTGGAACTAAATGGTGGTTTTAAAAGTCATATTAATTGTTCTGATTCAAACTATGTTTCTTGCAATGCTGCACCTCCATGCCTAAATACTAAAGTGGTTAAAAATCGGGCTGCTTCATTCTGTAAGGTCAAGGAAGGTGATCTGGAGAAAAGACTGCTGAAGAAGAGCAAGGCCAGTGAGAATGCTATCAAGGCACTTAGACAGGGGGAATAAAGAAGCATGACAACTCAAGCATGCCACAAGGTGGCAAGAAGAAAATCTTGGCTGCTGGAACCTATGGACAGCAAGCCAAAAATAAATCTCCCAAAAATAAGTGTTAGGATTTGTCACAAATTATGTTTTTGTGTGACCTCAAGGGTCCTTGCACTATGGCATTGTAATAAGTTTACTATGTTTGGTGTGGATGATGGTGCTATGTGTGGTGTGGATAATGGTTCGGCTAGAATTTCCTGGATTATCAATCTGATGTGTGTCTTGTTTCTATATCTTTGGATGGTTTCATTTGTTGTGCTGCCCCAAAAAATCTGCATACTTGTTTCTTATGGATAACAAAAGAAAATGGAAAATCCTTAATTGGAATCTTAGAGGGATTAACTCTGAAAATAAATGGGTGGCCCTAACAAATAAAATTGACGAGTCTAAATGTGACCTCATCTGCCTTCAGGAAACAAAAGGAGAGAATTTTGATTTGGCATATTTAACAAAATTTTGTCCCAAGAAGTTTGACAAATTTGAGTTTCTGCCATCAATTGGTGCATCCGAGGGATAATTATTATATGAAATAGTTCCCTTTTCAGTGGGTAGGTTTCCTTCCAAAATGAGTTTTCCCTCTATTAATTTCACATCCTTGCTTTCAAATGACTCTTGGATACTCACCAATATTTATGGCCCTTGCCAACCTAAAAGAAAAGCGGCCTTATTGATTGGTTTGCAAACATTGATATGCCTGGTGATATGGATTGGTTGATTTTGGGAGATTTTAATTTTATCAGAAAACCCTCTGACAGAAATAAGCAAGGAGGTGATGTTAATGATATGCTACTGTTTAATGAAGTAATTATCAATATAGAATTAATTGAGTTGCCACTCAAAGGTAGAAAATTCACTTGGAGTAATATGCAAAAGGATCCTTTGCTGGAGAGTATGGACTGGTTTTTACTTCAAGCTCCCGGACACAACGTTATCCTTGTACATTTGTATACCCTCTCTCCAAGCCCACCTTATACCATTTACCATGTGTCATTGCTATTGGCACCAAGATCCCAAAAGCTCAGATTTTCAGATTTGAAAATTATTGGTTACAACATAATGACTTCAAGCAAATTGTACAAAATGCATGGAACATTTTAGTTGAGAACAGTGACAGTGCTAACAAAATAAGCCAAGCTCAAAAATTTGAGAAGAGGACTGAAGATTTGGGCAAAAAATATGCCATGTCTAAAGGATCAGATTAAAAAAGTTAATGAAACGATTGAGCTTTTGGACATTCTAGAAGAAGTGAGGACTTTGACTATCTGAATGAAATCTGGAGGACTTGATCAAGTCACATGTCATTGCACTACTACATAACCAAAATGCCTATTGGAAGCAAAGAGGAAAAATCAAATGGGTAAAATTGGGAGATGAAAATACAAAAAAATTCCACTCCAAAGCTACTGTCAGCTATAGGCATAATTACATTTCTGTGTTGAAGAATGGAAACAACCAGGAGGTGCAGGAACATTCTAACAAGGCATACTTACTATGGCAAGCTTTCAAGGAAAGGATAGGCTCATCTGACAAACCAGAGATGCACTTCAACCTCCAAGATTTCTAGGTATGTCCACAGAAACAAGTGAGGCCCTTGAAGTACCTTTATCTTATAAGGAAATTGAGGATGTGACTAAAGAATTACCAAATGACAAATCACCTAGTCCTGATGGCTTTAACAATGAATTCATTAAAAGTTGTGGGCACATAATTGGCAATGATATTAAGCAACTCATCTCTGATTTTTATGATGGGCATATTTCTCTGGAAAGTATAAATTCTTCCTTTATTACTCTCATCCCAAAAATTGAAAAACCCATAACACCTACAAACTTCAGACCTATCTCACTTCTTAATAGTGTTCTCAAGATCATTACCAAACTATTGGCCAATAGACTGCAAAATATTATTTTTAAGCTTGTCCACAAGAATTAGTATGGATTCCTAAAGAAAATATCAATTCAAGACTTCTTACGTTGGGCATTTGAATATCTCTTTCAGTGTCATAAGTCTAAGGAGGAGATTGTCGTTCTAAAATTGGACTTTGATGAAGCATTTGATAAGATTAAGCATTCAACCATTTTAAGTATTATAAAAGTAAGAGGTATTGGAGAAAAATGGATCAAATGGATCCAAATGATTTTTGAGTCTGCAACTTCTGCAATACTCCTAAATGGGGTCTGATAGCTCCAAATTTCATCACTTTTTACTATTGATTTTCCTCTTGTTTATTGTCGTATTTCACTAAAGATTACACCTTCCCACTAATGTTAATGTCACAATTAGCGAATCCTTGGTTTCTTGTGATGGTTTTCAGGTAATGAACATTTATTGAAGATCTAATGGCATTTATCGGATAATTACACCTAAAGAAGCAAATCCCCAATTGGAGCCCCTTTCATTGGAGGCGCACAGTGTGTGTAACAACATGTGGTACGGTCGGGACGCGCTCGTACCGCCCTCCCATACTGCACGCCATCAGCTCCACTATATCAACAGAAGCAACTTTCGTAAAGGGGAGAGATGAAAAAAGAGAACATAGCCGCCGCAAAACTCATCTAGAGAGAAGACCAGAGCTGGAAAGAGGAGAAGAACATCCTCTCATTCCTCGACGATCTCCACCTCCTCAACCACACTCCACCATCATCCCCATCACTACTTATATATAGAGAGAGATTTTCAATCGTAAGATTAGGGTTTGATACTTCGATCTGGGTTTGTATTTGATTTGATCTCCAAATACTATTGTGGTTCGCTACGATAACTTTGAGATGATTTCTATTTGCAATACAATTATGCCTTTGATTTATCTTCCTATCATGTCTGAGTAAATTCCTAAAGGCGTGGGAGATGTAGGGAATTGGTGAGATGTGTCGTGCCTCCTTTATATTCATCCATTTGTGATTGTTATAGTCCCTATTAATTTGTGAGAATGATTATCTATGTTTTCCTAATGCTTGTTATCTCATTTAAGGGCTCAGGTAACATGATCCAAAGATCTCATAGGTATGAACTAGTATGCTAGAGAATAGGTGACCCCCGAGTGACACGACCGATATCAATGAGGAGCTAGCACTACTCGAGGACAATCAGGAACCATCAAGATTAAAGCCTTGATCTGGTCGCAAGACCTTAATTAATGTGCTGACCATTGTCGTGGTAACACACAGATGGATCATTGGTACTAGGTAGAATTGGACATGAGGACTCCTAGTCGGTATATGGGTTGCTTGCCTTCTCACTTACAAATAAGAAATATCACAATCACTTATTCCACTTTATCCATTTGGCACTTTCACTATCACCATGAATCGTTTCTCTCCGCGCCTAACTTTTCATCTGCAGGGTCTCCAAACACCTTTCTCGTTTTTACTTTTATACAATTTACTCTTTATTTATTTCCTATGCAAGTTTCCTCTATCTTTACTCATAGCCCTCCACCATAAACAACTACACTCAATTCACTCAAGACCTGTGACACCTTGAGTGCGACAAAGACGCTGCCTAAAAACACTCACGAAGCTACTTGTTGGGATCGATATAAAAATTGGAATTATTACTTCCGTGAAAACATTCTCTAATGAACATGTTCATTTGCAGGCCATCAAAATATTTTCTGGCGTCATTGTCGGGGAGCTAAGCGCTAAGTGTTGTTTCTTGATAACACAGTTGTTGACACCATTCATGATCTCCATTGAAGATATAGGTACCACTCGATCAGGAAAGACTTATTTACCTCCATATATTGATCGTGTTCCGATTGAGAGACGCCTAGAGTTTATTGAAGAAAATTCTAACTCAAGTACTGTAGATGTTAATAGTTTGATTCCATTGATGGAACACTTGACCATCACCCGTGGGGCTGAACCAGAGCTACCATTGGGAGAATATGGGAATCCATCCAGACACTTAAGGAAGATGCCTATTCTTTGTCCTAAACTTTGAGGCCAGGAATTTTAAATATATCCTGAGCTAATCTATATGATGAAAGAAATTGCTTTCGTGGGAAAAGAAGAGGAAGTTTCTAGTGACCACTTGACAAGGGTTTATGACCTTTGCGCTACCCTTAAACCAGCAAGTCTGCCTATAGAGTTTGTACTCCTTAAACTCTTTCGCTGGTCACTGAAAGATAATGCTTTTTCTTGGTTACAATCATTACCTAATCATACTATAAAAAGTTGGGAAGATTGCATCCGTGAATTCATGCATAAATATTGTTCATTCAAAAAAATCATGCAAATCAAACATAGCATAACAAACTTTCTTAAAACAGTTGGAGAAAACTTTTATCAAGCATGGAATAGATTTTATGCAATGGTTATGAAAGTCCCAAATCATGGTTTCCATGATCATTTGATTATCCAATACTTTTACAATGAGCTTAATGATAAAACAAAAGAGATGATTGAACTATCTACAGGGGGATCTATATGTAACCTAACATTGCCAGAATGTGTAAAGCTTTTCTAGGTAACATCCTTCAATGATGAACAATACAATTCAGCTGAGGGTGTTGAACCATGAAAAGGTATGGTCCACATACCCTCAAATCTTATCCCCGAGGTTAAAAAGTCCATGGAATAAAAAGGTATAGCCTCGGAACTTGTTAAAGAAACTAAAGTTAACATTCTTCAAACCTATGTAATAGAAGATGATATAAATCTTGTCATGCAAAAGTTTAGATATCAACAAAATTAGTTTCGTGAGAAAAATTACAAACGTCTTATGACACAAGAAAATAATATAAGAGACATAACTGAAGTATTTGATGACTTGGGTCATTCTACAAAACATTTAGATGGATATTTAATTATGGTCAAAACACAATGTGATAAAATAATTGAAACCCAAAATCTGATTTTAAACCAAGGAAGTTTCAATACTTTTTATACTAACATTGTTACTAGACGTTGTACAGAAACACAGGAACCGCAAGGACCACCTTGGTATCAAGAAAAACAAGCCCGCAAGGCAAAAGAGACTCAAGAGATGAGTCGGGGAGAAGAGGACCTAGTGGATCCTCAAGATGACATCGACTATGAAGCCTAGAAAAGAGAGCATGAGGCTTCTAAGACACAACAAGAAGAAGAAGCAGGAGATAAACATAAATTATATGATTCATATGCTGAGACAATCGACTCAAGGGAAGAAGCCGATCTCAGAAAGGAGCAAGAAGAGCAAGATGTCCCCCCACGTGAAGGGCATGCTAATAAGCAAAAATCAACAACAAGGAAAACTAAGAAAGACGCTCCACCAGTGCCAAAGGTAAAAGAGAAGGTAATAACCACCAAAAAGAAAATTCCTTATCCTAATCGAGTTCAATATGAACCGGATAAAGCTATTTATGATTCCTTTGCCGAAGCACTGGGAAGTCTTCGCCTAGAACTTTCTTTAACTGATGCTATTCAAGTTCCTACTTATAAAAAGTTTATGTGAGATATTCTTAATAGAAAAAGTAAGGTAACTAAGACTATAGCAGTAATGACAAGTTTTGGAGATAAGCTGCCTGCTAAGCTTGGGGACCCAGGTATACCAACCATCTCCTACGCAATTGGAAAGTCTAATATATTTAATGCTCTTTGTGATTTAGGAGCAGGTGTTAGTTTCATGCATTATTCCTTGTTTAAGAAATTGAACTTAGGAGCGTATTCTCCCACTTCAATCACTTTTCATATGGCAGATAAAACAACTGAACAACCTGTCGGTATGACAGAAGATGTTCTACTTAGAATAGACCAACATGTTATACCAACTGATTTTATTATACTTGATGTTCCTGAGGATGACAGACTTTCTGTCATCCTTGGAAGACATTTTCTTAGCACATCTGGAGCTAATGTAGACTGCTCTAGCAGTAAGATTGTCTTTAGTATATATGATGATCAGATTGTTCGATACTTTTCGAAGAAACCAGAGCATAATGGAAAATATGTTCTGCCACCCAAACGTGTTCAAGCAACAAAAACAAAAGACAAAGAACAACTAAAACTAAATGCTGATGGTATGGAGATTGGATAAAACCCAAAACTCCAGAAAAAAACACTTAATGGGAGTTAACCCATTCTCAATAAATTAAATTTAACCTTTTATTTTATTCATGTTATTTTTATTGTTATTATCTTGTTTGCACTAATAAATTTGTTTCAAGTTTTGAATTATTCAAAGGACTTATCTTAGAAGATTTTTAGAAGCAAGAGAAAAATGAAGGGAAGAATTAAATTTGGGCTCAGATGCGGTAATGATCGACAGAACGGTCGGACGCGCCCGTATGGCGTGCCCATACCGAACATCAACGAAACCACATGTACCGTCTACCTGTACCAGGCCACCCAGGTTTGATCTTGAACCCTAACTTTGATCCAACAGTGATGACCACTGGTACGAGCGGGATGCGCCCATACCACCCGCCTGTACCGACTGCGTCGCTAGGTAAAGGCCGATGGCGGCTGGATCCTAGCCAGCCTCCTTCTTCTTATTACTTCTTTCTTGTTCTTTCTCTCTCCACCTCAAACCCTAACTTCCTAGAACCTTTGATTCTTCATTGATTTCGTATTTTTGAGTGGGGAAATCTTCACATCGGTACGTTTCTCATCCGATCCATGCTTTATTTTTTGACATCCATGGTTGAATTCCTCACATTGGCTATCTAGATGAGTTCATCATATTTCGAGATAGTTATTAATTCCTCATGTTAGGATTTATAACTTCTGCCTGCAATCGTTTGTTTATATGATAGAAACTTGATACCCATATGTTTTTTTACAAATTTTGTAGGACAATGTATAACATTGGAAGAATCTTCCGCAAGGGCAACGTCATGGAAGCGGCCTCGGGCTCCTCTATGCCGCCGGGATCGAAGAAGAGGCATTCGGAGGCAGACAACTTGAGGGCCAACATGAGCTGAGACTTTGAGAGGGTGAGCAAACACGAGGTTTTACCTACTAAGTGGGTAAACCGCGAGTTTCTCTCCCACCAAGGGCTCTTGTAGGACTTCGAGCGTGTGACTGAGCATGCGGGCATGGTCCCCTTCTCCTACTAATCCGTCGACACCTACAATCTCGCCATGTTCGAGTTCCTGTCATCATTCCATGATGATCTCGAAGCCCAGGAGCGTAATTGCACTGCAAGTTTTGTGCTTAATGGGCAACTCTGCTGCCTCTCCTTCTATGAATTTTGTGATTGTTTCGGGTTCTCCCATGAGGGAGAGATTGAAATTAATGAGAATGTTCATGTGGAGGCAATGCAATCTTGGGAGGAGATTTCTATCCACAGGAACACCGATTATTTGCACAACAAGAGCGCAACCATCCAGAATCCCACTATCTATTATTTTCACACTTTATTAGTAAATTCTATTTTGGGGAAAGTAGATGTTGGGGAAATGGCACTCCCCAAAATGAGCGTAATTCATATGGCTCTACACCCCGAGATGGAGCACAAGATAAGCTTGGGTGCTTTACTCATCCAACACTTTCCCCGCCAAAGGGCAGCATCCTCTGGGACATCCGCTACGGAGGTTTGATCACTTAGATCACCTATGCAAGTGGTTTTGTCCTGCCACAAGAAAGATTCGTGGCTGGTAGTAGGACTCTGGATGATATCCACATGGTGTTGGAGATATACCCAAGAGGCAATAATAAAGTGGTTATTATCATATCTTCATACTTATGATAAATGTTTACATACCATGCTATAATTGTATTAACCGGAAACATTAATACTTGTGTGATTTGTAAACATAAAAGAGTCCCTAGTAAAGCCTCTTGTTAAACTAGCTTGTTGGTTAATATATGATCATGGTTTCCTGATCATGAACATAGAGATGTTATTAACAATAGGGTCATATCATTAGGAGAATGATGTGATGGACATACTCCTATAGTTAAGCGTAGCATAAAGATCAAGTCATTTAATATAGTTCATTTGCTATAAGCTTTCTGATACATAGTAACCTAATTCCTTTGACCATGAGATCATGCTTATCACCATCACCGGAAGGATGCTTTTATGACATCAAACACCACACCGTAACTGGGTGGCTATAAAGATGGCATTGAGTGTTCGGAAAGTATGGGTTGAGACACATGGATCAAGAGTGGGATTTGTCCATCCATATGACGGATAGATATACTCTGGGCCCTCTCGGTGGAATGTCATCCAATTATCTTGCAAGCATGTGACTGTCTCACAAGGGATCACATATCACGGGAACGAGAAAAGAGTACTTATTGGTAACGAGGTTGAACTAGGTATGCAGAGATACCGACGATCAAAACCTCGGATAAGTAAACTATCGTGAGACAAAGGGAAATTGGTATCATATGCAAGTGGTTCGTTCGATCACAAAGTAATCGTAGAAATATGTGGGAGCCATATGAATTTCCAGATTCCTCTATTGGTTATTGATCGGAGAAGTGTCTCGGTCATGTCCGCATAATTCACGAACCGTAGGGAGACACACTTAAGGATTCGATGTTGTTGAGTAGTTATGGAATGATGAGTAAGAGACCGAATGTTGTTCGAAGTCTCGGATGGAATCCGGGATATCACGAGGAGATCCGAAATGGTCCGGAGAATAAGATTCATATAAGGAAAGTCATGTTTCAGAGTTGGGGAATGATTCCGGTGTTTTCATCGGGAATGTTCTAGAAGGGTCCGGAAGGTCCGGCACTCCGGAGGGGAAGGGTACATGAATGTGTCATAACAATGTGTAATGGTTGCATCATGTACTAGGTATCATGGCTGGGGAAAATAAAGGGATAAATCAAATCCTAGTTTGAAAAGTCAAACGGCAGTTTTTGCTTGGTGGAGGGAGAGTAGGAAACCTACTTGGGGAGGAGTTCCTCTCCCTCCACCCGCTGGCCAAGGAGGCCGACTTGGGGGAGGACTCTCCTCCCCTGGCCGGCGCCCTCCCACCTATAAAAGGAGGGGCAGGGGTGCCCCTCTAGACCTACACCTCTCTCCTCTAAACCCTAGCCCTAGCCGCTGGCTTCCACCAAGTCGCCGCCGCCCCTAGGGTTTGCCTAGCCGCCGAGTTGGGGCTCTCCCCTTTCCCTAGCCTCTGGCCTAGCCCTCTCTCCTTGGTGCCGCTAAACCGTAGATCGCCAAGGGCTCTCTCATAGTCCACCATACTCTCTCCGGCTTAAGGCGAAGCCCTACGAGATCTCCCCTCTACTTCCGGTACCACGCCGTCGTGCTGCCGGAATCACGAGGAGAGTGCTACAACCTCCGCTGCCTACTGGAACAAGGGAGAGGAAGGTCTTCATCGAGTACCGAACGTGTGACCGACTGCGGGAGCGCTGACGGAACGCAGCGCCGGAAGGATCGTCTACACAATCTTGAGATCGGAAAGAGTACGACTACATCACCCACGAGAATCCGCTCTCGTTAACCGCTTTGGATCTTCGAGGGTTAGTATTCTATCGACTCGTTGCTACAATCTAGTAGATAGATATTTGCTTGATCATAGATTAGATCTTGATTGTGTGTTCATGCGGTAGAATTTTTTTGTTTTCCATGCTACGAACCCCTACACATGGCTAGCACCAAGTTCATGGGGGTCTATAGACCCCAACGCTCCCTCCATGCTTATCAGTTTTATTTTGATCCTAACGGTGATCTCCGCCAAGTTTTGTTTCCTTTTGTCCAAGCTTTTTGTTTGCCAGGTAAACAGAGTTGGGTCCACATGGAGGAGGAGTTCCAGCAGGCACTGATCCTCTCAGGGAGGATTGCACCTCCAGGAGGTCATCCCAACTGGAAAGACGCAGCAGCTGGCCAATAACAGCAAGGACAAGGAGGAGATGATTGGTACGCAGGAGGCTAGGACGACTATGGTCAGTAGCACCACCACAATCAGCCTTTCTCTCAGCACCAGCAGTAAGGTATGCCTCCACCACAGCCGGGATTCGACTATGTCCCAAGAAATGATTTTGACCAGGTGGTACATCGCATCGACAACATTGAACATATGTTGCAATATGTGAATGCCAACATAGTCGACCTCACTCATAAATTCACATCTTTTATGACTGATTTTTCAAGAAACTATCCGAACTACCCATACCAGCAGTCGCCACCTGATGTAGCAGCAAATTTTGTTTCCAGGTAGGCCAAGATCCTAAGCTTTGGGAGGTTGAACTCCTCCCATCTTTTGCATCCATATTTTTCATCCTTCTTTTGATTTATTTTATTTTTCATATCAGTGCATGTTTACTTTCAGTTTTTCATTGATAAAAAAAATTAGACTAGCTTTTATCTTCATTTTTGCGAATTTCTCTCTGCTCGTGTTGATTTTTTCGCAGGTTGGTCGTCTCTAGTGATTTAGATATAAAGATAAACACAAATATTTGGCTCAAGCAAGAGACAAGCAAGCAAGAGGAGATATCACATTTTTGTTTTCCCTCTTCCTATAAGTTTAGTCGTGAACATTTTATGTTTGTCCGGTTGCACTTGAGTTCTACTCCGCGCATAACTAGTTATCTTTTAAGGCTTGAGATCAAAGGTTTTTGTAACTACTTTGGTTAAGACTTGCGACAATTATTATCAGTTTGAAAACAACCCTTTGGATTAAATTCCAAATATTTTAAGAACAAGAGAAAGTGTCTATCAACAACTTTGGTGCCATGTTGTTTTCTTAAGGGCTTAATCTTAGTAGTACTCAACCCCACATACTGATCGTTGACTTGATGACACCTTCTGAAAAAGAATTGTTTGATAGAATGAACTTTTTACGGTGGGAGAGGGAGAAGCTAAAACCTGTTTTACCTAGCTAAAAAAGAGAGAGAAAATAATTCTATGTTTCTCATACACACCTTTGGGATGTTAACAACTCTGATGGCCTTTGAACGATTTATGGTATAACCCCGAATTTAGGCTATGAGTTGATGACATGAGTGTCATATGTGTTGCTATATGGGCAAAAGTATTAGTACTCTCTAAGGACGTGTAAGCATTTATAAAAATAAAACAATCATTGATCCTTGAAAGAATAAAAAAGAAGAAGATAGGAGCTGAAAACATTTTGTACTTTTCAATAGCTTTGGTATCACCTCACCACCTAAGATGAATAATTAGAGTTCTTGAAAAAACAGGAAAAGAAGAGGTGCTTGATAGCCGCAATTATCGAAGTGGGTGTTAATGAAAAAGCTCTAAGATTATCCTTCTTTTGACATCTACTTGTGCACCCTTAACTTTCACTCAAGCGACCTCGCTCATTTTTACTCTCATAATAAGAGAGGCGCTGAAAAAAATTGATTTGTAAGCCCAGCCAAATTTTTGACAATCTCATTTGAGTTTCAAGAATTACTAGCTATCAAGTTATTTGTGTTTAGGAATTGGACTTAAGTGCAACTGTTCAGATATATTATGCTCATGTTCAAGGTTGCAGGATTTGAGACAATGGAATATGATACAACCTCGAACTTATAAGTCTTTTGTCTTGATTCAATTCCTCGCTATTATTCATTATAGCTTTGTTACTCCAAGGTGAGTAACAGCTAAGCTTGGGGAAGTTGAAAGCTCCAAATTTCATCACTTTTTACTATCGATTTTCCTCTTGTTTATTGCCAGATTTCACTGAAGATTACCCCTTTACACTACCGTTAATGTCGCAATTAGCAAATCCTTGGTTTCTTGTGATGGTTTTCAGGTAATGAACAATTATTGAAGATCTAATGGCATTTATGGGATAGTTACACCTAAAGAAGCAAATCCTCAATTGGGGCCCCTTTCTTTGGAGGCGCATAGTGCGTGTAACGACCCGTGGTACGGTCGGGATGCGCCTGTACTGCCCGCCCATACTACACTCCATAGGCTCCTCTATATCAATAGAAGCAACTTTCGTAAAGGGGAGATGACGAAAAAGAGAACACAACCATCGCGAAACTCATCTAGAGAGAAGAGATCAGATCTGGAAGAGGAGAAGAAAATTCCCTCTTTCCTCGACGATCTCCACCACCTCAACCACACTACACCATCATCCCATCACTACTTAGAGTGAGATATTGTCAATTGTAATATTAGGGTTTGATACTTTGATCTACCTTTGGTTTGTATTCGATTTAATATCCAAATACTATTATGGTTTACTACGATAACTTTGAGATGATTTCTATTTGTAATACAATTATGCCTTTGATTTGTCTTCCTATCATGTCTGGGTAAATTCCCATAGGCATGGGAGATATAGGGAATTGGTGAGATGTGTCATACCTCCTTTATATTCATCCATTTGTGATTGTTGTAGTGCTTATTAATTTGTGTGAATGATTATCTATGTTTGTGTAATGCTTGTTATCTAATTTAAAGGCCCGGGTAGCATGATCTAAAGATCTCATAGGTATGAACTTGTATGCTAGTGAATCGGCAACCCCCGAGTGACACGGCCGATATCAATGCGGAGCTAGAACTACTCGAGGACAACAAGGAACCATCAAGATTAAAGCCTTGATCTGGTCGCAAGACCTTAATTAATGTGATGACCATTGCCGTGGTAACACACAGATGGATCATTGGGACTAGGAAGAATTGGCCATGAGGACTCCTAGTCGATATATGGGTTGCTTGCCTTCTCACTTACAAATAAGAAATATCACAATCACTTATTCCACTTTATCCATTTGTCACTTTCACTATCACCATGAACCGTTTCTCTCCGTGCCTAACTTCTCATCTGCGGGATCTCCAAACACCTTTTTCGTCTTTACTTTTATGCAATTTACTCTTTATTTATTTCATACGCAAGTTTCCTCTATCTTTACTCATAGACCTCCACCATAAACAACTGCAGTCAATTCACTCAAGACCTATGACACCTTGAGTGTGACAGAAACGCCGCCTAAAAACACTTTTCGAAGCTCCTTGTTGGGATCGTTATAAAAAGTGGAATTAATACTTCCGCAAAAACATTCTCTAACGAACCTATGCACTTGCAGGACATCAGGGTCCTTGGGAAAAAGTTTTACTGCTAAAGAGGAGTCTGACAGGGGGGCCCTTATCTCCACTGCTTTTTGTTCTAGCAGCTGATCTACTTCAGTCTATAATAAACAAAGCAATGCATCAAGATATCGTGGATCCACCACTTAGGGCGTGTTTGGTAGCCTGTATGGGCTATCTGCCTCCATACAAGCTGACCCTAGCTATGCTGCGTGGATACAAGCTGAACCTAACAAGCTGTGTTTGGTAGCTTGTATGAGCTTAGATGGGCTGAGTTCAGATTTTGTTTGGTAGCTTGTGTGACTTGAGATAGAAAAAAAGAAACAAGGTCCTTGCACAAATAAATAAAACGCCATCGAGTCCCTAAACAGAAAACCGCAAAATCCATCGGGTCCCTGCCGGCGACGAGGAGTGCGTCGGTGCACCGCCGCCACACACCGCCCCCAGGAGGAGCGGACAGCCAACGCAGGAGGTCGGGGATGCGCCGCCGCCGACTGTCACAACCACGCGTCGACCGACTCTGCCACGAGCCAACACCGATGCCACGAGCCCTGCTGCTCCTCTCTGTGATGCTCTGTGCCGATGCCGACGCCACATGCCTTGCTGCTCTGCCCTATGATGCTCTATGTCGCTGGCGCTCGCT
Source organism: Avena insularis (assembly GCA_023614405.1). Taxonomy (NCBI): domain Eukaryota; kingdom Viridiplantae; phylum Streptophyta; class Magnoliopsida; order Poales; family Poaceae; genus Avena; species Avena insularis. The sequence goes on along the minus strand of CM042697.1, from coordinate 36,444,453 downwards.
CGAACTTGCCCTACTGCTGCGCTCGATGACTTTGACGAGGAGAGGCGGCAGAGCGAGGACGGGCCTGCGGGGAGGAGGGATGGGAGGAGAAAGTGTTGCGGTCCGGAGACCCCTAACATCGCCAAAGCATTTTTCGGATGGACTCAGCCCTGCCGAGTTGTGAAGCTCGATTTCAGCTTCCCAACCGGGCAGGGCTGAGGGGCTGTTTTGGTATGAGCTCGGTAGTGCTGAGGACATCCCACCCGACCTAACAAACAACAAATAGTGGGGTGAGGTGAGATTTTCTGAGGTGAGCCGACCTACCAAACACACCCTTAGAGGTCTCGCTTGCACTGATTTCCCAGTGGTACAGTATGTTGATGACACACTGGTGGTTCTCAAAGCAGACTCTAGACAACTACTCCGTCTTAAAGCTTTATTACACAACTTTACTATTTCTACTGGCCTTAAAGTAAACTATATGAAATCAAGCATGATGCCAATAAATATGGATCAAGAAAGACTATCTCACTTTACTCAGACAATCTCCTGTCAGACTGGGGATCTTCCTTTCACTTATCTTGGGTTACCTCTTAGGGCATCTCCACTCGGCTACCCAGGACGCCGATCCAGACGCCGAATTTAGGTCCGGACGCTGAAAATCAGCCAAGTTGCGTACCCAGGAACCTGTTTTTAGCCGGATTTGGGCCAACTTTGGTTCGGACTACCCAGGCCATACCCAGGATCCCGGGTACGCCCTGGGAATGCCGAACGCAACGAATTGGCCGAGTGGACCAGCTTGTCAGCGATAGAAGCCGAGTCGTCGTCATCCTTCCCACCGTTTTCCATTTCCTGCTCTCGCCGCTACACTCCTCCCGCCCTCGCCGCCGAACTCGGCCTATAAAAGGCATACATCTCGCCGTCTCCCTTCATAGTCTCTCACACCACTCCCAGACCCAGCAAATTTATCTGCCGACGCACGATGCAGTAGTGGGAAGTCCGGCTGCTCCACGAGGCGGGCTATACGGCATCGCCGGACACTCGTCTCCCCTTCGCCTGGCAACTCAGCCCCGGTGGGATCCCTGTTTTGCCGGTGCCGGTCGACGAGGACCTCGCCGGAGAGATATAGGCGGCTATCGCCGCCATGCAAGACCCGGATCTCGCCGAGGATCCTAGCAACATGGTCTTCTGGAAGCAGTTCTTCGCCGACAGGCGCCTCGAGGAACTCGCCCGACACGAGGGACCACCGGGCTCGCCGTCGCCGCGTCACAATGTGGCTTTTCGCCGCCGCTTCTAGAGCGTTCCAGGGCGAACTCTCGCCACTGTCATGGAGCACATCCAGGCTGGCAACAACCCCCGCCTCGGCCTGTAGATGCGGCGTCCGACGTCGACCAAGACGGCGGTGGCCTTTTCCTAGTTATTAATAAATTCGATGTAATATGTGCGTCCTTTCCCTAATTAGTGAAATCCGCATATATTCGCCCAAATTTCGCCGATTTTAACTGAATTTCGCCGAACCTCGGAACTCGGCCTGGGAACGCGAGTGGGAAGCTCGGCATTCCCAGGCCGAAAACGCGGTTTGTCCGTCCAAAAAAAGGTCCGAATTTCGGCCGGGGTTCGCCCAACGAGTGGGGATGCTCTTAGCCTGGATAAGCCTTCTATGGAACATTTTTGCCTATTTTTTAGAGACTTGAAAGAAGGCTTTATGGCATTGCAGATTTCCTAAACTATGGAGGTAAATTGCAGCTGGTTAAGTCTGTACTAACCCCCTCCCAATTTTTTATATGAGCTACTTGGAGGTGGCTGCTGCTATTAAAGACCAAGTAATTAAATACATGATACACTACCTCTGGAGAAAAAATATCGATGGTGTGCAAAATAAAGGACATGCTATAGTGGCTTGGAACAAGATTTGCAGGACAAAGAATCAAGGAGGATTGGGTGTCCTTAATCTTAATATTCAGAATACTGTCCTTCTGTTGAAAAATTTGTACAAGTTCTGTAATCATCATGACACTCCTTCATTACAACTCATTTGGAACACTTATTATAATAACAATGGAAAATTGCCTAGAAGGAGTATGGAAGGGTCTTTCTGGTGGAAATCCCATTTGAAGCTTGTTGATATTTACAATGGAATGGCAAGATGCACCGTGGGATCTGGTAATATAACATATTTCTGGCTTGATCTTTGCAATGGTGAGTGTTTGCAGCACAAGTTCCCTCATCTGCTGTATTTTGCAAAAATCTCAATCAACTCTGTCCAGTATTTTGTTCAGGCACAATACCTTTAGGATCACTTCCACTTACCTCTTTCCCAGTAAGCCTACTCTGATTTTTTAACATTGGAAGGAATCTATCAAGACACCTTGAATTCAATCCAACAAGGCCAACCTAATAAATGGAGCTATATCCGGGGAGCTGATAACTTCTCTACGAAAAAAGCCTATTTAGTTTTGATTAGCCACACACCTACTCCCCCACATTCCTCTTAGATCTGCGAATCATCATGCTAGCCAAAACACAAGTTTTTCTTCTAGTTGCTCCTGCTTGACACATTAAATACAAGGAATTTGCTGCGTAGAAAGTAGTTTTCACTCCCCTCATACAACTGTGCAACTTATGAATGCTCCTCTGGAGAAATACTCGCACACCTGTTTTGGGATTGTCCTTTTGCAGGCCTTTGTTGGAATTATATTTATCCTAATAGAACACTAAATTTGTTAGTATTTGAAGCCTTCTTGGATATCAAAATGAAGCTAAAGGTTCCATTTGCTATGGAAATTATCATTCTGGTAGCCTGGGGGATCTGGATATGTCGAAATAACAAGATTTTTAAAGATCAAAGACCAACTTTGGGGAGTTGGAAGGTTATCTTATCCCAAGAGTTTTGATGGGTGGATAAAAGATAAAAAATCATTACCAAAGTTTTAAAACCTGGATTAATTCACATTTAGATCATAGATAGCCTATTAGATTTTCCCTCGATGAGGTGGATACTTCATTTGTAACTTTGTAAATACCTTACTTTATAAATGAAAAATTGCAGTGGGGGATTTCCTCATTGTTCAACCTTCAAAGAAATTATATCATGCTCATGTCACCATGCCACCTTGCATTTGAGCATCATATAAAATCATTTTCATTTGGTTCTTACCCCATATGCATTTATATTGTATTGCTTGTATTTGCCTCTTAATAAATTGTAGTTGCTTGTTCATAAATTGCTTAATGCCCAAGTTGAGTTGTGGGCATATCTTTTACAACTCCTCCACCTTTCTTTGTCATCTCCTTATGATCCCACCATCTAACTATATGTGAGTCTTTGCCTTTCCATTGATATTTACATCTAGCTCATGTATGTTGGTATGGATCCACTTCTAGATCTACATGCTCCCATATATGTTCTCTATTGTTTTCACAATATTAAGCACGTGGAGCCTTATGGCCACCTTTTCTTGCATTGTGAGTAAAATCCATTCCCAAGCTTCCATATGCTTTGGTCTTGAATAAATGGTCATGTAATGATATGATTTGGCTATATGTTACTTAGTGGATCACACACACAAGCTTGGCCATTTTGTAATATTGCATGCTCATATATTTGTACCATATGTATTTATAGCTTCATTTCTCCTTTCTTTGCTTTTATTTCAAATTAGAATGCATGCATGGTATAGATGTCCACATGCAAATATAGATGTTTTCACAACTATAGAAGTGGAATTTAATACATGTGCATGGGCCATGCAAGCTTGCCACCTATCTCGCCATCCACCTTCCTCTCTTTGTTTTTTTGGATTTGTGATAATATTACATTGATTTGAATTCAAGCAAGTTTGATCAAAACCAATTGAACCATCCAGAGATATTGATGCGAGCTCCTGATGGGAGCTTCGTTGGGAGACCCCAAGAGTAAGGTTATGATGAGCACAACAGCAAGATTTCCCTCAATTGTGAAACCAAGGTTACCGAACTAGTAGGAGAAAGGAAACAACTTCCAAGGTGTTGCTAGCAACTTGGAACCTGCACAACACAAACTCAAGACTTTGCCCCAACTTACAGTGAAGTTTTCAATCTCACTGGTTTGCTAAAAACAGAGGATTAAATGTATAGTGTGGAAGATAGTAGTTGCTTGTAGAGGGTAAACGGTAACAGTAGATGATGTATCAATGATAAAGATTGGACCAGGGTCCACAGTTCACTGGAGGTGTTCTCCTTAAGATAGATAACATGTTAGGTGAACACATTACAGCGGGGCAATTGACAGATTGAGGAAGCATAACAATGCATAAATTAATCATCATGACTCCTATGAGATTTGATTGGACATTACAACAATATGCATAGACCGTAATCCAACTGCATCTATGACTAATAATCCACCTTCAGGTTATCATCCAAACCCCCTCCAGTATTAAGTTGCAAGCAACGGATAATTGCGTTAAGCAATGTGTGTAAAGTAAACAATACAATTGTTCTCATGGACAAAATATTGTTGTTTTCTCCCTACTAGCAAACACACATCTATAACCTCTGACATTTCTGTCACTTCCCCAGATTACTAGAGGCATGAACCTACTATCGAGCATAAATACTCCCTCTTGGAGTCACAAGCATCTACTTGGCCAAGATAGCTACTAGCAAAGGAGAGCATGCAAGATCACAAATAACACAGACATGATAGTATCAATAATTAATCTAACATAGTATCTGAATATCCAACGGATCCCTGCAAACACAACATATATGATTACAAATAGATGATCTTGATCATGAACGGATCTCACAAGATCTAAACATGGTAGCACAAAGGAGGAGAAAAAACCATCTAGCTACTGTATGGACCCATAGTCCAAGGGTGAAATACTCACGCATCACTCTGGAGGCTAGAATGGTGATGAAGAAGGCCTTCGGAATGATCTCTCCCCTCCGACAGGGTACCGGGAAGAGCTTCAGATCCCCCCGATCTAGGGAAGATGGTTGCGGAGGCTACGGACTGTTTCGTGGAGATTTGATCGGGTGCTTAGGGTTTATGCATCTGGGTGACTTTATAGGTGAAGAGGCGAGGCAGGGGGCATCCAGGGGTCCCACACCTGGTGGCGGCGCGCCCTCACCCTGGTCGCACGGTCCTAGGGTGTGTCCACCCCGTGGCCCCCCTTCAGCCGCCCTTCGGATTCTCTCCGGTAAAATATTGACTTTGGCTTTTGTCCCGTCCAATTCCGAGAATATTTTCTTACTAGCTTTTCTGAAACCAAAACAACAGAAAATAGGCAAATGGCACTACGGCATCTTGTTAATAGGTTAGTCCCAGAAAGTGTATAAAAACACCTCAAAGTATAGACAAAACATGACAAAGTTGATACTAAACAATCATGGAACATAAACAATTATAGATACATTTACGATGTATCAAGCATCCCCAAGCTTAACTCCTGCTCGTCCTCGAGTAGGTAAGTGATAAAAAGAATAATTTTTGAGGTGACATGCACCATAACAATCTTGATCAAACCATTTGCAAAGCATTGATAGATGGGATCAAAGTACTCTAAACATGAGCATGGAAGATTTAGTTCTAACAATAAGACATAGTAACTATGTTGCAACATGAAAAAGATACAAACAAAGATCATGAATAACAATGCATTGAAAGATGTTTGTTTGTTTCACATATAGAAAACATAGCATATGTGGTATTCAGCTTGTCCCTCATTGAGTAGCAAAATATAAATACATAGGACACCTTCAAAGTTCATAAGGGTGACTAGATACAAATAGTTCAAGAACAAGCAATATCAACATTATGAATCAATCAATAAGTTTTGGGACAATGCACATAGAACTAAGAATGACAACTATGCTCTCTTAATTGGTGCATAAAGATAGAAGGTGGAGACTCAATATAATAGTAGGAAGAAAGGCCCTTCATAGAGGAAAGCAGGAATTTCAAGTTTCATAAAGAGCTTCCAAAAATTATGGTACTTGTTAGCTTTCAACTCTCATTGCCCATATCATAAGCATCTTGAAGTGATTAAGGTTAAAGTGAAACAAATATGCAGTATATGCTTGACAAATTATAAGTTGGCAATCTCATGTCCCTTGAGTACGAGGGTCGTTCCTCATACTACTCAACTTTAGTCACAAGCAAGTTCTTGTCATGGTAAGTATATGTGTATCATAGAGAACCGCCAACGGGGAAACCTTTTCCCCATGACACAGGAGCTATCCCATATCAAAATGACAAGGCAACAGACAATGAGCATCTCATCAATCTTCTTATTTACCATGGGTATGGTGCTATATATATTTTTCTCTTTTTTTCTATATATTTTTTCTGAAGATGCTTCATGGATTTCTCACTATGGTGATGCTGCAAGTTTCCACCATGATTAGGCATGGCTTAGGATAGCCTCCGAGGTGTTTCTCTAACACATATATAATACTCCATGAAGTTACAAGATCCCCTTTTATTTCACACCGCCGACATCCGAAAACAAAAGATCATGATATCAACTGGGTAATATGTACAGGTGTTGAAAGTGTTCCCCATGACAGCATGGTTTTGCTAATTCCCAACTTATAAGTGCAAGCATATAAAATATAGATGACACAATGGTTCAAGCTTATTAGGTGCAAAAAGTAAAGTGTGCCATCAAGTTTGTAAGAGCTTTAATCACTAATTTTCTCATAACAAGTTTAATTTGTAAGATAGATAAAACAAGAATATACTTGGAATGGTGTAACACACCATGCATAGGAATTTATAGTGGACTCTTTGGAATAACTTGGTTTCTTAGGAGTTGGATGCATGAGTAGAGCTTACTCAGTACAAGTGAAGGCTAGCAAAAGACTGGGAGCGACCAACTAAGAGAGCAATAATGACCATACTCATACAGAGCGACAAAACATTATTAACTAAAGCATAAAGTGGTACCACAAGTCAAAAACTAAATGATCATAGAATCTAAGGTGACTGGTTCATAGTCATAACATGGTGTGAGCATGTGCCAAGTCAACCCAACCAAAGCATCAAAGGAGAATACCACAATATTATGCTTTTGTATTCTAAAACAACGCATGATTCTTTCAATGCATATTAAGCAATCTCAATTGTTTGGAACAAGTCATGCTACAGCAATAATCACTAAGCATAAGGTCAAAGCAACATCTACCATGACATGATAAAGTCTAAGCCACAGTCAAAACAAGCTTCCTTTTGTACCACTATAAGCATGAAACTCTCTATTCTTTACCAACACCAATCAACTTATTTGAAACAAAAGAGCGAATGCGGGGGTCCAACTACTTTTTTCAGCAAACTAAAAAAACGAAAACTAAGACGCTCCAAGAACAACACAACAGTGCATGAAACAATAAAAACGAAGTGTCTATAAAAAGACGTGAGATTTTTATTGATGAAAAGGGGATGCCTTGGGCATCCCCAAGCTCTGACGCCTGTACCTCTTGAATATTTCTTGGATTGACATTGGGTGGCATTACCAAGCTTGAGCTTTTGTCCATTCTTCATCTCATTACATCATTCTTCCCCTACACTTGAAAATTTCCTTCATACAAAATTTTATACAATCTCCATTAGCAACATTAGTGTATTCAAGATAATAAGCCTTTGGTTTAGTTTCAACACAAGGAAAACTTCTATGTGAACACAAGATACTGTAGCAATTATTTTTAAAAGCTCAAGTGATCAAGGAGAACTCAAAAAGAAACCGATTAAGAGGCAAATGAAAATAATGAAAGAAATCTGTCAAAACAGACCAGCAGGTAAAATCCGATTTTTTCGAAGACCTTCTATTGCTAAAATCGAAAAGTGTTGAACTAATAAAAGTTATATAACAACCTGGGGCATAAGCTCAGAAAATTACAGCTCAATTCGACATATAGAGATTTTACACGAATTTTTACATTGAAATACAAAAATCTGTTTCGGGACAGCAACTTCCCCATTTCTTACTTCTCTCTCATTAGAGGTTATTCTTGGCACAAAAACCACACACAAAGGATAAGAAGAGGTTAATACAGAAGTAATAACTTCCAAGACTCAATAAAACTATTGGGTTATCTCCCAAGAAGTATTTTTTCTTTAACGCCTTTAAGTTAGGCACATGAAGCAAGAATCTAGTATTTTCAAATGAAGAAGCATTAACATCAAATTTTGCTTTAATAGGAGGATCAAATGGTAAATTCTCTCTTCTTATAGGGAAGTGGTCTATACCTTTCTTGAATGGGAATTGATATTTAATGGTGTCTTCTTTCATATCAATAATGGCACCACCAGTTCTAAGAAAAGGTCTTCCCAAAGTAATATGACAAGAAGCATTGTATTCAACATCCAAAACATAGAAATCAACATGGATATAGGCATTGTTAACCATAATAAGAACATCATTAATACTCCCCATAAGTTTTTTTTAGCATTATCATTAAATAGGATATCTAAATAATAATCTTCCAAAGATGGCAAATCAAGCATTTCATAAATCTTTCTAGGCATAATAAGAAAAAAGGTGACAAAGATTACATAAAATAAGAAAAAAATAGAGTTCTATCGATTCCACCACTTTGATGTCACCCGTCCCGTGTGGTTTTGTTAGTCCAATGGTTGGATCATCTTTTCCTCGAATGGAAAAAGTGATGATTGAGCCTATAAGGATTTTTTTGAACGGATAAGGAATAAAGATTATAAGATCATTACACAAATTTGTTAATCGTAGAAATGTTTTTAAAAAAAGATATACAAGGGCTACTGCCTAATGGGCAGCTTGCAACTTAGGTTGCACTTTTTTCGTTTGGAAATAAGCGTCGCAGATATATTTAGATACACATGTAGCTGCACAGTAAAACATGGGTAAATACATGCGTATCTAAAAAAATCTATGACACTTATCTCCGAGCGGCGGAAGTAGTAAACTATAGGATTTTCACTTAGTTTGTGGTTGGGGAACTACTATATACTAGGTGGGCATGCGGGTTTCGCCTCACCGCCTATATCGCGTTAGATATTGCGACCGAACAACGAGTTTTTCGTCACGTCCTTATTTCTCTTTTATGTCCAGTTCTTTCAATATACTAACATTGCGTACATGATTAATTGGTGAAGTGTTGTTAGCACTTAGGCCCAATCTTATTATTAGAATATAAATGGATATTTTTAGGTTAAAAATAAATAAATGTTTATTTCATTTCTCTAAGCATATGATTTCTCTAACCAATAAATTAACACATGAAGGATCCGTGATACAAAATTCAAAAACAATTATGTCCATATCTGTAGTAATTTTTACAAATTGAGAAAGAAGAAGAAGAAGAAAGAGAGTTTGGAAGAAGAAAATGATATCTCAACCCAGGGTGGATTCTGCACTCACCATATTCACAACAACGTCTACTCAGGACGTCTGCTTGTTTCTCACAAGTTGAAGGAGAAGAGAGAGCTGAGAGTAGAGGAGAGGAGCAGATGAGAGGGGTGGACGACCTGAGGAGGAAGCACCTTTCCTCGTCTCTAGGCAAGGATGGGCGGGAAGGTTTAGGCGGAGTGACCCGCCCAGGCGCCTTCCTCTCCCACGCAGCGATGCCCCAAAGTCGATGTCCTCACGCCTTCTCTACAGGCTCAACTCCATGCCAAAGACCTTGCCTCGAGATGCGTTTCCAAACCTCCTGCCTGACCAGTGCCTCTTGCAGCGCCTCATCACCGTCGACTCGTCCTCCTGCGTGACACCTCCGCCTGGAGCAACGATTCCATGCACCCCTACTCGCACATGGCCACACGGTGGTTGAGATGAGGCCGGGGAAGGTAGCCTAAAGGAGTTGCAGCTGAACGGGCTTAGTCTGGTAGCAGTCGGAGAATCATAGACGGCAGCCGAAAACCCTAGTCTGAACCTCTCAAGAAAGACGAATAGAGAGGGTCAACTCCACAGAAAATTGCTTTAGAGCACGGGCTCCATGGAGCCATTTTTACAATTCATCAAATATTTTAAAAAAATACCTACGTGTAGCTAACAGTATAAAATACACGTATGCAAAATTTTAATGTAAAATAACTTATATTTGGGCACAACAAAAGAGACAAATATGACAAATTTTAGAAAGAAGGAGGCCCATTCAAAATTGCACTAATCTAAATTTATTTATTTTTTAGGAGACCAAAATACAAAGTATTTTCACATAAGATTTTGTAGGCGTGTATGATAAATCATTATTTGTATCCTAATATTTTTACTGAAACTTTTTAAATCTTTAAATTTTATTTTTTTAACAACTTCTCCATAGAGCCTGTCGAGGCCCACACTCCATATACACATGATGTACAAGTGCCTTCATTGCTCATGCATGTGACCAAGATTAAGCTATTTTCTCACAAGTTGAAGGAAACGAGAGAGCTGAGAGTGGAGGAGAGGAGCAGATGAGAGGGGTGGACGACCTGAGAAGGAAGCACATTTCCTCGTCTCTAGGCAAGGATGAGCGGGAAGGTTTAGGCGGAGTGACCCGCCCAGGCGCCTCCCTCTCCCATGCAGCGATGCCCCAAAGTCGATGTCCTCACGCCTTCTCTGCAGGCTCAACTCCATGCCAAAGACCCTGCCTCGAGATGCGTTTCCAAACCTCCTGCCTGACCAGTGCCTCTTGCAGCGCCTCATCACCGTCGACTCGTCCTCCTGCATGACACCACCGCCTAGAGCAACGATTTCGTGCACCCCTACTCGCACATGGCCACACGGTGGTCGAGATGAGGCTGGGGGAGGCAGCCTAAAGGAGCTGCAGCTGAACGGGCTTAGTCTGGTAGCAGTCGGAGAATCATAGGCGGCAGGCGGAAATCCTAGCCCGAACCTCTTAAGAAAGACGAATAGAGAGGGTCAACTCCACAGAAAATTGCTTTAGAGCACGGGCTCCACGGAGCCCTTCTTTTACAATTCTTCAAATATTTTTAAAAAATACTTACGTGTAGTCAACAGTATGAAATACACGTATGCAAAAATTTAATGGAAAATAACTTATATTTAGGCATAACAAAAGAGACAAATATGACAAATTTTAGAAAGAAGGAGGCCCATTCAAAATTGCACTAATCTAAATTTATTTCTTTTTTAGGAGACCAGAATACAAAGTATTTTCATATAAGATTTATTAGGCGTGTATTATAAATTATTATTTGTATCCTAATATTTTTCATGAAACTTTTTAAATCTTTAAATTTGATGTTTTTAACAACTTCTCCATAGAGCCTGTGAAGACCTACACTCCATATACACATGATGTACAAGTGCCTTTATTGCTCTGCACGTGACCAAGATTAAGCTATAGTATAATGTTAGAGAAAACATGCTACTAGTGTTATATAAACTGACCGTACAACTATATAAGAGTTTTTCGAAAAAAGAAACTATATAACAGTTTTTTTTTAAAATTTGGGTGTATATTTATACACCCTTGCCCCATGGAGGATCCGTCCATGTTTGGAGGTATGTTTGTTCCACTCGAATATGCATGTTTACAGACATTTCAAGCTTAAACATGTTTTGGGCCGTGTCACCGGTAGGGTCAGAGACCAGGATATCATTCTCCTTTGCACCTTAAAAATATTTTCTTTTTCGGCGATTGTTGTTTCAATTTCAGCCCAGAATGCACTATCCATCTACAAGTCCCAGTAAAAAGATTTTGTAATTTTCGCAAGAAGCTCATGAATCTGCGCAGCAAGATGGGGTACATGGAATCTCCACCGCTTGTCCAGCCTACACTCTACAGTGTACTCCCTGCTCCGTATAACCACGCAATACGGCGTGGAACAGCCAGCAACAGAGCGCCAGGGATGGGAGCTCGTATCGCCCATCAGGCCAGCTTAAAATCCCTACCTCCTCATCCTTCTCCGGTAGCCATTGTGTCCCCTCCGACCTCCGCCACACAAGGATTCGTCAGGGAAGACGTCGTCAGAGTCGTGGCCTTGCTCTGCCTCTGACCTCCTGCCTTGTCGCTGCGCCTCGCTACCGACATGAGGTTGCCAATCTGAATGCTGCTGCTAGGGGATGCCGGAGATGCTACCGATGACGGCTTTGCTATATATAGCGTCCGGTGTTGCTATCACAATTTAGTGTATGTCTTTGCTACCAGCGTTTTGCTAACTTATCATATTATTTTTGCTATGTATTGACATTTTTTTTGCTAATTTCGCACAATTCATTTTTGCTACAACCACTCTATGGTTTTGCTACGAGGTCTTTGGCGAGTCTCCGGCGATGTCACCTTTGCTACATTAGAAAAAACATGTTGCTACACCCGTTTTGTGGTTTTGCTACAATAGCGTAAAATTTTTGCTACACAATCTTCGACGAGGTTGGATCTGTTGTATTAGCATTACTTTTTGCTATGAGGTCTCCGACGAGGTCTAGTCTGTCTTTTTTTAGACCGAACCATTTTCTACTATATGTAGCAAAAGCGAAACTATCTGTAACATGGGGCAAATATAGAGAAAGCGGAACGAAAGACGGGGAAAAAGAGGTATAGACCATTGATATGATTGGATCGGACGGCTAGGGACGTGGGATGGAAGTTTCCATCCGGGAACGCGTCCTTGTTGTTTCCGCCCGACCTTGATGCTTAGATGGATTGATACATCAAAATGCACTATCCATCTACAAGTCCCAGTAAAAACATTCTGTAATTTCCGCAAGAAGCCCATGAATCTGGTGCAGCAAGATGGGTACATCACATGGAATCTCAAACGCATGTCCTTCCCACACTCTACAGTGTACTCCGTATAACCACACCGCGCAATACGGCGTGCAGCAGCCAGCAACAGAGCGCCAGGCATGGGAGCTGGTATCGCCCAGGCCCAGGTGACACCGTCACATGGCGAGCACGGCCGCTGCCATCTCCCCATCCCCACTCCCACACTGTTACCAGTCTGCACGCTTCCACAGTACAGATCCCATGTCACCGCAACCCTCGCAAAATTACAAACGAACCTAGTATGTCATTTTTGTCCGACTCCACCTTTTTACCGGGGATTTTACAGTACAATAAAAAGTTTTCTGAAACTAATCCCCAAAAGAACCAAAGAGAGGGGAGAATAAACGGAGGAGGGGATAAAATGAAAGAGGAAAAAAAAAGGTGGGAAAAGCTGGTGGGAGGGAGGTAAAGAAAAGGGCCGCTGCCCTGCCCTCCCCTGACAATATGCTGCGCCACCCTGCGAAACAGCACGTTCCGTGTTGGATCAATCATGGAGCGCTGACATGTGGGGTAGCTCCAAAGTGGGCCTGCGCTTCGTTATTAGCCGGTTTTGCGTCGGCTCACTGTTGGGTTTTCTTTGCAGCCACGTGCTTGCAACCGCTTCGATTTGGTTTAGATCAAATTCAAAGTAATCTGATGTAATTTGGAGAATTTGAATGCTTGGAACATTTTGTATGTTGGTTGTTGTATTCGTAAGATTAGAATGTAACTTTAAAAGTATTTCTCATACCTTGTACTGAAATCTCTGTATTTTCTTTATTTTCGTATAGTCTCAAACACTACCCGATTTAAAATTATGCATTGCTAATCCATATATTTTCATAAGAGGACATGCGACTCTAATCATGTAAACTTTCATGTGTTTGGAAAATAATAATAAATATATATATCAAAAAAGCCATTTGTGTATCCTTCAAATTTGTTATTCTCCTAGTTTACAAGAGGTTTGATATACCTTTAGCCAAACTTTTAAATATTAGTACTGCCTTAGAAACTCAAAAACCATATGTATGTATTTTTCATGTATTTTTTTTAGGAGTTATAGTTTGGATGGTGGTAGTTAGAGTTGATGGTTGGACGATTTGATATTAGTTTCGAGAAATTGACACGAGGGAAGAGTGGACTTCATAGCATGGTTGCCATGAGGTGGAAGAGGATCGACCGATCTATGCAACAAAATGGGTCGACGAGCAAGGTCAAATGGCAATAACCGAGTAGATGTGCTAATGTGTCGGCAAATCATAGGAAAAAGTGTGGGATGCCGATATACGAGGAACTTAGGAGTTACGCGACAAATTAGATAAATTTGGAGGGAGAGATGAGGGTTATGGTATGGAACTTTTTAATTTATGGCATTTTAATAATTGAAATCCTTCAAATAAAATTCCAAACAGAGAGTTTGATTCATATGATTGAGGCCTCATTTGACTAGTTGTATTTTCAAAAGATCCGAGTAGCGTTGAAATCCTATGGAAAATTATCCCTGGAAGCCGTTTGATTTATAATATTATATCCCATATCAAACACCGATTGGAATTTTGTAGCTATAGGTCATACCTAACAAAAAAATCCATTCACCACATTCAAAGAGAGATCGTGTTCCATAAGATTCATTAGACATGACATCCTAATGTTGTATGTTTCATATTCATATACTTCTCCTATCCATAAATCAACCTTGAATCCTATAGAATTTCTCCCCTAAGTCATGCATCTGCTCAAAACTCTTGAAAATGTTATTTCAATTTTGAGATGTGATCAGATATACGAAATCATGTAAGATTTAAATTTCATAGTGTAATATGATATTTTCCCATTTATGTGTTTTCATAATCAATGAATATAAGGAACCACAACTTCTGTGGATGGAAAAGACTTGTTGGTTCGAATTAATTACATAGGATTTATGGATGATTTGGATCCTTAAGTAGTCTGCCTACGGTAGTCGTTTGATCTGTAGGGTTGATATCCTATTTCTTTGTACTCTAATTTGGAGAAAAATATCTACTTTTATACCCTAATCTTGTGTTAGATTGATTTTCGTTTTCACACGCATCAAACACGCTTTGAACAAATTCTTTTTGTTTCTTAAACCAGTAGAATTCAAGAGGACATACCATTCTAATCACCCGTCTATTCTATTCCGACATTTCGAGAATCCAGCGAATAATAAAGCCCTAAGGTTTAGAAAACATTATAATTTGATAAAACTGGTTATATCCCTTTGATCCGTAGTAATTTCATAAGATTTTTGAAAGATGTCATAGTTATGAACTTTTCTTATATAATGTCTTTGTATCAAAGAAATGTCCTTACCCAAATTCCTATAGATTGAATTGCTGAACATCCACCAAAACCCTTATAATACATGTAATATTGATGTATTTTAATTTTATCTATTTTAGACACATAAACCTGTGAAAAATCTACTCCCTCCATGCAAAAATAACTTACTTAGATTTATTTAGATTCGAATATACGTATACATATTTTTGTGTATAGATATATTTATATTTTAAAAAACTCAAATCAGTTATTTCTAGATGGAGGGAACATTACTATGTTTCTCGATAATCCAAACATGCCCTTTACCTACTTAGAGCAAGTATAATAGATCTGAGTCAGCAGGCTATAAGCCATTTTATATTAACAAAAACACAGCTGGAAGAAAGAGAAAGGACGAGAGAGAAGGAAGCCGGCGCTTCACTAGTAGCCGGGCTAAAGCACAGAAATCAAAACGTTCTGCATGCAGCCCATGCGTAGGCGCTTAGCCGGCTACTCGGCTTTTCCGTGTCTTGCATGCAATCCTAGTAGCATGCAAATATTTAGTATTTAAATATTGAATAGAGCTAACTTAGTAGCCAGCTTATTGTATGAGCATGTATATATATTGTCCTTGCTCTTACCAGTACTACTTTGCAGGCAATTTACCAGAGAAATTATTACCGGTACTCAGAGTGGTGGGGCTCTACTCTGCAGCTAATTTTACCAGGGAGCATTTACCCTTGTGGGTCCCAGGTGTCATGGAGGAGCCATGCCCCTCAACTGTGTGACTCGAGCCCTACTCATCCCTAGCTAGACCAACCAGATAGAGAGAGAAAAAACCAGGACGCCGATGTGACCTCTCAGTGTCCATCTCCCTTCTCTCTCCTCCCTGCTATCTCACCCCCACAAGGAACCCCCTCTGCGAACTCTTTCTCTAGAGCTCCGAGCTACAGCTGCTACACGCTCTCCCACGCAGCACAGCATAGGCCTGCCACTCTACCGCCCAGGCGCCCAGCCATACGGCTACTCGCTGTGTCACCCAGCCGGCAGCGCGAGTGCTCGCAAAGCAGAGCCCGAGAAACCAACCAAGAACTCATCCACCATTAAGGCACACTTCACTGCGCACCAGTAGCAGCAGCAGCTGCGGCACGCGAGCTTCTTCGCTCTCCGTATACTACTCCGGTGCTCTCCTCTCCCCACATCTCTCCTCCTGTAAATGTCACTGCTGCCCGCACGGTGATTCAGAAGCTTGGCACCGGCGGCCATGGCGACGACCTCGACGGCGGCAGCGGCTCTCATTGCCTTCTCCCTCCTCGTCGCCGGCGCCGTCGCGGACGACGGTCGGTTCTCTTCTTTATTATTTCCGTTCTTCCGAGCTTGCTCGGTTTGTGTTCCGGGGAGCAGAGATTCGATCGGGGGTTGGGTTGGTTCGTTAGGATTAGTATTTTATTAGCGCCGCAAGTACGCGCTTTTGGGACGCATATGGAGATCCTCCGGTGCTTCGGCTGCATTTTTATATTGCCGTAACCCTGGTCTAATAGTTTACTAATCCTGGTGAGTAAACTATTTTGCCCCCTCTTCCCTTCACTTTTCCTTATCCGTGGTGACAGTTCTTCATACTATTTTGGAGGAGTCACTGCATAGTTCACCAGGTGTTTCAAAATGGACATGTTTTTCCTGATTTACTCTGTTCTGTCTTACTCCGCATCTTACTTCTTTTGCTCATCGGAGGAACTGCTGTTGATACAAAGAAGTAGTTTGAACATTAAGTTTTAGCATTCTTGATTCTTATCCAAACTTGCAAGCTTTCATTTTCTTTACCCTTTTATGCCTGTCATAATGGTTCTTCCCCAATCTGATGAGCACAATGCTGCTAACTGTCAGGGTTTGTCTTAGTTCCCCAAACCTCTTGCTTTACCACTGCTTTGTTTTACGCGCTTTCCAAGTTCCATGGTTCTTGAACTCGATGAGGTTTCTTGCCTTGACGACTAAGACTGATCGTTGCTGGAGGCCATCTTGGGCAACTCATTTTTTATTGTTTTTTGGCGGTTAAAAAAATCATCTCTTCAGATCCCATAACCGATCTTAAATCTATTTTATCTTGTTATCATGTGGCTGGGGTTTACATCACATCACATCCTACAGGGGCGACGTTGCTGGAGGTGAAGAAGTCATTCCGCAACGTCGGCAACGTGCTGTACGACTGGTCCGGCAACGACTACTGCTCCTGGCGCGGCGTCCTCTGCGACAACGTCACCTTCGCCGTCGCCGCGCTGTAAGATGGAGACTGCCTTGCCGCCTCCATTATTGCTTGCTCCTCCTTTCCCTCTCCACCACCGCAATGTCTCTGGTCGCTAACGCAGCGTTGATGCAGCAACCTCTCCGGGCTCAACCTCGAGGGCGAGATCTCTCCGGCCGTCGGCAGCTTGAAGAGCCTCGTCTCCATGTAAGGATGATATGCCTGCCTGGCCTCTCTGTAGCTTTCCCTGTTCTTGCCTTGCATTATGACTCTGCAAGTTCTGGGCATGTGCGTGCAGTGATTTGAAGTCGAATGGGCTCACAGGCCAGATCCCTGACGAGATTGGCGATTGTTCGTCGATGGAAACACTGTGAGTGGACTCAACATGATGTTGTGTAGGTTTGGAAGACTATTCATGACTTAACATTTGCTCATGATTTAGGGATTTGTCCTTCAACAACTTGGATGGCGACATACCATTCTCCGTATCGAAGCTGAAGCACCTTGAAACCTTGTAGGGCCTCTTCTTGCTCAAATGCATTTACTAAGCAGCAGGTCCTTCGGAAGCTAGAAGTGACCACTTATGGTGTATGTGCTTTTCTAGGATATTGAAGAACAACCAGCTGGTTGGCGCGATCCCGTCGACACTATCACAGCTCCCGAATTTGAAGATATTGTAAGTTATAGCTTGATTCTGATGTTGTTTGTGGACCTATTTGAAGTGTTGTCAGACTTGCTAATGTGATATGTGCACCTCAGGGATTTGGCTCAAAACAAACTGAGTGGCGAGATACCAAGACTAATCTATTGGAATGAGGTTCTGCAATACTTGTAAGTCATTCTTGAATCTGTGTCCTATTTATAGATTGGTAGTACTAGTGCTACTTCTACAGTTCCATTATTAGTGTGTTTATTGCACTTGCATCATCATTATACAAAGACACCACCATTTTAAGCACATACTAGAGCAGTTTTAAAATGCTCTACCCCTTTTATTCTTCTGGCTTAACTGACTTGATCGTGCTTAGGGGACTGCGTGGCAACCATTTAGAAGGAAGCCTCTCCCCAGATATGTGCCAGTTGACCGGCCTTTGGTACTTGTAAGTATGCTTCTCACCAATCTAGCACGGTTGCACCACATTTTGCTTTGCACGCCCTATCTGGCGCTAATTTTATATTCACCTGCCAGTGATGTGAAGAACAATAGCCTAACTGGGGAGATACCAGACACCATTGGGAACTGTACGAGTTTTCAGGTCTTGTACGTATTTACGTTCTTACCCTTCTCTGACTTGATATTTTTTTTTTACCTGTGAGGTTTTCCTAACATCTTGAAATGGTTAGGGATTTGTCTTACAATCAATTGACCGGATCAATCCCCTTCAACATTGGTTTCCTTCAAGTTGCTACACTGTATGTGGTGGTTATTTCAAATGCGAATAATCTTCATAAATTTCATGCTTAACAGAGCTAGTACTAATCTGCAAAATTATGCATATTATCTGTATCAGGTCCTTGCAAGGGAACAGGTTCACTGGTCCTATTCCATCAGTTATTGGCCTCATGCAGGCACTTGCTGTACTGTAAGTCCTACAACGAGCTCCATATGTTCCAGTTTATAGTCTCATCAATAAAGGAAAACTTGCCTTTTTCTGTTGGTGCAAGATATATAATTGATATGACCTTTAATCATTCCAGAGACCTGAGTTACAACCAATTATCGGGGCCTATACCATCAATACTTGGAAACTTGACATACACTGAGAAACTGTAAGGTTCCTTTGTCTCTGCTTAAGAATCTGGGTAGTCAGTTTAGTTCCATGATAGTTTCCTGTAAGAATATTTCTAAGTCAATAATATCATATATCTTGGGCTTGTAGATACATGCAAGGCAACAGATTAACAGGGACGATACCGCCAGAGCTTGGCAATATGTCAACGCTTCATTACCTGTAAGTGGCAACATTTCTATCTTCTTTACATACTCAAATTCAGGTTATCTGGATTCTGTTTTGTTGACAAATATCTAATTTCAGAGAACTAAATGATAATCAACTTACGGGGTTCATTCCGCCAGAGCTGGGAAAACTTACAGGCTTGTATGACTTGTGAGTCTTTTATAGCCACCCTTGAATATCTGTTATGGTTTTTCTGAATGTGGTAGTCAGACAAGCAGTTTAATTTACTCTTGTTTCACAGGAACCTTGCAAACAATAGCCTAGAAGGACCAATTCCCAACAATATAAGTTCTTGTGTGAATCTCAATAGCTTGTAAGAGAAATTTTCTGTTATTTTTTTGAGGCACTTGCAGTTCCGGGAGTACATATCTAATGTGTTGATTTATCATTACAGCAATGCTTACGGCAACAAGTTAAATGGGACCATTCCTCGTTCATTGTCTAAACTTGAGAGCATGACCTCTTTGTAAGTTGTGGTTCTATAATGGATTTTATCCTTAATTTTTGCTATGATGAATTCGAATAAGCTGTGCCGATTGTACTTTACATATTGATCTGCTACCTTGTTCGCTTGTTCATTACTAACATGTATTCATCTGTTTATTCAGGAATCTGTCTTCAAATTCTTTGAGTGGTCATATACCTATCGAGCTATCAAGAATCAACAATTTGGACATCTTGTAAGTCCAATTGTCTTGTTAGTTCTTGTGAATATTCTTTTTATGCCATGACATCTATAATGAATATGCATGTATCAGGGATTTATCCTGTAACATGATTACTGGTCCGATTCCATCAGCCATAGGCAGTTTGGAGCATCTATTGAGACTGTAAGTCTTATCATTATGATTTTAATTTTATTTCCAGCATCATGTGATGATATTCTGCTCACCCGCATAAAAAATGTGTTAATATTTGGAACTTTTTCTCTAGTAACCTGAGCAAGAATGGTCTTAACGGGTTCATCCCTGCGGAGTTCGGGAACTTGAGGAGTATCATGGAGATGTAAGTACCTCCTCATCTAATCATGAATCCTTTCAATAATTAATTCCTTGAATGCTATGTTGAGCTACATGTGTGTTATTCCAGTGACTTGTCCAATAACCATCTTGGTGGCCTGATTCCTCAAGAACTTGGAATGTTGCAAAATCTGATGTTGCTGTGAGTTATATCTTTTCCTGTCACATAGTTTTACTTAATCTGTAAGTTTGGTAGAAGATTCAGTAGGTAGTCTTCAATTGATTATTGATTCATCTCTTTTATTTGCCCTTTCAGAAAACTGGAAAATAACAATATAACTGGGGATGTCTCTTCACTGATGAACTGCTTCAGCCTAAATATTTTGTAAGTTACCAAAGAAGTTTTGAACACGTGGCTGTTTGGTTTTGCTGACATTGTTTTCTTGTGTCACTGAACAGAAATATGTCATACAATAATCTGGCTGGTGTTGTCCCTACTGACAACAACTTTTCACGGTTTTCGCCTGACAGGTAGTGTGCTCTATCATTTCATCCTTACAATCAGATTTGGAAACAGTAGTTTGAAACTCTGTCCCTTTCTTCAGCTTCTTGGGTAATCCTGGACTCTGTGGATATTGGGTTGGCTCATGCCGTTCCTCCAGCCACCAAGAGAAACGTAAAAATAGCATTTCCATATAAACTCCTTCCAAGTATGAACACTTTGTCCATTTCTAATATACTAACACTGTGCACTGAATTTTCTATGCAGCACCAATCTCAAAGGCTGCAATACTAGGAATTGCCGTGGGTGGGCTTGTTATCCTCCTGATGATTTTAGTAGCTGTTTGCAGACCACATAGTCCTCCTGTTTTCAAAGATGACTCTGTAAGCAAACCAGGTAATACATCTACAGATGTTCTGAACCTATTGTTTCAGTACTACAGATGTTCTGAACCTATTGTTTCAGTAGATCTGTTGTTTACCTTATTGGCAAGTTTTATGTTGCCATACAAGTCTATGTCTAGGTAATTACTATATATCCTGTGGGCATACCCTGACTGCCCACTCATTGCTTATAGTTGATCCCTGAACACTATTGGTATCGTTGTAATAAATCTGCATGTTGTTACAGTGAGCAATGTCCCCCCCAAGCTAGTGATACTTAATATGAACATGGCGCTTCATGTATATGAAGACATAATGCGGATGACTGAGAACTTGAGTGAGAAATACATCATTGGGTATGGGGCGTCGAGCACAGTTTACAAATGTGTTCTGAAGAACTGCAGACCGGTGGCAATAAAAAAGCTGTATGCCCAGTACCCACAAAGCCTGAAGCAATTCCAGACTGAGCTTGAGACCGTTGGCAGTATCAAACACCGGAATTTAGTCAGCCTTCAAGGATACTCCCTATCGCCTGTTGGGAATCTTCTCTTCTACGAGTACATGGAAAATGGCAGCCTCTGGGATGTTTTACATGGTAAGTGCACTCTGCTAACTCATGAACACAGTTTTTTGTATGCCAAGACTAGTCAAGTGCCAGTGATCAATAGCTAGAACTTCCTACATTGTTTTGATTTCGATAGTCTTTTTCTGTTCGTCTTAGTCAGAATAGCGCTCAAAATAGTTGATGTTTTCTCACAATTGTAGTGCTGCTTACTTATTGATTCTAGACAGTTTGATTGAACTATTACTATGCCATAACACAATGTTTTTTTAATTCTAGAAGGTACGTCCAAGAAGAAGAAGCTTGATTGGGAGACTCGCCTTCGGATTGCTCTTGGTGCTGCTCAGGGCCTCGCTTACCTGCACCACGACTGCAGTCCGCGAATAATCCACCGGGATGTGAAATCAAAGAACATTCTCCTCGACAAAGATTACGAGTCGCACCTTACAGACTTTGGCATCGCCAAGAGTCTGTGTGTTACAAAGGCTCACACGTCAACCTATGTCATGGGCACTATTGGATACATCGATCCTGAGTACGCGCGCACCTCCCGTCTCAATGAGAAGTCTGATGTCTACAGCTATGGCATCGTTCTGCTTGAGCTGCTGACCGGCAAAAAGCCTGTGGACAATGAGTGCAATCTCCATCACTCGGTAAGCCATCTTTCGCTCTCTTGAAGTTCCTCGGCTTAACATGTCGTTCTCTTCAGCCTATTTTGCTTAGGATTCTGGTAGTTGCCAAATAATTGCTGCGTGATCCACATTAGGCTTATGTTCCTCCGAGGGGACCAGCAGACATGAAACCTATAATTGTGAGTAGATCTATCTGCACTTTGGAACTGTGGTGGTGTGGACTGACCCATTGCATATGGCCATTGAAAGCTCCATTATAAGCTGCAGTGCTCCGTGCCCCTCCTAAAAGCCTGCCATTTTTGTCCCCCAGCTGTCAATCATGTAGACGGAAAGCTACAAATTGCACTGTCACTCAAAATATCGCCAGCTTATCGTTTTGCCTCCTAACATTTGGCGTTTAACTTTGCTTGCCTCTGATTCAGACCATAATGTATAAAAGCTACTGCACTGCAAGGAAAAGCAGATTTGACAATCTGTGCTGTGTTTGCAAATGCAGATCCTGTCGAAGACGGCGACCAACGCGGTGATGGAGACGGTGGACCCCGACATCTCGGACACGTGCCAGGACCTCGCGGAGGTGAAGAAGGTCTTCCAGCTGGCGCTCCTCTGCGCCAAGAGGCAGCCGTCCGACCGTCCGACGATGCACGAGGTGGTGCGCGTCCTGGACTGCCTGGTGCACCCCGACCCGCCACCGAAGGCCTCCCAGCCGCTGTCCTCGCCCCAGACGCCGAGCTACGCCAACGAGTACGTCAGCCTCCGGGGCACCACCGTGCTGTCGTGCGCCAACTCGTCGAGCACCTCGGACGCGGAGCTGTTTCTCAAGTTCGGCGAGGCCATCTCCCACAACACGGAGTAGAGCAGCAGCAGGCGTCCGCCGACCTGGGGACTTGGTGGGGGCGGGTAGTCAGTGGAGTAGTAGTAGCAGGAGCTGTGTATGTAGCTCACATTTTGTCTAAATATGTCCTTGGGTGCCTGAAGGAGATTAACCGAGAAAGAAACGACTCTGAATCTGGTGGCGCTCTTCCCTGTACAAAAAAAGCCATCTAGCTTCTCTATCCCCCTTTTATCTCTAACCTAGTACGGAGTAGGTGTGTAATGGATCTTTTGTCGGCCTTTCGTGGACTGATGATGATGTGAGTTTCGTAGTCTCTGATCTGGTGATCTTGTTTGGAAGATGGATAAATCAGCAGGGGTGACTTCTCTGCTCCCAGTTTGTGCGTGTGGCAATGCCATTGCTGTTTCTTTTAGAGAATCTGGTGATCTTGATGAGATAAACCAAATCCAGTTGAGCCGAGCTCCTGGCATCGCGGCGTGGCTGTATCGTGCAGGTGTCGCGGTGCAAATGATGTGAAGCTGCTGGGGCCGGATGGTGGTGGAGATGAGATTGGGTTATTGCAACTTGCAATGCCATCGGCGTACTCGCTGGGAGGTGTCCGGACTTGCCTGTCTGTCCTGTGAATCTCTGATGATTGACGGAGGGAGTGGGGGCCAAAGTGAGCGGTGCCGGTGCGATCCTCGTGAGCGCGGGTACTGAAACTGAACCAGACTGGGGCCCTGGGCGTGTGGGGATTCAATTTGAGTGGAGTGGAGGGGGGATCAGGTCGCCATGGTAGGGCAAGGTGGAGCAGCAATAATAAGTCGATAATGGTACTAGTAGGATGTGAATTGCATATAAATCACATGAGCTATTCAACTTTGCAATTCCTATACGAGGAGAAAATATCCTGTGAAAACCATGTGGAAGTCATGTTTAAAAATTTTCAAATCTTTCTTACAGGCAAATATGTTTGCCGGGGTGGAGTTGTATAAACACGTGCCGTAGTAAAAAAAATTCAAGTTCAAACACGAAATGACTTATGAGGTACTATAAAAAGTCCGGCGATGCATTCTGTAAACACATCAAATTCAGGATCAAACCAGAGAATATTTAGGAGGTATAATCGAGTACTGTTGATAAATATAAATGTTGCTGAATTTGTTTTTTACACACCCCAACAAAAAATGAATGAGGTTGGACTAGAATTTCTTTTGAATGTTTCGAGAACATCACTGTCTTGATATATGGTACTCCCTCTGTACCAAAATATAAGACGTTTTAGCACACTAGGGAGTATTTTTGTTTAGAATTATTATTTAGACTTCTAGACATGATTCCACAAAGTTATCAACTCAGAGGCCTAGTTGATCCAATATATAGGAAGAAAAACGTGCTTGGACAAAATATGAACTCCACTGCCTCGCGCAACATTACCAGAGAATTAAACAAAGCCACAAGGCAGATTGGCATAATGCAAAGAAGGCGCATATCAGGAAATTCTGGATCAAAAGCTTTGCAGCCTATAAGGTAGAGCATACTTACTTTCTCAGTTATATGATCTCTCACCATGTATCAAGGAGGACAATCTGTACAAAAGCACCACTGAACCTTGGGAAGCACCGCACTGTATACAAGGACCAAAATTTACTTAGCCACTGGATCCATGGTCTAAAATTGACATCAATGGTTGAAAATGCCGGTATTGCTAATTTTTCCTGCGCTTTTCCCTAGGAGAAACATCCGTCGACTCCGCCACGTCCTGACCCACCGTCGAAACAGATGTCGTCTGAACTGAGATCAGTTGAGTTTGAAGGGCAACAGGTGGAGAAGACGAGACATTCGCGTCACCGAATCTTCTCTGCGGGCAGTGGCAGCGCAGGTTCTTACAGCACTCGCGTTCATCGCTGTTCCTACTCTTGCATGGAGAACTGCTTGTAACAGCTGGATACAACGACTTCCTGCAATGCGTTGGGCTGCTGGTGTCGTCCCTGACAGGGCTCAGCTCTTTGCTTTGCGTCTCATTCTGGTTGATACCGAACGGAAGAGGACCCTTGCGCTTCTTAGGGGACGGGCTCTCAGGATTAGCAAGGCCTTTTGGAGGTGAGAGCACAACATCCATAGCATTTGACAAAGAACCAGATTTGATATTGTAGAACTTGGATACCTCTCTCCTATATAATAGAAGATAGAAATTAAAATAGGTCAGATGAGTTCTCTGTGTAAACACGCCAATATCTTAGAATCTACTAAAAGCAAATATCGGGCGGAGACAACAAGTTCCAAGCAGCTGTAAGAAATAGGGAAAAAACTTCAAGTTACCAGGCAGACAAGTAACTGTACTTGCCAAAACGTATCACTCTTTAGAAGACACAGATATCGAATATGGGTAGTCTTCGAGTGATGGAAGTTATCGTTCGTCGGAACTAATCTCTTAATGTGCCTTTCTTTATGGGTGCATCTGGATCACAAGAGGAGGAAAATCTTCCGCAACGACAAGAGCACATTATTATCTGGAAACGAAAGTTGAAGCACGAAGTTGGCATGGTTATCTACTTGGCAATTAAAAAATATTCTCTCAGAAATAGCTCCGGTCAATCTTAACACGAGAACAGATAAAAATATAAACAACAAAGAAGGTACTCTTACTCTCTAGTGCTATCAAAGAAAAAGAAGATACCCTCTAGCAAAAACAGAAGGTTACCCTCTAGCAAAAACAGAAGGTACTCCTGCCAAAAGCAAAATGCAAGCATTGCTGCATATTTCAGTCAGCAAACTATGATGAGAATAACTTAAATTATCCCTAGATAAGACCAAGTGCTAGCAGTAATTTTTATCTGTTTACTGCAACATGCCTAGTGAGCAGGAGTTTTTTACCATGAGCCACTCAGTTGTGGTTGTGGATACCAAATGCTAGCAAACTTGGATTTTCATGTTCTCTTAATATTGATTGAATTATAGACAAATACATATTTCCTGGAGCATGTCTACATAATAATGTCTGCCGGAAAGCAACAAGAACTGCAGATTTACACACTAAAGAATAAAAACTCATGTAAGTCTCATGAACAATAGCCTGACAAAGAACAGACATGGGACAACATCGAATTGCTCTAGCGAGCAGTGATCATGTGCAGCTGCCGTGACTGGTATCTGTAATCTGTTAGGAAATAAGCTTGACAGTTTACATATCGACAATAAGACATGCTGAATTTCTGATTGATAGTTTGGAAAGTTATCATATGAAACAAAGAAGTTATATATTTGTGCAGTGTTTTAAAGATTGTTTATTATGGGGGGCTACTATTTTAATTCAGCCAGAGCAAACTAATGCTAGAACTAACAGTTCATACTAATGCCATATTTAGGATACCACAACCAACCGAAGTTTTTGAAATGTTGGGCGTTTATAGCATTATCGGTTATGCCTGACTGAAATGAGGTGTTCTGTGGGTCAATCCAAAGGAAACCATAGAATGCTGACAAAAGAGCACCTCATAGAACTAACAACCAAACAGAAGTCTTGACTAGAAGCATGCATCTTGAGCCTTTGAGACAGCTGGCGGCCAACATTCGCCAAGATAAAGTATGACGCAAGAGGCAATTATCATGGATAAGCTACTCACAAACTGCTTTCACAACCACATAGTTTCCACACATGATTAGCACCAACCAACCAATTCAAGCTTCCCGACCACATTGTCTGTTTGGCACCAAATACTGTGGGTACTAACTAACTAGTAATAAGTACTAACCACGAATAACATATTTTTTATTGAAGATCCTCCGATGCCAAACACGGGTTGGTAGGGCATGGGTGATCACGTGGGACAACTCTTCCGGCAGCCAAATCGATAAACTGAACTTTGCAGAACAATCTATCAAGATCAGTTCCTCTATAATGTCAGTTGCACATTGGGGAATTTTAGGCATACAAGAATGCATACAAAATATCCCACCTCATGGCCTCAGAAGGCTGGGATCACAAGAGCAATCCCCTAGTACTCCGTATTTCATAACACAAGAACCACCCTAATATCAAAAGCTTATCCCGCCTGACACAGCTACTTCTAGAAATGAAACGCAATGGATTTCAGCAGATCAAGAAACGGCATTCCGTGTACTACAGTTTTATATGACTGAACGAGGTACGCGATGTTAAGCCATTGTTAAATCAATCCCCAAAATGGAGCCGCGGAACCAAGATTTCGGCGCAACCCCCAACGAAGGCGCAACCGTTGCGGCGGATTAGGGGATGGGGGGAACTGACTGACCTGCGGGGCAGGGCGTCCTGGAGCGCGTCCATGGTGTCGAAGGGGCCTCTGAGCGAGCTCTGCACCTCCCCGTCGCTTTCCTCCGCCTCCTCTGCGTGCACCGCCTCCGCGCGGCTGTCGCTGTCCCGCCCAGCCGAAGAGGAGCCGCCGCACGCCGCCGCCGCCGTCGCTGCCGCCTCAGGCACCCCGCGGCCGAACCGGGCGCCGCTCTCCAGCGCGATCGGCATTTCTTGCTCCACTCGCATCCACTGGAGCCGCGCTTCGCGCCCGAGCGAGCGTGCACGGGGAAGAAACTGGGGACGCGGCGTCGAGTAGCCTCGCGTCGCGTGGTTCTTGCGCAACTGGCCGCCAGGGGACAGGAGGGGTTTGGCTGCTCGTCCTTTGTTCGGATGACACGCGGGCCCGGGGTCGAGTCGGAAGGCAGGTTTGGTTCGAATGGTGGAAGTGAAGCTTGGTGGTTCGGTTTCCCACACCCTCCCCGTCCGAGTCTCCCACTCGAATGATCCTAACCTTTTTTTTTGGAGAGAGAATTCGGCCACTTTATTAATCAAGATAAATTATTACAGAGTATCTTGTGGATGCAATCCGGAGCAACAGAACGAAAGGTAGAAAAAACAAAAAGTTCAGACCGACGAGCTAAAACATGAGCCGATTCATTGAGATTTCTAAGAACACGTAGGAAATACAAGATAAAAAGGACGTTGTCGCCTTCTTGATGTCCTGAATAACCACTCTTAGGTATGATCCGTCCATCACAGTGGATCTGATGCGCTGAACCACGGATAGACAGTCAGAAGTCAACCTGATCTTCTCGAAACCTTCTTCGCTAGCGAAAGCCATAGCTCATCAAATTGCCAAAACTTCTGCAAGTTCAGGCGCCATGACCACATGAAGTAGCTTGCTGCGAGCAGCCAAGCATTCACCTCTGTAGTCCCTGATCACGACACCGACTCCCATTTGCTCTGAAGATTTGAATAACGCTGCATCCACATTGATAAAAACCGTTCCTTCCAGTGGCGGGCTCCATTTAGCTGGGGACATGGAGTCACGCCTATGGTTGATAACAGTCTTAGGAAGATGCAGTTCGATCAAGTTAACATACGCCTTGATTTGTTCCGACAACTGATGGGGGTCCTTCTTCGGTTCATCGTTTCGAGCCCCATTCCTAGCATTCCACAGGTGCCAGAAGGTAACAACCAGCAATGTCAAGTTCCTTGGCTCAGACCTTGAAATGAAATCAAAGGTCCAATCCTTTGGGTTGACGAAGCACTTTTTCCGCAATTTGACCGAGAAAGAGAGCTTGAGGTCTCTCCAAACTTGGCGTGCAAATTGACCGAACATGAAGGTATGCACAGCCTGTTTAGTGCGGTCACAATAAACACATGCATCTGATGACAGAATCTTCCTATGCACCAATTGCTGACCCGACGAAATATAGTCGTGTATAAAGCGTCATATGGTTAGCTTCATTTTACCTGGCGCTGAAATCGCCCACAGCTTTTTCCATACCTTCGCATCTTCTTCCGTCGTGGACGAGAGGCCCCTCTTGGGCAAGATTCTCGCAGGGTTGAAATATTCAGTCCTCGCAAGATTATACGTAGACCGAACAGAGTAGCATCCACTCTTTGTATAAGGCCAAGAGGCAAAGTCTGCACCTCCTTGTCTGCTTATTGGTACTTGAATGATCTTAGCAGCGATACCTGATACGCCTAATTTGCATCACCTTTCTATATCATAATTTACCTCTATTCATTGATATTTGTCTTATTATGAGGTATTACTTATGGCTTTTCATCTGTTTATGCATGTTGGATGATTCTTGGAGGATGGACTGCCGGAGTCTGGATTCTAATGGAAAAGAAGGCGTTTCGATGCAATTTCACAAAGATCAGAAAAATACCAGAAAAATATGGAAACATATTATTTCTCCAGAAGAATGACGGAGCCAGAAGGAGGGACGAAGAAGGGCCTCAGGGGGCCCACACCCCCTAGGCGCGGGCCCACCTGACCCCGTGCCTAGGGCAGGTGTGGCCCACCTGCCCGGCCTCCGACTCCGCCCCTTCGCCTATATCTTCCCTACGGAACCCTAAGCCTCGGGGAGTGACCACAGATAGATTTATGCCGCCTGGGGGCAGAAAACACCGAGAGAGAAAGATCTCTCTAGCAGACACATTTCTACCGAGGGAATTCCTTCCCGGAGAGGGGAGACCGTCGCCATTAACACCGTCATCAAGCTAGGCTTCATCGGGATCATCATCATCATCCACACCATCATCTCCACCAGCACCATCATCACCACTCCGTCCCGCTGGAACAATTGTGTTGGATATTGCTTAGTTCATTAGGGGAAACTTTCCCGGTGTTGATTACTAATGTAGTTGATGCTTGTGAGTGGAACCATTGGGTTATTGTTTATGTTCAGATTCTTATCCATTACCATATCATCTTTGATCTTGATCCATATGATGTCCTATGAGTAGTTCGTTTAGTTCTTGAGGACATGGGAGAAGTCATGTTGTTAGTAGTGAATCTGTGATGAGTTATTATTCAATGGTTTAGTATTTAAGTTGTGGTGCTATTCTTCTAGTGGTGTCATGTAAACATCGACTATATGATACTTCACCATTTATGGGCCTAGAGGGATGCATTGTGTATTTGGCTACTAATTGTGGGGTTACCGGAGTGACAGAAACCTGAACCCCCGTTAAGACACCTTTGCACAAGGGAGCATCGGATCTCACAGTTTAAGGCTGTGGTTAGATTTATATCTTAATTACTTTCCTGTAGTTATGGATGTTTGCAGGGGTTTAATCACAAGTATGTATTAGTCCTAGGAAGGGCGGTATATTAGCACAGGTTCATCCACACAACACTTGCAAACACCAAGGAAGAGTACTCAACTATGTGAAGCGAAAGCACTTGACAGAATTCCCATGTGTCCTCGAGAACGTTTGGTCCTTATAAGTATTTCCACCGGCTTGTCCTTTGCTAAGAAAGGATTGGGCCACTTGCTCAGTTTGTTTGTTACTGCTGTTACTTGCTCTTTGTTTTGTTGCTTTGTCGAAAACCACTAAAATCCCGTTTGCTAAGTATTCACAGGGATTTCCTGCTCCATACCACTGTTCATCACCTTCTGCTCCTCGTTGGGATCGACACTCCTATTTATCGAAAGTACTATGATACACCCCCTATACTCGTGGGTCATCAAGACTATTTTCTGGCGTCGTTGCCGGGGAGTGAAGCACTATTGAAGAGTGGAACTGGTAAGGGAAAATTTCACTGTGAGTATTGCTTTTGTTACTGCTTGTTACTTTGTTTCCAATATGAATAACCCACTTGGTTTTATGCTTGGGAAAACTACTACCACTTCTATGGTAGTAGATGAACCACCATCTGTTGAGATAGATCCTTTTAAGATACCTACGAGTATTGTTAATCGTGTCATGAATATCTATTATTTTGGGGATGGAACTGTCCATCCTGGTGATCACTTGCTTTATATCCATGAATTATGCGGGTTGTTTAAGTGTGCAGGTATCACAACTGAAAAGGTGAAGAGGAAGTTACTTTCCATATCCTTGAAAGGGAGAGCTGAGGCATGGTATAAGCTGTTAAAGAATGGACAATCCATGGAATGGGAGGAGATGGCATCTCTCTTTTACTCTAAATTTTATCCTCCCAGTGAAATCCAAAAGGATAGAAGTCTTATATATAACTTTTGGCCTCTTGATGGAGAAAGTAGAGCTCAAGCTTGGGGGAGATTGAAGCTGCTAATGCTTAAATGTCCTATTCATGAACTCCCTAACAATATTATTCTCAATAACTTTTATGCTAGGCTTTCTCTTCAGGATAAAGGTTTATTAGATGCTTCGTGCGCTGGATCGTTCACAAGTATGAAAGAAAAAGCTAAATGGGATATCTTAGACCGTATTCAAGATAATACCGAGGCTTGGGAGAATGACAAAGGAAGAAAGTCAGGTATAAATTATGATTATGAGTGCATTAAGTCTTTTATGGAAACTAATAACTTCCGTGATATTAGCAATAAGTTTGGCCTTGATCCTCAAGTTCTTGCGGAATGTTTTAGTGCTTTTGCTTCTTATATTGAGATTCCCAAGAAAGAGTGGGACAAGTACCATGCTCCTTATAAAGACATTGTTACCCACGTTGCTGCTAGTATAGAGGTTTGTACTATTGATCCTATTTTGCCTGAACCTTATGTTGAGAAGATCCCTTTTCCCTCCAAGGTAAGGGAACACTCTATTTTGGCTAATGTGGTTAGCAAAAGCGCAAATAAAACTGTAGGTTCCGAAGAGCTGATTGATATCGAGCCTGTAGTAGCTATTGTGAAAGATCTTGTCACTAGAAATATAGAGGATGAGTATATTGTCTTCTGTGAAGACGCTTCTAATATTATCTCTCATCCTAGTAAGGCTAGAAAAGCTAGTGTTTATGTGCTCTCTGTTAAAATTGGTGATCATTGCTACTATGGTTTATGTGATATTGGTGCTAGTTCTAGTGCTATTCCTTATGAGCTTTACAGGGAAATTATGCATGAGATTGGTCCTTGTGAGCTTGAAGACATTGATGTGGTTATTCACCTTGCCAATAGAGAGAAAGTTTGCCCCTTTGGTATTGTAAGATATGTGGAGTTCCTTTGTGGTAAGATTAAATATCCTGCTGATTTTCTGCTACTTGGTAAAGAAGCTAGTAAAACCTATCCTATCGTCTTTGGTAGACCCTTACTTAATACTTGTGGGGCTATCATAGATTGTAGGAAGTAAAAAGTTTTGACTAAGTTTGCTGGAGAACCTTATGAGTTTAATTTTACTAAATTTGCCAAAACCCCTTATGAAAATAAATTATCTGATGAGGATTTCAAGGTTGAACAACTGTCTTCCATTTCTGTTGCTCCTAACAATGCTTTGCATCAGTTCATGGAAGGTCATGAAAGTGATGCCTTTATGAAGGAAAGAAATGAGATTGATGAGGTTTTCCTTCGTCTGCCTAAGTTACTTAAGCATAATTTACCTGTGGAAGATTTGGGTACCACACTACCACCCAAAGGGGATCCTGTTTTCGAATTAAAACCTTTACATGATGATCTTAAATATGTTTATCTTGATGATAAGAAGATATATCCTGTTATTATTAGTTCTAAACTTTCAGGAAAGGAAGAAGAAAGGCTATTGGAGGTATTGAGGAAGCACCGAGGAGCTATGGGTTATACTCTTGATGATTTAAAAGGAATTTCTCCCACTATATATCAGTATGCTATTAATATTGAGCCTGATGCAAAACCAGTTGTTGAGCACCAGCGCCGTCTGAATCCTAAAATGAAGGAAGTGGTAAGAAATGATGTATTAAAACTCCTTGATGGTGGTATTATTTATCCTATTGTTGATAGTCAATGGGTTAGCCCTGTTCATTGTGTTCCCAAGAAAGGAGGAATTACTGTTGTGCCTAATGAGGATAATGAGCTTATACCCCAGAGAGTAGTGGTTGGGTATAGAATGTGCATTGATTTTAGAAAGATTAATAAAGTTACTAAGAAAGATCATTATCTTTTGCCCTTTATTGATCAAATGCTTGAGAGGCTGTCCAAAAAGACTCACTTCTGCTTTCTTGATGGTTATTCTAGGTTTTCTCAAATCGTTGTGAAAGCACAGGACCAGGAGAAAACCACTTTCACTTTTCCTTATGGTACTTATGCTTATAGGCGTATGCCTTTTGGTTTATGTAATGCTCCTGCTACATTTCAGAGATGTATGTCTGCTATCTTTCATGGTTTTTGTGAAGAAATTGTGGAGGTTTTCATGGACGATTTTTCCGTCTATGGAACTTCTTTTGAAAACTGTTTGCACAATCTTGATAAAGTTTTGCAGAGATGTGAAGAAACAAACCTTGTTCTTAACTGGGATAAATGTCATTTCATGGTTAATGAAGGAATTGTTCTTAGACATAAGATCTCTGAAAGAGGTATTGAAGTTGACAGAGCCAAAATTGAAGCAATTGAGAAGATGCCTTGTCCTAGGGATATCAAAGGTATTCGTAGTATCCTTGGTCATGCTGGTTTCTATAGGAGATTTATTAAATATTTCTACAAAATTTTAAAGCCCCTTACTAATCTTCTTCAAAAAGATGTACCTTTTGTTTTTGATGATGACTGTAAGGAAGCTTTTGAAATTTTGAAGAAAGCTTTAACAACTGCTTCTTTAGTCCAACCACCTGATTGGAGTTTACCTTTCGAAATCATGTGTGATGCTAGTGACTTTGTTGTGGGTGCTATCCTTGGACAACGTGTTGACAAGAAGATGAATGTTATTCATTATGCTAGCAAGACTCTAGATGCTGCTCAAAATAATTATGCTACTACTGAAAAAGAGTTCTTAGCTGTAATCTTTGCTTGTGATAAGTTTAGACCTTATATTGTTGATTCTAAGGTTACTATTCATACTGACCATGCAGCTATTAAGTACCTTATGACGAAGAAGGACGCTAAGCCTAGGCTTATAAGGTGGGTGTTGCTTTTGCAAGAGTTTGATCTGCATATTGTGGATAGGAAAGGTGCTGATAATCCTGTTGCTGCTAGTTTATCTCGTTTGGAAAACATTTCTTTTAACCCTTTGACTGTTAATGATAATTTTCCAAATGAGCAGTTAGCTGCAATAAGGGTAAGTCCACATGAGAATCCTTAGTATGTTGATTATGCTAACTTTATTGTTTCCAAGTATTTGCCTCCAACCTTTACAACCCAACAAAGAAGGAAATTCTTCTATGATCTAAGGCATTACTTTTGGGATGACCCACACCTATATAAGGAAGGAGTAGATGGCATTATGAGAAGATGTGTTCCAGAATTTGAACAACAAGAGATATTGAGAAAATGTCATGGCAGTGCTTATGGAGGACATCATGCTGGGGATAGGACTGCATAGAAGGTTTTACAATCTGGATTTTTATTGGCCTACACTTTTTAAAGATGCAAGGAAGTTTATCTTATCCTGTGATGAATGCCAACGAGTAGGTAACATCTCTAGACGCAATGAAATGCCTATGAATTATTCTCTTGTTATTGAACCTTTTGATTGTTGGGGATTTGTAACGCCCCCGAATCGGGTCTATGCAGATCTGAGCATTTACCACCAAAATCCGCATAGAAGTGATTCAAAGACGCCCACCAGACACTTTCGTGTGGGTGGGATTTGAATACAAGTAGTTACATCACAGTAGTTTACAACAGAGTCCACAAGAACTTACATATACAACAACGACTCCACGAGTCAAGAATACAAAAGATACAATACGAAGATACAACTCAAGAAGAAAGCAAAATAGTATCCGAGTACGGACAAGATCCAAATGGGACTAAGAGTCCTGAAGAATAACCAAGCGGTGTCCAACCCTGCCCAGGCCAAGCCTGAAGGGTAACCTTGCTAACGTCGTCAATCACTTACCTGTCAAGCCAAAAGGGTACCGGCAAAGGGCAAAGGGAAAACAGAAAGAGAGCGGTAAGTACTGAGGCCAGTACACGGCGAGACTAGAATTCGGCGGTCCTCACCTACATAGGTATGGTGGGCTCAGCGGCAGCAAAGCTTGCACTATCTAACTTATAGGGACACGCTACAACTTCGGCTATTAGAGTGAGATAAGAGAGCGCTATGCGGTAACAATAATATAACACCAAACATAACCCATCCGAAGAATTCCCCCTCGAAGACCAGTCGAGGAAGTCCTCTTACAAAACACACACGGTGACAATTTTAGTTAAGCAGATGTTTAGTTGATAAGGCTAATGACTAATCATATTATTAGAGGCAAAACATTAGTGGCGTTGTCTATGATCATGACACTGTACTCCTGAGGCGTCCATAACAATGGACACACGACTTCTCGAAAAGATTTACCCTGCAGGGGTGCACTACTGTACCCAAACGCATGCTCAACCCATCAGGCAACATATTACGCGTGCCATCCGAATCTCACAACAAGAACTGCCCCATAACTACGCGCGTATCCAGAGGCATCGCCTACTATGGGGAACCAACCAAGAGGTACGCCGATTCTCAAGAAAGGCACAGCGTTTGCACCTACTGGTGGATCGAGCCCTGCGGGGTAACTTGTACACACCATGGGTGCCGCCACCGTGTACCGCGATTTATGTATGCAAGCCATGGCAATCCACCAAAACATCAAGTCCGAAGACATATCAACTCACCCATGTCCGAGGACATATTATGCGTATGCACCAAATGGAAAACCAATTTTGTAACCCTCTGGATATACGAATAGCGCCGGTAGTTGAGGGGATCGGAGGCCCCACGTTTGGTTAGCGCGATCAACTCAGAACTGGTATCGTAGAACGAACGGGTCCTAGGTCGGCTCAAGCAGTTCCCAAAGGTGGTCCCTGTCGGAGCCTTATCATTAGGTGAGACCATAACCAACAACATCAGATTAATTATCTTATCACCAACCATATCCGAGTATCATGTTCCACCTGTATGAGAGCGGTACTAAGCATGCCTACGACTCGCAAGGACAAAGCTAGCCAATCAAACAAGTCAATAGGATAACCAAGGCAATATAGTGGAGCAGGTAAATAAAGGAATGGTACTAAAGCATCGATAATAAGGATAACAATAGATCAAAGGAAGGAAGAAAAGACTATAAGTGCAAAATAGGTAGAAGGGGGAGAATGCTCGCCTGTAACCAAAGTCGATAACTGAACGCTTGTCGTATCTCACATCGGCTCATCGTCCTATCCGATGAAGAAGCAAAGCACTAGAAAGAACACCCGGTGCAATATTTAATACTAGTACGAAAGATCCAGCATGCTTATGATATGATGCATGGTAATGCCAATATGCGGCCTAACTTAGCAATATTAAGCAGAATCGGGATCCCGACATTTATTATTAGGTTCAAGTTATTTAACTACCCCGCATATTAAATGTTGAATTAATAAGGCAAAGCATGGCATCGGTTCACTACACAAATTTAAACAGAGCCAATATTAGACTAGATTCGCCCGCATATGGTCTCCATATTTAATTATGAGGTGAATCGACAAAGTACCCCAGACAAATAAATATGTATGCGAGTATGAATGGTTATATGCAACAAGTATATTCATATATTATAAAAATATAGGGGTCTCAGAAAGAGGGGTCACACATCTCGGATCGATGATCTTGGTGTTCACCGAGGGGGTCGACAGGTTCGGCCTCCGGGGTCTCGGCCATTGGATCCACGAAGACGGTCATGGCGTCCGGGAAGGCGATCATGGCTCGGGGCTTCGGATCCTCGAGATCGGGGCCTTCGGATCCGTGACATAGGCTTTGGCGTCCTTGTCGGAGCAGAGTTAGCTGATGTAGGCGTTCAAATTGACGTCCTTGTTTGCCAGAGGGTCGCAGCATCGCCACAATCTTCAAACACCATCAACATCCTGACCACATACAACTACACCATCAGGATGCCGATCAGTACCAACACCTCTACAACACCATCTGCACTTTGCCAACAGAACAACGACAGGAACTGTGCCGACATCCAGGAACATGGGAAGCAGAGAAAGAAGGCACAGGGAACACTGGCTCATGCACGAGGTAAAAGGGGCTAAGGACGGAGGGAGGCGTCAACGGCCAAA
The DNA here is from genome assembly GCA_023614405.1 of Avena insularis. Lineage (NCBI taxonomy): Eukaryota > Viridiplantae > Streptophyta > Magnoliopsida > Poales > Poaceae > Avena > Avena insularis. Next base: position 36,407,505 of record CM042697.1, on the reverse strand, counting down.
GGGGAGAACAACGACGACGGGAGGACGTCCGGCGGCGTCTTGGGACCACTCGTCTTGCTACGGAGGAGGGCGCCATGGCCGCGAGGTGGAGGCAGCGTCAAGGACAGGCGAGGCCAGCGGTGGTCGTACGGCTCGACGAGGCGAGTCCGGCGACGCAAGCGGAGGTCGCCCGGGATCCGAGGAGGAGCGGGGTTGGGGAGAGGGCATGCGGCGCCGGCCGGGGAGGGCCATGTCATGGAGGAAAACACCGGCGAGGCGGCGGCCGAGCTTGCGACGGCCAAGCTAGAAGCGGCTGGCGACCGGGGTGGCCATGGGGAAACAGAGAGGCGGCGGCCGGGGGCTCGCTAGCGGCAGGGCATGGCGATGGAGGGCTGGACGAGGTCAACGGAGGCGCGGCAGGTCGGAGCAGAGGAGGCAGACGGCGGCGGGACAAAGGGGATCACGATGAGGAGATGGGTTCTGGGGTAGGTGGAGACGTGCGGGCGTCGGGGTCCGATGCGCCCAGGACGCGTGTGTGGCGTGAGTGTTAGGTGCGTGTGGTGTGCGTCGCGTGTGTGCGTGTGTTGCAGGGCTTCCTGTGTGTGGTGTGCGTGGGTGTTGCGTGTGGTTCTGGGTCGAGGTGCGTGTGCAGGGGTGCAGGTGTGTCTTTGCCTCATGGCGATATTCTTTGACGATGGTGGTGTGTGGTATGCGGGGCTGGGTAGGATTAGGGTTTAGATTTGTTTAGGGTTTGGGTAGTAGGTGGCTAGCTGGTCCGTTTGGCCCGGCCGGCTGCCTCCCCATAAAATAATTTTATTTATTTATTTTAGTTTTAAATAGGCTTTTATAAATAGTTTTTAGACAAATAAAAGATCCGGAAAATACCAGGGTTTTGATTTGAAATTAAAGGAGGGACTAATTAGAAAGCAAAATAGGCTTTTGGTTAAAATATTTTAGGGCAAAAGTATGCATGATGTCATGATGATGCAAAATAGAAAATAACACGCAATTTTATTTCGGAATAATTTCCGGGGCATTACAGGATTCGACTTTATGGGGCCTTTTCCTCCTTCAAAAGGGTATACTCATATTCTTGTTGTTGTTGACTATGTTACAAAGTGGGTAGAAGCCATACCTACGAGCAGTGCTGATGGTAAGACCTCTTTGAAAATGCTCAAAGATGTCATTTTTCCTAGGTTCGGTGTACCTAGATATCTCATGACTGATGGAGGCTCCCATTTTATTCATGGGGTTTTTAGAAAAACTCTCGCTAAGTATGATGTAAACCACAGAATAGCTTCAGCTTATCACCCCCAAACTAGTGGGCAAGTAGAACTCTCTAATAGGGAAATTATATCTATCTTGCAGAAGACTGTCAATAGGTCTAAAAAAATTGGGCTAAAAAGTTGAATGACGCTTTGTGGGCTTATAGAACTGCTTATAAAAATACTATGGGGATGTCTCCTTACAAAATGGTCTATGGGAAAGCTTGTCACTTGCATTTAGAATTAGAAAACAAAGCTTATTGGGCAGTGAAAGAGTTGAATAGAGATTTTAGACTTGCTGGTGAGAAGAGACTGCTCGATATAAGTAATCTAGATGAGTGGAGAGGGGAAGCTTACGAAAATGCTAGGCTCTTTAAGGAAAAAGTAAAAAGATGGCATGATAGGAGAATTCTCAAAAGGGAGTTCCATGTTGGTGAGAAAGTTCTTTTGTATAGGTCTCGTCTCAGATTTTTTGTAGGGAAACTACTCTCCAAATGGGAAGGACCTTTTGTTATCAAGGAAGTGTATCATTCAGGTGCCATCAAAATCTCTTCTTTGAAGGATGACACAACACAGGTGGTTAATGGTCAAAGATTAAAACATTATATTTCTAGAGATTCTTACAATGAAGAAGTGGATGTCATTCAAATGGTGACTCCAGAAGAATTTATCCAGAACCAAACACCAGAAACTGCAGAGTTCATCTTTGAATAGGTAAAAGTGGTGAAAACAGAAGTTCGGGGAACTAAGGAAGTTGATTGAGGAGCTTATCAAGAGAACGCCACCACCACCAAGGGAGTAAATCATCATCAGGTTTGGCATCCCCTTGGCTTGTTCCAAGCTTGGGGAGTGTCGCGGTATCACCACCATTATCTTTCATATTTTACTTTTTTTAGTGGATTCACATCTGTGGTAGAGAGGTTATATTATAGTTTGGTTTTCATGTGAAAGTATCTCTCCTTTAGTTGATTATCTATGCATCCCTTAGTGTGAGTGCCTTTATGGGAATATTAATGAGAAGTCTCATCTTTTGCTTTTTGCACTTCTTGTTTTAGTTTGCAATCTCTATTATATGATGGATCTTGTTGTTCAGTATTGGCACCACTTTGGGATCATCAAGTGGATCTAAATTGGTTTTGGCAAACCGGGTTCTGGTCAGTGGCATTAGTTTGGGTTCTGGTCAGTGGCATTAGTTTGAAATAAAAGAAGGAAAAAAAAGCTTACAGGTATTTGGTATCACTTGTTTTCTTTCTTGTTGGCTCATAAGCTTAGTATTCTTTATTTAAGATTCTTTTGTGTCTTCAAGGAAGATTGCATGTTTGGCTTTATTACTTGTATGATTGCTTGCTTCTTACAACTCTCTTGCTTGCTACCCAGCCTTGCTAGCCAAAAACCTGTTTTGAGAAGGCATACTTCTCATGTTTCCAAAACCCTTTGAACCAAAACCTTTTGCCACTTGTGTCCACCATATCTACCTAATAGCTATCGCTATTCCTAGCAAATTCTCAAGCTTCATCTACCTTTTGAATTAAAAAGTATTTTTTTATGTGAAAACTAGTTAGTAAATCTCTCACGAACTTGATGGCACACTTTATTTACTTGCCCCTAATAAACTTGAACCATTGTGAACATCAAAGTTGTATATGCTTGCATCTATACTTTGGGATTAGCAGAACCGTGCTGTCACGGGGGACGTTTTCAACATTGCACTTGTACCTTGTTGTACATAGTTGATATCGTGCTCTTTTGTCTATGGATGTCAATGGTGTGAAATAAAGAGGGAACTTGTAAGTCCATGGAGTTTGTATTTTGTGTTAGAGAAACGCCTGAGCCGCTAGCCTAAGCCATGCTCAATCACGGTGGAAACTTGCAGCATCGCCATAGTGAGTTATCTATGAAGCATCCTCAATAGAAAGCTATACACATAGTAAATAAAAAGATTGCTGAGATGCTCATTGTCTACTTGCCTTGTCATTTTGGTTATGGGAAAGCTCCTGTACCATGTGCAAGGGTTACCCCGTTGGCGGTTCTCAATGATATGCAAATACTTACAATGACAAGAAATTACCTGGACCCAAAGTTGAGAATGCATTAGGTGTGGCCCCCATATTCAAGGGACATGAGATTGCCAACTTATATTTCGTCAAGCATATACTCCATATTTGTTCACTTTAACCTTAAACATCTAAAGATGCTTATGATAGGGGCAATGAGGGATCAAGGCTAGTAAGTACCATAATCTTTTGGAAGCTCTTTATGACTTGTAATCCCTGCTACCCTCTAAGAAGGGACCTTTCTCCCAGTTACCAGTTGAGTCAGTAAACCTACTTCCTCTCTATCTCCAGCAAGCTTTTGAGTTGTTGTGTTTCAAGCATTCATATGGTGATTTATTCAATCATGTTCTTTATCTTCCTTGTTTGCACAAAACTCTTATCTATTGAGTATTACTTTGAAAGCCTTCACTTGTGAAAAACCTTTTTGAGCAAAGAGTGCTCCTGTTTTGAAACTTCTACAAAAAGCTTTTATGAAACTGTTTACCAGGTGTTCTCTGACCAAGAACAAGTTTGCCAATTCCAATTATGATTCACCTTTATGTATATCTATTATGACTGATGTACTTGGTTGCAAGCTAAGTTATATAATGGTGAGTTGCTTTCTTCTATAAGTTGTGCAATGGTAAGTGTGATGCTTCTTGTTCGTATTCTTTTATCGACACTTCACTCCATAAACCTGTGGACATGTTTACCGAGCTCAGTATTCGCTTGGGGACAAGCGAAGTATAAGCTTGGGGGAGTTGATACGCCCAATTTGCATCACCTTTCTATATCATAATTTACCTCTATTCATTGATATTTGTCTTATTATGAGGTATTACTTATGGCTTTTCATCTGTTTATGCATGTTGGATGATTCCTGGAGGATGGATTTGCGAGTCGGATTCGATGGAAAGACGGCGTTTTGGTGTAATTTCGCGAAGATCAGAAAAATACCAGAAAAATATCGAAACATATTATTTTACCGGAAGACGAAGGAAGCCAGAAGGAGGAGCAAGGGGGGCCTCAGGGGGCCCACCCCCCCTAGGCGCGGGCCCACCTGACCCCGCGCCTAGGGTGGGTTTGGCCCACCTGCTCGGCCTTAGACTCCGCCCCTTCACCTATATCTTCCCTACGGGACCCTAACACTAGGGGAGCAACCACAGATAGACTTCCGCCGCCTCTGGGAGGAGGAAAACACCGAGAGAGAAAGATCTCTCCGGCAGACAGATTTCTGCCAGGGGAATTCCTTCCCGGAGAGGGGAGACCGTCACCATCAACACCGTCATCAAGCTAGGCTTCATCGGGATCATCATCATCATCATCATCCATACCATCATCTCCACTCCGTCTTGCTGTAACAATTGTTTTGGATATTGCTTAATTCATTAGGAGAAACTTTCCCGGTGTTGATTACTATTGTAGTTGATGCTTGTGAGTGGAACCATTGGATTATTGTTTATGTTCAGATTGTTATCCATTATCATATAATCTTTGATCTTGATCCATATGATGTCTTGTGAGTAGTTCGTTTAGTTCTTTAGGACATGGGAGAAGTCATGTTGTTAGTAGTGAATCTATGATGAGTTATTATTCAATGGTTTAGTATTTAAGTTGTGTTGCTATTCTTCTAGTGGTGTCATGTGAACGTCGACTACATGACACTTCACCATTTATGGGCCTAGGGGAATGCATTGTGTATTTGGATACTAATTGTGGGGTTGCCAGAGTGACAGAAACGTGAACCCCCGTTAGGACACCTTTGCACAAGGGAGTGTAGGATCTCAGAGTTTAAAGTTGTGGTTAGATTTATATCTTAATTACTTTCCTGTAGTTACGGATGTTTGTAGTGGGTTTAATCACAAGTATGTATTAGTCCTAGGAAGGGCAGTATATTAGCACAGGTTCACCCACACAATACTTACAAACACCAAGGAAGAGTACTCAGCTATTTGAAGCGAAAGCACTTGACAGAATTCCCATGTGTCCTCGAGAACGTTTGGTTCTTATAAGTATTTCCACCGGCTTGTCCTTTGCTAAGAAAGGATTGGGCCACTTGCTCCGTTTGCTTGTTACTTCTGTTACTTGCTCTTTGTTTTGTTGCTTTGTCAGAAAACCATTAAAAATCCGTTTGCTAAGTATTCATAGGGATTTCCTGCTCCATACCAGTGTTCAGCACCTTCTTCTCCTCGTTGGGATCGACACTCCTATTTATCAAAAGTACTACGATACACCCCCTATACTTGTGGGTCATCATGCCTGAACCTTATGTTGAGAAAGTTCCTTTCCCAGCTAAGTTAAAGGAGTATTCTATGATTATTAGTGCAAATAACAAAGGAAATAAGAAAACGGTGGAGCCTGATGAGCTTATTGATACTGAGCCTGTGGTAGATATTGTGAAAGACACTGTCACTAGAAATATAGAGGATGAGCATATTGTCTTCTGTGAAGATGCTTCTAATATTATCTCTCATCCTAGTAAGGCTAGAAAATCTAGTGTTCCTGTGCTTTCTGTTAAAATTGGTGATCATTGCTACTATGGTTTATGTGATATTGGTGCTAGTTCTAGTGCTATTCCTTATGATCTTTACAGGGAAATTATGCATGAGATTGGTCCTTGTGATCTTGAAGACATTGATGTGGTTATCCACCTTGCTAGTAAGGAAACCATTTGCCCCATTGGCATTGTAAGAGATGTGAAGGTTCCTTGTGGTAAGATTAAGTATCCTGCTGATTTTCTAGTGCTTAATTCAGCAGCTAGCAAAACTTGTCCTATCATTTTTGGTAGACCTTTTTTGAACACTTGTGGAGCTATTATTGATTGTAAGAAGGAATAAGTTTTAACTAAGTTTGATGGATATTCTTATGAGTTTAACTTTTCCAAATTTGATAAAGCTCCTTGTGAAAATAGCTTGCCTAATAAAGATTTCAGGATGGAACAACTTGCTTCTATTGATCCGGTTTATGACCTTGGACCTCTTTTTGATGACTGTAAGTATGCTTATTCTGATGATAAAGTTGTTTCCAGTGACAGTTATATTGTCAACTTTATTCAAAGTGCTACTGAAAGTTATTTTGAGAGAGAGAAACATGGTTTTATGCATCTCAATGATGTTAAGTTTCCCGGTTTTATGTTGAAATCTTTGAAGTTGCATCTATTTTGTCGTCCTATGCTGGTAGCTTTTTGTTTCAACAATTCGTTTTCTCATGATACCCCCATGCATAGGAAGTGGGTTAGACTCAAGTGTGTTGGTTATTTGCTTCTTGATGCTCTTTTTCACTTCAAATATATATCTCCTTTGTGAGCATCTTTGGAAGTTTCGAGCCTAACTTAAAGTCATTAAAGAAAAGTACTTGTTGGGAGATAACCCAAGAGTTTTGTCGAGTCTTGGAAGTTATTACCTTTGTAATAACCGCTCCTTATCCTTTTTGTTTTGGTTCTTGTGTCAAGTTCAACTACTTTTGTGAAGTAGAGGAGTTGTGAAAAGTGGCTGTCCTGGGACAGATTTTTGTGCTGTATCGTAAAAATTCACGAGGAAGCTCAGTACTTCGGATGAAGCTGCATTTTTCTGATTTGTTCTCCAAGTTGTTACCCAACTTTCATCAGTTCTGCACTTTTTGATTTGAGCAACATAAGGTCTTCGGAAAAATCAATCTTTACCTGCTGGTGCATTTTTGTGATTTGTCATCATTTGCATTTGCCTCTTACAGAAGCTTTTGTTTTGATGGGTTTTCAGTTGAAGTGTGTACCCAAAGGGTTATTGTTTTTGCTTACACTAATGTTGTCATTGAGTTTTGTGCAAGGGTTTCGTATGAAGGAAATTCTCAGGAGAAAGACAAAAGGGATCTGCAGAGTTCGTCTTTGAATAGGTAAAAGTGGTGAAAACAGAAGGTTCATGAAACCCCAATCTTTTTATATTTTTGATGTTTTTAATACATAAGGGAAGCTACGAGAAGAAACTAAAGAGGAAACAGAGTCCAGGGTGGACAAACCCACCCCAGGCACGGGCCTAGCCTGGCCGCGCCTGAGGGGGTGTTCCCCCTCGAACTCCGTCTCCGCCTTGTTTCCGTGTCAAAACCTTCCTTATGCATTGAAACTTCGTAATATATAACCCCCCAGACCCCCTGAGGTTCGTGCATCGTGTTCTCGTCGTGTTTTTGTTTCAATCTGTTTCTGTCAGGAAATATTCTCAATTTTAGAGCACCATGGCCTCCACCGACGACAAAGGCAAGAAGCCCGAGGAAGAAGAACCTCAAGTCCCCAAGGATGAGGAGATTTCAGTAGGGTATGAAGGTGACATGGAGGAGGACAAGAAACTGGACACTCGTGCTACCGTCGCAAGCATTGGTTTGGTGGCACGACCTACCAAGCTTAAGAGGACAGCACAGATGTCTGCAGGAGGGAAATCTCGACATCATACTCTCTCTCCACGATCATCTCCTCCATGTACCAAGAGACCCTTCCATATACTTATACGTGAATATCAATATCAACATGTGCCCAAAGGGAATTTGCCCTCGGTTTGGGATATGCCTTGTTCTAATAGTGCATAGAAGGATCGTGCTAAGGATGAAGAGTGGGGAAAGAATAACAAGAACTGGGATTCTCGGACTGACATGATCATGAATCGTATAGAGCAAAACTCGGAGCTAATACGTACTCTTAATTTTGAGTTCGAGGAGTTCAAGAAACTTATTGAAGAGCTTATCAAGAGAACACCACCATCACCGAAGGAGTAACTCGTCATCAGGTTTGGCATCCCCTTGGCTTGTTCCAAGCTTGGGGGAGTGCCGCGGTATCACCACCATTATCTTTTATCTTTTACCTTTTTAGTGGATTCATATCTGTGGTATAGAGGTTATCTTATAGTTTGGTTTGCATGTGGAAGTATCTCTCCTTTAGTTGATTATCTATGTATCCATTGGTGTGAGTGCCTTTATTGAATATTAATGAGAAGTCTCATCTTTTACTTTTTGCACTTCTTATTTTAGTTTGCAATCTCTATTATATGATGGATCTTGTTGATCACTATTAGCACCACTTTGGGATCATCAAGTGGATCTAAATTGGTTTTGGCAAACCGAGTTCTGGTCAGTAGCATTACTATGAAAGAGAAAAGAAAGAAAAAAGCTTACAGGTATTTTGTATCATTTGTTTTCTTTCTTGTTGGCTCATAAGCTTAGTATTCTTTATTTAAGATTCTTTTATGTCTTCAAGGAAGATTGCATGTTTGGCTTTATTACTTGTATGTTTGCTTGTTTCTTTCAACTCTCCTGCTTGCTACCCAGCCTTGCTAGCCAAAAACCTGTTTTGAGAAGGCATACTTCTCATGTTTCCAAAACCCTTTGAACCAAAACTTTTGCCACTTGTGTTGACCATATCTACCTAGTAGCTTTTGCTATTCCAAGCAAATTCTCAAGCTCCATCTACCTTTCGAATTAAAAAGTATTTTGTTATGTGAAAACTAGTTAGTAAAGCTCTCACGAACTTGATGGCACATCTTATTTACTTGCCCCTAATAGACTTGAACCATTGTGAACATCGAAGTTGTATATGCTTGCATCTATACGTTGGAATTAGCAGAACCGTGCTGTCACGGGGAACGTTTTCAACATTGCACTTGTACTCCGTACACAGTTGATATCGTGCTCTTTTGTCTATGGATGTCAACGGTGTGAAATGAAGAGGGAACTTGTAAGTCCATGGAGTTTGTATCCTGTGTTAGAGAAACGCCTGGGCCGCTAGCCTAAGCCATGCTTAATCATGGTGGAAACTTGCAGCATCACTATAGTGAGTCATCTATGAAGCATCCTCAATAAAAAGCTATGCACATAGTAAATAAAAAGATCATTTGAGATGCTCATTATGCCTTGACTTGTCATTTTGGTTATGGGAAAGCTCCTGTACCATGTGCAAGGGGTACCCCGTTGGCGGTTCTCAATGACATGCAAATACTTACAATGACAAGAACTTACCTGTGACCAAAGTTGAGTAGCATGAGGAGTGGCCCTCGTATTCAAGGGACATGAGATTGCCAACTTATATTTCGTCAAGCATATACTCCATCTTTGTTCACTTTAACCTTAATTATCTCAAGATGCTTATGATAGGGGCAATGAGGGCTCAAAGCTAGTAAGTACCATAATATTTTGGAAGCTCTTCATGACTTGTAATCCCTGCTATCCTCTAAGAAGGGACCTTTCTCCCACTTCCAAGTTGAGTCAGTAAACCTACTTCCTCTCCATCTCCAGCAAGCATTTGAGTTGTTGTGTTTCAAGCATTCATATGGTGATTTATTCAATCATGTTCTTTATCTTCCTTGTTTGCACAAACTCTTATCTATTGAGTATTACTTTGAAAGCCTTCACTTATGAAAAACCTTTTTGAGCAAAGAGTGATCCTGTTTTGAAACTTCTACAAAAAGCTTTTGTGAAACTGTTTGCCAGGTGTTCTCTGACCAAGAACAAGTTTGCCAATTCCAATTATGATTTATCTTTATGCATCTCTATTGTGACTGTTGTACTTGGTTGCAAGCTAAGCTATATAATGGTGAGTTGCTTTCTTCTATGAGTTGTGCAATGGTAAGTGTGATGCTTCTTGTTTGTATTCTTTTATCGACACTTCACTCCATAAACCTGTGGACATGTTTACTGATCTCAGTTTTCGCTTGGGGACAAGCAAAGTCTAAGATTGGGGGAGTTAATACTCCCAATTTGCATCACCTTTCTATATCATAATTTACCTCTATTTATTGATATTTGTCTTATTTTGAGGTATTACTTATGGCTTTTCATATGTTTATGCATGTTGGATGATTCTTGGAGGATGGACTGCCGTAGTCTGGATTCTGATGGAAAAGAAGGCGTTTCGGTGCAATTTCAGAAAGATCAGAAAAATACCAGAAAATATGGAAACATATTATTTCTCCAGAAGAATGAGGGAGCTAGAAGGAGGAACGAAGAAGGGCCTCAGGGGGCCCACACCCCCTAGGTGCAGGCCCACCTGACCCCGCGCCTAGGGAAGGTGTGGCCTACCTGCCCGGCCTCCGACTCCGCCCCTTCACCTATATCTTCCCTACGGAATCCTAAGCCTCGGGGAGTGACCACAGATAGATTTCTGCCACCTCTGGGGGCGGAAAACACCGAGAGAGAAAGATCTCTCCGGCAGACAAATTTCTATCGGGGGAATTCCTTCCCGAAGAGGGGAGACCATTGCCATCAACACCATCATCAAGCTAGGCTTCATCGGGATCATCATCATCATCATCCACACCATCATCTCCACTAGCACCATCATCACCACTCCGTCCCGCTGTAACAATTGTGTTGGATATTGCTTAGTTCATTAGGGGAAACTTTCCCGGTGTTGATTACTATTGTAGTTGATGCTTGTGAGTGGAACCATTGGATTATTGTTTATGTTCAGATTCTTATCCATTACCATATCATCTTTGATCTTGATCCATATGATGTCTTGTGAGTAGTTCATTTAGTTCTTGAGGACATGGGGGAAGTCATGTTGTTAGTAGTGAATCTATGATGAGTTATTATTCAATGGTTTAGTATTTAAGTTGTGGTGCTATTCTTCTAGTGGTGTCATGTGAACGTCGACTACATGACACTTCACCATTTATGGGCCTAGGGGGATGCATTGTGTATTTGGATACTAATCATGGGGTTATCGGAGTGATAGAAACCTGAACCCCCGTTAGGACCCCTTTGCACAAGGGAGCATAGGATCTCAGAGTTTAAGGCTGTGGTTAGATTTATATCTTAATTACTTTCCGGTAGTTACGGATGTTTGCAGGAGGTTTAATCACAAGTATGTATTAGTCCTAGAAAGGGCAGTATGTTAGCACAGGTTCACCCACACAACACTTACAACACCAGAGAAGAGTACTCAGGTATTTGAAGCGAAAGCACATGACAGAATTCCCATGTGTCCTCGAGAACGTTTGGTCCTTATAAGTATTTCCACCGGCTTGTCCTTTGCTAAGAAAGGATTTGGCCACTTGCTCTGTTTATTCGTTACTTTTGTTACTTGCTCCTTGCTTTGTTATAAAACCACTAAAAATCCGTTTGCTAAGTATTCACAGGGATTTCCTGCTCCATACCACTGTTCATCACCTTCTGCTCCTTGTTGGGATCGACACTCCTATTTATTGAAAGTACTACGATACACCCCCTATACTTGTGGGTCATCAATACCTTCGTCGAAGGAGGATTTGATCAGATCACAGTTCCATGTACCAGTCAAATCATCTATAAAAAAGGCCACCTTGGCTGCCTCAGGCACCAGCGCAATAGTTTTACTGAACTCAGTGTTCAGGCCAGGAATCCACTTATCACTTAATGCTCATGTTCTATTTCCATCACCAATGCCCCACTACATACCTCTTGTGACCAGCTCCTTACTAAAAAGAATACTCCACCAAGTGTACGAAGATGATCTCTAATTCTGGGCATGCCAGAAGTCCGTCTTTGGGTAGTAACGCCCTTTCAACACCCGCGCATAGAGTGATCCCGGTTCGGTGAGCAAACGCCAACATTGTTTCCCTAGCAAAGCTTGATTAAACAGGACCAGACCTCAAAAGCCAAGACCCCCAACCTGCTTCGGAGAGGACAACCATTCCCAGGAACGCCAATGCATGTTTTTCTTCCCCTCTTCCGATCCCCAAAAGAAGTAAGCAATAGAACGTCACATATGATCGCATGTGGAGATCGGCAGCTGGAAACAGCTCATAATATAAGCCGACTGTGCTTGAAGAACAGACTTAATAAAAACCTCCTTCCCGGTTCTGGATAGCGGCCGATCCGAAGATGCCATGATGCGTTTCCATATGCGGTCCTGGAGGATGTTGGAGGACTGAGTGGGAGATCGGCCAATTAATGTTGGCATTCCAAGGTAGGTGTCTTGAAGCACTTCCGAATGAACTCCCAGCTGATCCATCACAGATTGTTTGGTTGCAATGTTGCAATGAGTCCTAAAGAAAATGGAGGATTTTTCTTTGTTTATTTTTTGGCCTGACCCATCACAATATAATTGCAACACATCATCCAACGCTTTAACATTGTGCTCATCACTCCTAGCAAAAAATATGTTATCATCAGTGAACAAGAGGTGGGAGATAGGAGGTCCACTCGTCCCATTACGAACACCATGAATCTGTCCTGACTCCTCTTTGTTCTGAAGCAAGCAAGATAAACCCTCAGTTTGTAGTAAGAATAAGTAAGGGCTGATGGGGTCCCCTTGCCTAATAATCCTGGTAGGTATAACTGGATTAGTCACATCACCATTGAATTTCATGGAATAGCGCACCTCTGTGACACACCTCATGACCGTGCTGATCCAGGAGGTGGCAAAGCCTAGTTTGTTGAGACAGCCCTGGAGATAGTCCCACTCAACCCTGTCATAGGCTTTCATCATGTCAATCTTGAGTGCAAAAAATGACCTCTTGGCTTTCTGCTTCCGAATGGTATGAAGGCTTTCATACGCAATAAGAGCGTTATCCGTAATCAATCTCCCAGGTACAAAGGTTCAGATATGATATCTGGGAGAAGGATCTTCAAGCGGTTAGCAAGAACTTTTGAGGCAATCTTGTATAACACATTACACAAGCTGATCGGGTGAAAGTTTTTTAGATGAGAGGGATGTGTCACCTTTGGGATAAGGACAACAATGGAGTCACACATACCCTTAGGAATCACCTCCCTATTCAAAAAACCTTTGACCGCCAAGCAAATCTCATTTAAAAAAAATCCCAGTGGGTTTGATAGAACAGGGCCGGAAAGCCATCAAGCCCCGGTGCATTAGTCGGACCCATCTGGAAAAGCGCGTTCCTGATTTCTTCATCCGTATACGGCTTGCAAAGATCAACGTTCATATCGTCTGTCACCTTGCCGCGTATGGATTCAAGGACCACATCAGTAGCATCACACGGTTCTGACGAAATGATCCTAACCTTGTGTCGTCCATAAACATAATTGTACTGTGGGAATTTTTACAAAGAAAAATATATTACTAGTATTCATGAAGATACCAATTTCACTATCGGCGTCTGCACCAACCAAATGTCCAACATTACAAATGCACAAAAAAAATATTTGCCACGGTAATTGCAGCCGCAGTACAAAACACTGCAAAAGATAAACCCAGAGTAAACATTCTCCAAAAGCGGCACTCCAAGAAGAAAACAACACACGAGTGTCTTTGTGATCTGATAAAAAATCTTAGATTTTCATCCTCGAGAGAAATCCATTGCTAGGTCAAACCAATTAAGAATAGAACTTGAGTTTTCATCATGAAAGATAAAGACTCCGTACTCCTCTAGTGTTGTCGGCCCACATGCTAAGGCTGATGCTGCAAGTCATGAATCACCAAGCAAAGTCTTTATTGCCTCGAATACTCGGTCCACCTTTACTAGTCCTCAAATCTTAGCCTCTGTGACATTCTTCGCCATTGTCTACATCATAAAAATCGAAGCACCGACATGTCCCAACATGCAACGGAGTTTCACGTCACGCCCTCCTAAACCCGTACGGGAGGACAATAAGGATGCACACGACCGGATCCCATCTGATCCAACAATCTAGAGGCATCATGAGTCTAATGGAGATCAACCGCGGAGCATTCCAGAACTCGTCGATAGCCAGATCAAGGAGGGACAACAACAACAAGTAGATCATCGCCTTTGTGCAAGAACCCTAGGCCACCTCCTTTTCAAGCAAAACTAGCAGGGCCGCACGCCATCGGTCAGATCAATGGAGGAGAAGGCGGCCGCAACACCGCACGCCCGCAACAATCCTCCCAGAATAGGCCTAGAGGCCTAGATCCGGCCCAGAGGCCTAGATCGGACCCGTCGCTGTCGCCGCCGCTTCAACACCGTAGACGTCGCACCGCCCGCTTCCACCTAGCCTCTCCGGCTCACATTAGGCCCTAGCCACTACGGCCATGCCATTTTGCACCGCCACCGACACCCCGTCGCGCCCGAGAAATGCCGTCGTGATGCCCTCCCCTGCCCTCCATCTTAGATGGGAAAGACGACGACAACGGCCAGGAGCACATGCCAGGGAGGGGGTGGCCGGCGGATCGGAGTTAGGGGCCTCCGGAGCCGCCAAACATAGGGTTTTCTCAGGGAGGGGTGTTTTATCGGGGGAGCTCCGCACGTAACTTTCTTTTCTGCGGGTCTTTTCTATCTAGGGATAGAAAAAGTGCTGGCGGATAATTTAAAATATCTACTAATATTCGTATTTGACAAAATGAAAATAGATTTGAAAATACCCACACCCAAAACTAAACAAAAACGGATGTGGGGGAAAATATCCAGATTTATTTAGCAAATATAAGCGTATTGTCGAATATGAATAGTCCTTGATGTTTCTAAAAGAACCACAAATAAACAGGTTTCTCATGAAAGGCAAAACTACCTGAGACTGTTTCTCTAACTGTTTTTTTTATCCTTTTCCGATTAATTTATCGACATAAATGAAACTGAAGTGGGACTGAAAGCGGTCTCCAAACCAAAAGAATCATAGCTGGATCACGTTGCTGCCGGAGTGCCGACAGACGGTGAGAGCAATGAATACCAGGTGCTCCGATCTAACCGATTTTATCGCTTCTTTAATCACGGCAACGCCCCAGATGTGCATCGATCACATGCCAGTGTTGCTCACAGTTAAATGCTGGGTGTGGGTGACGTAGCATTGCTCCGAGACTCACGGAGGATGAAGATGAGAGGAAATGGCCAAATGCATGCGTGTGTCCTTGTCAATTGTCATCAATCCCTCATCTGTTCAGGTTGATGCTGACAACAAAACAAACGAGTCAAACTGTTTTAGAGTAGACAGTAGAGTATCCTGTTGCAAGGCGACACAATGGCACAAATGCCTTGTCGTATCACATGGATCGATAAACCAAACCATAGTGAAGCAAAATGTTTCCTACTGTATTAACTGATAAAGACCCCTGAATTCAAGCAAACTTTCGCAAAGGAGCACGCCTGAATCTCGTCCACGTGATCCGAGGCAGGTCAAGAAACTGCATTATGGGTGTGTTTGAACCAAGTGAAATGAAATGGAATGCCATCTCTGTGTTCAGTTTAAATAAAAAGAAGGAACGGAATGGTTCTATTTTTTTTCGGTTGGGAGAATGGAAAAAGCAGAACGGAACGAGGTTAAAGTTAATCTTTTATCACAATATTGCAATTAACTGTGGCAAATGTCCTTTTTAATCTCAAAATAGTAATTAACAACGCCTAATGACCTTTTTAATCTCAAAATCGTAATTAACATTATTTTTGTTCGGTTGAGAAAATTTGGAGATCAGAACGAAATGAGGTTAAACTTAATATTTTATCTCAAAATCGTAATTAACAGTGGCAAATGGTCTTTTTAGTCTCAAAATCGTAATTAACAACGACTAATTATTTTTTGACTTAATTATTGGAGTACTTCATAATTAACAGTGACTAATTAACAACAGTTCCACTACATTCTACCAAATGGGTGCATTTCGCATATGGGGGAAATATTCCCTTCCAAGGAACCACTCGGTTCCATTCCATTCTACAACCGAACACAAGAATTGGCTCTAGGTACGAAATGGTTCCATTCTGTTCCACTTGATTCCGGAACCGAACACATCCTAGAAGAACGAGTACACAATTACAAAGAGCCCTAACTAGTGCCCCTAAACCAGAAATTTGAAGATAAGGCCTCAAAGCTTGCAAAAAGGACTCTAGTATAAAAAAGCAATCAAGTACTGGGGGGTCCTTCTCCGCCGCAGGCCGGCGACCTCAAGGCACGGGCATCAAAGCAACCACCGGGGACGAAACCACTTGGGGTGGCACTGGCGTTGACACCCGCGCAGAGATCTGAGAAGCTCCTCTAGTGAAGGAGGAAGAAGATGCTCGAGATGTAACAATCGAGCGCAGCAGGGCCACCCCTACGGCAAAAGATAGTGCCGATGAAATCACACAACCGCTTGGGAACTGCTGCCGAGAACGCAAGCACAACATCTACTCCCTCGCCACTAAGGCCGACCAAGGAGAGGCTACGGAATGCGCTGCCACTACATCAACAGCGGTAGCGCAATCTGAACCAGCATCCACACGAATCTGAGGAAGGTCACCTCGTCGCTCCTCCTCCTCGCCGCCACGACTAGCTAGGAAGAACTCCTCACAACACCCTACGCCGCTTCTCCTCCTCCCCTGCTTCCATAGAGTATCCTGTTGCAAGGCGACACAATGGCACAAATGCCCTGTCGTGTCACATGGATCGATAAACCAAACCATAGTGAAGCAAAATCTCTTCTGTTATTAACTGATAAAGACCCCTGAATTCAAGCAACCTTTCCCGCAGCAGTACGCCTAAATCTCGTCCACATGAGTAAATTTGGCAGTTCCGACTTAGAAATGGAACTTGGATTGAGCAGGACAAGACAAGCACAGCAAGAAGACTCAACGAAAAGATCTGCAAGGGGTGTATATTTCCTTCATGGGAGAAGCATCCTCAACTCCTCATCTACAAAATGGCAAGAGGCCCCCATCCAATTGGGACGAGGCCCCTTGCACAGAAGGCAGATGCTCATCCCCCATGTGTACGTATACACAACAACACAACATCGCCCTTTTCCTCTTTACAGGCCACGGATCTCCCTCACCATATGTACATACAACGGTCCTCCTCGCCTAGTTTCCTATCCACATGCTGCACTGGAAGAATGAAATAATTCTCTGACCGGCCCTCTCTCATGAACATCTGCCCATGAGCCCTGCAACGTTCCGGGCTACCTCTTTTTTGGCCTCTAGTGAGACGGGTGAATCGCCGATGTACATGTCAAAGAAAGCCCCTGCGCATCGAACAGACATATGAAGTTAGATCTTGAGATGGGAACTTGTGAGTGTTGATCCAAGTTGAGACATTGTAGTGCAAGTAACAGTAGCTTTCAGAAGTACTGACTAGGAAACATGTATACTTACTGCAAAGGTCTTTGCTCTGAACAGCACTGATTTGCCTGCCATTAACTGCAAGGAAATGTTCTTGTCAAGATCCACCCAGTACTACGTCAAGAACATCTTGAAACAAATTTATTTACTCAACTACAGCCTAAGGTGCTTACTTTCTGTTATTAGCTGGCCATCAGATGTTTGGCAGAAGTCAATCTTTGTGCCCTGCAGTTACATTCACATTTAACCACTAAAGTCTGAAAGGTACAGGCCACAAAATGCTGTGTTGGAATATCTTACAGTCGGTATTGGGATATCTTCAGTGAAGCAAGAACCAAAGGTCTTCAAGCAATGGTAATCAGTGTCGGGATTCATCTGTTGAGCAAATAAAATGGAAAAGCACCCGTGAGTTTACAGGAGTAGCAACATAAGTACAGAAGCAGTTGAAGCTGCAAGTACCTTCTTCAAACGCAGGCCAAGTGACTTCTCAAATACACTGCGAGGAATAAAACAAATGCTAGTTCAGTCTGGAGTAGATGACAGATTATTTTTAAGAGAACACAAATGAGTAAACTGCAAAGTATTTTGTGTGCACAATAAAATAATAATAATACTTACTCTCTTACTGCACTGATGCTAAGGCCATTGTAGTTAACTACCAACCTAACTCTGATATGAAGGTTTTCCCTGGAGAAATATAAGACAATGTTATTATCACCGAATTAAACCAGAGGAAGATATAATGTAACAGAAGTATCAAGTTTAATAACACATTTCTACGAAATATCTTACATAAACTTTCAGAAGCACTAAATGTGCACTCCTTAGATTCGGTAATTCATGGACATGCATGAAACATAACCATCTATCCAATTTTGCACAGACAAACTTACTGAGATCAACGCATATAAGCACAAATCTTGACAAGAGGATACCAGCTGATAGCAATATGCAGTGCTACCAGAAACCAACTACCCCAGTAACATATATCCAGCTCAAATAGTCCTTACAAAACCTAAGCTTGCTCGACAAGATAACTGAATTTCATGACAACACCTTACTTCATGCTAAGCTTTTGCACTTGAGAAAATGTATGAATGCAAGTGAGATATCAACAGAGAGCATACCTCAGAAGATCATTATAGAAATCTGGGTCATCCTTCAATTTGGTGGTTGGAACTGAAGCATACTTAGGACCCAGCTTCTCACAAATAGAATGTGGTTGCATATCTACGGGGACATGGCATCAGTAACAAATGGAGGAAAACTGGATAAACATTTTTAATTTGGCAAATAGACACAAGCAAAAGATACTCACATAAACCAAAAGCGTACAGGTTCAAATTTTTGACCCTCATTATTCTCATGCCTTTGAAACCCACTCCAACAAGGACCTGCAAATTTAGTTATCAATGAACCGTCACATGGAAGTCATCAACCAAACAAGACAGGACAAAATGATACAGAAAATTCAGTAGTAAGGCATTATAAATCAATGAAGTGTCACATCAACCCATCGGCAGAACAATCGGAGCATATCAAGTGTCTTGGTTACATATGAACTCAATATAATACTTATTCTACACTTCTGTCCACTCTTAACTCTGCATTGTTAAAGAAACTAGTATGCTGTATGACACAAGAAGCTCCTAAGAAACAAAAGGGGCATACCGCTGTCGCTGGGGAGGAATCATCTTCGAGGAATGCAGGAAACTTGATTCCAGTTTTTGGCTCAACTGCATCTTCTTGAAAGATCGTGCTTGGCACAGCAACAGCAGAACAACTTAGGCGTTTCCCATCCAAACAAGGCTGATCTGCTGGCCTGTTAAAATATCCATCAACATTTCGAACCGCCATAGACTCCGCAAGCATCTTCGGAGATCTACCATTCATACAAATATACAATGTAAGAAATAGCCAATGAGATATAATTATGAAAGAAAAAATAGCAAAATAACGAATGCAAGCTAAAATATCGAAGGGAAATAAGAGCACATGAAGGGAAGATAATTCATATATTGGGACTTACATATTTTCAAATGGCGGCACAATAGTAGCAAAACCAGCTATAGTAAGAAGATTGCTGGCATGCTGGTGCTCAATATCATTCCACAGTCGTCCAAGTGTTGCCTGTGCAAGCCTAGCTAAAAGGAGCTGTACCGCATGCTCATCTTTCAGAGAACCAAACTGTAATCTCACCAAATTGTGCATGCAAGAGGTCACTTGCTTTATATGTGAAAACCCACGGAAATTCTTCGGATCAGACGCCCTGGAGAACCAGAAGCAGAAAGCTCTAACAAACTTCCTGACGCAAGTGAATGCTTCCTTAACCTTCACGTTTCCTGAAGAACAAATCTGCCTGCGATGTTGCAAAGAAGTCCCCAACAATCTTCCGAGATGCGTGACCATGTTCAACCCAAGATCATGAGACATCGGAAACTCTGGCGGGAACTTGTATATGCATACCCCACCATGACCAAGATTGGCGAAAACTAACCGATCAGGCTTCATACTTGAATGAATATATAGGAAATCTTTCTACAAGCTTGTGAATGTATGGCGAGGATTATATGGTGATCTGTCAATAATAAGAGCAAAATTAAATTGAGCTAGTTATATAGCAACACCGGCTGTTAAAAGCAGACCTATAAAGTGAGTTCCTCATGTCAACTCTACGCTTGTTTGCGTAGGTCAGTTCATGATTACTGTACCAACATTGCAGAAACATGATAAAAACACATTCTATATGTCGCTTTGGAATACATTTACTTTTTTTGTTCACAAAACTATCAGATGAGCGCAAAATGGCCCACAATCAGATTCATGCCTGGACCCGGCAGTTAGGCAGCAAAGGCAGAAATCAATGCCCCAAAATTAATCCCCAAGCTAGCATCAATCACCCCAACCGCGTGACGGTTCAAGCGTCAGGCAAACTAAAATTTGCTGAGCACTGGCCCTACAAGGATTCACCCACCCTCCCTTTGCCCCTCCACGCAGATAAAAAAAAACCGGCACTCGAACAATTCACATTCACAATAAAAAAATTCTCCCACCAAACAAGTATGGCTATAAAAAAAACCACCGTACCTGTCCGCGCTGCGACGACGGATCAGAGAGGATTCCGAGCCGGAGCGGACGAGAGGGCCTGCCCAGGATCCGAGCGCGCGCGCGTGATCCCTGCGGATTTGGGCGGCGCGGGGATCAGAGACCAGCCCAGGGTCCCCAGACCCGGGATTCGGAGGAGATGGAGAGGCTAGCAAGCAACGCCTCCCCGAATCCAATTTCTCCGCCTCGCCCTCGCACGCCGCACCCGCCTCGCCTCCCGTGAAGGTGAGAGACAGAGAGAGAGGCGAAGAACGCGTGCTCCGGTCCGGCGTCGTTTGCTCCCCACCTTCTCTCTCCTCCTCCTCCTAACCGGGGCCGAAAAAGGGTTCAATAAGTTGGCTTTCCCTCCTTTCCACCTTTACCGGGCAGTCGCACCGGAATCCGTATTTTCATACCAGTCCTTGTCACGTGACCAACGCAGCGTACGAGGGACCTCGTTGGTGATAGGCGATAGCGTTGGGGTGTTTAGGGTAAAATGCTCCTACCTTTTCGGGGAAGGTGCGGGTCCTGGCACGAGGAACCGAGGGATATTCGGCGGGGCGATCGGACGGACACGAGGAAGGGGTCGGTACGCGTTGGGCAGGTTGCGGCCGTTGATGTGACGCGACCGGGAGAGTTCGCCACCGTCGACCGTGGAGACGGACGCGGACGGTGGCCGCAGCACGTTTTAAATGGCTGGACGGACTGTTTCTTCTCCTCCCTCGTGGGAATGTTGAAATTTCCAGCGCGTATTTGTAACTCTGGGCTCTGAAAACGCGAAATATAGACGATATCTCTCCTAACTCTGAGTTTTAATAAACGTAATAAAGCAGTAACAAAGTCGAACTAATATCGGAAAGTGTCTTTTTGCACTTTTTTTGTTAAAAAACAAAAAAACATATGTTTAAAAGTTAAAAAAATCTGAAAATGAATTTTAGGCATAGTCACAATGTTGTATAAATCTACCAGCATGCAAAATTGCAAACTGAATTCTTTGTATTGTGGGTTACAAAAAATGACAAAATCTGATAAAAATTGGAGATTTGAAAATATGCATACCTAGATCCACATTTTTACAATTTTTTATGTAGCTCATAATAAAACATATTTGAAATTGATATTTTGCAGTTTGTGGGATACATAATTGCCTACATCCGAGTTTGTTTTCAGAATTTTTTTTGAAACTCAGAAATATGATTTTTTTTATTTTTATTTAATGATATGCCTTATCTTGTGTGTAGCAAATCTTCACCCAATTAATATGCCTTATCTTGTCCCGAAGCACCGAAGATTGACAGGTCTGAATAATAAGGTTGCTCATAGTCTAGCGCAATTAGATAAGTGTGAGTGGTGTGTTAGAGGCTGGATTGCACTATGTGATCGTTCTACCTGTCGAAGATTGTATTGTATAAACACTCTTTGCACGGTTTAATCAAGGGAAACGATAAAGATCACCCGGGGGATTTTATTGTCGCATCCTCCGGGTCTTACAAACACGCTTTGTGCTTGCGGGCCTACCTCCACTAATTCTAGTTTATCCTCTTCCCGTCCTTGATTTTTTTTGGACATGCCATGGAAACTGCAACACCGCAAGTGCGCATGCCGCCGTCGCCTCTATTTCCTGCGCGCGCCGCCGCCTGTTTCCTTGCGCGCGCTTCCGCTGCACCTAGATCCTACGAGCTTCGGCTCCTCCCCTCGTACGCAGAGGTCGAGCGCCGCCACGGCCATGACGTCGCCCCCGTCGCCCCGCGCCGCCGTCGCGCGAGATAGTGGCTATATCGGAGGTGCTCACCGCCGGAGCTCGCCCTCCTTCGTCTCCCCCGACCCGCCGTCGCTCGTCCGTACGCACCCCGCGATGTCGCAGCCTCGCCACGCTTCCGTGGCCTGGCCACGTCGCGCCGTCGCCCGTGCGCTGTCGCCGCTCGTCCCACCGCGGCCATGGATGACCTCTGGAGCTCCGCCGTGCTCGCTCCGACGAACCCATACCAGCGCCGCCTACCTCCTCCTCTGGTAGCCGCTATATCTCCTCCGAGCACCACCAGCAAGCGCACCCCACCCTCCCTCAAACCATCGTAGATGCAACTCCTGCGTGCACCATTGCTTCTTCCCGCTTGGCACAGTGCTACATAGGCAGGAAAACAATGCTACTGGAGGTGGCCGTCCTTGCTACAAATAAAGGGTCATGATGCTACCGACCATGAATACGTCTTGAGATTTTGCTACAAGGCGATGCTATAATAGTAGAATTTTTTTGCTATTTTTGTTCTATACTTTTGCTATAATAGCACAAAGTATTTGCTATGATATTTTCGACGAAAGTTCTTAGCAAAATCACGGCAGCGACCAGCGATATCTCCGCCTGGTCGCTCTTTTTGCTACATTAGCATTTTTTTTTCTGCTACCACCGTTTTGCTATTTTGCTATAATAGTGTAAAAATTCCGCTACACGGTTTTCGGTGAGGTCTATCGGCGAAAGCCTCCGGCGAGTCTCCGCCGAGGTCGGATATGCTACATTAGCACAACTTTTTTGCTACACGGTCGCCGGCGAGGTCTTCGGCGAAATCTCCGGTGAGGTCCAGTCTATTTTCTATTTTTTAGACCAAACCGTTTTCTGCTACATGTAGCAAAAACGAAACTATTTGTAGCAAAAGCGGATATGTTTATAGCAAAAGTAGAATTTGAGGACTTTTTAGGGACACGTGTCAGCAGGAGGACTGGGAGGATTTTGGAAAATTATCCTCCAGAGAACACGTAGTACGACCCTTTAATCAAGCTCATTGGTTCCTTACAAAACTATAATTATCTTGTTATGTAAATTTACACGCATACTGAGCTCGTTTTGGGTAAAGACATGTATCATGGGTAGAACCTTGTAAAAAAAAGAGACCATGCAAGTTCAATGAAGAACGTAGGTGGCTATTCGGCTCACGGGTGTATTTACACCCATTTTGAGAAAACATATTTCGGAAATGTTAAAAATAAATAAAAAATGTTTATATATACATTCAAATATTTTGTGTTTGTTCATAAATTTTTGGAATGAAATAACATTCTAGTGTCCCGTGCAAAAAGACAAAAAAAATATCATGTGAATAGTCATACTCACATGACATTTTTGTCTTTTTATACATATCACATAAAATATTCTTTCATCTCAAAAACTGAACGAACATAAAATGTTTGAACGTACATGTAGATTTTTTTTCATTTTTTTGATATTTTGAAATATGTTTTCTCACAATAGGTGCAAATGCACCCGTGAGCCAAAATGAGTTTCCGAATGATGAATTATGAGAATTAGTTTGGTTCCAAAATTACACAGGAAGAAATTTCAGTGATTGTACTCGTCGCTAGGTGGTCCAACAACCTATTTACAATATTTATACTTTTGTTGATGATTAATAGATTGATGAAATTTAGAAAAACTAAAAGAAAAGGTTGAGAAACTCACCAACAGAGATTGTTGTTGTGGTTCTCGCTCACTGTACCATACCTGTTTGTAATACTTCCTCCGTTCTAAAAAAAAATATAGCAAATTTATCTAAACTTGGATGTATGTACTTACTATTTAGTGTCTAGATACATTGAAAGATAAATCTTTGACATCCTTTTTAAAATCGGAGGGAGTATATAAATATCTTTTCTCTTGAAAAAAAGGTTTACCCCCTCTCTCTATAAAAGAGTTTCTTATTATAGAATTGTTTCAGGCGTCAGTCAACCCTCTTGCTGAAATCTACTTGGTTTTGTTTGACTGAAATAAACTCGAAAGTGACCATCCTCTTGTAATTTCATGGTTCATGGCAGCTAAGCGTAGTCGACGATTGAAGGCCCACGTGACGAGGGGTCGCGCTCTCCATAATACTGCACGGGCAGACGGACAATGCAATCCCTCCCGTAGGAGGGGCCCCCGGCACCATCTCTATTCTTCCTTTGTTGGAGATTCGTGCTATACATTTTATAAAATAGCCCTTCCACCTTACCTCTTATATCTGTTGCATTTTTTTATCCAACCTGAAAGGATCGTATGGGCACCTAGAGGGGGGTGAATAGGTGCTACTTCAAATTTTATTCTTTTTCAAGTTAGGGTTTAACAAGAAAGGTAAATTCTTTAGAATATGCAACTGTGGTGAATTAACCTATATGTCAACCATGCACAATCTAGCACAACACTAAGCAAGAACAAGTAAGTAAAGTACGGTAAAGGATAGAAGTAACCAAAGGAGTGGACGCGGAGACACAAGGATTTGTTTCCCGTAGTTCCTTCCTTTTGAGGGGAAGTACGTCTACGTTTGGAGAGGGGGTGGTTTCAAACCACCAACGCCACGAGAGGCCTCCCTTGTTCTCCGATGAACCTCACCCCAACGGGCTCGATTCACCTTCCACTATATCGGCAACCTTCGAGGTGGAAGCCGGCACCTTTACAACAAGTTTGGGGCACGCATCCACAACTGAATTGGAGGCTCCCAAATACATGCAAGCTGTCAAGACAAATCAAAGACAAGCTTATAAGAACCAAATCAAAGTTAGGGTTTCCAATGAAACACTAGAGCTTGGGGGCCCTCAAGTGAATGAGGGGGAAATGAAGATCTCTCTTGGTGAAGATGTAAATCAAGGCCTCCTCCTTCGATTCTCCAAAGATCAATGACTTTGGATGGTTGGATGAAGAGATCTTGTAGATTTGGTGGCTCTAATGGGGTTGGTGTTCTTGAGCAGCTCGAGCAGTTGGAGGAAGAAGATAAGGGTCCCTTTTTATAGGCAGCCCCCTCCACGAACCGTTTTCTGGCCGTTGTAGAAAAGTCAGACTGGAGACTCCGGTGTGTAGACCGGAGACTCCGGTCTACACCGGAGACTCCGACCAATCTCCGGACTAGCCTCCGGACTGCCCTTCTGACTGACCCAGGGCAAACATGCCCCTGCAACACCGGAGACTCCGGTCTTCCAGCACCGGAGACTCCAGACTGGACAAAGTTCGAAGACTCCAGAGTAAGCTCCGGTGCGGCCTTCGGACCCCTAGTCAGAATGTCCCAGCCAGATCCTGGGAGGCACCACCGGAGACTGAACTGGAAACTCTAGACCACACCGGAGACTCCGGTCTTGGTAGACCGGAGACTCCGGTCTGGACTTTCCAGAACAGTGGCATATGAATGTGGTCTTTTCCCAAGAGTGTGGGTGCAGTTTATCATGTTGGAATTATGCCATAGAGGCAATAATAAAGATGTTATTATTATAATTCTTGTTCATAATAAAGTTTATATTCCATGCTAGAATTGTATTAAGCGGAAACTTTAATACTTGTGTGGTTTGTGAACAACACCGTGTCCCTAGTACGCCTCTATGGACTAGCTCATTGATTAATGATGGTTAAGGTTTCCTAACCATAGACATGAGTTGTTGATTAATAATGAGATTATATCATTGGGAGAATGATATGATGGACAGACCAAAATTAAGCAGAGCAATTAGATCGTGTCATCGTGTTCATCTTTGCGAAGATTTTCTTATGTCAAATATTGTATTCCTTAGACCATGAGATAATGCAACTCCCTGGTATCAGAAGAAAGCTTTGAGGTCATCAAACGTCATCCTATGAGAGGGTGATCATAAAGGTGTCTCTCAGGTGATCGGAAAGTACCTGTTGGGTTGTATGTATCGAGATGGGATTTGTCCCTCCCAAGTCGGAGAGATATACTTCGGGCCCACTCGGTAATCGATATCAACACCGCTTGCAAGCATGTGGTTAAGGAGTTAATCAAAAAGTGATATCGGATTACGGAACGAGTAAAGTACTTGCTGTGAACGAGATTGAACTAGGTATACCGGTACCGACGATCAAATCTTGAGAAAGTAAAATATCACGCGACGAAGGGAATATATATATGGGATTGATTGAATCCTGGCATCGTGGTTCATCCGATATGATCATCGATGAATATGTGGGAGTCAATATGGGTTTCCAGACCCCGCTGTTGATTATTGATAGAAGATCATGTCTGCATATTCTCGAACCCGAAGGGTCATACACTTAACGTGTCTCGACGCTAGGATAGATTGGATAATTGGTTTATGAGTTTTTGTTCGGAGTCTCGGATGAGATCCAGGACATCATGAGAGGTTCCGGAATGGTCCGGAGAATAAGATTCATATAAGGCAAAGCAGATTTTGGAGTTCGAAATTGTTTCGGGTTAATCGGTATTGTACCGGAAGCTTATAGAACCTTCCGGAGTGGGACCAACGTGGCCCCACTTGTCGGGAGGGGGCGTGGGCCTATGAGAGAGTGCCCTGGCCGCATTGGGCTAGGGGCACAAGGCCCCATAGGGCCCAGCCGGCCAAACCCTAGGGAAACCTTAGGGAAGCTTCTAGAAGGGGGAGGGAACTTGCCCCCCACTCCTCCCTCCTTTGGCCGCCGGCCTAGGTCTTGGGGGAGGGACAAGGGCCAGCCGCCCACCCCTCTATATAAATAGGGCTGGGGGCGCACCCTCCCCACACCTCCTCCTCAACCCTAGCCGCCCTGCTGCCCCTCCTCTCTCTCTCCCTCCCGACTGCGCGTAAGCGAAGCCCTGCCGCAGAAACTCTCCACCGCTTGCACCGCGCCGTCGTGTTGTAGATCCAATCCATCTCTCCACCTCACTTGCTGGACCGAGGAAGGAGGAGACGTCTAGGTGCCGCACGTGTGCATCTCTCGGAGGCATCGCCACTTGTGGTGTTAGATCAGATCGGATCGCGAGGAGGAGAAGCGAGTACGACTACATCAACCACGTTCCCTCGAACGTTCCGCTGTGCGAATCTTCAAGGGTATGAAGATCTCATCTATCCCCCTCGTTGTTTGCATCTCCTAGATTAGATCTTGGCTTTTCCCGTTCGCATCCGTAGAAAATTTTGATTTACTATGCTGCGAAACCCTTCAGTGGTATCAGAGCTAGATCTATGCGTAGATGTGTTTCACGAGTAGAACGCAACATGCTTGTTGCGGGCGTTGATGTTTTCTGTTGCAAGCCTCTTGTTTGTGTACTTCTTATGACGCGGGATAGTGAGATCGAAGCGGTCCAGGCCAACTTTACGCGACGTCATTCGCGAGACCGGCTCCGCACTTGACGTGTGGCTTGTTCCACACATGCGGCTGGTGGATGCCAGTTTCTCTCACTATAGTTGTCATGGGATTTACACCGGAGTTTGGCAAGCATAATATCACCTTGTGGCTTTCCGTAGGTAAGAGTCATTCTTAGCTTGCTACTCCCATAAGCCACGTAAAACATGCAACAACAAAGTAGAGGCATCTAACTTGTTTTTGCAGGGAGTGTTTTCTGTGATATGGTATGGCCCAAGATGTGATGTGTATGTTGTATGCAATGATCATGTTTTGTAATGTTTCACGACTTGCATGTCGATGAGTACACA
Source organism: Avena insularis (assembly GCA_023614405.1). Classification (NCBI taxonomy): domain Eukaryota; kingdom Viridiplantae; phylum Streptophyta; class Magnoliopsida; order Poales; family Poaceae; genus Avena; species Avena insularis. The sequence goes on along the minus strand of CM042697.1, from coordinate 36,379,803 downwards.
ACCGGCAGGAGCCATATGGTTGTCTTTATAATTGTGTATGACCTGTGTGTCAACTTCTTATATGCCATGTAATAGCTTTACTTTATCGCTAAGTAGTTAGCAATAGTTGTAGTTGCTATTCGTGGTAGAGGCAATCATGGTGGAGTGATGGAGATCATGCCGGCACACACAAGATGGAGATCATTGCGCGAAGATTGGCTATACTATGTCACATAAAGTTATATGCATGTGATGTTTATCCTTTTATGTATCTTATTATGCTTAGATCACGACGGTAGCATTATAAGATGATTTCTCACTTAAAGATCAAGATAAAACTGTGTTCTCCCCATGTATGCACCGTTGCGAAAGTTCGTCGTGTTCAAGCATCACGTGATGATCGGGTGCTATAAACTCTACGTTCACATACAACGGGTGCAAGCCAGTTTTTGCACACGCGGAAATACTTGGGTTTGACTTGACGAGCCTAGCATGTACAGACATGGCCTCGGAACACATGAACCGAAAGGTTAAGCATGAGTCATATGAATGATATGATCGACACTTCGTTGTCCACCATTGAAACCACATCTCTTCTCATGAAGATCGGATTAGGTGTGGTGAATTTGGATCATGTTCACTAAACAACTTGAGGGATGTTGAATTTAGTGGGAGTTTATCTAGTAATTTGATTAAGTTGAACTAGTTATCATGAACATAGTCTAAATTGTACTTGCAAATTTTGTAGATCAAATGGCTAAGTCCAACTTCAACTTCAACGTTTTTGCTGAGAAAGAAAAGCTTATAAACAATGGGTCTAACTTCACCAACTAGTTCCGCAATCTGAGAATCATTCTCGCTGGCGGACAAAAGGACTATGTCCTTGAGAATGCGCTAGGTGATGCCCCTGCTGATGAGAAAGCTGTTTATCAGTCGCGCAAAGATGATTATGGTGTGATTAAGAGCACCATGTTGTTTGCTATGGAATCGGACCTTCAAGTTTTGAAGTTTACCCCGGGCCCTTTGAGATTCTTGAGGAACTGAAAACTATGTTTCAGACTCAGGCCCGTTCTGAGAGATATGAGATCTCTGAGAAATTCTTTAACTACAAGGTGGAGGAAGGGAGTCCGTTGGTGAGCACGCCATAAAGATGTCGGGCTACACTCAACGCCTTGAGCAACTGGACTGCAAGATTCCAGAGGAGCTCAAGATTGACAGGGTTCTGCAATCACTCCCTCCCAGCTACAAAAGTTTTGTAGTGACTCATAATCAGATTGGTTCCACTGATACGATCACCGAGCTCTTCGCAAAGCTGAAGGCTGCGGAGGTGGACATCAAAAAGGATAATCATGTGTTGATGGTCAACAAGCCCCCACCTTCAAGAAAGGTAAGGGTGCAAAGCCCTTCAAGAAAGGCGGCAAGCGCGTTGCCCTGCCGAGAAGAAGCTCAAGTCTGGACCCAAGCCGGACAAGGTGCTTCTATTGCAAGGACAAGGGTCCTTTGGCGCATCGTCAAGTACTTAGCGGACAAGAAGGCTGGCACCATCAAAGGTATATTTGATATACATGTTATTGATGTTTTCCTTACTAGCCCTCGTTGTAGTGCTGGGTATTTGATCTTGGTTGATTGCTAATATTTGTAACTCGAAGCAGAGCTACGGAATAGGCGGCTTGCGAGGATGAGGTGACGATCTTGGCGTTGGCAGCGGATCAAGAGTTGATGTGATGGTCGGCACGCTCTCCTTAGTTTTACCTTCGGGATTAGTTTTAAACCTCAATAAGTGTTATTATGTGCCTGCGTTGAGCATGAACATCATATCTGGATCGTGTTTATTGCAAGACGATTATTCATTTAAATCTGAGAATAATGGTTGTTCTATTTATATGAGTAACATCTTTTATGGTCATGCACCTGCCGTGAATGGTTTATTTCTTCTGAATCTTGAAAGGGATGAAACACACATCCATAACATTGAGGCTAAGAGATGCAAAGTAGATAGTGATAATACTACTTATTTGTGGCACTGTTGTCTAGGTCATATTGGTGTAAAACGCATGAAGAAACTCCATTCTGATGGACTTTTGGATTCTTGATTTTGAATCATTTGACACATGCGAACCATGCCTCATGGGCAAGATGATCAAAACCCCGTTCTCCGGAATGATGGAGCGAGCAACGGACTTGTTGGAAATCATACATACCGATGTATGCGGACCGATGAGTGTTTCGACGCGCGATGGATATCGCTATTTTCTCACTTTTACCGATGACTTAAGTAGATATGGGTATATCTATTTGATGAGACATAAATCTGAAACATTTGAAAGTTCAAGGAATTTCAGAATGAAGTGGAGAACCATCGTAACAGAAAAATTAAGTTTCTACGATCCGATCGTGGAGGTGAATATTTGAGTTATGATTTTCTCACGCATCTTAAAGCAAGCGGAATCGTTTCGCAACTCACGCCACCCGAAACACCACAGCGCAATGGTGTGTCTGAACGCCCGAATCGAACTCTATTAGATATGGTCCGATCAATGATGTCTCTTACTGATTTGTTGTTATCATTTTGGGGTTATGCATTGGAAATCGCTGCATTCACTTTAAATAGGGCACCATCTAAATCCGTTGAGACGACACCGTATGAACTGTGGTTTGGTGCTAAACCTAAGTTGTCGTTTCTTAAAGTTTGGGGATGCGAAGCTTACGTCAAGAAGTTGATGCCAGACAAGCTCGAACCCAAAGCGGAGAAGTGCGTCTTCATACGATACCCTAAGGAAACTATTGGGTATACCTTCTATCACAAAACCGAAGGCAAAGTGTTTGTCGCAAAGAACGGATCCTTTCTTGAGAAGGAGTTTCTCTCGAAAGAAGTGAGTGGGAGGAAAGTAGAGCTAGATGAGGTTGTTGAACCTTCTCTTGAGTTGGAGAGTAGCGCAACACCTGAAATTGTTCCAGTGCTGCCTGCACCAACAATAGAGGAAGCTAATGACAAGGATCATGAAGCTTCAGACGATGCTACTACTGAACGTCGCAGGTCGACAAGGTCGCATGCCCCTCCTGAGTGGTACGGCAACCCTGTCTTGACTGTCTTGTTGGTAGAAGACAGTGAACCTACGAACTATGAGGAAACAATGATGAGCCCAGACTCTGAGAAATGGCTAGAGGCCATGAAATCCGAATTGGGATCCATGAGCGAAAACCAAGTATGGACTTTGGTGGACACTCCTAGCGACCGAAAGGCCGTTGAGTGCAAATGGATTTTCAAGAAGAAAACGGATGCGGATGGTAATGTTACTGTCTATAAAGCACGACTTGTCGCGAAAGGTTTTCGACAAGTTCAAGGTGTTGACTACGATGAGACTTTCTCTCCCGTAGCGATGTTTAAGTCCATTCGGATTTTATTAGTAATTGCTGCGTTTCATGATTATGAAATATGGCAGATGGATGTCAAGACTGCGTTCCTCAATGGCAATATTGATGAAGAGTTGTATATGATGCAATCCAAAGGTTTTGTCGATCCTAAGGATGCTGATAAAGTATGCAAACTTCAGCGTTCCATTTATGGACTGAAGCAAGCATCTCGGAGTTGGAACCTCCGTTTTGATCAAGTGATCAAGAGCTTTGGATTTGTTCCAAATTGCTACGAAGCTTGTATCTACAAGAAAGTGAGTGGGAGCTCAGTGACATTTCTGGTACTATATGTAGATGACATATTGATTATTGGAAATGACATTGACATGCTTAACGATGTGAAGAGTTATTTGAACAAATGTTTTTCAATGAAAGACCTAGGGGAAGCTGCTTATATATTGGGCATCAAAATCTATAGAGATAGACAAAGACGCCTAATAGCTTTAAGCCAGAGTACATACCTAGACAAAGTTCTGAAAAGGTTTAGAATGGATAAGGCAAAGAAAGGTTCAGTGCCTATGTTGTCAGGTAAGATATTGAGCAGGTCTCAGTGTCCAGCTACGGTAAATGATAGAGAAGCTATGAGCAAAGTGCCTTATGCCTCGGCCATAGGTTCTATCATGTATGCCATGCTGTGTACTAGACCGGATGTGTCCAATGCTCTTAGTTTGACGAGCAGATACCAAAGTGATCCAGGAGTGGAACACTGGACAGCCGTGAAGAACATCCTAAAGTATTTAAATAGGACTAAAGAAATGTTCTTAGTCTATGGAGGTGATGAACAGCTCGTCGTAAAGGGTTACGTCGACGCTAGTTTCGACACCGACAAGGATGATTCTAAATCTCAGACAGGATACGTTTATATTTTGAATGGAGGAGCTGTGAGATGGAGAAGCTGCAAGCAAAGCGTTATCGCGGGATCTACAGTAAAAGCGGAATACATGGCTGCTGCAGAAGCGTCAAGTGAAGGAGTTTGGATCAGGAACTTCATCACCGAGCTTGGCGTGGTTCCAAGCGCCTTGGACCCACTGGAGATATTGTGTGACAACACTGGCGCCATAGCACTGGCTAAGGACCAAGATATCATCCAAACACCAAGCATATCAACCGCGAGTTTCATATAATCCGAGATTATATAGCAGATGGAGATCTGAAGATTAGCAAAGTACATACAGATCTGAATGTCGCAGATCCATTGACTAAACCTCTTCCACGTGCAAAACATGATCAACACCTTAGTGCCATGGGTGTTAGATTGTTGCCAGATGTAAACTAGATTATTGACTCTAGTGCAAGTGGGAGACTGTTGGAATTATTCCCTAGAGGCAATAATAAAGATGTTATTATTATAATTCTTGTTCATGATAAAGTTTATATTCCATGCTAGAATTGTATTAAGCGGAAACTTTAATACTTGTGTGGTTTGTGAACAACACCGTGTCCCTAGTACGCCTCTATGGACTAGCTCATTGATTAATGATGGTTAAGGTTTCCTAACCATAGACACGAGTTGTCGATTAATAATGAGATCATATCATTGGGAGAATGATATGATGGACAAACCCAAATTAAGCAGAGCAATTAGATCGTGTCATCGTGTTCATCTTTGCGAAGATTTTCTTATGTCAAATATTGTATTCCTTAGACCATGAGATAATGCAACTCCCTGGTATCGGAAGAAAGCTTTGAGGTCATCAAACGTCATCCTATGAGAGGGTGATCATAAAGGTGTCTCTCAGGTGATCGGAAAGTACATTGGGTTGTATGTATCGAGATGGGATTATCCCTCCCAAGTCGGAGAGATATACTTGGGCCCACTTTCGGTAATCAATATCAACACCGCTTGCACGCATGGGGTTAAGGAGTTAATCACAAAGGGATATCGGATTATGGACCGAGTACAGTACTTGCTGGGAACGAGATTGAACTCGGTATACCATGCAAGCGATCAAATCTCGGGCAAGTAAAATATCGCGCGACGAAGGGAATATATATATGGGATTGATTGAATCCTGGCATCGTGGTTCATCCGATATGATCATCGATGAATATGTGGGAGTCAATATGGGTTTCTAGACCCCGCTATTGATTATTGATAGAAGATCATGTCTGCATATTCTCGAACCCGAAGGGTCACACACTTAACGTGTCTCGACGCTAGGATAGATTGGATAATTGGTCTATGAGTTTTTGTTCGGAGTCTCGGATGAGATCCAGGACATCACGAGAGGTTCCGGAATGGTTCGGAGAATAAGATCCATATAAGGCAAAGCAGATTTTGGAGTTCGGAATTGTTTCGGGTTAATCGGTATTGTACTAGAAGCTTCTAGAACCTTCCGGAGTGGGACCAACGTGGCCCCACTTGTCGGGAGGGGGCGTGGGCCTATGAGGGAGTGCCCTGGACGCATTGGGCCAGGGGCACAAGGACCCATAGGGCCCAGCCGGCCAAACCCTAGGGAAACCCTAGGGGAGCTTCTAGAAGGGGGGAACTTGCCCCCCACTCCTCCCTCCTTTGGCCGCCGGCCTAGGGCTTGAGGGAGGGGCAAGGGCCAGCCGCCCACCCCTCTATATAAAGAGGGTTGGGGGCGCACCCTCCCCACACCTCCTGCTCGACCCTAGCCGCCCTGCTGCCCCTCCTCTCTCTCCTCCCATTGTAGCGTGGCTGAAGCCGCAGAAACTCTCCACCGCTTGCACCGCGCCGTCGCGTTGTAGATCCAATCCATCTCTCCACCCCACTTGCTGGACCAAGGAAGGAGGAGACGTCGAGGTGCCGCACGTGTGCATCTCTCGGAGGCATCGCCACTTGCGGTGTTAGATCGGATCGAATCGCGTGGAGGAGGAGCGAGTACGACTACATCAACCACGTTCCCTCGAACGTTCCGCTGTGCGAATCTTCAACGGTATGAAGATCTCATCTATCCCCCCCTCGTTGTTTGCATCTCCTAGATTAGATCTTGGTTTTCCCCGTTCGCATCCGCAGAAAATTTTGATTTACTATGCTGTGAAACCCTCCATATCAATGATAATACCAACCTGTGGACAATAACAAACTATAAAATGATCTACTTGTTGTTAACGAACCCCAAAAGTGATTATGACAATAAATGCCCTTTCAATCTCCCCCTTTTTGGTGTTTGATGACAACAAGTGATTTGCATGGAATAACATATAAATGTGGCTCCCCCTGGCTATGTGCAGCAAGATAATGAAGTAAATCATGTAAGGAAGATAATATCAACGATAGCACACATAGATCTCACATGAGTTACAATAGGTGTTGCACACAAGCACATAGTCATAGACACACATAAGAACAATAGATAACACACATAAAGTTCAAGTTCGAATATCCAAATAAAAGGCAAATAAAGGCAGATAGTCGCAAATCCCAAATCCCATGCAAACCGATGAGAATGTCTTCTCCCCCTTTGGCATTGAAACGCCGAAAAAGGGAAAAGACCTATACTAGCGCCCCAATAACTCAGTAGTCATTGTCATCCTCGTCATCCTCGGCATCCTCATCCTCCTCCTGGTCACCATCATCCTGATCATAGTCATCATCATCGTCTTTAGGGACAGCATGCCCTTTGCCGTGAGGGCGAGAAGAGGATGAACCCTGGTATCCAAACCCTGAGATGACATCAGCAAACGTCTTCCAGTCCACTAGACTATTCTGTTGGGCATTCCATGCCCCAAATGAGAGGGTATGATTAGACTCTGTGGACGGCTAAGCCCCATGCTCATCATTGTATTCATCCTCACCTTCATAGGCCCCCTGTTCCTTGATCTCTTTGAGGAGCTTCTCAATGCGGCGGTTGCTTTGATAGGATGCATGCTGCTTCTTGCGTATGTCGACATTCATGCAACAAAGGGTCCTCTCCCAAAAGTTGGCCTTCTTGACCCTCTCATGCACATAGTCACGCGTCATAGAAGGCAAAGGGGCATTGGAGGCATTCTTCCTCCGAACTCTAGGTGGAGAGGGAGCCCTCTCCGTCTCAATCTCCTCCTCCTCATCATCATCATCCCCATAGCGACGCCTTGGAGCAGGCCCCATGCGCCCCTTCTGCTGCAGAGAGATCAGAGTGTGCTCAGTGAGGTGTGATGGTATGCCAAGTGGAGAATCATGCGCCTGGGAGTTGATGAGCCGCATCACCAAGGGTGCATATGGAGGAGATTTCTTGTACAGAATGGCATGGAACATCTCCTCGAAAATGAAGTCCATCACATCAATAGGTGCAGCCTCAGCCTCAAGTCCAGCATTGAAGGTCCAGTGAGTATGGTACAGGAGGTTGACAAGCCCACCCCTAATAGCATCATCATTGCCAGCACTGGGAGCAATAGTGTGACGGAAGATCCTCAGCATAAGGTTGTAGAGGGTTTTGAGTCCCTTGGAACCCCCCACAACACCTTCATCATATAGAGGTGCCAGCTTCAACTTGTTCTCACCCAAAGCAGCTGAGTGCATGCGCAGTCCCACAAGAGTGGATACTCCGTGGAAGGTCTCAGAGATGACATTGGCAACGTCATGAAAGGTAGCCGTGCAGCGAGTAGTGCCAGTCATCCACACCATGGTCCTGTCAAGATCAGACCCAAACACAACTGTGGCATAAAACTGCTAAACAAGGTGCACACTGTAGTCTCCGCGCAGCTCCATCAAGTTGTAGAGACCCAACTTCTCACAGATCCACAGGGCATCATTGAAGTAAGGGCTCTGACGCATTTTCTCAACACTCATGAACTTCTGGGGGCAGACAGGTGATCTGGTGAGTACACCATATACATCCTTCATGAACACAGCCTGTTCTTTCCTCCAGTAATGAGGGTCCTCACTGGTACGAGGCAGCGCATAGAAATCTGTCTTCCTCAGCTCATGGTACTCCTCTTTGGACATTTTGGCTAAGGATTGTAGGTTGTCATACTTGGACCTCTTGGCACGGTCCTCCCGTTCAGCCCTCTCTTGATCCCTCTTCATGTAAGCTGTGTCACGTGCCCGCTGTTTCCGGTTGGACGGAGGCACAATGAACTGGCCCTGAGCTTCATCATAGCGAGGATTCCCCTTTGGGACTTGGCCTTGGTACGACGAGGACGACTTGAACCATCACCTGTGAACAACAGTGAGGGAGATAGCATGGAGATGAGTATATATGTCCCAATGATGCAGTACAAGAGCTTTGATGCATTTCTGGACTATTTTGATTCACCCAAAACCGGAGTCTCCGTACCTGATACCGGAGTCTCCGTACCTGATACCGGAGTCTCCGGCTCAGACCGGAGTCTCCGGCCTGGACCGGAGTCTCTGTACCTAAGTCCGGAATCTCCGGTCAGGAGGCTCGGGTATGAGATGGGGAGATGCTGGTGAGGGTAAATCTAGTAGATCGGGCAGTGCAGCAAGGCTAAAGTACTAGAGTGCACGCAAACAAGTGATTCCAATGGACAAATCAGCAACAATCCTCAAAAACACATCTAGGGATGAACTCTAGGATAAAAAGGAGAGGAGAGGTACCAGATCTGTCCATGGGATCAATTCCTCCGGTGGGAATGACCCAATGGAGGAGAGGGGAAGGTTGGCCGGTGGCACGGCGGATCCCGGGGGCTTCTTAACCTCCGGGGAGGATTTTTGGAGGAGGAGGCGACGGGTTTGGAGGTAGGGAACGGGGTGAAGAATGAGGAACTATTGTACCAGATCACCCCGTGCCCCCTTATTTAAGTGACAAAAACCGTCCAGTCCGGAGACTCCGGCCTACACTGGAGACTCCGGTCCTCCTCGACCAAAAGTTCCAGGAAAGGTGTTTGGGGACATATATGAGAGATATATGGTCTTTTAAGATAGGGATAGAGCTTGGGTTGAGACATCAAACTGTGAAGAACCAACAGGAGCCATAGGAGTTCGAAAATAATCAGAAAATCTCCAAGAGACTAAAATCAAGCAAATGACAAACATGAGTAAGTGCCAACCTCTCAAATGAGAGAGGGCGGTGGCCTAGGCCACCATATTTGAGTATACTTGGCTTGGCACCATGAAGATATATCTTGGGTCCATTACCAAAACTCATCATTAAGCTCACATATCACTGAATGATATTAAGAGGAATGATTTTAATTGCTTTGGGCATAATGGGGGGAGGGATGGTCCAATCAATTAGGACCGCACTCCCCCTATATCCATGCCTGCACCTAAACCAAATATGAGATGAAACATATGTGAGAATGCAAGAAAATCAAGTCAAGCTCCTTGAATCTACGACATTTAGTTCATTCCTCAAGTACAAAACCTTGCTTCATCAAGTGGCTTCGTGAAGATATCGGCAAGTTGATCTTTGGTTGATACATATGATAGATCAATATCACCTCGAGCAACATGATCTCTAATGAAGTGATGGCGAATCTCAATATGCTTTGTCCTTGTGTGATCCACCGGGTTGTAGGAAATCTTAATGGCACTTTCATTGTCACATAGAAGAGGCACTTTGTCACAATGGACACCATATTCCTTTAAAGTTTTCCTCATCCATAGCAATTGGGTGCAAGCACTAGCAGCAGCCACATACTCGGCTTTGGCGGTGGAGAGAGATATGCAATTTTGCTTCTTGGAAGACCAACATACCAAGGACCTACCAAGGAATTGGCAAGCCCCGGATGTTGATTTTCTATCATCCTTGTCCCCCGCCCAATCCGAATCCGTGTATCCACAAAGAGAAAATGTTGAGCCTCGAGGATACCAAAGACCATAAAATGGGGTATGAACTAAATATCGAAAGATTCTCTTGACCGCCATTAAATGACTTTCCTTAGGAGCCGCTTGATATCTTGCACACACACCTACACTCAACACAATATCAGGTCTAGATGCACAAAGGTAAAGCAAAGAACCAGTATACCTTTTGATCCACATCTTTACCATTTGGATTTTGTTTTAGATGAGTCTTTGTAGCCATGGGAGTAGGATCTCCATTCAAATCTTGCATTTTGAATCTCTTGAGCATATCTTGAGTATACTTGGCTTGATTGAAGAATGTCCCTCCTCTAACTTGCTTGATCTCAAAGCCAAGAAATACTCTCAACTCTCCCATCAAAGACATCGGAACCTACTAGTCATAAGCTTTGAGAATTCATCATTAAAAGCTTTGTTAGATGAGCCAAAGATAATATCATCAACATATATTTGGCATACAAAAAGCTCCCCATTGACCCTCTTAGTAAAAAGAGTGGGATCGATTTTCTCAACCTCAAAGCCACGGTCAAACAATAACTCTCTAAGGTGCTCATACCACGTGCGTGGGGCTTGCTTGAGCCCATAGAGCGCCTTATCAAGTTTGTGGACATGGTTTGGGAAGTTGGGGTCCTCAAATCCTGGGGGTTGCTTAACATATACCAATTCATTTAATGGACCATAAAGAAATGCACTTTCTACATCCATTTGTTGCAACTTAAAGTTATGATGTGTCGCATAAGCAAGAAGGATACGAATGGACTCAAGACGAGCCACAGGTGCATATGTCTCTCCATAGTCAATGCCTTCAATTTGAGAGAACCCTTGTGCAACCAGTCTAGCCTTGTTCCTTACTATGATTCCATGCTCATCTTGCTTGTTCTTGAATATCCACTTTGTTCCAATAACATTGTGGCAATCCTTTGGCTTCTCTACTAACTTCCACACTTTGTTTCTCTCAAAGTTGTTGAGTTCTTTGTGCATAGCTTCTAACCAATCCGAATCTTCAAGAGCTTCCCACACTTTCTTTGGTTCATTCATGGAGATGTGTGCTTGGTGTTCACTGAACCTCTTCAATTGTGCTCTTGTGGAAATACCTTTCCTTAGATCACCAACCACATTTTGTAGAGAGTGGTCTCTTAATTCCAACATTCTTTCCTTTCTAGCTTCGCGACGAGCGTGGATCTCCGTGTTGTTTCTTGGAGGAACATCTTCATCATTTTGATCCTTGTCTTGACCATCATCATGACCTTGATCATCATTAGAATCATCCTCTACATTGGGAGGCAAAGATTGACCTTGGTCTTGATCAAGTGCTCTTCTAGCGTCAATTTGAGCTTGTCTCAAAATAGTTTGTATGGATCTTCCTTGACAAATTGACTTGGCACCACTTGACAACCCGTCGAACGGACCAAGCACCCTTTGACTAGAGTTGTCACATTGATCATCATGTTGAGGGTCCACATCTTGTCTTTGGCTTGAGTCAATGTCCTCTTCGGTGGATGGAGCATGTTGAGGTTGTGAAGATGAGGGCTCCACATGAGTGGAGCATAGTTCTTCTTGATCCGCCATAAGGGGTTCCTCAACGGGGCGGATATATCCCACACCCATTCTTCCTATGGCATCTCAAGGCATTTCATCATCTGCATCACAAGCATCAACACGCCCTCCTTGGGGACCATCATATTATTCAAAGGTCACACTACAAGATTCTATGACGGCTCCGGAGAGCTTATCATAGATTCTATAAGTGTGAGATTCGAGACCATAGCCAACAAAAATACCCTCTAATGCTTTAGACTTGAATTTAGACAAACGAACACCTTTTATGAGATAGAAACACTTACAACCAAACACCCGGAAGTAAGATACGTTGGGCTTGTTACCGGTAAGTATTTCATATGGAGTCTTGTTGATTTCTTTGCGGAGGTAGAGCCGGTTTGAAGCATGGCAAGCGGTGGAGATGGCTTCGGCCCAGAAGTTGTATGGAGATTTAAACTCCGCCAACATGGTCCTAGCCATCTCAATAAGAGTCCGGTTCTTCCTTTCGGCAAAACCATTTTGTTGAGGGGTGTATGCAGCGGAATATTCATGTTTAATCCCCTCATCACTAAGGAAATCATTCAAGGTGTAGTTCTTGAACTCGCTGTCGTTGTCACTTCTTATAATCAGCACGGGAACATTGTATTGTCGTTGAACCAAGTTGATGAAGTCGATAAAAGTCTTTTGAGTCTCACTCTTCAACTTGAAGAAATAAACCCAAGAGTATCTTGAAAAGTCGTCAACAATCACTAAACAATATTTTTTCCCACCAAGACTTGCATGGGATGGAGGACCAAATAGGTCCACATGGAGAAGTTCCAAGATCTTGGTAGACTTGATTTGGTTGTTAGGCTTGTGAGGAGCGTCATGCATCTTCCCTAGAACACATGCCCTGCAAACACGATCTTTGGCAAAGGAAACATTTTCTTTTAGTCCCACAATATGGCCCTCTTTATGGAGACTTTGCAAAGTTCTTATATTGACGTGGGCTAGTCGGCGATGCCATAGCCAACCCACATCGGCCTTTCTGAATAAGCACATCGGACCTGTAGTGGTTTGCTCCGAAAAGTCCACCACATACAAGTCATGTTCGACGTGCCCAACGAAAGCGACCTTGAGAGACTTGCTCCACAAGAGGACCACAATATCAACATCAATAAAGACGACAAAGCCCATCTTTCCAAGAGAAAGGACTAAAAGTAGGTTGTATCCAAGGGTCTCAACAAGCATGACGTTCACGAGTGTAATGTCGTGAGCAACCATAACCTTGCCAAAACCCATTACCTTAGATTTTGATTTGTCGGCATATGTCACGGTGATTTGATCATCATTTGGCTTTAACTCCTTGACAATAGACGAGCTTCCGGTCATATGACTTGTGCAACCACTATCAAGCACCCACTTTGACCCTCCGGAAGCATAAGTCTACAAAAGATCAAGCTAAATTTTAGGTACCCATTTTTCAATGGGTCCTCTTTTGTTAGCAACAAGGGTCTTGGGAACCCAAATAGACCAAGCAATGTAACCATCATAAGGGCCAACATATTGTGCATAAACATCACCATAATAATCACGCATTAGAACATAGTGAGGGTTAGCACTTCCCGCAAAGTCATCATGAGACATAATTTTACCACTTGTGGTCTTACTCTCCACAATGGTCTTGTTGGTCTCTTGTGCGGGCTTGGCCTTCTTCTTCTTATTGTTCTTCTTCTTAGTTTTGGAAACAAAACCAATGCCCCCTTTATCACCACTACGCCTTTGCTTGCTCAATAGATCATCAATGGACTTGTTGCCTTGTGGAAATGTGGCCTTAGCAAGCTCCCCCTTCAACCTAGCATTCTCTTCAAGAATAGTTGTGCTACTAGGTGGAATGAAGTTACTAGGTGAAGGTATGTTGGCCAATTGAGTTTGAAGCGTTTCATGGGACTTTGTGAGTGACAAGAGTTCACTTTCCAAGGCCTTGTGAGCCTTGTTAAGCAAACTAAAGTCCTCGGCAAGTTTTTCATGAACCACACCAAACTCAATCTTGTCCTTTTTAGCCCTTTTGTATTTAGCAATAGCATGATCACACTCTTTGATGAGTTTGTTAACAATAATGTCATTGGCCTCATCAAGCCCTTCAAGTTTTAATTCAAGTGACAACCTAGTTTCTTGTTCTTCTTCTAGAGCATTGTTTAAAGCCTCTAGGTTAATCATATGTTCATGCCCAAGTTTACATCTTACATCTAGAAGCTCTTGAGTATGTGAGAGTTGATCTAAGATGTTCCCAAAATGTAGCTTAGCATCACCTTCTAGGTTAGTCATAAACTCATCAAAGGCAATTAATTCCTTCTTAACATCAAGAGACATTTCATCATCAATTTCATCATTATCTAAGTGAGTAGAGCAGGATGATGAGGATACCTCCGTTCCTCTTGCCATAAGGCAAGTGACGTTCTTGGTGGAAGAGTTCTCATTTGGAGAATCAAAGAGTGAGAATGTCGGAGTAGAGGTAGTGGCTAGAGTAGCCACACCATGAGAAGTTTCTTCTTCCTCATCTTCATCATCTTCATTGTCGGAGGAGTATTCTTCATGAGTGATCAAGACAATTTCTCCCGACTTCTTGTTGACGGGATTCTTTTTGATGAAAGGTTTCTTGTAAGGTGCCTTGAGAGTCTTCTTCAACACAAGCTTACCACCATGATCTTCTCTCTTCTCATAGGGGCAGCTTGCCACAAAGTGATAGTGGTCACCACAATTGAAGCAAGTTCTCAACCTAGTGGTATTCTCTCTTTTCCCATTTGGATTGCTTCTCCGTTGCATTTCCATCTTGGCCTTGGCGGGGTTCTTCCAAAAGTTCTTTGCATAGAAAGCCATATATTGACCATGAGCAATCTTGACTTCATCGGGGTGGTCCATGGAAAGCCCTTCATCACTATCATCTTCATCCCCAAGGTCCACAACTTTGGCCTTCAAAGCAACATTGACAACATTGCTCATACCAAGGGCACGAGCACGAGCATCTTTGGCATTCTTGGCGGCAACCTTGAAAGCGGCCATCTCTTGCATGACTTCATTTGAGGTCATGAGATGGTAGTTGTTTCTTCCTTGTAGGCTCTTCAAGTCGGTGGGCTCAAAAGGCATGAGTGCACTCACATATTTCCTTTTTATCCATGCATCATCCACATGTGGGGCACCCACATTTCTAAAAGCGGTGGCGGTGGTCTTGAGTCTTCGATACATGTATTCGTGATATTCACCTTCTTTCAGGTAGAAGCCTTCGGCTTCATTGCTTAGAGCATCATATCGGTTCCTCCTCATACTCTCATTTCCAACAAACAACACAGTGAGAGCATCCCAAGCTTCCTTGGCAATGCTAAAGTGCTCAATGTGTGGATAATCCTTTGTCCCCAAACCTTATTGAATCATATGCAAAGCAGTGGCATTGAGTTGACTATTGACAATTTCTCTTATTGTCAAGTTGTTTGGATCCCCAATAAAGAGTCCATGCTCGATGATGTTCCATAGTTCAATGCAAGAGCTGCACACATGAGTTCTCATTAGTGATTGCCATTGAGCAAAAGTAGCTGACTCTTCAAGCTTAGGTGGGTCACTCCTATTGTACACAAGAGGGTGTGGGATGGGAGGATCGGGAAAGTACCAAGAATCACGGTGCTCACCCTTCCCCCCATCAAGTTGTGTGGAGGAATTAACGTTGTCTGGTTTACCCCCCACCATCATACCCTCGGGGGATACTGATGTATTCCCCTTAGGTAAAATGGATGGTTGATCCTCTTGAGGAGATGGAGGTGATGAGCCTTCTTTGTATTTAAGAAGTTGCTCAAGCATCTTCTTGACTTCGTTGACCAAGGAAGAGCTCAATCTTGTTTCCAAGTTTTTGAGATCAAAGATGTGATTAAAGTGATTATGTCTCATGCTATTAATTGACCAACGTTATTAATAATCATGACCATAATCTTTTTCCCATTAAGTATTAAATGTGCATTTCAATTTATTTCTGCCCAACGGTGATGTAATTTTAAATAGCACGAAACGATTGCATGCTTAATTTATACCAACGTTGAATTAACGCATACAGTTGTTTTCCTTGGTGATCTCACATCTTTTGTGATTTTCAGGAGGTCTCAACCTCATGGCATGTTTGAAGGATATCCCGCTCCTAAGGGGGGACAACTACTCCGAATGGAGGAAGAAAGTTGACTTGGCGTTCATATGCGCCGAAGTGGATTGGGTGGTTGACACCAAGCAACCAGTCAAGCCCGCTGACCCGGTCAGGGGCTGAGAGAAAGTCTTGACTTTGAGAAAAGGAAGAGGGACCATGCTCCATTGGAGCTGGCCTACTCTATTGATAACCAGAAATGGGTGAACGCCAACAAGAAGTGTCTGGCCTTCGTAAAGAACACAATTGAGAACGCAATAGTGGGCTCAATTGGAGAGTGTGCTACCGTGGGCGAGTATCTCGCCAAGATAAAGAGCCAGTTTACTGGATCTTCAAAGATGTATCACGACCAATTATTAAAGCAGCTGGTTACTGAAAAGTATATGGGAGGACCCCACGGAATAAGAGAGCACATCTTGAGGATGTCAAACATGGCAGCAAAGCTCAAGCCCATGGATAAGGACCTCGAGCTAAAGCCAGCACTCTTGGTGCACCTTGTGATGGCCTCACTTCCACAGCCTTTTGAAAACTTTGTGATAAACTATAATATGTCCCCTGAAAAGTGGGACATAGAAAAGACCATTGGGATGTGCTCCCAAGAAGAGGAAAGGCTGAAAGCCCTTCACGGCGGTTCTCTGAACTTCGTGAAGGACAACAGGAAGAGAGGCTTCACAGGTGGCAACCATGGTGGCTCACCCTCCAAGCCCCATGGCAAGGGTCCAATGCAGCACCAGTACCAGCATCACCAGTCCACCCCTGGGGAGAAGGATCAGTGCCATCACTGTAAAAAGCCGGGCCACTACAAGAAAGACTGCCCGATTTGGCTGAAGTACATCATGGCCAAAAATGGTAAAGACATTGTTTCTTTTGTTAATGAATCTCTGTATGAAAAGTTTACTAGATCCACTTGGTGGATTGATTCTGGAGCAACTGTTCACGTTGCCAACTCTTTACAGGGGTTCCATTCGACAAGGACCACGCCAAGAAGAGAAAGACACATTGAAGTGGCGAATGGAATAGAAGCAGAAGTGGAGGCCATTGGTGACGTCCCTCTGGAGCTGGCTGATGGCTCTTTGCTTTTGCTCAAAGATGTGCTTTTCGTTCCTTCATTACATAGGAATTTAATAAGTGTTTCCTGTTTGGACAAAGATTCTTACGAATGTTATTTTGGAAATGGCAAGTGTGCCATTTGGTTGAAAGACAAATGTGTGGGTGTTGCTACATTATTTGATAAGTTATATTTGTTATCCCTGCATGAGAAAGTTCTTTCTGTGTGTGATGTGAATGAAAAAGTTTCCTTGTCGAACAAAGAACAAAAAAAAAGCGAACTCTTGACTCATCGAAACTATGGCACTGTAGACTAGGCCATATTTCGAGGGGAAGAATAGAAAACCTCGTTAAAAATGACATTCTTCCTCCGTTAGAGTTCTCTGACATAGAACAATGCATAGATTGCATTAAAGGAAAGTATGTCAAACAAATTAAAAAGGGTGCAAACCGAAGCATAGCTACACTAGAAATAATCCACACGGATATTTGTGGACCGTTTCCGGTGAAAAGTGTGGATTTA
The DNA here is from genome assembly GCA_023614405.1 of Avena insularis. Lineage (NCBI taxonomy): Eukaryota > Viridiplantae > Streptophyta > Magnoliopsida > Poales > Poaceae > Avena > Avena insularis. The sequence continues at coordinate 36,362,427 of CM042697.1, read as the reverse complement.
ATTCATTCATAACATTCACGGATGATCACTCCCGGTATGATTATATTTATCCAATTAAAGAAAGATCTGAAGCATTGGATAAATTTAAATTTTTCAAAGCTGAAGTAGAAAATCAGCATGATAAAAGAATCAAAATAGTTCGGTCCGATCGTGGGGGGGAGTACTACGGTCGGCATACTCCATATGGACAAGTACCAGGACCCTTTGCAAGGTTCTTGCAAGAAAATGGAATAGTCGCCCAGTATTCTATGCAATAACCTCAAAGAAAATGGAGTAGCTGAAAGGCGTAACCGTACACTTATGGATATGGTGCGCAGCATGATGAGCTATTCCACCCTCCCATTGGGATTATGGATGGAGGCGCTTAAAACCGCCATTCATATTCTCAACAGAGTACCAAGTAAGTCGGTGCCCAAAACACCGTATGAATTGTGGACAGGCAGAGTCCCCTCTCTGCACCACTTGAGGGTCTGGGGGAGCCCAGCTGAGGCAAAAGTTTTCAATCCAAACATTGCAAAATTAGACCCCAAAACAGTATCTTGCCATTTCATTGGCTATCCAGATAAGTCCAAAGGGTATCGTTTCTACTGTCCCGACAGATACACAAAGTTTGTAGAAACGAGACATGCAGTCTTCTTGGAGGACGAATTGATGAGGGGGAGCGCGGTAGCTAGGAAAATTGATCTTGAGGAGAAGAGGGTGCATGCACCTAATCCGATGACTCAGGAGCCATTTTTCTCGCTACTGTTAGCCACCATCTACAACCCCTGAGGTTGTGGTGCCGGCACCTGTTGTGACTTCACACGTGACAACAATGGGCGAAAGTTCGGAACCTGTCCATCAGGAGCCACCTGAACCCACTGTTGAGCACGAAAGGGAGCCAGAACAGCCACCTACTGAAAATGTGCCTGAACCCGAGGCAAGAAATGAGCAAGAGTCTGATGAACTCAGACGGTCTAAACGAGAAAGAAGACCAGCCATTTCCAAAGAAATCTACAAAGTTTACAATGTAGTTCATATGGAGGGCGATCCTACCTCATATGAAGAAGCCATGAGTAGCCCTCACTCAGCCAAGTGGGTGGAGGCAATGGAGGATGAAATGAAATCGATGAGTTCCAACAATGTTTGGAACTTAGAGGAAATTCCCAAAGGAGCCAAAACAGTAGGATGCAAGTGGGTCTACAAAACAAAGTATGACTCCAATGGGAATGTAGAAAAGTACAAAGCAAGACTTGTGGCAAAAGGCTTTACGCAAAGAGAAGGCGTAGATTACAATGAGACTTTTTCTCCGGTCTCATGTAAGGACTCCTTCAGAATCATCATGGCACTAGTTGCACATTTTGATTTAGAGTTACATCAAATGGATGTCAAGACGGCATTTCTAAATGGAGATTTAGAAGAAAATGTTTACATGAAACAACCCAAGGGTTTTTTCATGGAGGGGAAGGAACATATGGGATGCCGCCTAAAGAAATCCATTTATGGGTTAAAGCAAGCATCTAGGCAGTGGTATTTAAAGTTTAATGATACCATTAAAAGATTTGGATTCAAAGAAAATGTTGAGGACAATTGCATTTATGCAAAGTTCAAAAGTGGGAAATATATTTTCCTAATTCTATATGTGGATGACATTCTGCTTGCTAGCAGTGATGTTAGTCTACTACTAGAAACAAAGAAATTCTTGTCATCAAACTTTGACATGAAAGACCTTGGTGAAGCATCTTATGTTTTGGGCATAGAAATTCACCGAGATGTAAAGAATGGAGTGTTAGGACTGTCAGAAGCATATTGTGAAAAGATTTTAAAGAAATACAATATGCATGCGAGTAATTCAACACCTGCTCCCATAGTTAAGGGCGACAGTTTGGGAAATCCCAATGTCCAAAGAATCAATATGAGATCGATCAAATGAAGTCGCACCATATGCTTCTGTTGAAGCTTACAAGATGCACAAGTGTGCACTACCTGACTTAGCATTTATCACCGGGTACTCGGTAGATATCAAGAGAATCTGCATAGAGCAATCGGAAGATGGTAAAGAAAGCTTTATTATGTGCAAGGCACAAAAGGCCTCATGCTTACATATAAAAGATCTGATTCCCTAGAGATAAAAGGGTATTCAGATGCAGATTTTATGGAGATAAAGACAACCGAAAAGTCCACTGGTATGTCTTCACTCGCAGGAGGTGCTATTTCGTGGAGAAGCGCCAAGTCAATAGTTGCATCATCTACAATGTATGCAGAATTTATAGCATGTTATGAGGCCATGGGACAGCGTTATGGTTAAAGAAATTCTTACCCGACTTGAAAGTGGTTGATCGCATCAAGAGCCACTAAAGATGTACTGTGACAACGAGCCCGCGGTATTCTATGCTCACAACAACAAGTCGAGTAATGCTTCAAAGTCTATAGATATAAAGTATTATGTTGTGAAGGACAAAGTCCAGGATCAAACTATAAGTATCGAGCATATAAGGACAAAGGATATGCTTGCGGATCCGCTAACAAAAGGCTTACCACCCAATGTGTTCAAGGAACACATAGCCGGCATGGGTTTAACGGCAAGCCTATGATTCCTGGACCATAGAGGCCCAAAAGTAACAGAATTTGTTTCAGAACATGAAGGTATATAGTAGCTGTCTGATTCTATCGGCAATTGAGCTGGGACGATGAAACATGCTCTATGTGTCATTCTGTGATGCAATAAGTAAAAGACAAAGTTAAAAGTAAAGTCGAGATCTAGGGGGAGAATGTTGGATAGATCTCTCCCACGTTCGGGCCCAACGGCCCGAACGGAGTCCCTCATCGCGCCCTAATCGGGTAAAGATGTAACTTTGCTGTGAGTGACATGTTTGCCGGGTGTCATATGTGCGGTACACGGCAAAGAGCTGTTTGCCGAGTGTCCGGGATTTAAACACTCGGCAAAGTAAAAAAGACCCAACAAAATCTAGATTTCCGGTAGTGCTCCATCGGTCTGGTCCATTCTAAACAGTTTATGCCTGTTTGGATCAGACTACGGTCGATTTGGGGTCATGGTCCAGCTAGCCGCGCACAGCAGCACAATCCAAACGGACAAAAACGGACAGGCCAGCTCAAAAAATCGTGGGACTGCATTTGGTCAGCTGTGTTCGCGTCAGTCCAGACAGACACGTCCGTGGCCCAAATTTGATGTCCGGATAAGTCGGTCCTGATGTGTTAGTCCGGATGGATGGTACGCTGTGCCGCCGTCCTTGCACCGTTTAGATAGAGGCCGGTGGAGATGCCCTTAATAATGCACGGGGCAGACCCTCTTTCTTCTATTTTGGCGGTACGCCTGCCCTATTGCGTGCGGGTAAACCTAAAGAAACAAGATGGGAATAAGGTCGAGGAAGAGAACCAGGACCCCGACAAGCGATCCGCCCAGGGTTCCGCTGCCTCGCCGGCGGCGGCGGCGGCGGCTTGATCTCCATGGGTCCGTGGAGCGGAGGGACTGGACGGAGCTGCCCCGCGACGTGCTATGGGTCATCCTGAGCCTGGTCCCGCAGGCCGACATCCTCCGCGGCGCCGGGCTCGTGTGCTCCTCGTGGCGGCGGCTAGCCCTGGACGAGCCGCTCTTGTGGCGGCACATCGACCTCCCCGGCAAAGAGGACGAGGACGCTGACCCACCGGCGGGATGGCTGGCGATGGCGTGTTCCGCCGTGCGGCGCAGCGCCGGCCGCTGCGAGTCCTTCCGCGGCCGCGTCGACGGCGAAGTTCTGCTCTTCCTCGCGCACAGGTACCTAAACGCACGGTCCCATCGATCTCTTTCTCTCGTATGAATCACTGGATCTGCAGCTAATCTACTTCTATACATCCTTCCTGATCACAATTGCATTCGTGTGCGTGTCTGCTCTGCACAACAGCGCGCCATCGCTGCGGAGCCTCCACGTGACGAGGCGGTTTGACATGCCCAGCCAGAAGTTCATCCCGGCGGTGGCCAAGCTCCCTCTGCTCGAGCAGCTCGTGATTTCGGATGGCCCGACTGACATTACATTGTTAGTCGCTCTCGTCGACCACTGCCCACGCCTCCAGCTGCTTGACGCCGGCAGCTGTTACACGTTCGATTGGATCGACGGCACGCTGCGAGCGAGACTGGAGAGCAAGATCAAGGGTCTCCGGCTGCTGCGCGACTCCTACAGCCTACACCGCCGCCGCAGCAGCGCGTCGGACTGATCTTCATGTTACGCTTTTATAACTTTTTAATATTTTCCTGAAAACCTTTTTTTGTTATTGAATCACAAATGACAAGTGAAACAATTAATAACGAGAACCTTCTTCCTCTCCACCCTCAATCTTCTTCCTCTACTCCCACATGCACTTCTCTCGTACTCCCCTACGGTCCCACGCTAGTGTGTGTCGTCTCTTCTCCGCTCCGCCTGAACTCATTGCCTCACTGCCATACACATACACGGCCATCCCTCTAATAAGCCTGAGGACCACCGATCATTTCTGCCATCTAGAGAATAAGGAAATGAGATGTCCAATTTGCCCCCTTGGCTCGGCTCCCCTCCCCGCCACCTCCTCTCCTCGCCGTCGCCGGCAGTCGCCGCTAGGCAAGGCTCGCGTGGAGCCAGCGGCGGCAGACACTTGCCTCTCCCCTCTCGTGGCGGCGCGTGCGGAGCCCATCGTCGGCGGGAGGTGCTGCTCGGGTTTCTAGGGTCGGTCACGGCCAAGGGTCTAGGGTTTTTTCCAAGCCGCTCACGAAAGCTACACTAGAGAGCAGGGGCGGATCCAACGGGTGAGCAGGGGTCAACGCCCCGTCCCCCATCATTTGCCCCCACAAAGTTCTTTAGTAGGGAATACTGTTGGATAGATCTCTCCCACGTTCGGGCCCAACGGCCCGAACGGAGTCCCTCATCGCGCCCTAATCGGGGGCGTCCAACCCTATCCATGGTTGCGGGCCCCTGTCGCCAGTGCGTATATAAATAGGTGGGGGGCCGGACGCACACGGTACGAGGTTCACCGTGCGCCGCAGCCCCCCACAAACACACCCACCGATTAGGGTTCGCACTAGGCCGACGGGAAGCTCCGCCGCCACCGCTCTCAACCACCCACGCTCACGCCATCGCCCCCTTTCCCATGGCCAACGACGGCGGGTCTAGCTCCAGCTCTGGCTCCGGAATCCCCTCCGGTTCCTGCTTGTCAAGCCAGGGCGCAGGTACTCTCTCTCTCCCTCTCAGATCTCCTAGATCTAATCCCATAGTGCACCTACCGAGAATAGTCTAGCTCTAACAAATACTACTAGTATACTGTTGTATATACGTAATTGATACAGGAAAAGGAGAAAAATCAGATAGGATCTTTACAAAGACCTGGGGACACTAGATGGAGTTCTCACTCAAGTCTATTCAGAGTTTACTTAAGATGTTTGGTGCTAAGGTTGCTGTCCTACAAAGTGTAGCAATTGATCGATCTGTCTCAAAATATTCTAGAGGAGATGATGTAGGTGCTTTGAACATAATTATGTCATTCGATTTTGTGTTCATTCCGCATCTAATGGAGAAAACCATGAAGATCACATATGTCTTATGTCAAACCCTTCAAAAATAGTCCATTGACATTTTAAATGCATTGGATTCAGTTTCGAACACAAAATTGTTGCTTGGTAAGTTAAGAGAAAATGGTTGGGAATATCTCTTGGAGGACGTCTAGTCTTTTTGTATCAAGCATGACATTGAGGTTCCCTATTTAATTACCAAGTAATACCCCTCTCCTTGTATCATAATAAGTTAGAATATGTATTATCATACTTACTTAACTCTGGTACTAGTATATATTATAATTTGTAGGTATATTGATGTGACAAGGTCTAGCAACAAGCATGATAACACAACAACACTACATCACTACAAAGCAGACGTGTTCAATGTTGCTATAGATCAACAACCGGTTGAGATAAATGATCGCTTTCGTATCCAAAATACAGAGCTCATGACACTCTGCGCATCTTTGGATCCAAGACATGATTCTTTTGATATCTCAAAAATATGCACACTGGTTGAAAAGTTTTACCCATAGGATTTTTCTACTCAAGAAAGGGCTCAACTTGAGTCTCAACTTCCGCATTTCCAGTTGGATGTTTGCAATAACACCCATAGCTGAAATGTTTGTCTTCACTTGCTGATTTGACAGTTGGACTATTTAAAATAGGTACTGCTACATACTAGATGGTTGATAGATTATTGCGGTTATTCATAACTCTTTCGGTGTCAACTACAACCACCGAGCGAGCTTTCTTAGCCATGAAATTGATCAAGACACGTCTTAGAAATAGAATGGAAGATGATTTTCTTTGGCATTATATGATCCTCTATATTGGAAAGGAAATAGGTGCAAAGATTAGTTCTGATGAGATTATCAACTTATTCGACACAGGTGGTCGTAAAGCTAATAGACATGTAATTTTCTTCCGTAGTGTTGAAAATGTATTCAAATATTTGTGTGGATTTGCTAGTAATATTTTTTTGGGACTTAATATATTATGATTTATGGTCGTCGAATTCCCCCCCCCCCCCCTCCCCTCTGTCTGAATCCTGGCTGGAGAGAGAATGTTTTTCTTCGGGGTTTACCTGTGAGATTGGTTTTAGAATAATAAAGCCACAACAAGAAAAGGTGCTTAAAGTCATGTCATCTATCTTGCTGGAAAGCTAATTTGTGCTGGTTTGAGTCAGGGAAATAAGGGACATTTCTGCTAGAATTCCATGATTCGTGACATCTGTTTTATAGGGTAGAGATTGTTAGGATTGTGGTCAATGTGACACGCAGTCGCACCCTGCTGACGACGCTAAGGGACCCAGGTCGGTCGGTCCGTAGGGCAAACTTCCTCCTCCTATTTTTGCGGCACGCTCCTATTGCATGCGGCTCGATCTGGGTAATAAACCTAAAAATCCAAGATGGGAATAAGGTCGAGGAGGAGAGCCAGGACCTTGGCAATCGATCCACCCACGCTCCCGCCGCCTCGCCGGCGGCGGCGGCGGCGGCGGCGGCTTGATCTTCATGGGCCAGCGGAGCGGAGGGACTGGGCGGCGCTGCCCCGCGACGTCCTGTGGGTCATCTTCAGCCTGGTCCCGCAAGACGACATCCTCCAGGCAGCTGGTGTCGTGTGCGCGTCGTGGCGGCGGTTATCTCTCGACGAGTCACTGCTGTGGCGCCGCATCGACATCTCCACCGCCGAAGAGGACAAGGACGGAGACCCGCCGGCGAGGGCCTACGCCGCCGTCCGGCGCAGCGCCGGCCGATGCGAGTCCTATCGCGGCCGCGTCAATCGTCACTTCATGCGCTTCCTCGCCCGCAGGTACGTATACGCACCCAGATCTACTCTGTCTCGGGCTCTCACTCACGTACACCTCTCCTCAATCTACGAGTCCTGAATCCCTGATCGGCATCGCGTTCCTGCTGGCTACTTGTTTGCAGAGCGCCATTGCTGCGTAGCCTCCACGTGACGAGCCGGTTCGACATGCCCTGCGAGAAGTTCATGACGATGCTGGCCAAGAAGCTCCCTCTGCTGGAGCAGCTGGTGCTGTCGGACGGACTGATCAGGGAAGCCTCGTTGGTCGCTCTCGTCGACCACTCCCCACGCCTCCAGCTGCTTCACGCCGGCGGCTGCCACACATTCGATCATATCGGCGGCAAGCTGCAGGCGAGACTGAAGAGCAAGATCAAGGATCTCCGGCTTCCGCCCCTGACCTATCGCTTTAGAGGATTGTTGTTGGCGGCTCCTCGGACCGGACGTTTGCGCGGGACCTAAAGATCACACTCTCGGGCTGTAAAGCCGATCATATTGCTATTTTTTCCCTTTCTTTTCAGGAAGGTCAGCTTTCTTGCTACTGAATCACAAACGGCAAGTGAAGTGGCCGATGATTGATTAATTGTCTGATATTTTTCTGTGCCATCATAATTCGACAATAGTATAAACAATGCAGCGCGCGGTATGTAGGTGCAACGATATATGCTCAACTTTCCTCTCTACCAGGGTAACATGGATCAGGTTTACATATACATATAATCAGATGATGAATGCATCATCTAGTTGGCTGCCGGCATCCTACCAGGGAAACTCTCGTAGTGAGCTCCATCCCTTTCCTTTGGCATTAGTGCATGTACAATGCAAGAGAGGGCATGTCTTCTCTTAGTCCTCCACATCATTTAGAGAAGTCATTAGAGATAAATCATACAATGTATTATCCCTTAGTGCCATCTCTACCAATTAATTAGAATTGTCTATTTATAGTAAGAAATTAATTTGCTAAGGGAAGACATATGGTACAACCAAGAAATCAGCCTTCCCTTATTTCTAAGAGATCATCCCTTAGCTAAGGGAAGACAAACTCATCTTTCTTATTTCTCTCTCCTCCAACTAAGCAAATATCCAACGTGGCAGTCATAAGGGAAGGCTGACGTTATTGCATTGTATGTGCCCTTATTCACAGTGTAATAATTCATTTGGTCAAGCAAGTGATTGCGTAATACATCAAGTGAGTAATTAATTTCACAACTTTCAGGTTCTCACTTTCAGTCCAGAGAAAACCCTCACCAAATACATATACAAAGCAGAAACAACGGTCACCTTCCCTTTCCATCTAATCCATCCAACTTCCACTTATAAGGGATTAGCATAGAGTCGTCCTTTGTCGCCAGAGTAAAGTCCCCAAAAACGGCGATACATTCAACCTTGTGGAGTATAAACTCAAAATGATAATTCAGCTCCTTATAGAGGACTAGACTCTATCACTCTTTCTTCCTTCGAGAAATAGAACTCTGAGAACAGTTGCTCTACCAAATCATAGTTTTGCATGATTGCTTATGTCAGATTTTTTGGTGTGCACTTATCATACAATATATCCTTTTAGCGCTTGTTCTAGTTTAGGCTGACCAACATCATTATGGTAGCGCAATGCAGGCTGCCACCATTTATAGCAAAAATAGGCAGCAATCATTTGTAACTACAAAACACAAATTGCATGAGAACTTGATTGGAATTGTATCATTTGCAATACAAATACATTCTCAGATAAGTCCTCATTAGTAAACAACTAAACAACAACATTAGCTAGCTTAGCAAACACAATTGTGCGGGGCAGTTCCCTCCTAAAAGGCATACCTTGTGTTCGTTGATTCGAGCATCCATTGGTCATGTATTATGGACCCAAATTATAATGGTACAATTTGAAGTAAAAATTGGAATGATGTCATCGTGATGTCACCAAATCAACATATTGTCTTTACTCTTTTCTCTTTATAGTATCGATAGTCCAAACTTTGCAAAACTTTTGTCCATCCTAAAGTCAGAGTCAAAATTTAAACCACCATTTTGTGAGCTTTATCGAGATTTTTTCTCTAATTTCTCATTTTTACAGCTTTTTTAGCATTTTTTTCAAACTTTTGCACTCTAGAACAACATTGACCATTATAAATTTGAGATTAGAATAGTATAAATATGGAAAATTGAGAGTTGTATACATATAGTAAATGTATCAATGGACATCATATGAAATGTGCATTTGCCCGTATAAGTGTAGCTTAAAGCCAAAATGATTGTGGTACGGTGGTACAAAAAGGATACACACGTAAAATGGATAAAGCGACCAAAAGATGAATTGGATTTCACTAACGGTATTACATGTATAGAATACCAAAAAAATTGAATACATGTATAGAAATACCATATAGGGAATACATTACACATTAAGGACAATAAATGAATCATTTTCAATGTGCTGCATGTGCGCGTGAGCTATGGTATGAATAAAGCAAAACAAAGTTTTGACAGTAACAATAAAGGTTGAAAATGACACTTCACGCAAATATGTAATAAGAAGTTATATTTTTACCAAAAAAAAAAAACATTGGCACGATAAAATAAGATAAGATATAACAAGAGTTGGTGATAAATGACTAGTGTGTGGGGAAGCATCTGGAGGTATGCCCGTGCATAAAACTGCAATACTAGCAAAATTGATAACATGTGGTTTAGTGATGAGCTATGAGTGTTTTCATATAATCCTGGGATGAAATTTCTTGAAAATAAAAGGACCAGGTGAGGTATTTATTTCTTTGGTCTCTAGTTTCCTATCAACAATGAAACATACAAGCGAGACAAGACTTGAGTCTCGAAGACTACAAGATACCTCGATAGAAAACTATAGAATCTTTGTGCATTGGTCTTCAAATAACACTTTTAACTCAAGCTTATATTCTTACTGAGTGCTCTTACCTGAATAAATAATAAAAACAATATGACCAATGAGGCATGTGGAGGAAGAGAAAACAACTTTTTTGCATTCGAGTGATGTATATTATGTTGTTATTGTAAATATACAACATATTATTGAAATATATAAACAAATTAATGAGACAAAATAATAAAGAAAAAATAGAGAATAAGATAAAATATGATATTGCATGATGAGCCCCATACTAAAATATGGTTTCATTTATCATGGACCAAAAGCAATATGAACTAGAAAATACACCTAACACAAATTTATTGTTCCGTTGTTGTTATTATTATTTTTATATTCTCATTTTTCTAAATACTATACTAAAACACAATAAGTAAATTTTTTCTTATAGCTAGCGATAGTTTTTAACATTTGCCAAAAAAATCTGGTTGTTAAGCATCAAAATGGGACCATCACTTCGACTGAAATTTGCTGAATTCGAAGAGATACGGTTTTTGTGAAAGACGTAAGTTAAAATTTTAATGGGAAATGATCGTGTCTTGTTAGTCTATATATACAAGACCAATTCATATTTCATGCCTAACTTTAGCTAATAATTTAACCAATAAAATATAAGTTATATGTCACCAAAAGTATATCATAAGTTACTTCTTTCTTTTTTTGCGAAAAAAATCTGAATCTATTCCATGAGTTCACAAGGAGTATAAAGCACTTCAAACATAGTACAAATAACACCGAGTTTCTTGGACCACCTAACGACCACTACTGTCGTTGGAGCGAGCCGTCGACGCGCCGCTATCGCCGCTCCCTTACCGGAGCCGTCCTGACGTTGTTGATGACAATCAGTAAGTATTCGTGCACCTGGCCCTAAGGACCAGCGCCCCGCAACCGAAGCCGTCGTCATTGAACCCTTCAATTGATCTAAAACTTCTAGCAGCACACTTATAACACACTAGACGAGATCCACCACTCCATTGGAGCGGCGACTAGAAGATTCCTGACCCTCCTTAACGCCATTGGCGAGATCGTCGTCGACGAGGTGGACGAGGAGGCGGTATACCTTATTTTTTTCTCGTACAACGCCGTCATAGGCACCATAATGACAATGCCGGTTGACCGAACTCTAACTTTAGGGACCCTTCTATAGCGATGAGCGCAAGTTCGAGGCCCCCAACCCCTCTCACCGCTGGAGCAGCAAGCAGAGGAGGCGAGGGCCTGTGGATTCCCAGTCGTAGATGTTGAGGGCGAGGCAGATTGCGGCGGCTGCTAGGATTCCCAACCTTGCCGCCGCCCTTTGTTTCGCGGGAGGAGAGAGGCACTCTTATGACTGAAATTGTTTCCAAAGTTACTTCTTTCTAATCGTGAATCAAATTATATAATTTTTGTTGCATAACTCATATTTATTTGGTAAATTTAATGATCAAAGTTAGACATAAAATATGAAGTGGTCTTCAATAGTTTAAACGTTTGTGCGAAGCCATAATTCTTGAATTTCTGCAAAAAAAATAAAGCGACATAATATATGAATAGAATCACTCGTATGTAGTACATCCTCCACATATTGGTTGATAAACCGTGATAATTTCTACTGTAGTAGTTTCCCTAACTTTGTGGAAACTCAATTTTATCTATTCCCGTTATAGTTGCTGCACCCAAATAAACATGATTTTCGTCTGTTACACAGTTAGTACGGACTGCCATCATCAACTCGTATCGAACTCCGAGATCCTTCTATTTAATCGTGAGGGAGATGCCCATGTCGTCTCGACCTGGGGTGGGGAAACAAGCAGCGTAACGAAACAAGATTGGCAAGAATTCGAGGCGGAGACTGAGAGTTAGCAAGAATTCGAGGAGGAGATTCAGAGCCCAGCGATGGATCCGCCCAAGTCTCGGCCCTCCGGCCGCCACCAGGTTGACAGCGGCTGGGACTGGGAGGGCGTGCATCACGATCTTCCTTGGTCGGCGGATCAGAGGAACTGGGCGGCGCTGCCCTGCGACGTGCTGTGGCTCATCCTGATCCGTGTCCCGCAGGCCGATATACTCCGAGGCGCCGGTCTCGTCTGCGCCTCGTGGCGGCGGCTAGCCCACGACGAGCCTCTGCTTTGGCGGCGCATCGACCTCGCCGCCGCCGAAGACGAGGACGAGGTCGCACCGGCGGGGTGGCAGGCGATGGCGCGTGAAGCCGTGCGGCGCAGCGCCGGCCTCTGCGAGTCCTTCCGCGGCCGCGTCAACGGCAAGTTCCTGCTCTTCCTCGCCCGCAGGTACGCACGCCGATCGACTTCGTCCCATGCTCTCACGTGCTCACCCTCCGAATCTACCTATCATTCCTGATCGCCTATGCTGTACCTGCTTGTTGCAGCGCGCCATCGCTGCGGAGCCTCCACGTGACGAGCCGGTTGAACACGTCCAGCCAGAAGCTCATGACGGTCGTGGCGAAGAAGCTTCCTCTGTTGGAGCAGCTCGTGCTCTCGGACGGGATGAGTCTGGCTATGGCCCCGTTGGCCCCTCTCGTTGACCACTGCCCACACCTCCAGCTGCCCGACGCCAGCGGCTGCTACACCTGGCGTTCGATAGGCAGTTAGGCACACGGCATGTTGAGTGGCTGGAGTGGACGATCAAGAATCTCCGGATGCGGCAACTCGCTCTACGCTCCGGATGAGGACTGCTGGAGGCGTGGGCAACTCGCTCTACTCTCCCTTTTGTCATCCCTACAAACCTCTAGCTCTGAGGTCTAAACCACGAGATCCACTTCAGGCTGCACCGCCCCTGCCCACTCCCTTGTGCCATGAGATGAAGTAGGGAGAAGGAGATGGTGGTGGTGAGTGGTTGCGAGAGGAAGGAAGGGCAAGGAAGAATTCCAATGTGAGGTTTCGCCTGACTTTGAAGAATAGAGTCAATTCGACGTTAGGGTTAAAGAAGAACATCGCGAGGAGGGCCGAAGTTGAATCAAAGCAGGGAAGGATGGGGCAGACTCAATGGATGGTGGTGACCGTAGGTGGGGAAGATATGTGTTGCCCCTCCGGGATAGAACCTTACTCACACGCATCCATCTTCACATGAACACGAACAAAGTTATTGATTCCGGGGATCACTGTATCTACTCCCATTACTTCACCCACCTTCTTCTGCACCAAATTAGTAATAAGGGTCTTATCCTTGTAACCTATGGGAAGCTTATGTATCTGAATCAAGGCATCAATATAGTTGAGATCAACCGACTCCGCATCATCCAAGCCATCATAGAACTCAATAATTACCACATTCTGGCGAAAGAGCCGCACGCCACCTTGAGTGATTTTGAGCCAATCCCCAAGACAGTGGCACTGAATTGTGGACAAATTTTCCTTGAAAGGTTGAAATCACCTCTCTGGCTGGGATCCACGCTGTACACATGTGTTGTTCAAACGTCACTACACTGAACTAATTTGATGTGTAAACCGTAGCAAGGGCTTGCCACTTGATGCCCACGTTTGACGCCTCCACTTCATCCTCAAAAACTAAATCATCGATCTCGTCCTCATCAATCCCCAAACTTTGCAGCATCTCATCTAGAGCCTTAGATTTGTTCCATCATGCCCGAGACTCGACCAACTACCCTTGGATCGTGCCGCCATACCAGAAAGCCAAGAAGACGCAAAAAAAAAAACCTGACTTAGGGTCTAGAGGCGTGGCAAAAACCAGGACGGTCTTGGTCAAGAGAACAAGTAACCGACAGGGACAAGGTCATAGCCGGAGAGGCAAAGAACTCCACACCGGATCCATAATCTGGTGGTGAAGGAGTAAAACCCTAATCTCCGCCGGTCGCCTGGTGCGTCAGGTCACGAACTCGTAGCTGAATCGCTCCCACCGGTAGTACGAATGTACTATTGTTCCTTGAAACAGTGTACTAGTTGGTTGTTTCTTGAAACAGTTCAGACTTGGTTGAACTGAGACAGGTCAGATGCACACCTCGTGGGGTTGTTATTTTCCGCTCGGCACGTGCTCTACCAATGCATGCCTGAAGCATTCCTATTATGGGCCGCCCGACTACGGCTCAATAACAGGTTCCATTGTTTAATTTTTTTATTCCTTCTGCTATTTCAGTAATATAAAAAGTCTGGGATTTTCAAAAAATTTGAACATAAAAAAGTTTAAATGTGAAAAATGTTCAAATGTAAAAATTGTTCACATGCAAAAAATGTTCAAATATAAAAGTTCTTCAAGTTTATAAATTGTTCAGATTCGAAAAGTGTTCAAATAAGGAAAATGTTCAAATTTAAAAATTGTTTGCATGCAAAAATTGTTCGAATTTACAAATTTTCACATTCAGAAATTGTTCAAAAATTATAAAAATATCTGTATTTAGTAAATATTAAAATAAAATTTCAAATTCGAAAATTGTTCATATTGAAAAAATGTTCAAATTCAAAAACTGTTTCAAATTTGAAAACTGTTTAGAAAATAGAAAAGAGAAGTGAAAAACACAGAAAAAAGCTAAAAATAGAGACACAGAAAAACAATGAGAAAAAGATAAAATGTTATATGGGCCGGCCCAACACGCGCGCCCGCGTGTGCTGAGCCTATTAAGGCACGCGTTGGGCGATAAATAGCATTCGCCGGACCTCTTTTTTTTAGAGAATAAGCACTTTATTATAGTAAACAAGTTGCCTCATTAAAAATCTCACAGTCCTCTTCGGTACCCTGATGAGAAAAAGAGTGCGCCAGAAACTTGCTGCTTCGAGTTCACAGAATTATTACATCGTCTACTAGGAATACAAATAATATCTGGCGTTCCTAAAAACCAAGTAAGACGATCAATACCAAGCGAAGCTGAGCTTCGAGCCAAACTGTGAGCTTCTTGGTTTGAAACTCGCTTCTCATGGACAAAGGACATGTCCAAGAAATCTCCCTTGCTTGCCTTGATCTCCTACACAATTGTGTTGAATCTTCCTAGATTAGCATTTTTCAGACTATTGACCACCTCCTGGCAATCTGATGCCACCAAAACTCGCTCCAGTGATAGATCCTTCCCCAAAGCGATGGCTTCACGGCACGCCAGCGCTTCAAGGGTCCCCGGTTCTGTAATTCCCTGAATTACCACCGCCGATGCACCAAGGAAAACACCTTCATGTGTTCGACATGACAGACCGTTGCGACAACCCCAACGTTACCTTGCTTGCGTACTGTAGTGTCGATGTTAATCTTTGCCGAGTCCTCCGGAGGAGCGATCCACCGAGGCTTGGGTGCCATTTGATGTTGGCTTCCCCTCCTTGCAACCTGAACCGAGGAGAGGTCAAGGTCCCGCAACATCGATTCCACAAAAAGATGGGTGGACATAGGGCTCTGAAATTCTCCTTAATGTATCGCCTTCCGCCGCACAAACCAGATTGCCCATAGCGTAATAAAGCATCGAGTGACAGCCACTGCTTTGGTTCGGACTCCATGGTTCGATCCATGTGTTCCGTTACAAGTTCCGGCGCCAGCGCCTAGACCGAGTGGCTCATCGAACACTCCAGAAGTAAGTGCCTCCATGAATCCTGCCTACCACATAGCGAACATAGATCATCTGTTGCCATGTGTCTATGATAGCGCACATTCCCGGTGGGTATAGAGTGTTTCGCGATGCGCCATAAAAAGACATGGACGACATTGATCTTTGACGGCACCTTAATTTTCCACAACGGATCTGGTACGTGAACGAAACTCGCGAATAAAAATACCAGATACAATAAGGCCTTGTTTGGTTACTAAGGGAATGGACGGGATTGGCATGGATCAAGGTGGATTAGATCACATCTAAATCAAATTCCCCTCTAATCCTCTCCAGTACGCTTCAATCCACCCTAGACATGGATTAACCGAACACGGCCTAAATGGGCCGAGCCCAACGAATTAGGGGGGTGCGGGCGAGCTCGATTGTTGACCCTGAATAGGAGCTCCCGTCGACCATCTCGGCGGAGAAACAAACCTAGGGAATCAAGATGAGAACCAGAACCCCGCCGCCAACCAATCCGCCCGCGCCCCGGCGCCGCCGACTGGACAGCGGCAGCGGCGACGACTACGTGCGTGTGCGCCATGATCTTCTTCCGCCTGGGTCGCCAGAGCGGAGGGACTGGGCGGCACTGCCCCACGACGTACTGTGGGTCATCCTGAGCCTCGTCCCGCAGGCCGACATCCTCCACGGCGCCGGTCTCGCGTGCGCCTCGTGGCGGCATCTGGCCCTCGACGAGCCGCTACTATGGCGGCGCATCGACCTCGCCAGCGACAAGGACAAGGACTCACGCCAGCCTGCGGGGTGGCTTGCGACGGCCTGTGCCGCCGTGCGCCGCAGCGCCGGCCGCTGCGAGTCCTTCCGCGGCCGCGTCAACGGCGAGTTCCTGCTCTTCCTCGCCAACAGGTACGTACATCTCTCCTGAATGGCTGAATCTACGTATCCCTGACCACCATTGCTTGCAGCGCACCATCCTTGCGGAGCCTGCACGTGACGAGCCGGTTCTTCGTGCTCGGGGAGGAGTTGCTCACGGCGCTGGCGAAGAAGCTCCCCATGCTGGAGCAGCTCGTGCTGTCGGGAGGAGGACAAACCGAGGAAGCCCTGTTAACCGCTCTCGCCGACCACTGCCCACGCCTCCAGCTGCTCCACGCCGACGGCTGTTGCGTCTGGCTTCGTCGGATCCGCACGACGCTGCGTGAGACGCTGGAGAGCAGGGTCAAGGATCTCCGGCTGCCGTACTTGGCTGTCAGCTGGCGAGGGCGGAAACTAGTGTATTCATAGCTAATATCACGGTAGTTGTCTGATGTCAGTTGTCATCACATACGCTATGGCTTTTTTTTTTTTTGCGAAAAACATATACGCTACTGGCTGTTGGGGGT
Organism: Avena insularis; assembly: GCA_023614405.1. Taxonomy (NCBI): domain Eukaryota; kingdom Viridiplantae; phylum Streptophyta; class Magnoliopsida; order Poales; family Poaceae; genus Avena; species Avena insularis. The sequence goes on along the minus strand of CM042697.1, from coordinate 36,345,379 downwards.
ATCATGCTCCTCCGGCGAGACTTTTGCTCGGGCAGTGAAGCCTGTGATTTTTCTTTCTTTTCTCAAAGGCTAAATTTTTGTGTTACTGAACAGTAGGCAATACGCTGCACAAAAACCTCTCTCTCTCTCTCGATCTCGTTGAGATCTAGATTTCGATCTTGAGGACCACATTTGGTAATTGGTATCAGAGCGAGATGTCGAAGGCACCGTCGGGGAAGGAGAAGGCTAAGGAGCACGTCGAGGGGAGTGGCTCCAAGCCCCCGGCGGACATGTGCCGTCCCTCCGTGTCTCCTACTCCTCGGCGTGGGCACAGCATGGCGCGCGGCGGCAGCGAAGTCGTCGTCCGTGAGTGCGTGGTGAGGGAGGGATCTGGCAGTGCCCAGTACCCAACCCTGACACGCACAAACTACGCAGAGTGGGCAATGGTGATGCGGGTCCAGCTGCAGGCACAACACCTATGGGACGTGATCGAGTACGGGTCGGACGACGACGGCGACGATCGCGGCCCTACTCCGTGCCGTCCCACCGGAGCTGGTGCACACACTCGCCACCAAGGATTGCGCCAAGGAGTAGTTTTTCCGTAGAAGTCTAATTGGTCCTAGATTACTATCATGGAACAATCTCTTATTGAGACTATCTATGATTCAGCTGTCGGATGGTGTGGACGAATTTAAATGGAAACTATTACATAATGGTAAATTTTCAGTTGATTTGTTTTATAGAGCTCTGATCCAACCAAATATTCCAGTTGATGATAATAGTAGAATTTGGAAAATGAAAATACCCCTGAAAATGAAAGTATTTGCTTGGTACCTTCGTAAAGGGGTAATTCTTACAAAAGATAATCTTGTTAAGAGGAATTGGCAAGGAAGCAAACAATGCGTCTTCTGTAATCATAATGAGACAATTAGACACTTGTTCTTCCAGTGTAAATTTGCTCGTACTATATGGTCAATCACCCAAGTGGCCTCTGGTTTATCTCCCCCTTCATCGGTTGCTAATGTTTTTGGCAATTGGTTGAATGGGATTGATGATAAATATGGGACTGTTTTTAGGATGGGAGCGCTTGCCATTATTTGGTCGCTATGGCTATGTAGGAACGATAAGATTTTTAATAATATGATGTCTTCTCCATTGTAGGTTATCTTCCGGGCCACGACAATCCTACGATCATGGATAATTCTTTAACGGATGGAGTTCCGAGACTTCTTTGCGGAAGGGTGTAGGCGTTTGGATGTCGTGGCGCGAGATATTTTTTCTAGACATGGATGGCAGCGTGACTTACGATTAGAGATATCATAGTCACAGCCTGTTGTGCCATGTATACGTTTGTACTTGTTTTTCGTTTACTTCTGGTTGTAACTTGAGAGGATTTTCGGCTGTGTGCATCCTAGTTATGCAGAGGCCGGGTGTAGACAGTGCTTTGAGTAATAAAACACCCATTTCCAAAAAAAGGATTGCGCCAAGACCGCATGGGAAAAAAATCAAGACGATGCGCCTCGGCACAGAGCGCATCAGAGAGGCCAAGGCTCAGACCCGCCGTCGCGAGTGGGAGGAGCTTCACTTCAAAACTGGGGAATCCATCGAGGATTTCACCATCAGCCTGACAGCTATCGTCAGCGACCTTGAGCTGTTGGGGATCCGGTTGATGAATACAAAGCTGTGGTGAAATATCTCCATGTGGTGCCCCGCAGGTACCGCATGATGGCCATGGCGATCGAGCAGACTGTTGACCTAAGATCGCTCACGATCGAGGAATTGACGGGTCGTTTCATCACCCCTGAGGAGGGCTACGAACTTGATGATGCCTCCGATGGCGTCGGCAAGCTCCTGCTGACTGAGGAGTGGGTTGCACGTCAGTGTCAGCATGGCGGCGGTTCCAGCACCAGCACCGGCGGCAAGGGCACCACGAATCCCAAGCCACACAAGGAGAAAGGAGGTGCCTCCGACGACAAGGCTTCCGGCTCCGGCGAGCGGTGCAAGGGAAACTGCCGCTACTGCGGCAAGCCCGGGCACTGGGCGAAAGAGTGCCGGAAAGCAAAGCGGGATCGCGAGCGCGGCGAGAAGGTGAACCTCGCCGAAGCAGAGGAGGATGATGATGCGGTGTACATGGCGGTTCATGGCGAGGACGACGTGGATGCATCCTCTGAGGCCACCGTGCAAACCGTGGCCAGAGGCGAGCATGTCTACCTCAATGAGGAGAAAGCGCGGGTCGAGCTGCGCAAGGATGCAAACGACACCGATCCCGCCTGGTACCTCGACTCCGGCACTTAAAACCACATGACAGGAGATGCCACTGTGTTCGCTGAGCTGAGCAGACATGTCTCAGGGACCGTGCACTTCAGCGACGACTCTCTGGTTGACATCTGCGGTCGTGGCACTGTGCTCTTCGCTGTGGAGGGAGGCCGTCACAAGGCGTTCACCAGCATGTACTGGATACCACGCCTGAAGACGAGCATCATCAGCATCGGCCAGCTTGACGAGTTGGGCTGTGCGACACATGTGCAGGACGGTTTCATGACTGTTCGCGATCGGCGCAAGAGGATCCTCACCAGGGCGCCATAGATGCGGAACAGGGTTGTACAAGGTCAACCTACAGATCGAGAGGCCAATCTGTCTTGCGGCACACGCAGATGAAGACGCATGGATCTGGCATGCGAGGTTCAGGCACCAGAATTTCGATGGGCTCGAGAAGCTCGCCAAGAAGAACATGGTCCGTGGTCTTCCTCAAGTTGATCACGTGGAGCAGCTGTGCGAGGCTTGCCTTGTTGGCAAGCAGCGGCGGGCGCCGTTCCCTTTGAAGGTGAAGTACAGAGCCACGTCGCCGTTGGAGCTTGTTCATGGCGACCTCTATGGCCCGATCACACCAGCTACACCGGGAGGAAAGCGGTATTTCCTCCTCCTTGTTGATGATTATAGTAGATTCATGTGGATTTATCTGTTGCGAAGCAAAGATGAAGCTGAGGACACGATTCGCCGATTCCAAGCTGGTACTGAGGTGGAGTCAAAGCACACACTGTGTGTGCTCCGCACTGACAGGGGAGGAGAGTTCACCGCGGCCAGGTTCATGGACTAGTGCGTAGAGCTCGGAATTAAGCGGCACCTGACGGCGCCCTATTCGCCCCAGAAAAATGGGGTGGTGGAGCGTCGAAATCAAACGGTGGTGGGGACTGCCCGATGCATGCTCAAGGGCATGGGCGTCCCTGCACAGTTCTGGGGTGAAGCAGTCATCACTGCTGTGTTCATCCCGAATCGATCATTCACAAGGAGCCTGGATGGAGTGACACCATTTGAAGCCTGGTTTGGAGCTAAGCCAGACATGCATTTTCTTCGAGTTTTTGTCTGCAGGGGTCATGCCAAAGTCACCACTCCAAACCCAAAGTAACTCGATGATCGCAGCAGGCCAGCGGTCATGCTGGGCTATGAATTGGGTGGCAAAGCTTATCGCTTATACGGCCCAGCAACCAAGAAGATCATCGTCTCCCGTGACGTGGTGTTCGACGAGAACGCTCGCTGGTCGTGGGACGGCGGGGATCCGGAGGCTCGTGCGATGGAGGATGTTAGGGGTGACCCCTTGGGGTGGCCCGATCTTTCACGAATTCCGTGGGAATCGAGGGAAAAGTGGTGGAAAGAGGGAGGGGATGAAATCCACGAACACACACACGAAGAACTCGATGAACACACACACACACACGAAAACACGATACAAGCCGATAGCTCACGCCGGTGGCAACCGGTCCAACATAATCCCTAGTATCGGCGTTGGGCAAGGCACTCTCCCACGGCCAACAACGGGGGCGAGAGGCTTGATGAGATCTTGACTACTTGGGCACGAGACACCGAGATCCCAAGGACTTGTACAACTTGAACGCACGAGGCAAAATCCAAGAGGTTGTGGATAATTTGGTGCTCCTTGTCAAGGAGCATGAGACAAATAATTGATAGATCCTCAAAGGGGTGTCTTCAACTACAATTATCCAAGTCTAGGGTTTACAATAGAGGGGTGGGGCTTTATATAGGCCAGCCACTTAAACAGGGGTAGTTTAGGGATAAAACTGGAAGTTGGGGCGAAACTGGGGGTTACATTGGCCAGGCCCAAAAGGCCTTAACATGCCTGGCGTCGAGCGGGCCGGAGACTCCGGTCCCGTCTCCGGAGGGGCCTTCTGACTGTCCCTGGCTTGGATCCTGGGGATGGACCGGAGGATGGTCCAGAGACTCCGGTGTACACCGGAGATTCCGGTGTGCAGCGCTCCAGCAGCGTCTTCTCCTGGTCCTTCTTCCTTGGGGGCTTGGTGTGGTGATGTTGCTTCATAGCTAAGGATACACAACGTAGTTGCATGAAGTAGCAATCCATCCAAAGGTAGACCAAAATCACATGAGTAAAGGAGCGAGTTAACCTTAGCTTGTAGGAGCTTGGCTCGGGCGCGAGTCATTGGTCCAATTGGGGGACTAGGTGTTGTAGATGGAGGTGCGTCCGTAGGACGGGCTGCATCAGCTCCCCCCCTTGGGAAAGAGTCGTCCTCTACTCTTCATGGTTGACATCTTGATTCTCTCCATGGTATAGCGATAGGTACTTGACGTTGAACGTCTTGCTCACTAGGTACTTGGAGTTTGGTATGTCGATGACGTATGCATTGTTGTTGATTCTTTTGAGGACCTTGAAGGGGCCATCTCCCCTTGGTTTGAGCTTGGAGTCACGATCATTGGGAAAGCGGTCTTTGCTCAAGTGTATCCACACAAGGTCGCCTTCTTCGAAGATTAGCTCCTTCTTGTTCTTGTTCAGCCTTGATGCTTGGCGAAGTACTTGTTGCTCGACCGTAGCTCTTGTTTCTTCATGGAGTTTCTTCATTGTTTGGGCACGCTTGTCAACATCCATATTGGAGCGTTCATGAAGGGGAAGGAGAAGGATATCAAGCGCAGTGAGAGGCTCGAATCCATAGACGATCATGAACGGGCTCCTCATGGTGGTGGAGTGTTTGGCGCGGTTGTAGGCGAACTCGGCATGAGGAATACATTCCTCCCAATCTTTAAGGTTCTTCTTTATCAACACACGTAGAAGTGTGCCAAGGCTTCGATTGACGACCTCGGTTTGTCCATCGATTTGAGGATGCGAGGCGGACGAGAAGAGGAGCTTGATGCCGAGCTTGGCCATGAGTGTCTTCCAGAAGTAGCTCATGAATTTGACGTCACGGTCGGATACGATTGTTCTTGGTACACCGTGTAGTCGAATTATTTCCCTGAAAAACAAATTTGCTACATATGAAGCATCATCGGTCTTATGGCACGGAATGAAGTGTGCCATTTTGGAAAAGCGATCCACTACCACAAATATAGAATCATGTCCATGTTTAGATCTAGGCAATCCTAACACAAAGTCCGTGCAAATGTCCGACCAAGGTGCATGAGGAATAGGTAATGGCATATAAAGACCAAAAGGGTTGGACTTGGACTTAGCTTGGACACAAGTAGTGCATCGTTGGACGTGGCGCTCCACGTCGCGCTTCATCTTTGGCCAATAGTAGTGAGTGGAGAGCATGTCATATGTCTTGTCACGGCCAAAGTGACCCATAAGTCCTCCACCATGGGACTCTTGAAGAAGCAAAATTTGGAGAGACGACTTCGGAATGCAAAGCTTGTTTTGTTTGAAAAGAAAACCCTTATGCAAATAGAAATCATCAACCCCTTTGTCTAATGAACACTTTGCAAAAATTGTTCCAAAGAATGGGTCGGACGCGTACAAAGATTTGATGTCATCAAGACCCAATTACTTCGAGTCGCGTAATAAGGTTTGTATTTTTGCGAGACAAGGCGTCCGCTACTACATTTTCTTTGCCCTTCTTGTACTTGACAATATATGGAAAAGATTCCATAAACTCAACCCATTTGGCGTGCCTTTTACTCAAATTGGATTGGCCCTTAAGATATTTCAACGACTCATGGTCGGAATGGATGATAAATTCTTTGGGCCAAAGGTAGTGTTGCCACACTTGAAGGACACGAACCAAGGCAAAAAGCTCTTTGTCATAAATTGGATAGTTAAGGCGTGCGCCATCAAGTTTCTCACTATGGTATTAGGACGCCCATTTTGCATAAGGACGCCTCCAATGCCAATACCACTAGCGTCACATTCAATCTCAAAGGTTTTTGTGAAATCTGGTAATGCAAGAAGTGGTGCTTCGGTGAGCCTCTTTTTGAGCTCATAAAAAGCCTTTTGTTATGCTTTGCCCCAAACGAATGTGACATTTTTCTTGGTCAATTCGTTGAGGGGGCAAGCAATGGTAGAAAAGTCTTTCACAAAGCGACGGTAAAAGCCAGCCAACCCATGAAAACTACGAAGTTCACCAACATTGGTAGGGATGGGCCAATCTCGTATGTCCTTAACTTTTGAGACATCCACTTCAATGCCATTAGAAGACACAACAAATCCAAGGAAAATCAGTTTGTCTTTTGCAAAGGTACACTTGGGGAGATTAGCATATAGCTTTTCATGACGAAGGATTTGAAGGACCTCCTTAACATGAGTAACATGCTCCTCTAGTGACTTGCTATAGACAAGGATGTCATCAAAGTAAACAACTACACTCTTCCCAATGAGGGATATCAAGATATGGTCCATAAGGCGCATGAAGGTAGATGGGGCATTTGATAAGCCAAACGACATAACCAACCATTCATAGAGACCAAGCTTGGTCTTGAAGGCGGTTTTCCACTCATCACCCTCGGCCATGCGTATTTGATGGTAACCACTACGAAGATCAATTTTCGAAAATATAGTGGATCCACACAACTCATCAAGCATGTCATCAAGACGCGGTATAGGATGTCGATAATGCATGGTGATAGCATTAATTGGACGGCAGTCCATGCATAACCGCAACGTATCATCCGTCTTTGGAACTAGATCACGGGTACCGCGCTTGGGCTAGTGCTTACTTGGATAAAACCTTTGGAGACGAGGTGGTTGATTTGCCGTCCTATCTCCTTTGTCTCTTCCGGGTTCGTGCGATACGCGGCGCGGTTTGGAAGTGGTGCGCTGGGTATGAGGTCAATGCGGTGCTCGATTCCGCGAAGAGGGGGTAGTCCATGAGGAAGCTCTTCGGGGAATACATCTTTGAATTCCTGCAAAATAGCCATCAAAGAAGGAGGAACATTTGTCAAGTCATTAGTTCCTTGCACTATTCTCTTGCATATAAGGACATAGTGCAAGATGGATGGGTTGTTCCGCACTTCTCTCATCTCACTTTTGGTGGCAAGAAGAACACTCTTAGTTTTTCCACTCGAGTTTGGCTTGTGGATCTCACTTACAATAGTGTGGTTTTCTCGCTCACCGCTCTTCTCACAAGATGATGTTGTGCTTTGCGCCCTCGCTAAAGCCTTTGCATTGTTCGCAATTATTTGGCTAGGAGTCATTGGTTGCAAAACACAAGTCTTATCAAGCCATTTGAAGGTATAAGTATTGGTGTGACCATTATGCAAGGCATGCTTGTCATATTGCCATGGCCTACCGAGCAACATATGGCAAACCGTCATTGGGACCACATCACACTCCACCGTGTCTTTGTATGGTCCAATTGAGAAGGTTACCGAAACAGTGTGCTTGATCTTGACGGACCCTTGGTCACTTAGCCATTGTATATGGTAGGGATGCTTGTGTGGATGGAGGGTGAGGTTGAGCTTCTCACACAATTCCGTGCTTGCAAGATTATGGCAACTCCCTCCATCAATGGCAACTTTGATGGACTTCCCATTGACACCGACACGAGTTTGGAAGATGTTTGATCTTTGGTCTTCATTCTCATTGACTTGAGTAGTTAAGACCCTTGTGACAACAAGCGATGGACTTGCGTCATGCTCACACACAAGTAGGTCTTGGTCATCTTCCAAATGTTGCCTTGCCATTGCTTCCTTGACCCTTGCATCAAACTCATCTTCACTCAAGTATTCTTCATCACCATTGTCGTGGATGAACAAAACTTTCTTGTTTCCACAAGTGGCCGACTTGTGTCCTTTGCCTCCACACTTGTAGCATTCACCATTGAATGGTTCATCATCCTTTGTGTATTTGACACTTGGGGGCGGTTTTCCTTGAGGAAGTGTTGGCTTGAAAGGAAGCTTGGTGGTATTTGATGAGCTTCCACTTGGAGTTGTTGAAGTAGTGGTTGGTGCTTGCTTGTAGGTGAAGTACGTCTTTGGATTGTTGTACTTGATATCCTCTTGCACTTGACGTTCGGCTTTTGTTGCTATGTGCACAAGCTCAACCATGTTGTTGTACTTTTGGAACTCGGTGATGCGCTTGATTTGGTGATTCAAACCATTGAGGAAACATTCCATTGTTTGTTCATCACGCTCTTCAATGTTGGCACAGATTATGTTGAGCTCCATTTGCTTGAAGTACTCTTCCACGGTCTTTGTCCCTTGACTAAGCGTTTGGAGCTTGTTGAAAAGGTCACGCGTGTAGTGCGAAGGAACAAAGTGGGATCTCATATGAGCCTTCATATCTTGCCAAGTTGAGATTGGAGGCTCTTCTTTTGCTTCACGAGCGAGTTGGACTTGTTCCCACCAAAGGTTTGCATAATCATCAAACTCGAGGGACGCCATGGCCATCATCTTCTCATTGCTATAGTTGTGCATGCGGAAGATCTTGTCAACCTTGAGTTCCCATGAGATATATTCTTCGGGTTCATTGGAACCGGTGAACTTGGGCATGGTGAATTTGAGCTTGCCGAAAGTTTCTTCTTCATTGCGGTTCCGGTGTCGGCGGTTGCCATGGTTTTGGCGGCCATCTTCATCATCCGAGCTCTCATGTATTGCTTGGTGATGGTTGCGTTGCCCTTGCGGTTGTTGAGGTGCCGCGTTTGGTGGTGGGACTTCATTTTGACGATGAGCTTGGGGAGCTTGCTCGTGTTGTTGGCGGGGTTGAGGGCGAGGAGGAGGTTGTTGGTCCTCACGACGAGCTTGGGGAGCTTGCTCTTGTTCTTTTCGTGGTTGAGGACGATGAGCATTGTCTTGCGCCATGTGGCGAGGAGGACGTCGAGCCGCATGCGCAATGAGCTGCTCCCTTTCTTCTCGATGTGGCGGAGGCTCGTCATGATGATCATGTTGTCGATGTTGGCGTTCATGTCGATGAGACGCCTTGGTGGATCTTCGAGTGCTTCACACCGACGACGATCGTGTTCGTCCACTTCGGATGCTTCACTTGTTGTTGAAGGAACATGTCGTTGGCGATGGGTTTGGTGGTCCACGTGAGGTTGCTCTTGTTGAATGACAAGTGCCCTTTGTTGTGGACAGTTCGCTTCACGTCTTGGAGGTCTTGCGGAGAGGTCACCATCATAGCTTGATGTTGCGGCGTGTCGCGGAGATGGTACCACTTGCGAAGAGCTCATGGAGTGAAGGACGGGTCCACCTTGGTGCCTTGAAGCGTGACGGCGAGGAGCGCTTGATTCACTTGAGGAGTGCCGTGACGAGCTTGAGTCTCGAGATCGTTGCCTTGCTAGACCATCAATGAGGCGTTGAAGCTTCTCATCCGTTGCGGCGAGGGCGCGACCAAGAGCTTCATTTTGATGGCCGAGGTTGTGTTGCATGGCATGCATTTGCCCTCGGACTTCTTCGAAGCGGTTGTCGATGTTCTTGAATTCCACTCGGGCTTCGCTGAATTGTTCGTCTTGGCGTCGCTCAAGGGCTTCACAACGGTAGTTGAATTCTCCTCGAACCTTCCAATGATCCCATCTTGTCATGTATTGTGTGTCGCCCTCTGGAGGTGGTGGTGGTTGGGACGACTCGCCATTCCTGTCCATGATGCAAAGCCGACAAGAGTTGTATATGTAGGAGAAACATGGAGAGTTAGCCTTTTACCTCACCTTGGAGATTGTATCAAACCAATTGCCACACAAGAGAGCGAAAAGCTTGCAAAGTGAAATCGCAAAGAGACTCACACACAAGGAACTACACTCTTAAAAGATTTTGGTGGAAAGGAGGGTGGAAAGCCAAAGAACCAACCAAACAAAAAGGATAGTCAAAAGTGGAGAAGATCCAACAAAACTCAAGTCAAAAGGAAATGGTCAACTCAAAAGGTGACGAGAACCTACGACTACACACACGCGTGGAGAAAAATGGGGTTAGCACGACTATGTAAGTGAGCACAAAAGGGCCTAACGAAGACTACGCTCGGTTGTCGTGCCAACTTAAGGAGAGACCACAACTCGTTTGTCAAAAGAGGGTAAGCAACGGATTTGTGCACTTGCCTTGGCGCGCTTTTTCCTCTCTCGTTTGCTTACACGTTTGATACTCTCTTTGTATTGGGAGACTATGTATCTTTCTATTTTTATTATTTTTTGATTCTTTTTCTTTGTCTCCCTTTCTATGCTACTATGTTAACTTTTGTATTTGCCCTCACACTCACACTTTCCAATGGAAAGTGCACAATGCTTAGACAAACACAAAATGAGTTGCTCTCATAGGATAGGTACACACAAAGGAAGATATGGCTACAAGGGTTGACACAAGTTATACCTTAGTTGTTGATAATGATCTTGTGTCGATGGAGCGGGGAAGAGTTTGGGGTCCGTTGTGTCGAAGAGCGCGGGCGGTTTTGCGGAAGCTATCTGTTAATTGGTGACACGCGCACGGAACACAAACAACAAGCGGACAGATTAGTCAATGCAGAAAAGAGGAAAAGGTGAAAACTGGCATCCAGGGCCGGAGACTCCGGTGTAGGCCGGAGACTCCGGTGCACAGGGCCGGAGACTCCGGTGTGGAAAATCTACTCGTGTTCTTGAGCGGAAATTCACGCCTAGAGTCCTCAAATCCGCAAAAATTTGGCCAAAATTGGGCTGGGAAACGCGGGCAAAAGCTGGACAACCACCTTAGACAAGATTTGGTCGGATCAAAACCACAAATAACGCTCCAAAACGATAGATGGATCCAAAGGAAAATTGGGGCTATTTTTTGGGAATTTTTCGAATTTATGGTGGGTGGAAGAAAAATTGAGGGGAAATTCGTGATCAACCTTCCTCTTGATACCAATATGTTAGGGGTGACCCCTTGGGGTGGCCCGATCTTTCATGAATTCCGTGGGAATCGAGGGAAAAGCGGTGGAAAGAGGGAGGGGATGAAATCCACGAACACACACGCGAAGAACTCGATGAACACACACACACACACGAAAACACGATACAAGCCGATAGCTCACGCCGGTGGTAACCGGTCCAACACAATCCCTAGGATCGGCGTTGGGCAAGGCACTCTCCCACGGCCAACAACGGGGGCGAGAGGCTTGATGAGATCTTGACTACTTGGGCACGAGACACCGAGATCCCAAGGACTTGTACAACTTGAACGCACGAGGCAAAATCCAAGAGGTTGTGGATAATTTGGTGCTCCTTGTCAAGGAGCATGAGACAAATAGTTGATAGATCCTCAAAGGGGTGTCTTCAACTACAATTATCCAAGTCTAGGGTTTACAATAGAGGGGTGGGGCTTTATATAGGCCAGCCACTTAAACAGGGGTAGTTTAGGGATAAAACTAGAAGTTGGGGCGAAACTGGGGGTTACATGGGCCAGGCCCAAAAGGCCTTAACATGCCTGGCGTCGAGCGGGCCAGAGACTCCGGTGTTGGGTCCGAAGACTCCGGTCTGGGCCAGAGACTCCGGTCAATCTCCGGACCCGTCTCCGGAGGGGCCTTCTGACTGTCCCTGGCTTGGATCCTGGGGCCGGACCGGAGGATGGTCCGGAGACTCCGGTGTACAGGACCGGAGACTCCGGTGTACACCGGAGATTCCGGTGTGTAGTGCTCCAGCAGCATCTTCTCCTGGTCCTTCTTCCTTGGGGGCTTGGTGTGGTGATGTTGCTTCATAGCTGAGGATACACTACGTAGTTGCATGAAGTAGCAATCCATCCAAAGGTAGACCAAAATCACATGAGGAAAGGAGCGAGTGAACCTTAGCTTGTAGGAGCTTGGCTCGGGCGCGAGTCATTGGTCCACTTGGGAGACTAGGTGTTGTAGATGGAGGTGCGTCCGTAGGACGGACTGCATTAGAGGAGTTCGTCGTGGAGTACTTCGTCGAGCCCGTGGTGACCACAAGTGAACCCAAGCCTGAGACTGCGATGACGATCCCGACACCTGCATCGGCGGAACCACGTACACCTGCATCATGGACTCCAGCGCCGGCGCCTCCCCGACACCCACGTCTGCAGAATCGCCTGCAGCCGTCGCCCTGCGCTTCGCCACGCCACCAACGACTCCTGACCCCGAGTTGTTCGACGCCGGGGTTGATCCAGCTGGGCCACATCGGTACCACATGGTGCGCGATCTGTACCAGGCTGAGACCACTGAACCAGAGCATGAGGAGCGGCGACTGCTCACGCCGCACAGAGAACCATCGATGTTCGCTGAGGCTGAGCGGGATGAGCACTGGCACGTAGCAATGCAGGAGGAGCTGGCATCAATCGAGGTTAACCATACCTGGAGTCTCTCTGATCTACCTGTAGGTCACAAGCCCATCGGCCTCAAATGGGTGTATAAGCTGAAGCGGGATGCCGATGGAAACGTGCTGAAGCACAAGGCGCGCTTGGTGGAAAAGGGTTACGTCCAGCGACCAGGGATTGACTTCGACGAAGTTTTTGCCCCAGTGGCCAGGCTGGACTCTGTGCGTCTGTTGCTCACCACCGCGGCACAGAAGAAGTGGGCAATCCATCACATGGATGTGAAAACTGCTTTCTTGAACAACAAGCTTGGCGAGGAGGTCTATGTCGCGCAGCCGCAGGGATACTCTGGTTCAGGTGGATCAGGGAAAGTGTTGCGTCTTCACAGGGCGTTGTACGGTCTCTGTCAGGTGCGTCGAGCCTGGAACATCAAGCTGGATGGTGTTCTGACATCCCTCGGCTTCGAGCGGGCACCATCAGAACATGCAGTTTACACTCGTGAGCATCAAGGGAAGATTCTACTGCTGGGTGTGTATGTCGATGATCTTACCATCACTGGGTCGCGCGACACTGAAATCACAAGGTTCAAAGAGGAGATGAGCTCAAGGTTCTCTATGAGTGATCTTGGTCTGCTTAAGCTGTACCTAGGGATTGAGGTCGCTCAGTCGCCTAGAAGGATCACACTCAAGCAATCAGTGTTCGCGGGAAATCTCCTGGAGAAATCTGGAATGTCTGGTTGCAACGCCGCTCATGTTCCAATCGATCCGCTGTTGGAATTATGCCCTAGAGGCAATAATAAAGATGTTATTGTTATAATTCTTGTTCATGATAAAGTTTATATTCCATGCTAGAATTGTATTAAGTGGAAACTTTGATACTTGTATGTTTTATGAACAACACCGTGCCCCTAGTACGCCTCTATGGACTAGCTCATTGATTAATGATGGTTAAGGTTTCCTAACCATAGACATGAGTTGTCGATTAATAATGAGATCATATCATTGGGAGAATGATATGATGGACAGACCCAAACTAAGCGGAGCAATTAGATCGTGTCATCGTGTTCACCTTTGCGAAGCTTTTCCTATGTCAAATATTGTATTCCTTAGACCATGAGATAATGCAACTCCCTGGTATCAGATGAAAGCTTTGAGGTCATCAAACGTCATCCTATGAGAGGGTGATCATAAAGGTGTCTCTCAGGTGATCGGAAAGTACCTGTTGGGTTGTATGTATCGAGATGGGATTTGTCCCTCCCAAGTCGGAGAGATATACTCCGGGCCCACTCGGTAATCGATATCAACACCGCTTGCAAGCACGTGGTTAAGGAGTTAATCACAAAGTGATATCGGATTACGGAACGAGTAAAGTACTTGCTGTGAACGAGATTGAACTAGGTATGACGGTACCGACGATCGAATCTCGGGCAAGTAAAATATCGCGCGACGAAGGGAATATATATATATAGGATTGATTGAATCCTGGCATCATGGTTCATCCAATATGATCATCGATGAATGTGTGGGAGTCAATATGGGTTTCCAGACCCCGTTGTTGATTATTGATAGAAGATCATGTCTGCATATTCTCGAACCCGAAGGATCACACACTTAACGTGTCTCGACGCTAGGATAGATTGGATAATTGGTTTATGAGTTTTTGTTAGGAGTCTCGGATGAGATCCAGGACGTCACGAGAGGTTCCAGAATGGTCCAGAGAATAAGATTCATATAAAGGAAAGCAGTTTTTGGATTCTGGAATAGTTTCGGAGTTTATCGGTATTGTACCGGAAGGTTCTAGAAGCTTTCGGAGTGGGACCAACGTGGGCCCACTTGTCGGAGGCCTGCGTGGGACTAAGGGGAGTGCCCTGGCCACTTTGGGCCAGGGGCACAAGGCCCCATAGGCCCAGCCGGCCAAACCCTAGGGGAAACCCTAGGGAACCCTTCTAGAAGGAGGGGGAAACTTGCCCCCCACTCCAACCCTTGGGGCCGCCGCCCTAGGGATTGGAGGAGGGGCCAAGGGGGCCGGCCAGCCCCCTATATAAAGAGGGCAGGGGCTCACCCTCCTCCCCTACTCCTCCAACCCTAGCCTCCGTCCTGCTGCCCTCCACCTCTCTCTCTCTCTCCCGACTGCGCGTAGGCGAAGCCCTGCCGCAGAAACTCTCCACCATAGCACCACGCCGTCGTGCTGCAGATCCAATCTATCTCTCCACCCCACTTGCTGGACCAAGGAAGGAGGAGACGTCACGGCACCGTACGTGTGCATCTCTCGGAGGCGCCGCCACTTGCGGCGTAGGATCGGATCAGATCGCGAGGAGGATACGGCTAGTACGACTACATCAACCACGTTCTGTTGAACGTTTCCGCTGTGCGATTTCTTCAAGGGTATGAAGATCTCATCTATCTCTCTCGTTGATTGCATCTCCTAGATTAGATCTTGGCTTTCTTGTTCGCATCCGTAGAATTTTTTTGATTTACTATGCTGCGAAACCCATCAGCCGCACCTCAAGCTGTCAAAGGCGGGCACCAATCCACCTGTGGACAAAACCCTGTACCGGAGCATCGTTGGATCGCTCCTCTATCTGGTGCACACAAGACCAGATATCTCGTTCGTCGTTGGTTTTGTGAGTCGATTCATGGAGGCCCCAACGACAGAACACATGTGCGCAGTCAAGCAAATTCTGAGGTATATTGCCGGGACTCTGAATTTTGGCTGCATCTACAGTACGTGCAGGGACGATGCAGAGCCTCTGATCACGCTGGTGATGTGGATGACCGGAAGAGCACGACAGAGTCTCTGTTCTTCTACGGGCGTTGCCCGGTCTCTTGGCAGTCACAGAAGCAGAAATCCACTGCTCTATCTTCGTGCCAAGCGGAGTACATGGCTGCATCGACTACATCATGCCATGCAGTGTGGCTTGGACGGCTTATCGGCGAGCTCTTCGCCAAGGATCCCTCTGTCCCGATCCTGTTCGTGGATAACAAAGCAGCTATTCAGCTTTGCAAGAATCTTGTTTTCCATGAACGGATCAAGCATATCGAGCTGCGATACCATTTCATCAGGGAGTGTCTCGACCGTGGCCTGGTCACTGTCGAGTTCATCAGCACCGCCGACCAACTCGCGGACATCTTCACCGAAGGACTTGGCCGTGTCAAGTTTCAGGAGCTCCGTGAGCGGATCGGCGTCATCGACATCAAGTGAATTCTCCACGACACCTAGGTTAGGAGGAGATTGTTGGATAACTAGGTGTCTTAGAGGGTTTATTCAGTTTCGTCGGTCTTTGGGTCATGTAGTCGTTTTAGTGGTCTGCTGTCCACGTTTTCGTTTTCTGTTTTGATCGAGTCATAGCATAAGAATAGGATCGTTGTGGACCAAGCTCCAAACCGTGGGATGTCGCGGTTTAGTAGGGAGAGTGGCTATGATCACCGCACACACGTTGTAATCTCTTTCGAATAAAAGGAAAGAAGGAACGGAAAAGCAGCAGGCAATACGCTGCACAAAAACCTCTCTCTCTCGATCTCGTTGAGATCTAGATTTCGATCTTGAGGACCACAAGTGAAGTGGCCCATGATTAGTTGTCTGATCCTTTTTTTTTCCTTAAAAAGAGATCATTAACCATTTGTCCGTAAAGACTTACTGTACATAATTCGACAATAGTAAACGGACAGCACGGTACGATGCAGCAACGAGGTGGGCACACATGTAAACTCTGATATGTGCTCCAGTTCCTCTCTACTTACTTACAAGGATCAGGTCTACTTATAATCAGATGAATTATCTACAGTAGTGGGCATGCATGCTGGCAAGGTAGTAGCTAGCTTCCCATGAGCTCCAGTCTTTTCCTTCGGCGTTATATGGGCTGCTCCTTCGTACTTCCAGGGACAACTGGAAACACATGTAAAGGATGCCATGAGGCCAAGACAATGTCACCATGATTTGGTTTCGGGGTGCTATTTTTTGCATGGAAAACAAGTCTAGGGTTCAAAATAGACCGGGATTACAAAGTTTGGAGTGCCAATTTCCGGGATTCAAAGTTTAGGGTTCTGTTTAGCTTTCAACTATGAGTTCAGTGTTTGTTTTGGACCTTTCTCGATGCATTTCATGACTTCCAATATTGAAGAAAAAACCACAATTAGGAGAGCTCATAACGTTTACCTGAACTCTCTATAATTTATTTGCACGAGGCCTGATCGAGAAGAGCATGCTATTACAATTTGCCAAAGAAAAATGTTGTGAACAATGGTAGTTGTATATTTCATATACGACAAAAACATAATACAATGTTATTACTGAACCTAAGAAACTATCTAAGTAGTTCTAGCAATGTCATTATCTAAGTAGTTTTGGAGTCAAAACGGAGTCAAAACGTGTATTCATAGATAATATCATGGTGTTTGTCAGATTATTGTAATGTCAGTTGACATCACATACACCACGAGACTTTTGCTCAGGGCAATGGAGCCTGTGAAGATCACATGGCGATATTTGTTTTCTATCTTTTCCCCAAGGCCAAATTTTTGTGTTACTGAATCACAAATGAAAGTGAAGTGGCCCATGATTAGTTGCCTGATCCTTTTTTCCTTAAAATAGATCATTAACCATTTGTCCGTAAAGACTACATAATTCGACAATAGTAAACGGACAACACGGTACGATGCAGCAACAAGGTGGGCACACAGGTAAATTGATATGTGCTCCAGTTCCTCTCTACTTACTAACAAGGATCACCTCTACTTATAATCAGATGAATTATCTAGTGGACATGCTGGCAGGGTAAGTAGCTTCCCATGAGCTCCAGTCTTCTTTCCTTTGGCATTATGGGCTGTTCCTTCATACTTCCAGGGACACCTGGAAACACATGTAAGAGGCCAAGTAAGACGATGTCACCTTGGATTATTAGCGAGTAACTGATGTATTTCACGACTTCGGATAGAGAAGAAAAAACCACAACTGGGAGAGCTCATATCGTTTACCTGAGCTCTCTATCATTTATTCGCGCGAGGGCATCTGCGTGGCCTGATTGAGAAGAGCGTGCTATTACCATTGGCCAAAGAAAAATGTTGTGAACAATGGTAATTGTATATTTCATACACACCAACAAAATAATAGGATGTTACATGTGAGTACTGAACCTAGGAAATTATCTAGCGAACTTGTAAGTTCTCACCTTTGGGCAATACATCTGAAAAACGGTTTTGACATCTTCAAACACCTCAGCGATTGGTTTTGCAGCATTAATCTGATTACACGGTGGATTAGCCAACAGGTGATCAATGTGCATACATTGAGAAAACGTACCAATCAAGCTCTAACGGAAGTGCGCGCACACACACAGAATAAGGCCATTACCTAACACACTGGAAATGTCAATCTATCAAATTGCAGAAATCCACCTATTAGTTTGCTAGTATATATGCGCTCTACTCAAGGATGAGATATTTATTCCAAATCCCTATGCGACTATGCCCTTGCTAAGAATATATTCTGTTGTGTGCCACCGATTTACTGCAGTGCCTAAAAAGACCAGAGTGTTCTATGCAATCGTTGTTTCCACCATGCTTCAATTCATATGAGTTTATTATTGATGCTCCAGGTGTCATTTAGATTCAATCAGACTATGACTACAACACATATTTACTAGATATACTTAAATGCTACAGTGTGGATCTTAATTTAGTCTATATTTTAGGCTGTAAAATGTAAACGGTTCTACATAGGAATGCCATATCCTTTTGCATCCAAATTATATTCCTTCTTAACCTTGCCTTCTAGTCATAGTGCTCAACTACATACAAGCTGGATTCTATAAAAAATCTGAATCTACTCCTGATAGTCTTAAAAGCTAACGTGCAAGATAAGTCTTTATGTGAGACTGTACAGAAATATGCCATATACTTTTGCATAAACTTGGACATACCTTCTTAACCATGTCCTTTGAGTCATAGTACTCGACTACAGGCAAACTAGACTCTTCAAAAACGCCAAATCTTTTCCTGATAGTCTCAATGTTATCGTCAGCTCTTCCCTGCAGTTCATTAAGAAGAAAAAAACAATGTTAGACAATGAAGAGATTGTGTCACATACAATCCAGCAAATAAATATAAAAGATAAAATCCAACCTGATTGCGGCCCAGAAGACGCCTTCCCATCTCTTCCTCGGAACAGTCAAAGAATAGCACGAAGTCAGGAGATAGGTTTATCTACAGCATTGAGAAATAATTTAGGATTTTGTTGCTTTCATTTAAACGCAAAAGGAAACTGTCAGAGTGCCACATAATATTCAACTTAAGAATAATTTTGTAAATGCAAAAAAAAAATCAGATAACAACATTCTCAAATGCAGCACGGTTTTCTTCATTCCTTGGGAATCCATCAATGAGAAACTTGTCATTTTCACTTTTTATCATAGCTTCTTGCAAGAGCTTTATGGTTATCTCGGATGGAACAATTCTTCCTTCCTTTATTATGTTGTCAATCATGGCTCTGTAAAAAATGAAGGGGACAAATATCAGCAAAGTAAGCATTATAAATAAATAAGGAATCCTCTAGGCTGGGTGAATTTGTTACCCATTCTCAGAACCAGACTTGATTTCTGTGCGTAACAGTTCTCCTGCGCTAAGATGTGTAAACCCAAAATGCTCCACAATGTTGCTACATTGTGTTCCTTTCCCACTACCAGGACCACCTATGGAATTGCATAAAATGCGCAACCATGAATTGACAGCACTCATTTTCTTTTATAAAAAAGAGGTTGGGACTATCACTATAGAATCTGAAAGTTACCTAGAACAAAAACAACTGCAACTTTCTTGCCACCCAAGATGTTTTCAGTAACATTCTGCAATAGGAGCAACCTAAATCATCAAAAATTTGTGGGAAGATTTAATCCAGGATGCATAACTAAAATTGGTATCACTGAAATGGAAACAAAACTAAACAGAACACTGAGGGTACACTGTCAAACAGATTAAAGGGCATGTATAACATAAATGCCACGTCCAGTTTTAAATTACAAAGCAATGGGGTACACAGATGAAAACTGACTCATGAATAATCTGGTAAGATCTGCAAGTCCAGAACCTAATGTAAAAAATTACCTCCTGCTCGGTGACAGCCACTGAAGCATCCATCATAGCTGCAAGCATTTTCAACAAGCAGGGAGGTATTAATATTTTGCAATGGAAGAATAAAATTTTCATAGTTCAGCAGAAAAGAAGGGAAATGTCAAGACTCCACTGTGCATAAATTGGCAGCACAGCGCAAGTGACAATATAATTTATACTTGTACTATCTTTATTCCCATGCTTTTAAGATTTAAATACTGGGCAAATCAAGCCCCAACTTCGCTCCAGCTACAGTAGCATATAGACAAAGCATGTTATCTTTTACACCATTTCTGCTGCCTGCAGATATTCTATTTTCACACCATCTTCCCCTAATTTCTGCTACCTGCAGATATTCTATTTGCACACACTTATACTTATAAAACATGCATGGCGTTGATCTATCGACATTTCAAACAGATAAGTTACATGCAGAGTCATGTATTAGCCCACACAATAGATAGCATTCACACACAAACAATCATCCCTGTGTATAAATTCACCCATCCCCTCTTATATTCAACATTACATATACAAACCCTATGTTGAATTGGAAGACTTAACACTTATGTGTCACCTTACTCCAAATACTTGATTGCTGCTATATGTAACGAATTGTCGGACAGACGTCACAATGCAGCAAACATGACTACAGTGCCGCATAGATGCAGCTAATGGTACACACCACCTATGTTATTTGCTTATGTCCTGGTCAGATCCACACACCCAAACTGCTATAGCCATCTGACGCCATGCAAGGGATCACTCCAACAGATTTTCATGACAACAGTGAGTATACTACTAGCTCTGCGTTTGAGTATCTGACTATTTGGGCAACCCTTTCCCCGGTTAGATAGAACGAATGAACAGGTTAAAACATCCATGAATCGCATCATACATCCAATTAAATAGATGGAGTTCATTTCGATCTACCTTCTCTACTATATAAACTAGAAAAATCATACCGGGAATGATAAGTTTAGCAGAGAGAAGAGGTTACACATACCCTACTTATCGAGCCGTCGCCGGGGAAAGCTAGGAGGGAGGAGAGGCAGCGGTATGGGCAGGCCGAGATGCGTCCGTCCAGGAAGAACTGAGGAAGCCTGCCGTGGCAAGCGTCGCCGACGAGGAGCACCTGGCGGCGAGGGGAGGAGACGGTCACGGTGGCGGCGGTGAAACGGGTTCGGCAAGGACCCAACTGGAAAAGTGGCTTTCCCTCGAGTCAGTTGTGTCCAATCAGGCCAGGTGCCCTTGCGAGATCATTTATCAACTGTTGGATTGTGATCAGACGGTCCGTACTGGGAGGAAACGATTCCTCGGCGTGGAGCGGGGCCACCACACCTCTCGCCGTGGTCGTCCTCCTCGGCGGCGCTACGCCGCTATCCCCACACCGCAGAAACTACACACGGGCTGCTGCTCGTCGGGCGATCGCCCTTCCGCTCTGACTTCCGAGGAGGGGCAGGCGCCGCCAGGCCTGCGGCTCCGGCTCGGCCGCAGCGTCGGCGGGCGTAGGCGGCGGAGGAGATGGCGCACGAGCGGCGCGGCTTGGCGGCTTCCGCGGCAGCGACCGATGCTGCAGGGGACGAACTGTGAGTTACCGCAACCCTGACTCTAATGGAACCAGCCGGATCCGATTTTGCTTGTGGCGGTAGCATTTGATCTGAGTTCAGAGATCCGCACCCGCGATCGTGTACAAAATTGTTGCAGATGCCGTGGTAATGTTTTGAAATACGGGCTGCCAGATGCGCGTCCCCCTGATCTGGTGGTGCCTCTTCTAGAGCGGCAAACTTAGTGATTTTACTGAACCACAATATGACGTTGAACTCTGACTTTGTCATGTGGGTCTGTTTCTAATGGCGATTTTTTATACTAGTTGTAGTGATCTCACATGGCTGTGTAATGGAAGTAGTTGTTATGTGACTATCGTTCTCCATTTTGGTGATGTTAATCCTAGTTTCTATTGCATCACAATTTTCGTAATGCAATGACAATGTTGAAGCCATCTGTTGTACAGGCTTTTCTTTTCCATCAAAGTTTATTATCTCTTTCATTGATGTTAACCTTAGTTTTCTGTACATAAAGTACACTAGAAAGGGCAATGGCAGTGAACTGAAACCTGTAGTCATCATTCATAGAAGCTCTTCTTTTCCTTGAATAGCACCTTCCTATTCCATTTGGTAGTCATTTGCTTTTGTTAAGCCACTGCTGTTGGAGTTTTTTTTTGTCTTTTGCGTGTCTGTATGTTTTGTTTGCTTGTTAGGTATATCACTATATCAGGGATGCCTAGTTTCCGTACAAAAATATCAGAAGTGTGACTGTGTGAGCATAAATGTAAAATTGTAACACCAAGTATTAAATGATTTGGATTTAATTCCTTTCTGTTTTATGCTGATCTATTGTAGAACTCTAATTTTTCTTTCTCTACGACCACTCTTATCCAGATTTGTTGACTTAGTACATGAAGCCCCTCTATCTGGTCAGCGGCAATCTCGGAGCATAGTTGGTGGCACTATGTACTGTATCTTATTGGCAAGTGAATATTTTCTAGATTTCCATGTTTTCTTAACAGTGGTAGATCATGTTAGAGAGGTTACCTTAGAAAAAAAATCCATACTTGAATTGTCTGGGAAAATATATGTATCTTATACCTGCTACTCCCTTTGACCCCTTTGATTGCAATGTTGTTGATTTCCTTAGTATCTTGCACTTTCTTACATTTGTGATTCATTCCTTCTTCTCTAGGCAGGTTATGCTGGTGTTGCCATAGCTGCTCCATGGATATTTGTCCTTATACCAGACATGATCCTTCCATTGCTATGCAGCTGCAATGTTCTCCTTCTAATTGTTACAGGTTCATCTTGAATTTCCTAGTTAGGTACTAGTAGGTTATGAACTTTATGTCCTTTCTATGGAGTTGATGCTAACAGAAATTTGCTGCAGGTATGTTCCAACAATATTGGGTTCATCAGATCACAAATGTGCGGCTACAGGTACTACACGAGGAAAATAAAAGGAAAATTTATTTGAATTCTATTTCAGCAGAAATAGATGATTTATCCACTTCATTGACACTTTGGTAATCGAGTGGATGATGTTAATTTTGCAAACAGAAGATTGTCAGCCATCAGTGTGTAGCTATCCACGATTCACCACTTAGTTTTTACCTTGATTGGAGTCAGTTCAGCAACCTTTGTTTCCACTGCTGGTTAATTGTTAACATGTTAGCCCTGTTAAGATTTATCTGCGGAACAGTTCTCAAGCACCATAATACTGTGGATCCAATCTTATGTCAATTGGGATTGTTATTGCTTAGCGTCATCAAATCATTTGCCAAGTTTCTGTTTGTTAACACAGGGCTATTATGATTTGAGTCAAAAGCTGAAGCACATTGCTCGTGTTCCATTTGCCACTATTGCTTGTGGTAAGTATCAGCTAACCAAATTTGTGCTAGGCTCTTATGTCAACCCCTGTCATTTGTTTCTTAAAGATTTCATGGAGTGTTATTCAACCGCTACCTTATTTGGATTGGATAGTTTGTCTTCTCTAATGATTATCATTGTATCGTGGGCTATATCTCTGCCTTTGTGACTGTGTTGACTGTATTTTATTTTTTTCCTCTGCTGATTTCATAACATGTCCATGTTTTCTGGAGTAGTTGATATTCCTAAAATACCAATAATGTCATATTTACAATTTTCTTTGTATACTAATTATTTGCAAAAAACACTTGAGTTGTTCTTTTTTGTCCAATTATAATGACAAACTTATCCTAAAATGTGGTTTCAGGTACTGCCCTAATGCTCTTAATTTTAGTTTGGCAGCCCCAAGTAGAAATATTATCAATTTCAGTTTTGCTCAGGTACAGTTCTTCAAGTTCTCCAGTTGAATACAAAGCTTCCATCAAGTTGTGTTTCTTTTGATAAACAGAAAAGACAGATATTATTCAGGTTCTGTATTCTGTAAAGGAAATGGATTTTGGCTTCTATACGATTAAAATGAAAGGAATGCTTTGAATTGTTTTTAGTAGTAGGTTTGTACTTAGCTATATCGATTGTATGAACTGCATGTGGAGCTCTTGGATTATTTGAGGGTTTGAATGAAGTTCAAGTGTTACCTTAAAAAAAATTAGGTGGGCAAGCAATATACCACCTTGTATCATATATTACAACAATAACATCGAAGCTTTTTTCCGAAGCAAGTTGGGGTAGGCTAGATTTGAAACCCAACAGAAAGATAAGAAAACCAAAAAGAGGATAGAAAAAAAAAAAAAAACAAGTAAACTAGGATTCTGGCAGTGTTAAATATTTTACATTACCTCAGCAACCTCAAAGCCAAGTAATGTTATGAAACTTGTGGTACTTGCTGATGTATTACATTTTGTAAACCTTTGATGTGAATTCAGCGGCTATTTGCAAAATTTTGGTTTCTTATTTAGCAGGATAGTGCGGCTATTCTGTTTTGGCTTACAAGAAAACAATGCTCTCCTTTTTTGTAATGTTGTCACTTTCCAATCATGCAGGATTGCTCTGGTGGTTGAAGTGTTATGCGCTGGATGTTTCATGAGCTTATACATAGGTGGGTTTATAGTTTATGTATTTTTGTTTTTTGAGGTCGTATAGTTTGTGTATTTTATTCCTAAGTATGTGGTAGCCAGTATAAATTACTACTCCCTTTTGAGTAACTTTGTCAGCTTGACTTTAACTGCTTGTGGCCATGTAGCATTTGAAGTTCATTAACAATCTTCTTTGCCTGCACTAAAATAAATACTACTTTTGTAGCAAGTTCCTATTGGATTTTAACTAACTTTGTCTGTTCTTGAATTGCAATAATCAAGAAATGTGCAACAATTCTTATTTGCCAGATTATAGTTGTGCACATTTGTTCATTAATCATCAATTACATGGTAATTCCCCACATTTGTTTCTTAGTCATTAAGTCCTGGCCTCCTGAACACGTTAGAGAAAACAGTTCTTGTTGATAGCATTAGATAGTTTCCTCAAAGAGATATCATTTCTGTTGGTGCCCTTGATAAACTTTCCTTTGATGCTTTCTTATTACATGCCATTTTGTAATGTTATGTCTGTGCTTTCTAAATTTGTTGTGCAGGGCACATCCATAAATACAATTCTTTGAATGAGCAGCCTGACATTTTACAACCACTTTATTCTGCATTGCAGTCATCTAGTTCGTTGGAACAACTAAGGTACAATATATTTGTTTCTTGATGGCTAAAATATATCACATGGTCTTTAATATGATTTACCTTTCGTTTTTTCTATTTTTATTTGGTAGGTTTGGTTTTGCAGGTAAATACTAATTGTGCTTTTGATTGCTTTCATATCACTATACTCATGTCTTTGCCTGTCCAACTGTTTGTTCTTGCACCCAGTGCCACCTCTCTTTGCTTTTAAGATAATGTAGGACATAGTTTCGTAGAGATGAGGAGCTTTGTGTTGCGATTGATGACTACCAAAATTTAGAAATTAAATTCATCTTGAAAACTTATAACCATCAGTGAAGTTTCTTCATGTATTCAGTTTAAAATTCCCGTCATTTGAGCTTTGTAAATTGATAGAATAACATTTTTGCAGGTACTATGATTCTCGCCTTTCTGACCAACAAATGGCATTGCTGCAGTACCAGAGGGAGAATATTCATTATCTGAGCGAAGAGGTAGTTGAAATAATTCTATTTTTACATATCTTTTTTTACATATATCTGATAACAACTTCATTTACCGGAAACCTTTTCTTTTTCGCAAGATTATGTTATTATTGCAGAATAGTAGTAGATAAGATAACATTGTGAAAATAAAGGTTTTAACTGTTGTTCTCATGGTATATATTAATTGGAAATAAGACAGCAAAAGCCTGTTTAGTGTTTACTAGTTCAGTATCATTTATCATTCCTCTCTTGTTTTCTTCATACTGCTTGGCGCAGGGCACCGGTGCAGAAAATAGTCTTTTATTGACAGTCGGTGCAGAAAGTATTTAGTAGCATGTGTTACAATAAGCCTTTGACATTTGGATCTTCATCTCAGTTTCGTATGTAGTGCCGCCAAAAAGTAGAATAGTCCCGCATTAAGAGGGAATTTGGTGTCAAACCATGCTATTAACACAATGATATTGAGTTGATTGGTTATGATTTTTTTCCTGCCAGGTTCTTAGGTTGCAAGAATGCTTAAACAAGTACCATAGAAGTGTTTCTGCCAGCACTCCTCAGGTTCAAAATAAATCTACCACCAAGCCATCCCTCCCATTGTCCCACCCCAAGTGCCCATATACCCAATGTTTCAGACTGAAAACTGGTTAACGTCGATTTTGTATAGATCAACCTGCCTAATGTTGTGTCCTTGTAATTTTCAGGTTGATCTTGCTCACCTTTTATCTTCTCGTGATCAAGAACTTCGAGCATTGTCTGCTGAGGTATTTAATTATGGTCAACCAGATATTGCATACTATGCATACATGCAGAAATTACATTAATGCATGTCCCATGTATATGGTGTGTTTGACTACCTTATATATATCTCTTAATTTATTAACTTTCAAGTATAAACTGTTGAAGTGTATAAGTGGATTGCCTAGCACTTTCCATCATATCGGTCTTTTGGAATAGTTTAGTGCATGAAGTTTGACATGGTATCAAAGCCAAGATCTCGAGTTCGAGTCCTGTGTGGTGTGATTTTTTCCTAAAAATTGTTCGTGCCCTCTCCGTCCACGTATTGGCCTCTTGAGCCATGCCTCTGAGTTTACACGTATTGACTTGTCTTCCCCGTCACACGTGAGGTGGGGTGTTGAAGTGTATAAGTGGATTGCCTAACACTTTCCATCAGATCGGTCTTTTGGAATAGTTGGTTAATGCATGAAGATTGACATAAACTACTTATGAGTTAAATTAAACGAATGATGAGGCTGGTTGTCAGGTGTAAAAACAATCACCTATTTCTGACCTTTTCATATGAATTTTACTTTACTTCTGGAATACTTGAAATTTGCCTTTCCGCTGCTGTTCGTACTCCAAATGCTACTGGGACGTCGACTTGGATAACTAGTACTGGACCAACAAGAATACTCAAGCTATTCTTTATTAGCTTCAGGAATTATAGACCATGCGTTTCTGTAAATATTCAACATGGACTAATACTGTGTTCATTAAACTTGTAGATGAATCAAGTGCATTCGGATCTTCGTCTCGCTCGTGGTTTGATTGCTGAAAAGGACTCAGAGATCCAGCATATCCGTTTGAACAACAATCAAGTAAGTTCAGTAACATAGTGTTCAGTTTTGTGTGTATCTGTACAATTTTTGCAGTAGCGGACTAGCAGGATATGATGGAAAAAAATACAACTTCCTGTAAGAGGAGGCAAACATCATTTGTTTGATGGCAAACACTATAAAATGCAGTATCTCGAAGAAAATGAGAGACTGAGGGCTATTCTTGGTGAATGGAGTGCTCGAGCAGCCAAGGTAACCATGAAGAACCTAGTATTGGTTTTAACAGAAGCATTATCATCATTGCTGTGTCTTTACTGCACATCCATTGAACAGCTGGAACGAGCACTTGAGGCTGAGAGGGTATCGAACATGGAGTTGCAGAAGAAGCGTGCAAAACAGAGGCGAACCAACCAAGGGGAAAAGACCTGATATTCCCCGAATGGAGAATTCCTCCACATGTGCATTTAGCTTATCTCAGGAGCGCATTCAAACGTTATATATGGTGATGTAATTGTGTGAATTTGTTTGGCAGAAAGAGGGTAGTTAGGTGATGTTTCCATGACGTGCATAGATTCGAAGCTCTCAAATATCAGAGATTCAGCAAGAGTTGTACATTGATGTAAGGGGCAACATAAACAACAGTTGTACTTGTAAGTTGTGACCTATGTATTTAAGGAGAAGGTTAGAATTTCATAGAAAGGAAAGAAATGGAGAACGGTATAATTGTTGCCGGTTTGAAGGAATCGAGATGTGTTTGTTGGTTGTAAGGGCATGTACAATGCGGTGATGTCAGACTTCCCTTATGCTTGTTATGTTGAATTTTTGCTTAGTTAGAGTAGAGAGAAACAAAAAAGAGAAGGTTGTCCTTTTAGCTAAGGGATGATCTCTTAGAAATAAGAGAAGACTATTTTTTTCCATTATACCATATATCAACCATTTTCTTACTAAAAATAATTAATTCTCATTAATTACTAGAGATAACAATAAGAGATAATGCATTGTATAAGTTATATATTTTGTTTTCTCTAAATGATGTGGAGAGCTAGATATGTCTTCTCTAGCATTATACATGCCCTAACCAGTATGTGGAAATATATGTATGTTTTTTCTAAGGATGGCGATAGAACGGGTTTGGACGGATATACCAAAACCAAATCCAAATCCATGACCTTACTCTAGCCCGTCCACGAAGATATCCATGGACAAGGATGTTATCCAAATCCAAACCCACCGGATATCCATGAATATCCATGTATCCATGGATATCTATTGGTTTACATGCTATATACACTAGTTGAATGCTCGTGTGTTGCACCGGTTCGACGCGAGTCATTGTCACAAAGAATTATACCATCGAACTTCGGAACTTTTGCAAGTGTAAAAGAAAATCACTATTGTTGTGAACAATTAGCAGTTACTGATAAATACCTATTTGTAAATGAATTACGACCACAATAAGCAAAAAATCGTCTAGAGAGAAAGCCACATTGCCTCGAGAGCCGTATCAGGCTCCGCTCCGTATTTTGCAATCTCACGGCATGTACCATACCTTCAAAAGATAAGCGCTGGTGTAAGGATTACTTGCAACACCACAACGGACTCCATGATTGTTCTTGAGAACAACATGTGTACACAGTTGTGTATATTGAGTAAGTCAGATTGTCAAAACTGAAGCTTGATTATTCATCAACAATAATGCAGCACAACGCTACGTGCCATGACGCGGCCGGGGTGAGGCCAACGCCCAATTTGTCCACTCGGGAGGCCTCCTCCGTTTTGAATTTCAGCGATGGATTGGAGCAAGATTTTCACAAAATCAAGTTGCGGCGGATAAGAGAAGAGGAGCTGGTTGATGTGAGTTTCTCACTGAAAGCAGGGACAGGGATCCAACAGCCTGTTCCCTCCGCCGGAGCGCTCATGTGGGCAAACCGCTGCGCGCTGTTCTCCTCGTGGGGAGGCACATCTTGACATTAGATCGGAGGTACAGGAGAGGCCTCTAACTCGTCCTCGGCTCCGGGGACCACGCCGGCGGAAGGCCCTACTCTACCTCCATTTCTACATCCTGCTATCGCACGGGTCTGTGCGGCTCCCCGAGTACCTCACCTTGCCGACCGCCGCCACTCTCAACTCCACCCCTCTCTGCATATCCCCCACCGCCAGGAGCGCGAGCTCGTCACACCGACCAGCCCGATGTCTCCCGTCGCGGGATCCCCAACCCCTGAGAGATCTTCCTCCATCGACCGAACACGCGTCTGCCTTCCTCTGCGTCCTAGCGGCGCGCATTAGGGTCTGCTATACCGCTGGTCGGATCGAAGAGAAAGAAAACAGAACCTTCCTTGCCTCCCGGACGAACGAACTCCCTCTCGATCCCATGCTTCCATCCCCTCGATCCTCGACCTTCCCACCACCCATCCAGACGACCGGCGTGGAGGGAATACGCCCGAGAGGCAATAATAAAGTGGTTATTATCGTATTCCTTATTTATGATAAATATTTATTTTACATGCTATAATTGTATTAATACGGAAACGTTAATACATGTGTGTTTAATAAACAAAAAGGAAGTTCCTAGTTATGCCTCTCTTATAAACTAGCTCGTTGATTAACATGATGATCAAAGTTTCCTGATCATGGACATTGGATGTTGTTAATAACGAGGTCACAACATTAGTGTAATGATGTGATGAACATTCATCCGAAGTATAGCATTACGATCAAAGTCATTGAGTTTATATTGCTCTAACAACTTACGAAGTGATCCTAATCCTTAGACCATGAGATCATGTCAATCACTAACACCGGAAGAGTTTCTCGATGACATCAAACGTCACACCGTAGGGTGATTATAAAGATGGCTTCAGAACTACTAAAGTGTTATGTTGAGACCCATGGATCAAGAGTGGAATTTGTTCATCCCGATGACGGATAGATATACTCTGGGCCCTCTCGGTGATATCACATTGATTAGCTTGCAAGCAAGTGATTTGATCACTAGAATGTTATATCACGGGAACAAGAAAAGAGTACATGTCGGTAACAAGATCAAACTAGGTATGGAGATACCGATGATCGAATCTCGGACATGTAATATATCGTGAAACAAAGGGATTAAGATACTAGCGTAAAAGGTTCACACGATCACAGAAGTCATCGTTGAATGTGTGAGTCGATATGGATCTCCGTGTCCGCTCATCGATTATTGATCGGAGAAGGGTCTCGATCATGTCCGCATTATTCGTGAACCGTAGGGTGACACACTTAAGGGATACCGACACCATTCGGAGCAAATGATATGCCAGGAAAAGAATAACAAGCGCACGAATTTATTTCACTAGATACCGAAACGGGTTTTCGGGTGAAATTGCAGAAAGTGTTTCTGCATGTGAAATGAAATACTATCAAGGGGTTATATGTGAATGTTTGTCATTAAAGTAATTGACAAAATTCTGAATAAATAAAAGGAGTTTTATTTAATGAGAGTTTGCATTAAATTTGGTAAAAATTTAATGGGAATTTGAGTGTTTTTTTGAGTGGAGGGAATTGAAAGGCTTTTGTGTGAGTGGAGTGTCCACCCACATGAATGAAAGGAGGGGAGGGGGCAGCCCCATGGCTGGGCGCATGGCCCCTTGGGTGCCCCCCCTCTCCCTATAAAAGGAGCCCCCCTCCCTCTCTCTCACTCACACCTCCTCGCGAAGGATCTCTCTCCCCCCTTTAGAATTTCCCCATGGTCTCGGATCAGCGAGATACATGTTCAGTGGCTTTTGGAAGGATTTGTTGCTTCTGCTTATTTGGAGCGAGGCGCGGAGGTTGTCGGGTACCCGTGCGTGTGCGATCACGGATGCACCTTTGCTTTGAGGTGCTGGACTTGATCGTCTTTGGACCGTGGACCAGATGGACTTCATCACGATCTTGAGATCGGCAAGTGTTCTACATCATCCACAGTACAACCTCGTTAACGCTATTCGGTCTTCGAGGGTATGTATTCTATGGATGTATATCCACCGTTGCTTGTATCTAGTAGATAGATCTTGGTACTTAGATGTTCCCATCGTAGGAAATTTTTGTTTTCTATCTGCGAACCCTACAAAGTGGTATCGAGCGGATCTATGCGTAGATGCTTTGCACGGGTAGTACACATATGAGTATGTGGGCGATGATGATCATTTTATTGCTTCTTTGTTATACTTTGGATATTGGTGGCATAGTGGGATGAAGCGGCCCGGACAAACTTTACATGTCCTCGCACATGAGACCTGTTCCATGCTTGACATGCAACTAGTTTTGCATAAGTGGCTAGCGGGTGTCTGTCTCTCCTACTATAGTCAATATCTAATTTGCAACGAGTTGTCAACAATTTGGTTATCCTCGTTGTGGTTCATGTTCGTAGGTAAGAACGGTTCTATCTTCGAAAGCCCTAAGCCACGTAAAATTTGCAATGGATAAATTAGAGACGTCTAGTTTAGATTGTTGCTAGGCTAGTGTTATGATATGGTGATGTTGTAAGTAGAAGTATAAGATGATACTCTTACAACACACATAGCGTGTAAGTTTCATAGACCTTGGCCTTACACATAAAGGTATGATAGAGATCATACCACGGTGCACATGATGGAGATCATATGCGGGAACCATATCATTTTACTTATTAACATGAGATGTTTGATTGCATCTTATATTGCTATTTTAGCGTTTTATTAGCATAATAAGATGATCCCTCATTTAGATATCAAGATAAAAATGTGTTCTTCCTTAAGTATGCACCGACAATGTTTCGTCGCTTCAAGACATCACATGATGATCGGGTGTACTTGAATCCACGAGCACATCTCGGGTGTAAGAAGCGATTACACCTTGAATACTAAGGTAATTACTTGGCGAGCCTAGCATGTACAGACATGGCCTCGGAACACGGACCGAAAGGTTAAGCATGAGTCATATAGTAGATATGATGCCCATTTGATGCTCGCCTTTGAAGCTACACCGACTCACGTGATGATCGGACTTGGTGTAGTGGATTTGGTTCATGTAATCACCAAAAAGACACGAGGGATGTCGTTTTTGAGTGGGAGTTCATTTCTAATTTGGATTAGTAGAACTCAATTTATCATAAATTAAATCAAAGTGAATTTGCATAATTTGTTGTAGTCATTGGCATTCGTTCACCACCTTATGCATAGTTGTAATTGAGATAATAGAACTATAGAATTCTGGATATATACTTTACGAACTAGTATCGTATTATGTTGAGAGTCAATCTAAAGTTTAAAGTCCTATTGTAAACTTTCAGCAAACTCTGTTTACTCTGTGAGATTTAATAATTGGTATTAAATTGAGAGTAACAATTCCAGTGTTAGTATCTTAAGTATCATGTTTGCCTCCATGATTCTTGATTGTTTTAATATCAAGTTTATCTAGGAGCTGAAAGAATTGTTTCAGAAACCATCATGTGTGACAGATATAATGATATCTGAAACAATGTTTTGGTTGCAATATGATAGAGTATAATATATGTTCTCATATTGGATGAGAATTTGCAAAGGTTGGAGATGCTAGACATCCTAATCATCCAAAAGGGTTTTGGAAAGTAAGGTTATACTCACGATTCTCCTTTATAAGCTACAGTAGCTTGATCATGAAAGTCGTCATGATAAGGACGAATAGAAGATGTATGTAAAGTGTTTACTACACTAAAAGATTACTAAAGAATGGATTTTGAAAGAATACCGATCATTTGATGATGGTGATCTACTTCAAAGTGCAAGTCCAAAGGTATTATTATTTGAATATACATGCTTTGGACTATGTGTCATGTATATGGCGCCACTTTTGATGTTGATAGATTCTTTTAAAAAGGAAAAGGAAATGCTGAAAGAGAATCTATAAAATATACTTGGCAGAAAAGAAAAGATTGGAAATATCCAATTTAGGTATATATATGATATACATGTTATGGTTGTATTCTTTGCTTGTTAAACAATGTGGTTCTTGGGTATTGGATACTGAATTGGTTGGTATGAAATTTCATACGGAACAACGCAATTCATGAACCACAATGGCCTAAGTAACTAGCAAGAGAATATGTGATGATGTTCATCGAAAACAAACAAACCGTTGTTTGTATTTCTCGTTGACATCAAAGCTTGACTTCAAGATTTGTATTAATAATTGTTATTTGAATCAGGTATTATGAGAACAAAGGTTGTTCAAATAATTACCGTATTCCATATAAGATGGATGATTTACAAATCTAGTTGGAGAAATCACATCCATAAAGCTAATGCTAAAATGTCGCAAGACAAATGATTGAAAGATCACTTACGAAGTGACATCGCCGTTTAAATTATAATGGAAAGAAAACATGAAGAATCTCCATATTCATGGATTTTTGGAGTCTTTGATTTGATCAAGTGACGCTTGTGAGACTTTCCTCGGGATAATTAAAACTTCGTTCAAAGGCCAAAGAAGAACGAACGACTAAAATATTGGAATTTATACATATCGATGTATGTAGTCCATTATTTATAGTCATAAGCGATGGGTTTCAACTTCATATGCTTTCTCCGGAAATTTGAGTGAATACTCACTTAATGAGAAAGAAGTGTGAAATAGTTGAAAATGTTCAAAGACTTTCAAGATGAAGTGAAAATCATTGTGACAAGAAAATAAATGGTTTATGATTTTATCATAAGGGATTATTTGAGTTACAAGTTTAGCAAAAACACCTAGATTTACATCTCCCGAAACACCATAGGAATATGGAGTGTTTGAGATTTATAATGAAACCTTGTTTGACATGGTTGGATCAAAGGTGTTATTTATAAAACTGCCATTATGTTTTAAAAGATTAAAGCTTTAGAGACTACCGCTTTTACACTGAAAAGAGCTCCATCTTGATCCGTTGAAATGACACCATGGAAGTTATGGTTTGGGGTAAAACCCAAGTTGTCATTTCTTAAATTTTGGTATGCTAAACATAAGTAAGATGTTTACAACCGAAGTCGGATGAGCATGTCTTTGTAGGTTATTTCGAATAACAATTGGTTATTCCTTCATAACACCAAGGACAAAAGGGTTTGTCGCTTGAAACGTGAGGTTTCTTAGAGAAGGAATTTTTCGCAAAAGTTAAGTGGGAGGACAATAGAACTTTGATAAGGTTAACGAACCTTAGCTAAATGTGCTGAGTTGCGCAGCGCCGGAAATCGTTCCGGAGGTAGCCATAATGCTCATGGTTTATGTGCCTCAAAGGTTGTGGTCACGGAGATCTAAGTTTCTATTGAACCAAGTAGGTCGGATAAACAATCAAATACTAAGATTTGAGAGTAAATCATTATTGTTTGACAATGATGAACCGACTATATGCAAAGAAGTGATGATGGGCCCTGACTCCGTCAAATGGCTTGAAGCCATAAAATCCATGATAGTTCCATACACGAGAAATCAAGTTTTGAACTTGGAAGACCCTCTAGAAAGGTGTAAAAACCTATCGGTCGTATTTGGATCTATAAAGAAACAGACATGGATGTCTCACATCTATGAAATATTCGACATGTCGTAAAGTATTTTATGACAATGTTCAAGGAGTTGACTATGACAAGATTTGATCTTTCATAGCAATATTTAGTCTGGATGGATTAAAGTAGCAACCACTACATATAATTTGGTATATGGTAGATGAATAAACAAAACAAAGTTCTTCTAAAAGAATGGTTACCTAGGATGTGTACATGACACGATCCAAAGGGTTTTGTTAATTCAAAGGATGCTAAAAAGGGCATGCAAACTTCAATGGTTGAAGTAAGCATCGCGGAGTTGGAATCTTCACCATGATGAAAAAGGAGTTTTTCACCAGGAGACGATGAAGATGCTTGCATTTGCAAGAAATTAAGTGGGAGCGCTGAGACATATTTCTAATACATTATGTGGAGGAAATCTTGTTGATTAGAAATGATGTATCTTTTATTGACAAAGGTTAAGAATTTCATTTCGATGAAATACTTAGGCAAAACCTGAATATTTAGCATGAATGTCTATAGTGGATAGACTGTGACGCTAATATGGTTGTGCCAAACATACATATATGAGATATTGAAGGAGTTCAATATAGAAATGACTAGAAACGGTTCTTGTCGCATGGAAAAGGAATTGAATCAAGTTTCAAGTGTATCGACACTTGATAAGTGAAACAAGATTCAAGTGCTTTGACACTTGATGAGTGAAATCACGAGAATGTTTTGATCAATCATACCATGATATGTACACATCCAGATATGTCCTATGCTCTAAGTGTTATGAGCATATACCAGAATGAATCATAAAATGATCATTGGACTATAGTAAGGATATTCTTATGATCTTTTGGAAGAACTAAGAATATATTTGTGTAGAGGTGACAAACAATTACAAATAGTTCATTGTAAAGAGTTACATTGATACTAGTTTTGTCACAAAATACAAATTAAGTTTATCTCAATTTAAACTATGAGTGGCACAATGAAATGGAAAGGAGTTTTCATGATGGATTTGGATGTATTCCAAAGTTAAGACATTGTGACGAATACTACAACAAAAGGCTAAGTATATGACTTCTATAGTAGCAGCAAAGGAGGGAATTTGTGTCAAGTAGTTTGTTATCAAACTAAGGTGTGGTTCGCAACGGTCTAACACTAAAGATATATTGTGTGACAATAGTATCGATGTTTTTTAACCCCAAGGAACTAAAGGTCTCACCGAAAGACCAAATTTATACAATGCCATCTCATTGGAGAATGAGTGATGCGTGAAGACGCAAAGACATGCAAATACACACGGACCTGAAAGTGTCAGATCCATAGATTATGTTAACCACTTGCAGTTGCGTATTTGGAACACCAGAAAGCCATAGGTGTTCAATACGCAAAGTTTTCAAACTAGATTATTGTCTCTAGTGCAAGTGGGAGACTGAAGGGAATATGCTTAGAGGCAATAATAAAGTGGTTATTATCGTATTCCTTATTTATGATAAATGTTTATTTTACATGCTATAATTGTATTAATACGGAAACGTTAATACATGTGTGTTTAATAAACAAAAAGGAAGTTCCTATTTATGCCTCTCTTATAAACTAGCTCGTTGATTAACATGATGATCAAAGTTTCCTGATCATGGACATTGGATGTTGTTAATAACGAGGTCACAACATTAGTGTAATGATGTGATGAACATTCATCCGAAGTATAGCATTACGATCAAAGTCATTGAGTTTATATTGCTATAACAACTTACGAAGTGATCCTAATCCTTAGACCATGAGATCATGTCAATCACTAACACCGGAAGAGTTTCTCGATGACATCAAGCGTCACCGTGGCGGGTGATTGTAAAGATGGCTTCAGAACTATTAAAGTGTTATGTTGAGACCCATGGATCAAGAGTGGAATTTTTTCATCCCGATGACGGATAGATATACTCTGGGCCCTCTCGGTGATGTCACATTGATTAGCTTGCAAGCAAGTGATTTGATCACTAGAATGTTATATCACGGGAACGAGAAAAGAGTACATGTCGGTAATGAGATCAAACTAGGTATGGAGATATCGATGATCGAATCTCGGACATGTAATATATCGTGAAACAAAGGGATTAAGATACTAGCGTAAAAGGTTCACACGATCACAGAAGTCATTGTTGAATGTGTGGGAGTCAGTATGGATCTCCGTGTCCGCTTGATTATTGATCGGAGAAGGGTCTCGATCATGTCCGCATTATTCGCGAACCGTAGGGTGACACACTTAAGGGATACCGACACCATTGAGCAAATGATATGCCGGAAAAGAATAACAAGCGCGCAATTTATTTCACTAGATACAAACGGGTTTGGGTGAAATTGAAAGTGTTTCTGCATGTGAAATGAAATACTATCAAGGGGTTATATGTGAATGTTTGTCATTAAAGTAATTGACAAAATTCTGAATAAATAAAAGGAGTTTTATTTAATGAGAGTTTGCATTAAATTTGGTGGAAATTTAATGGGAAATTTGAGTGGTTTTTTGAGTAGAGGGAATTGAAAGGCTTTTGTGTGAGTGGAGTGTCCACCCATATGAATGAAAGGAGGGGAGGGGGAAGCCCCATGGCTGGGCGCATGGCCCCTTGGTTGCCCCCATCTCCCTATAAAAGGAGCCCCCCTCCCTCTCTCACTCACACCTCCTCGCGAAGGATCTCTCTCCCCCCTTTAAAATTTCCCCATGGTCTCGGATCAGCGAGATACATGTTCCCGGTGGCTTTTTCTGGAAGGATTTGTTGCTTCATTGCTTGCTGGAGCGAGGGCGCGGAGGTTGTCGGGGTACCCGTACGTGTGTGCGATCACGGATGCACCACTGCTTTGAGGTGCTGGACTTGATCATGCTGGACCGGCTGGACCAGATGGACTTCATCACGATCTTGAGATCGGCAAGTGTTCGTCTACATCATCCACGAGTACAACCTCGTTAACGCTATTCGGTCTTCGAGGGTATGTATTCTATGGATGTATATCCACCCGTTGCTTGTATCTAGTAGATAGATCTTGGTACTTAGATGTTCCCATCGTAGGAAATTTTTTGTTTTCTATGCTGCGAACCCTACACGGCGCTACCCCGAAGTTCCTTGCATAGCGTGGATCTCCCTACATCCAGTGGATTTGGCAGCGCCCCTCATGACATTCAAATTCATTAGCACAACGCCAGCGTGAGGACCTTGATTTCAGCGGCCGCCGACGCCCAGGTCTAGGTATCTACCCTGTGAGGCCCTAGATTTATGCTTCGTCATCGCCAAGTCCGGCCGCCGCCTCCCAGGTCCAGGCAGCCGCCCTCTTAGGCCCTGGATTTCTGCTGCCATCTCTTGGGGCAGCACCGAGCTGGCGATGGTCTGGGTGGTGGCGACGGAGATACAGAGGTCAGGGTCAAGGTCCGCATCGGCTTCGGGGTCGGCGCGCCGCTTCTGCTCCAACCAAAAAATCTCTAGGCAGGGGGAAGCGCCGCCGGTGGCCGGGACCTATCCGCCTCCAAATCTCTCAATCGATGGGTCAACGGAGATAAAACTAGGAGCGTGGAGGGCGTGCTGGGCCAGGGACGGCACACGGGCACGGGCAAGAGCCCGCCCAGTGTTTGCTCAGACGGACAACGTTTCAGTTTCACTTGTCGGTGGCAGCATGGGTAAATAGATTAGAATAGCTTGGGACAAAACCGTCTTTTCCTGACAGACGGAAATTCTAGGGGGTAACGAACGATCCCAATCTTTTTAATAGTATAGATAATCATAACAACATTTAGCATAACTATGATATTATAGAAAATTTTGATAGCATTTTAACAATTATTTATGGATAATACATAGGATTAAGATAATAAGAGTAATTATCTAGGTTAGTACTTAGGTGGGCCTTTCGGCCTCAGGCTTGGAAGTTGGATCGTTGGGCTTTTTAGTGAGTAATATGGGCACATTAAAAAAACAATGTCTCACTGACATGTGAGTCACACGTGTTAGCTGGGTATCCATTAGATATTCATGGAGCGAAACCACTACCCATGCCCTCTCAATGAATTAGTGGATATTTGTCCCATAAAATCCATGGGCCTAATTAGTCCTCCATACCATTACCCGTTGGATCGGATATCCGTCGATACCCGGATGCGTGGATAAAATTGTCATCCTTATATTTTTTGGATGAAAGGGGCCACACATCCCCAACTTCATATTGAAATTGAGGAGTCTCCAAAGTTTTTCTACAACATTCTCATGTAAAGCAAAAACAGCCTCCGGTCTTTACTAAATTAGAACAAAAGCAACCTCGAGTCTTTAACAAAATCAGGGGCATTCTAGAACCTTTTGGTTCGATTTTCTCTAGATTTTGGTTATAAGAAAGCTCATGTACCATGTGCAAGGGGTACCCCGTTGGCGGTTCTCAATGATACGCAAATACTTACAATGACAAGAACTTACATGTGACTAAAGTTGAGTAGCATGATGTGTGGCCCTCGTATTCAAGGGACTTGAGATTGCCAACTTATACTTCGTCAAGCATATACTCCATCTTTGTCACTTTAACCTTAATCACTTCAAGATGCTTATGATAGGGGCAATGAGGGATGAAAGCTAACAAGTACCATAATTTTTGGAAGCTCTTTTTGAAATTTGAAATCCCTGCTTCCTTTACAAAAAGGCTTTTCTTCCACCACTATTGAGTCTCCACCTTCTACCTTTAGGCACCATTAAGAGAGCATAGTTGTCATTCTGTGTGCACTGTTCCAAAGCTTATTGATTGATGCATATTGTGATATTACTTGTTCTTGTACTATTTGTTTCTAGTCACCCTTGTGAACTTTGAAGGTGTCCTATGCATCTATATTGCTACTCTATGAGGGACAAGCTGATTGCCACAATGCTATGTTTTATGTATGTGAAACAAACAAACATTTTTCAATGCATGTTATTCATGATCTTTGTTTGTAGCCTTTCATGTTGCATGCATAGTTACTATGTCCTATTGTTACAACTTCATCTTTCATGCACATGTTTAGAGTTCTTTGATC
Organism: Avena insularis; assembly: GCA_023614405.1. Classification (NCBI taxonomy): domain Eukaryota; kingdom Viridiplantae; phylum Streptophyta; class Magnoliopsida; order Poales; family Poaceae; genus Avena; species Avena insularis. Next base: position 36,306,093 of record CM042697.1, on the reverse strand, counting down.
CCAGCTTTCAATGCTTGCAAATGGTTGGATCTTTATTGTGAGGGTGCATCTCACCTCAAAAAATATTCTTTTATCACTTACCTACTCGAGGACGAGCAGGAGTTAAGCTTGGGGATGCTTGATACGTCAGAAACATATTTATAATTTTTTATGCTCCATGCTTGTTTAGTATCTACTTTGCTTTGCGTGTCTACACTTTGAGGTGGTTTTTACATGTTTTCTAGTACTAACCTATTAACAAGTTGCCACAGTGCAAGTTGCCTGTTTTCTGTTGTTTCTGGTTTCAGAAAAGTTAGCAAAGAAATATTTTCGGAATTGGACAGGACAAACTTCAAAGTCAATAACTTTCCGTGGGGAACAAGAATCCAGAAGACGAGACGGAGACGCTGAAAGAACATGTGTGCCCCCATGTGTGGTTTTGGTAATTAATGACAATGTTTTATGGACTTATGCTTGCATTGAGTTTTACTTGTAGGAGTTGTCCATAGACAATGCTTGAACCATTTGGTGGCTTCAAGGTTGGAATAAGAATAAAGTGAAGAAGATCAAGTGTTGATCAAGGTTTCAAGGAATGATCTGGAGATTGGTCAAGTAGAAGTTGAGCCTATGCTAGTACAATCAAGAAAGGTGCTCCATCTTGAGGTGTGGAATATACAAGGCAAAGGTTTGATCTTGATAGGGTTTCTTTCTTACCAGCCTCGTGGTGTTAGTTGGGGAGACCAGTTTATACGATAGATAACCATACTATGAAGAGGGGCTCTCGAGTGAGTAACTTGATCATATCCCTCGGTGAGAGCTCAAACCTTTGCATACTTGGCATCCTCTTTCTTGGTTCTTATTTGGTTTTTATCCATGAGAGGATTTAGATCTTGTGTCAATCTCTATAACAAGCTCAAGTTCATCGAAAACGGATTTCATATGCATTCTTTATTGTGTTTTTGATATTGGAGGTTTTACCGATTTGTCTTTTATAGATAGGTTAAACCTTTCATCATTTGGTTCTATCCTTCCTTGCTGGACTATGATGGTTCCCTGCATGATCTTTTAGAGCTCGTTACTATCTTCGAAATGAGCCCAAGATCATCAAAATCGGAGTCTGAATACAAAAGTTATGATGGTTTCAGTTTTGTTGTTCCTGCCAGTTTTCACGGGGGCGGATTATCCGGGCATGGGGGCGGATTATCCGGCCCAATTTTTGGAAAACAGCTAAGGACTTTGAGGCGTGGCTCCCAGTAATGGGAGTGGATTATCCGCCCCAAATATCTGCCCTTATACTGAGGGTCGCGTCGTGAAGTTCTTAGCCATTTTTTGGCCCGGGGAACCCGGAATATCCGGGGGAGGGGCGGATTATCCGGACTGGAAGGTCCCAAACGGTCATATTTCGTTGGGGAGGGGTATAAATAGACCCCTTCTTGCTCCTTAGGTCTGTTGATTGCATTCTCTCTCTCCTTCATTGTTTTGACCTTCAAGAGCATTCAAATACTCTTAATCCCTCCCATATTTCTTGAATCTTTTTGGGGGATTTGAAAGGGGAGATCTAGATCTACAACTCCACTAATCCATCTCTCCTCTATGTGAGGGGAACATATTGGGATCTAGATCTTTGGGTTTCTATTGTGGATTTCCTCCTGTGTTCTTCCTCTCTTATTCTCCCACTAGCTTTTGTAGCTTTTGTGGAATTTGGGAGAGAAGGACTTGAGCACTTCCTGTGTTCTTGCCATTGAATTTGGTGCATAGGTTTGAGTTCTCCTCGAAGGATTTGGTGAGTGAAAGTTGAGAAGCTTTTTACTCTTGGGTTCTTGGAACCCTAGACGGTTTGTTGGTGTTGCAGGTTGTGTCCTTGGTGGCGTTTGTTGGGAGCCTCAAAATAAGTTGTGGAGAAGTGCACCAACCTTGTGAGAGGTTTCGGTTGCCACCGACAAGTGCACCGATAGTGGAAGTGTGGATCGATCCCATTGGGGTGAGATTCACCGGAGAATAAGGGAGGCCTTTTGTGGCGTAGGTGGTTTGATACCACCCCCTCTCCAATGAGACGTACTCTCTTTATGGGAGGAACTCGGCAATAAATCATCGTCTCCGCGTGCCTCGGTTATCTCTATACCCGAGCTATTTACTTATGCACTTTACTTTGTGATAGCCTTCGTGCTTGATATCTAGCTATCACATAGTTGATTGTTTTGCTTAGCATAAAGTGTTGGTGCACATAGGTGAACCGTAGTTTATATAGGTTTTGTGCTTGACAAAGTAAACGCTAGTTTTATTCCGCCTTTGTTAAGCCCATCTCGTAAAAAATTTAAACCGCCTATTCACCCCCCCTCTAGGCGGCATCTATATCCTTTTCAATTGGTATCAGAGCCCGGTCTCTCATTTTAGGCTTCACCGCCTTGAGAGTAAAGATGTCGGCTAGGGGATTAGTGCAAAATGACATGTTCTTATTCGATGGCACAAATTATGATATATGGAAAACTCGTATGCTTATTCATTTTCGGGACATGGACCCAAATTTGGAGCGTATTGTAGATATATGTTTTTCTCCTCCTATGGATTTCAAAAATATATCTTGTGAGGATGAGAAAAACTTATATATCGATGCTCAAGCTTCTAATGTGCTTGTTAATGCTTTGAGATATGTAGTTACCTCTTCAATCATTCCTTTTTCGAGCGCTCATGAGTTATGGACAAAACTTCAAGATAAATATGTTTTGTCCAATATTGTTGAGGATGATTGTGTTGCTTCCACTTCCGGTCAAGATGAGTTCTCATCTTCTACCACTTCACCAACATGTGATTTTTCACAAGGTAATGATATGGTGAGTGGTGATAGAAATTGCAATTTGGATAGTGTGCTTACTATTTATAATCCATCATCTCTATCTAGTTGCAATTATCTATCTTTGGGCTTTAAGACTTCTAGCACTACAAACTTATTACATGCTTGTGTTAATAGTACTTGCATATCATGTATAAATGACTTGAATAAATCTCATGATGATATGCTTGTGTTTTCTTGTTGCCATGATAAAAATGCTTCTATTTCCTCTAGTGCTTGTGTTGCTAACCATGTAGAGGAAACCGAAGATTCTATGGGCCAAGACAAGGTTTTGAATGAAGCCACAAATGCAATCTCGTCTTCAACTTATTCCTGTACCCACCTATGCCTTATGTCTAGGGATTCAAAGGTAACTCCTACTTTGGAACCCATTACCTCTTGTGATGAGGAGGATGTGGATAATGTGGAAGAAGAGCTTTATATTGATGATTTATATGAAAAGGGTGAGATTGTTTATCGTGCCCTTGTTAAGAACAATATTGCATGCTCTAACTTTGTTGAAATCTTGGACTTTGCTATTAAGAGCAAGGAACATATTGATAAGTTAGAAACACAAATTGAGGTGCATGATAACAACTTTGATAAAATGGGTAGTCTTGAGCGTGAGTATGCTAATATAATTGCAAACCTAAATAAAGCTCTTGAAGAGGAACAAACCACTAAGGAATCTCTTGAGGAGACCTTTGCTTTAGAGCTGTCTAGAGTAAAGGAATCTCATGATAGAGATCTTGAGGTGGCAAGTGATCTCAAAAGTAAAAATGATGATTTTCAAGTTGCTTATGCTAAACTCCTTGAGGATTTTGAGCACCTCAAAAATGGATCTAGGGTCATAAAGGGTGAGCTCATCAAACTCACCGAGTCACATGAGCAACTTAAAGCCTCTTACTCAAAAGAGCTTTCAAAGTTGCACTCACCTCTTGCAATTAATAATGATGCTTGTGCTACTAACTCTATTTCTTGTGAAGCATCTATTTTGAAGGAGAATGTTGAGCTAAAGGCTCAACTTGCTTTGCTAACTAGCAACTATGGGAAATTAGAAGAAATTCATGTTAAGCTCTCAAGCTCGCATGAGGATCTTCTACTCTCCCATGGTAGGCTAAAGTTAGCTCATGAGGCCATCATGTCAAAGGTAACATCTAGTGGGCCTCATGTGGACATTAGCACTATATCTACTCCAAATGTTATATTACCATGTGCTAGTCCTTGTAATTCATCCTCTCACAACCATGCTATATCTCGTGATGAATTACATTTCGTACTTTGTTGCTCTAACAATGTAGCATCTACTTCCTCTAGTACTTTTGTTGAAACTAACCATGTAGAGTAAATCAAATAGCTCAAGGATCAAGTCACTTCTTTGAAGAATGACTTGAAAAAGGGTCATCAAGGGAAGGCCGCACTCAACAAAATCTTGAGTGTGCAAAAATCCCCCAATGACAAGAGTGGGCTTGGATTCAACTCCAATGTCAAAAACAAGTCCACTATCAAGTTGAAGCATAAGGGAAACAAGAAAAATGGCCAATTTCAAGTCAAGAATCCGGCCAACATTATTTGCTTCAAGTGCAAGGAAGAAGGGCACCATGTTAGATCTTGCCCATTGAAGAAAAAGCCTCTTAGTGTGAAGCAACAAGGGAAGCGGCTTCAAACCCCACCTCAAGTCATTGACGGGCCTCTTCCTAAGAGGACTACTCGAGCTCTTCCTTGAGTTGTGGATTCACCTAAGAAGAAAGATGGCAAGAGAAGAACTTGATACATATGCCGTGAGAAGGGGCACATTTCTTCCTCATGCACCATTGGTATCTCCTCATCCAACCCTATCATTATTGATGATGCTTATTCTCTTTGTAAGGATGAGGTTGGCAATGTGTTTGCCAAATTTGTTGGTGCTCAATGTGGGTTCAAGAAAATAACCATTTGGGTTGCCAAGCCTATTGTGACTAACTTCTTAGGACCCAACTTCGTTGGGTACCAACAAGCCAAAACTTGATCAATAGGTGTGTTGTGGAGGGCATTGGAGACTTGGCTACATTATGAAGAATTGCGGGATCTTCATCAATTATTATTGTCAAGCCAAACCATTTGGATTATCATGATTCTATTATATATCCTATGTTCCTCCTTGCGGTAACATATGCTAAACTCTTTACATTGAAAGTTACTCGCTCCCTTGTGCATGTGTTGGTTTTGTATCTTCCATGCTTTTTTACATGTTGTGCTTTCCACTTAATTATCTTGAGATATCAAGCTTACTTGTGTATGATTAGGTGGCACACCATGTATGTGTGTTTCTTGTGTTGAGCCTTACTTTATTATATCTGATATCTTATTTGGCTCTTGTGAGAGATTAATGGACTATCCCATTTTGGGGGAGTGTTATACTTAGGCATTCCACAATCCTAAAAATGTGTGTACATGAGGAATATCACCTAGCATTTAAATTAGGATATTATCTAGTATCTATGTGGTACAATACTCATGAGAAATTCAAATTCTATAATGTCCATTGGTTGTCTCATGTTGGATCTTTTTGCCTCTTGTCGTGAATATGATATTGGATATATTTGCAAACTACCACCCATAAATAATTGCATATCCTTTGTCCTTGGACTTTCGGTACTATAATAGGTGGTAGTTATTTTTGATCATTTTAAATCTATCTTTTGTTTATGTTTGCCCTATCATTTGCCAAGAAAATGCTTTGTGTTGACTCTCATGTCTTCCTTGCCTCTTACGGATATTTCTTTAACTTGAAATTGTTTAATTCTCTATTTTTTGATGTACGTAGAGATGATGATCCTGTGTGTGTGCATTTTGTATTCAAATGCAAAATCTTAAATAATGCACTAATCATGGGGGAGCTCTCCTATATCATTTATAACACTCCTTTTATGTCTCTTCACAACATGTTTTGATCCATATCGTGTTTTGTGTCTTTGGAAGATTTTTTTTGGGGTACTTTGTGCCATCTTGAAAAGTGCTGAGAGTTTGGTGTGGTTGTTTAAACCTTGCTCTTTTGGGGAGTGGGATTTGCCTCATTCCTTTTTTTATTATTTTTACCTTTTAGAATGAGATAAACCCTTGAGCATTTGTGTTTTTGTCCATCTCTCTCTCTTTGGTTTTTGTCTAGTTCATTTGTTGGACTTGTGTGGTCTACCATGTGTTGATTTGGTTTTTGATATAGTTTGAACAACCTTTTGTCGTGTCACACTTTGGTGTGCCTTCTTGGTTTACTTGGTGTTTTGTTCATATTGTATCTCCTTTGGTTCTTGAAAGTCATGTGCATGCATATTTACTAAATATATATATATATATTATGGCATGCTTGCTTTCCTTGATCCAGTATGTAGGGGAAACTCCACCAAATCCTAATTGGCTAAGATGTGCATGGAATTCAATTTCATATCAATATGCACATATTTATGTGGAGTCTCTCCTATGTATTGTAGTTGTCTAACTAATTTGGACCCAATAAGTTTGAGGACCATATTGTACTTGAATTTTGTTTTAGGTACATTGGATGCTTGTCTCTTTCATAAGGAAGAAGTGTTGACTCAATGAAAATTAGAGACAAGCTAGGATGATCAACGAGCTCATATCTACTTCATCACACCAATGATATCTTGGTAACAAGTATCTCTTACTCATGCATACATATCATCTTCCAACATATGGTAGGTTGCATCTTGACATGAATTTTATGTATTTGATATGTTTGTGGTTGAAGTTCGTCAATATACAATAAGATAAAATTGAGCCTTTTGGCCATGCTATCAAGCAAAGATCTTAGTGTTGTATTGTCATGACTTCGTTTTGGATATCTTGCTCTATTTATTTTAGTATCAAACTTGTGTGTACATGTTTCTTTGTGGATCAATATCTTTGTGAGATTGTCTACTTAGAAACTTATATACATGAGACTTGTTACAACTCTATTTTTGATGTCTTGTTTGTTTCATGTGTGTTGTATGGTCATACTAAGCAATATCACTCATTGAAGACTATTGAAAGGATACGAATGTCGCCTAGAGGGGGGGTGAATAGGCGATTAAAACTTTTCCTAGAGTGGCTCAACAAAGGCGGAATAAAACTAGTGTTTACTTTGTTAAGCACAACCTAGAACAACTAAGGTTCACCTATGTGCACCAACAACTTATGCTAAGCAATACAAGCAACAAAGTGATAGCAAGGTATATATTACTTCAAGCACGAAGGCTATCACAATGTAAAGTGCATAAGTAAAGAGCTCGGGTATAGAGATAACCGAGGCACGCGGGGACACCAATATTTTACCGAGTTCCTCCCAACATGGAGTACGTCTCGTTTGGAGAGGGGGTGGTATCAAACCACCAACGCCACAAAAGGCCTCCCTTATTCTCCGGTGAATCTCACCCCAATGGGATCGATCCACGCTTCCACTATCGGTGCACTTGTCGGTGGCAACCGGAACCTCTCACAAGGTTGGGGCACTTCTCCACAACTTAATTGGAGGCTCCCAACAAACGCCACAAAAGGCCTCAACAAATGCCACCAAGGCCACAAAACCGTCTAGGGTTCCAAGAACCCAAGAGGGACAAGCTCCAATGAGCAACTCAAACCAAATCCTCCGAGGAGAACTCAAACCGATGCACCAAATGCAAATGGCAAGAACACCACAAAGGTGTTCAAATCCTTCTCTCCCAAATTCCACCAAAGCTACAAAAGCTTATGGGGGAATAAGAGAGGAAGAACAATGGAGGAAATCCACAAAAGACTCCAAGATCTAGATCCCAATATGTTCCCCTCACTTAGAGGAGAGATTGATTGGTGGGATTGTAGATCTAGATCTCCTCTTTCAAATCCCTCAAGAATATGCAAGAATCATTGGAGGGATTGAGAGAAAGCAAGATCAAGAAGGTAAACAATGGAGGGGAAAACTTGCAAGAATGGTTGAGGAACCATTGGGGAAGAAGGCCCCTTATATAGGTCCCTCCAAAATCCAACCGTTGCAGCCCGAAAACGCGATTCCCGGTACTACCGGACTTTTTCCCGGTACTACCGGACTTTCCCGGCACTACCGGACATTTCCTGGGGTTCCTGGGGCTCCAAACGCATTTTCTCTCTGCGCTCCCGGTACCAAAAAGCGGTACTACCGGATCCTGGTCCGGTACTACCGGTCATCACAGGACGAAAACAACCATAACTTTTGCATCCGGACTCCGATTTGGATGATCTTGGGCTCGTTTCGAACATGACAACAACCTCTATAAGATCATGCAAAGAAACATCATAGTCTAGCAAGGGAGGATAGATCAAAATGAAGAAGTAAAAAACCTTCTGCCGCGCTAGGTACTAAAATGCGGTACTACCGCTTTTTGGTACCTAGCCCGGCAGTGGATTTTGGCAACTTTCCAAAACCTTCTGCCTTGCTAGGTACTAAAATGCGGTACTACCGCATTTTGGTACCTAGGATACCAGCATATATTCAAATGGCTATAACTTTTGATTGGTAACTCCGATCGACCCGATTCCAATTGCGTTGGAAAGAGGACGACATGAGCTTCCCTATAAAAGGTGAAAATATTGGTTATCACCAAGTGAGAATGTATCAAGTATAATAATGTGATATACCTCACTTGGTGAGAAACCGAAAAACCGCATAGATCAAAATCGCAATAAGATATAAAAGAGGGATCCGATTTTGATGAACAAGAGCTTGTTATGAAGATTACCACAAGATTTATATCCTCACATGGATAAGACCAAATAACAACCAAATACGATGATGCAAGTATGCAAAGGTTTGAGCTCTCTCCGAACGATGTGATCGAGTTACTCATTCAAGAGCCCCTCTTGATAGTACGGTTATCTATCCTAAACCCGGTCTTCCACTAACAATATAAGACCGGCAAAAGGGAAAACCTATCAAGATTATACCTTTGCCTTGAGCATTCCACTTGAGCTCGATGTAGACGATCTTTACCTTCTCAAGATGGAACGCCTTTCTTGATTCCTCATCATCGATCCATGATCACCGAGGATGGCAAGCATCAAACATGAGATGTTCTAAAGATTGCGCATTTTGAGCTTGCACAACATATCTTCTTCTCATTTCATCGACCTTGAAGCCGACACAAGCTCCAAGCGATGCCAATGGACAAACCCTACAAGTATAACTTAATACACACATTAGTCCATAAATATTGTCATTAATTACCAAAACCACACATGGGGCCCCACATGTTCTTTCAATCTCCCCCATTTTGGTAATTGATGACAATCCCTTTAAGAGGGTTTATATAAGGAATTTTAATGAATAAGATGGTAATACCAATATAAAATACTACAAAAGTATGTGATATTGGTACCACCACCATATATAGAGCAAACTCCCCCACAATCTATGCATGTGTGATGAACTTGAATTTCATTGCATATATTGCCAATCATTATCATTGGTGGAGTTTCCTCTATATATAACACATGCTAAGCAACAATGAAGATGCAAGAGCATGAAAGTCAAATGCTTAAGAACAAAGTCAATGCATCAACCAACTTCCCTTAAACCCTCTAAAACTTCTCCCCCATTGGCATCGATTCCCGAAATGGGTGACAAGTTCTAGAAGGAAAATATAGTAATAATTCCTCCAAAGGTGTGCCTTCGCACATATCCAATGATGAATACTTGGGAGGGAGTAGTACTATATCAAGGACCCGAAGATTGCCAAAATAAAGCCAAATGATGCAAGCAATTACAAGGTCCGACAACCAATTGAAAACAACAAATGAGTCCAAATGGAAACAACAAGATGTTATGATATGAGCAAAAGAGTGTTTGAAATAGAAAATAGAGAAGCTCCCCAAGATTGGTGCATACTTTAAAATCGGTATATTTCAATACAAAAAATGCACAAATATGGAATCCTCACTCCTCCATAAACATTTAAAACACATCAAATGAAAGATCAAATAAATGCTTAAATAAAATAGAGAAGTTCCCCAAGATTTGTGCACACTTTAGAATCGTTGTATTTCAATACAAAAATGCACAAATATGGAATCCTCACTTCTCCATAAACATTTAAGGCACAATAAATGATAAATAAGACAAATGAGCATTATTAAATGAATTAGATGAGCTCCCCAAAGATAATGCACCAATTATGATAATTGTATTTGGGAACAAGGTGCATAATCATGGAATCCTCACTCATCCAAGTTTATTTAACAATGCAAGGCATGAGAGAACAAATATGAGTGCCCAAATATGCAAACAAGAGGAACTAACACTTATAGGAAATTAAATTTGGAATCCATTGAAGAATCAAAAGGAATAGAAAGGTGGTCTCCAAGGATTAAAAATCAACTAAAATTATCTTCTCATATGTGTATATGTCTATAAGTGGAAAAAATCACAGAGACATATGCCAACAAAGAAATATGCACACATAAAGAAGATATACAAGAAGGCATATGAAAAGCAAAAATGAAGTCATACTATATACCAATAAGATTTTTGCTTCAAAGCATGGCCAAAGGCTCAAATCTATCTTATTGTACATTAATGAATTTCAAACACCAACACACTACATATATTACAACTATCACCAAGGGAAAAAGGAGAAAGTTGGAATATATGGAGAAAGGCAACAAGTATCACTAAAACTAGCAAAATCTCAGTATTGCACATGAGAGAAGTTGAGGAAAAGATAGGCAATAAAATTGCTAGATTGACATATTTGGGATTAATGGCTCATATGCATGATTTTGTATAGTCCCAATTATATGCACTCATCTCAACTTATACACATTTACAATAGTGAGTCCTCTTAAAACCATGGCTACAACAATTACAAATACATTAATTCATGCTAGAAGGCAACCGACAAACGGTTGGAATCAAGATATGTGAGCATGGGAAAGAGATACTTGTTACCGAGATATAATTGGTAGGATGTAGAGGATATGAATTCGTTGATCATCCTATAGCTTGCCTCAAATTTTCTTCTAAGCATCACTTCTTCAAAATTGAGAGACAAGCGTCCAATATATCTCCAATGTACCTAAAACACATTTAAGTACAAAATGGTCCCAAACTTATTGGGTCCAATGTAGTTAGTGCAACTACAATACATAGGAGAGACTCCACATAAATATGTGCATATTGATATGAAATTGAATTTCATGCACAGCTTAGCCGATGGGATTTGGTGGAGTTTCCCCTATATATTGGATCAAAGAAAGCAAGCATGCCATAATATAGATATATAGTAAATATTCATGCACAAGGTTTCCAAGAACCAAAAATGAGATACAATTTGAACAAAAACACCAAGTAAACTGAGATGGCACACACAAGAGTGTGACAAGACAAGCGGTGTCCAAATTGTATCAAAGACCCAATTCAACACATGAAAGATCACAAGTTCAACAAATGAACTAGGCTAAGGCCAAAAGAGCAAAAATAGATAGAAATAAAAATGCTCAAGGATTTATCTCATTCTAAAATGGTCAAATCAAGAAACAAGGAATGAGACAAAACTAACTCCCAAAAAGAGCAAGGTTCCAACAAGAAACCAAACTCCCCAAACTTCACATGATGGCACAAAATACCAAAACGAAAAGATTGAGGTTCCAAGCACATAAAACCCGATATGGATCAAACAAAGAAGAATAAACATGAATGTTCTAAATAATATAGGAGAGCTCCCCCATGGATAGTGCATTATGTAGGATTTTCCTTTAGAATGCAAAATGCACACAAATGGGATCATCACTACTACCTACATTAACTAAAACACAAGAGGATATCAATAAAATAAGAAGATCCAAAAGAAGCAAGGAAGCTTGGGAGACAACATAAAACATTTTCTTGGCCAAAGATAGGATAAAATTAAACAAAGGCCAAAGTGAATATGATCAAAAAATTCTACCTTAAATTGAGTACTCATTGTCCAAGGACAAGAAATATTGGGAATAATTTTCCCTAGGTAGTTCATACGGATATCCAAGATCATATACACACAACAAGAAGCATATAACTAAATATAAGAATTGAGCATGATACTTCAAACAAGATTCTTGGTAGCTTCCAATAGTCACACAATCACTAGTGATTAGAGTAACTTGAAGCAAATGGTTTCCATGCGAATATATATATCTAAATATGAGAAAACACATACCAAGAACCACTCTCATATACAAGATCCAAAATAAGATCAATAAAGCCATTCAAGCAAATTGGAAATTGTATGAGCAAATGTGTCACATAGGTGCTAGATAATTATCAATATCAATTCTAAGTGACACAACCTCGAATATCCACATTTTCTAGGATTTGTAATATGCACTAAGCATATGACTTCCCCATAATGTGATACTACCATAAAACCAACACGAGGCAAAATGATACAAATAGAGATAATTAATGGACATTATAAAATTAAATTTCTCATGAGAATTATACCACATAGAGACTAGACAATAATCCAATATAAATGCTAGGAGGTATTCCTCATGTACACACATTTTTAGGATTGTGGAATGCCTAAGCATAACACTCCCCCAAAATGGGATAATCCATTAATCTCTCACAAGAGCCAAATAAGATACCACATATAACCAAGTAAGGCTCAAACACAAGAAACATTCATACATGGTGTGCCACCTAATCATACACAAATATGCTTGATATCTCAAGATAATTAAGTGGATAGCACAACATGTACAAAATCATGGAAGATACAAAACCAACACATGCACAAGGGGGCGAGTAACTTTCAATGTAAAGAGTTTAGCGTATGTTACCGCAAGGAGGAACATTGGAAATATAATATAATCAAGATAATCCAAATGGCTTGGCTTGACAATAATAATTGATGAAGATCCCTCAATTCTTTATAATGTAGCCAAGACTCCAATGCCCTCCAACAACACCTATTGATCAAGTTTTGGCTTGTTGGTCCCCAACCAAGTTGGGTCCTAAGAGGTTAGTCACAATAGGCTTGGAAACCCAAATGGTTCTTTTCTTAAACCCACACCGAGCACCAACAAATTTGGCAAACACATTGCCAACCTCATCCTTACAAAGAGAATAAGCATCATCAATAATGATAGGGTTGGATGAGGAGATACCAATAGTGCATGAGGAAGAAATGTGCCCCTTCTCACGGCATATGTAGCAAGTTCTACTCTTGCCATCTTTCTTCTTAGATGAAGTCACAACTCGAGGAAGAGCTTGAGTAGTCCTCTTAGGAAGTGGCCCATTAATGACTTGAGGTGGAGCTTGAGACCGCTTCCCTTGTTGCTTCACACTAAGAGGCTTTTTCTTCAATGGGCAAGATCTAACATGGTGTCCTTCTTCCTTGCACTTCAAGAAAACAATATTGGCAGGATTCTTGAATTGATCTTGGCCATTCTTCTTGTTGTCCTTGTGCTTCAACTTTATAGTGGACTTGTTCTTGACGTTGGAGTTGAATCCAAGCCCACTCTTGTCATTGGGGGATTTTTGCACACTCAAGATTTTGTTGAGTGTGACCTTCCCTTGATGACCCTTTTTCAAGTCATTTTTCAAAGAAGTGACTTGAGCCTTGAGCCTTTTGATTTCCTCTACATGGTTAGTTTCAACAAAAACACTAGAGGAAGTAGATGCTACACTGTTAGAGCAACAAGGCACGAAATGTAATTCATCACGAGATATATCATGGTTGTGAGAGGATGAATTACATGGACTAGCACATGGCAATATAATATTTGGAGTATATATAGTGATAATGTCCACATGAGGCCCACTAGATGTTACCTTTGACACGATGGCCTCATGAGCTAATTTTAGCCTACCATGGGAGACTAGAAGATCCTCATGCGAGCTCGAGAGCTTAACATGACTTTATTCTAATTTCCCATAGTTGCTAGTTAGCAAAGCAAGTTGAGCCTTTAGCTCAACATTCTCCTTCAAAATAGATGCTTCACAAGAAATAGAGTTAGTAGCACAAGCATCATTATTATTAGCAAGAGGTGAGGGCAACTTGTCAAGCTCTCTTGAATATGAAGCTTTAAGTTGCTCATGTGGCTCGGTGAGTTTGATGAGCTCCCTCTTAACGACCCGAGAGCAATTTTCGAGGTGCTTAAAATCCTCAACAAGTTTAGCATAAGCAACTTCAAGTTCATCATTTTTAATCTTGAAGGAGTTAGCCATCGCAAGTTCTTTATCATGGCATTCCTTTACTCTAGATAATTCTAGAGTAAAAGTCTCCTCAAGAGATTCTTTGGTGGTTTGTTCTTCTTCAAGGGAGTCCTTTAGTTGTGCAACTTCATTAGCATACTCACGCTCAAGTGCAAACTTTTCATCAATTAAGTTTCCTTGCTCCTCAATAAGATCATTTCCTTCTATGGCACAATTCAAGATTTCAAGAAAGTTGGAGGAAGCAATTTTATTTTTGAAGAGAGCGCTATAGACAACCTCTCCCATTTTCTTAATAGAGGTAATATCATACTTACGTCTATAATCATCATTATCATTCTCAACCTCATCATCATCATCATGAGATACAATGGGATTCAAAGAGGTTACCTTTGTTCCCTTAGCCATAAGGCACATGTGAGAACCGGAGGAAGGTGATGATGAGATTGCACTTGTAGCTCTCTTCAAGACCTTGTCTTGGCCCATAGAATCTTCATTTTACTCTACATGGTTAGCAACACAAGAACTAGAGGAAATAGAATCATTTTTATCATGGCAACAAGACAACATGAGCATATCATCATGAGATTTATTCAAGTAATTTCTACATGATATGCAAGGACTATTAACATAAGCATGTGAGGAATTTTGAGTGCTAGAAGTGTTAAAGTCCAAAGATAGATCATTGCAACTAGATAGATATGAGGGATTACAAATAGTGAACACACTATCCATATTGCAATTTCTATCACCACTCACCATATCATTACCTTGTGAAAACTCACATGTTGGTGAAGTGGTAGAGGATGAGAACTCATCTCGACCGGAAGTGGAAGAAACACAATCATCCTCAATAATGTTGGACACAACATATTTATCTTGAAGTTTTGTCCATAACTCATGAGCGCTCCAAAAAGGAATGATTGAAGATGTAACTACATAGCTCAAAGAATTAACAAGAACATTAGAAGCTTGAGCATCGAGATATAAGTTTTTCTCATCCTCACAAGATAGATTTTTGAAATCCATAGGAGGAGAAAAACCCATATCTACAATACGCTCCAAATTTGGCTCCATGTCCCGAAAATGAATGAGCATACGATTTTTCCATATATCATAATTTGTGCCATCGAATATGAACATATCATTATGCACTAATCCTCTAGCCGACATCTTTACTCTCAAGGCGGTGAAGCCTAAAATGAGAGATCGGGCTCTGATACCAATTGAAAGGATACGAATGTCGCCTAGAGGGGGGGTGAATAGGCGATTAAAACTTTTCCTAGAGTGGCTCAACAAAGGCGGAATAAAACTAGTGTTTACTTTGTTAAGCACAACCTAGAACAACTAAGGTTCACCTATGTGCACCAACAACTTATGCTAAGCAATACAAGCAACAAAGTGATAGCAAGGTATATATTACTTTAAGCACGAAGGCTATCACAATGTAAAGTGCATAAGTAAAGAGCTCGGGTATAGAGATAACCGAGGCACGCGGGGACACCGATATTTTACCAAGTTCCTCCCAACATGGAGTACGTCTCGTTTGGAGAGGGGGTGGTATCAAACCACCAACGCCACAAAAGGCCTCCCTTATTCTCTGGTGAATCTCACCCCAATGGGGTCTATCCACGCTTCCACTATCGGTGCACTTGTCGGTGGCAACCGGAACCTCTCACAAGGTTGGGGCACTTCTCCACAACTTAATTGGAGGCTCCCAACAAACGCCACAAAAGGCCTCAACAAATGCCACCAAGGCCACAAAACCGTCTAGGGTTCCAAGAACCCAAGAGGGACGTGCTCCAATGAGCAACTCAAACCAAATCCTCCGAGGAGAACTCAAACCGATGCACCAAATGCAAATGGCAAGAACACCACAAAGGTGTTCAAATCCTTCTCTCCCAAATTCCACCAAAGCTACAAAAGCTTATGGGGGAATAAGAGAGGAAGAACAATGGAGGAAATCCACAAAAGACTCCAAGATCTAGATCCCAATATGTTCCCCTCACTTAGAGGAGAGATTGATTGGTAGGATTGTGGATCTAGATCTCCTCTTTCAAATCCCTCAAGAATATGCAAGAATCATTGGAGGGATTGAGAGAAAACAAGCTCAAGAAGGTCAACAATGGAGGGGAAAACTTGCAAGAATGGTTGAGGAACCATTGGGGAAGAAGGCCCCTTATATAGGTCCCTCCAAAATCCAACTGTTGCAGCCCAAAAACGTGATTCCCGGTACTACCGGACTTTCCCGGCACTACCGGACATTTCCTGGGGTTCCTGGGGCTCCAAACGCATTTTCTCTCTGCGCTCCCCGGTACCAAAAAGCGGTACTACCGGACCCCGGTACTACCGGTCATCACAGGACGAAAACAGCCATAACTTTTGCATCCGGACTCCGATTTCGATGATCTTGGGCTCGTTTAGAACAGGACAACAACCTCTATAAGATCATGCAAAGAAACATCATAGTCCAGCAAGGGAGGATAGATCAAAATGAATAAGTAAAAAACCTTCTGCCGCGCTAGGTACTAAAATGCGGTACTACCGCTTTTTGGTACCTAGCCCGGCAGTGGATTTTGGCAACTTTCCAAAACCTTCTGCCTTGCTAGGTACTAAAATGCGGTACTACCGCATTTTGGTACCTAGGAGACCAGCATATATTCAAATGGCTATAACTTTTGATTGGTAACTCCGATCGACCCGATTCCAATTGCGTTGGAAAGAGGACGACATGAGCTTCCCTATAAAAGGTGAAAATATTGGTTATCACCAAGTGAGAATGTATCAAGTATAATAATGTGATATACCTCACTTGGTGAGAAACCGAAAAACCGCATAGATCAAAATCGCAATAAGATATAAAAGAGGGATCCGATTTTGATGAACAAGAGCTTGTTATGGAGATTACCACAAGATTTATATCCTCACATGGATAAGACCAAATAACAACCAAATACGATGATGCAAGTATGCAAAGGTTTGAGCTCTCTCCGAACGATGTGATCGAGTTACTCATTCAAGAGCCCCTCTTGATAGTACGGTTATCTATCCTAAACCCGGTCTTCCACTAACAATATAAGACCGGCAAAAGGGAAAACCTATCAAGATTATACCTTTGCCTTGAGCATTCCACTTGAGCTCGATGTAGACGATCTTTACCTTCTCAAGATGGAACGCCTTTCTTGATTCCTCATCATCGATCCATGATCACCGAGGATGGCAAGCATCAAACATGAGATGTTCTAAAGATTGCGCATTTTGAGCTTGCACAACATATCTTCTTCTCATTTCATCGACCTTGAAGCCGACACAAGCTCCAAGCGATGCCAATGGACAAACCCTACAAGTATAACTTAATACACACATTAGTCCATAAAGATTGTCATTAATTACCAAAACCACACATGGGGCCCCACATGTTCTTTCAACTATGTTGATACGCAATGGTCATCCTTGTACTAGTCTTATAATATGCTTTGTCATACCTCTCACACATCCTTGTGGTTGAACCTGCTATTATGTTGTCTCTTACTCATTGCTCAACCATTTGTTTATTGCAAGTTTTATGCCTTGGTATATGCTCTTTTGTACATTGTTGTGTTTTAAATAATATCGAGGGAGTGAGGATGCCATGTTTGTCCATATTGTATTCAAATACAAATTATAATTTTTGCACAGACCTTGGGGAACCTCCTCATATTATTTATAACAATATCTTTTCGATCTTATAATATTATCAATCTTTCATTTGATATGTTCCTTTTGTCAAGTGGTTTTCTGGATCTTTTGATTGCTTGCATCATTTGTTGATGCTTCTTCATCTTGTTATTTTTTTCAATCTTTTGATCCTCAATATAGTTTGACCTCCTCCTAAGTATTCGTCATTGGATATGTGTAAATGTTTTATCATAATAAATTTGTTTCAAATGCACACCTTTGGAGGAATTCTCACTATATTGGTCGTTTAGAACTATTCACCCATTTTGGCAATCAATGCCAATGGGGTAGAAGTTTTGGAGGGTTTAAGGGAAGTTGGTTTTATGCCTTGAGTTTGTTCTTAAGCATTTTCCTCTCATGCTCTTGCATCTTTGTTGTTGCTTTGCATGTTGAATATATAGAGGAAACTCCACCAACAGTAATGGTTCATCAAACATGCATATACTGTGGGGGAGCTTGCTCTATATATTATGGGTGTACCAACATCACATACTTGTGTAGTATTTGATGTTGGCACAACCATTTTTGTTTGTTAAGTTGATTATATAAACCCTCTCAAAGGATTGTCATCAATTACCAAAATGGGGGAGATTGAAAGAACATGTGTGCCCCCATGTGTGGTTTTGGTAATTAATGACAATGTTTTATGGACTTATGTTTGCATTGAGTTTTACTTGTAGGAGTTATCCATAGACAATGCTTGAACCATTTGGTGGCTTCAAGGTTGGAATAAGAATAAAGTGAAGAAGATCAAGTGTTGATCAAGGTTTCAAGAAATGATCTGGAGATTGGTCAAGTAGAAGTTGAGCCTATGCTAGTGCAATCAAGAAAGGTGCTCCATCTTGAGGTGTGGAATATACAAGGCAAAGGTTTGATCTTGATAGGGTTTATTTCTTACCGGCCTCGTGGTGTTAGTTGGGGAGACCAGTTTATAGGATAGATAACCGTACTATCAAGAGGGCCTCTCGAGTGAGTAACTTGATCATATCCCTCGGTGAGAGCTCAAACCTTTGCATACTTGGCATCCTCTTTCTTGGTTCTTATTTGGTTCTTATCCATGAAGGAGTTAGATATTGTGTCAATCTCTATAACAAGCTCAAGTTCATCGAAAACGGATTTCATATGCATTCTTTATTGTGTTTTCGATATTGGAGGTTTTACCGATTTGTCTTTTATAGATAGGTTAAACCTTTAATCATTTGGTTCTATCCTTCCTTGCTGGAATATGATGGTTCCCTGCATGATCTTGTAGAGCTCATTACTATCTTCGAAATGATCCCAAGATCATCAAAATCGGAGTCCGAATGCAAAAGTTATGATGGTTTCAGTTTTGCTGTTCCTGCCAGTTTTCAGGGGGGCGGATTATCCGGCCCAATTTTTGGAAAACGGATAAGGACTTTGAGGCGTGGCTCCCAGTAATGGGGGCGTATTATCCGGCTCTCTGGGGGCGGATTATCTGCCCCAAATATCCGCCCCTATACCGAGGGTCGCGCCGTGAAGTCCTTAGCCATTTTTTTGGCCTGGGGAACCCGGAATATCCGGGGGAGGGGCGTATTATCCGGCCTGGAAGGTCCCAAATGGTCATATTTCGTTGGGGAGGGGTATAAATAGACCCCTTCTTCCTCCTTAGGTCTGTTGATTGCGTTCTCTCTCTCCTCCATTGTTTTGACCTTCAAGAGCTTGCAAATACTCTTAATCCCTCCCATATTTCTTGAATATTTTTGGGGGATTTGAAAGGGGAGACCTAGATCTACAACTCCACCAATCCATCTCTCCTCTATGTGAGGGGAACATATTGGGATCTAGATCTTTGGGTTTCTATTGTGGATTTCCTCTTGTGTTCTTCCTCTCTTATTCTCCCACTAGCTTTTGTAGCTTTTGTGGAATTTGGGAGAGAAGGACTTGATAACTTTCTGTGTTCTTGCCATTGCATTTGGTGCATCGGTTTAAGTTCTCCTCGGAGGATTTGGTGAGTGAAAGTTGAGAAGCTTTTTACTCTTGGGTTCTTGGAACCCTAGACGGTTTGTTGGTGTTGCAGGTTGTGGCCTTGGTGGCGTTTGTTGGGAGCCTCCAATTAAGTTGTGGAGAAGTGCCCCAATGTTGTGAGAGGTTTCGGTTTCCACCGACAAGTGCACTGATAGTGGAAGTGTGGATTGATCCCATTGGGGTGAGATTCACCGGAGAATAAGGGAGGCCTTTTGTGGCGTAGGTGGTTTGATACCACCCCCTCCCAACGAGACGTACTCTCTTTATGGGAGGAACTCAGTAATAAATCATCGTCTCCGAGTGCCTCGGTTATCTCTATACCCAAGCTATTTACTTATGCACTTTACTTTGTGATAGCCTTCGTGCTTGAATTCTTATATCTAGCTATCACATAGTTGATTGTTTTGCTTAGCATAAAGTGTTGGTGCACATAGGTGAACCGTAGTTTATATAGGTTTTGTGCTTGACATAGTAAACACTAGTTTTATTCCGCCTGTTAAGCCCATCTTGTAAAAGTTTTAAACCACCTATTCACCCTCCATCTAGGCGGCATCTATATCCTTTTCAGACGCAAGCCAGGGCGGCCAGACCCTCCCTAGGCGCTGGTGGGCCCTACCCCGCGCCTGGGTAGGGTTTGATCCCCTGGCCGCCTCCTCGGCCTCCCCCTTCGCCTATAAGAAGCCCCCGATGCAGAAACCCTAAGCACCCGATCAAATCTCCACGAAACCGTCTATAGCCGCCGCCACCATCATCCCTAGATCAGGGGTATCTGAAGTTCTTCCTGGCACCCTGCCGGAGGGGAGATCATCCCGGAGGCCTTCTCTCCGGTATGATGCGTGAGTAGTTCCACCTTGGACTATGGGTCCATGTAGTAGCTAGATGGTTGTATCTCCTCCTTGTGCTTTCATGTATAGATGTTGTGAGCTCCGTTCATGATCAAGATCTAATCTATTTGTAATCATGCATGTTGTGTTTACAGGTATCCAATGGATATTGAGATTATTATGTTGGTTTGATTAATGGTTTTGTCTTTATGATTCTATCATGTCTGTGTTGTTTGTGATCTTGCATGCTCTCCGTTGTTAGTAGCTATCTTGGCCAAGTAGTTGCTAGTGACTCCAAGAGGGGGTATTTATGCTCGATAGTGGGTTCATGCCTCTAGTTTCCAAGGGAAGTGACAATAATCTCTTCGGTTGTAGATGTGATGTTGCTACTAGAGAGAAAACAACGATCTCTTGTTCATGGAATATGTGGACTATTTACTTTACAAAATTTTCTTAAAGCAGTTGTCTGTTGCTTGCAACTTAATACCGGAGGGGGTTTAGATGATAACCTGAAGGTGGAATTCTAGTCATAGATGCAGTTGGATGGCGGTCTATGTATCTTGTTGTATTGCCCAATCGAATCTCATAGGATCTTTCTGACTAGTAATTACATTGTTATGCCTTGCCTGCCTCCGCCAATTGCCCTGCTGTAATTTGTTTACCCTTCATACCATGTTGTTTATCTAAGGAGAGCATCTCTAGTGAACTATGGACCCCGGTCCAATCTTTACCATTGATACATCCTCCACTATTACTTGTTTACTTGCTGCAAACCATTACCTTCCACATCATATGTTTAATCCTTTGTTACAATAAACCAGTGAGCTTGACAATCTCACTGATTCGTTGGGGCAAAGTCTTGAGTTTGTGTTGTGCAGGTCTCCGTGTTGCTTGCAACACCTGTGTGACGTTTCCTTCCTCCTTCTGGTTCGATAACTGATACGTTGGAAACGCATCTATAATTTTTGATGCTCCATGCTTGTTTAGTATCTACTTTTCTTTACTTGTCCACACTTTGAGGTGCTTTATACATGTTTTCTGGTACTAACCTACTTACAAGTTGCAACAGTGCCAGATGCCTGTTTTCTGCTATTTTTGGTTTCAAAAAAGTTAGTAAAGAAACATTCTCGGAATTGGACGGGACAAACGTCAAAGTCAATTACTTTATGTGGGGGACAGGAAGTACAGAGGAGAGCCGAAGGGGCCTGACAGGGGGGCCAGACCCACCCCAGGCGCGGGTGGGCCCAGCCCCACGCCTGGCTAGGGTTTGTAGCCCCTGCCGCCTCCTCGGTCTCCCCCTTCGCCTATAAGAAGCCCTCGATGCAGAAACCCTGAGTACCCGATCAAATATTCACGAAACCGTCTGTAGCCGCCGCCACCATCGTCCTTAGATCGGGGGGATCTGAAGTTCTTATCGGCACCCTGCCGAAGGGGAGATCATCCCGGAGGCCTTCTCTCCGGTATGATGCGTGAGTAGTTACACCTTGTACTATGGGTCCATGTAGTAGCTAGATGGTTGTATCTCCTCCTTTGTACTTTCATGTATAGATCTTGTGAGCTCCGTCCATGATCAAGATCTAATCTATTTATAATCATGCATGTTGTGTTTGCGGGGATCCGATGGATATTGAGATTATTATGTTCTTTTGATTAATGGTTTTGTCTTTATGATTCTATCATGTTTGTGTTGTTTGTGATCTTGCATGCTCTCTATTGTTAGTAGCTATCTTGCCAAGTAGTTGCTAGTGACTCCAAGAGGGGGTATTTATGCTCGATAGTGGGTTCATGCCTCTAGTTTCCAAGGGAACTGACATAAATCTCTTCGGTTGTAGATGTGCTGTTGCCACTAGGGACAAAACAACGGTCTCTTGTTCATGGAACATGTGGACTGTTTACCTTACACACTTTGCTTAAAGCAGTTGTCTGTTGCTTGCAACTTAATACTGAAGGGGGTTCAGATGATAACCTGAAGGTGGACTTCTAGTCATAGATGCAGTTGGATGGCGGTCTATGTATCTTGTTGTATTGTCCAATTGAATCTCATAGGATCTTTCTGACTAGTAATTGCATTGTTATGCCTTGCTCAGTCCTGTCAATTTCCCTGCTGTAATTTGTTTACCCTTCATGCCATGTTGTTTATCTAAGGAGAGCACCTCTAGGAAACTATGAACCCTAGTCCAATCTTTACCATTGATACATATTTCACCGTTACTTGTTTACTTGCTGCAAACCACCATTGCCTTCCACACCATACGTTTAATCCTTTGTTACAGCAAACCGGTGAGCTTGACAACCTCACTGATTCGTTGGGGCAAAGTCTTGAGTTTGTGTTGTGCAGGTCTCCGCGTTGCTTGCAACACCTGTGTGACGTTTCCTTCCTCCTTCTGGTTCGATAACCTCGGTCTCTACTGAGGGAAGACTTGCTGCTGTGCTCATCACATCTTGCTCTTGGGGTTTCTAACAAAGTTCTCCACATCAGCACCATCAATAACCTTGGTCTCTACTGAAGGAAGACTTGCTGTTGTGCTCATCACACCTTGCTCTTGGGGTTTCCAACGAAGTGCTCCACGTTAGCACCATCACTCACCGGCGGTGGACAGGGACAAAGCGGCGACGGGGAGAGGATGCAACGAGGCTACGAGGAAGAGGCGGCAGGTGGAGGAGCGGATGCGGTGGAGGCGGGGGCGGTGGCGGCCGATGCGGTGGAGGCGGGGAGCGGTGGTCGATGCGGTGCACGCGAGGTGCGGCGGCTGTTGGGAAGAGGAAAGGGGAGGCCGAGGAAAAGGGAGAGGGAGTGAGCGAATGAGGGAAAGATGCGGGTCGGGGCGACGCGGGGAAGTTTTCGACTCTATAGCTAGAATAACATTGGCATTTCTTTCCTATAGACGCCACTAGAAATATAGGCATTGGTGGCGTTTATAAATTCCGAACGCCACGTCTAAATCTGGCCCAGTTCAAGTGTGGGTCCGTTTAAGTAGTGGCGTCCGCAACACACTGAATGACACTCTTAATCTCTAGTAGTGACACTCGGTATATATGACGCCACTATTATGTTGGCTATTAGCAACGACGTGTTTTTTTTAGGACATACCACTGGTAAATTAATCGTTATAAGTGTTTTTCTACTGGCGAGGGGATGGAACGGAATGATTCTATTTCGACGTTATGAGACGGTTCGTCTCATGTTTGGTTAAAAAAAATTGAAAAACAGAACGGTTCCTTTTTTTTTCGGTTGGTGAAATTGAAAAACAGAACGTAAAACCAAAACACTACTAAATATTTTTATTGATTTAAGTCTAAAGTTAATCGTTCGATAAAAAGTCAATTAGAACAGAAAGATGTCAAAATCGGAGACATAACCAGAGCCAAAATCGGAGGTCAAAATCGGAGGCACCGCTCGTCGCCGTCGGGCCTACTTCGTTGCGCCGCCGCCCGACCTCACCTCTGCCGCCTAACCTCACCTCCGCCAGCGTGCCTGGCCGCTGCCGCGTATGCCTGGCCACCGCCGCCCGACCTCTCCTCCGCCGGCGTGCCTGGCCGCCGCCGCCCGATCTCTCCTCCGCCGGCGAGCAGCGAGCAGCGGTTGCGGTCGGGGTGAGGATTAGAGCCCCAAATTCCACAACCGAACACCGTCCTACTCATGGCCACTCACCCCCATTCCAAACGTTTGTGAATTGCGAAGAGCATAGACTATTCCGCGCGAACTGCTCAATCAAATTATGGCGAGGACGGCCGCCGCCGCCAAGCTGCTCGCCTCCTCACTATCTCCCTTCCGTTCCAGCCAACACCTCCGGCGGCGCTGTCCTCTCCTTCTTCCCGCATCGCGCTCAAAGACCTCCTCCACCAAACCTCCTCGTACATCTCCTCGCACCGGCAAGCCAGCTGCACCCTCTGTGTCACGCCCTTCTCTCTTCCAAGAAATCTCTGGCCTCATCGACTCTGCCGCCGGCACGGCCAGTGACCCCCCATTTCAGCCTCGAGTGAGCGGGCAACTGTGCAGTGGTGACGAGACTGTCGTACAGTGCCCGGAAGGTGCTCGCCCCAAAGCCCCAGAGAGCGCGGCGGTGACTTCTGCCTCTTTAGATGGCAGAGTTCCTGCGCCGAGCTGGGAAGCATCTTGCCAGGAGGTAGGGGCAGGAGATGGAAAAGCCCAAGATTCTGATATTGACATTATTAGCGCTGATGTACAGAGGATCACAGAAGTTTTGCGGTCAGAGGTACCTGGATTGTCGGCGGAGCAGAGGTTGGGGAATTTGGGAGTTACATGTACACCTAGGCTTGTCAACATGGTACTCAAGAGGTGCTTCAAGAAGAGGCACTTGGGGTTCAGGTTCTTCTACTGGGTTAAGCAAGTTCCGGGCTTCCTCCACACCACGGAAACATACAACACGATGCTGTACATTGCAGGTGACGCGAGGAGTTTTGAGTTAATGGAGCAGCTGATGGGAGAGATGGACAATGAGATGTGCTTAAAGGACATCAAGACATGGACAATTATCATAGACAGTTATGGGAAGGCAGGGCAGACTGCCAAGATGCTGTCTACATTCTACGCTTTGAAGAAATCAGGGTCCGTGGCTGTAGACACTAAAGTCTATAGGACTATTCTTCGTGCTTTGTGCAATGATGGAAGGCATGAGCTTGCTCTTGAGTTCTACAAAGATATGCCCGCTAACATGGATGTCGGATTTTACATTTTGCGACTTCTATTGTGTTTGTTGGCAAGATCAAATAATGCTGAAGCTGTCTTTCTTATCAGGGACAACATGATTAAAAGCATGAGGTATTCAGAAGAGTATTGTTATTTAGAAGTTCTACGAAGCTTCTGCGTCTCAGGAAAGATAGTAGAGGCCCTGAAAGTCTTTCAGCAGATAATTAACAAGTCCATGGCTAGCTCATCTGCTTTTGAAATCTTCTTGAGGGGGTTGTGCAGAAGCGGAAGGATGGATGAAGCTCTGCAGATTATGGAGCACATGAAGAACAGATCATCTATTAGCAGCACAGCATTTGGTTTTCTCATTGATGGCTACTTGAGGGAAGGAAAACGTACAAAGGCACTTGAGTTGCTTCGGGGCATGAGAGAGCATGGGTGTGTTCCATTGGCCTCGTCTTATACTCAGCTCATTCAGCACCTCTTTACATTTGATCAATATGAAACAGCATGTGAACTGTATGAGGAGATGCTGGAAATTGGTGTTCAACCAGATATTGTAACAATCACAGCACTGATAGCTGGGCATATACAGAGTGGAAATATTTCTGAAGCATGGAATCTGCTCAGAAAAAACAACCAGAACAGTCAGAGACCCACAATTAAAATGTATACAGTGTTTATCCAAGAGCTCTGTAAGGCCTCCAGGCCCCTGGAGTCATTAGAACTTCTGAAGGAAATGCTGGAATGTGATTTCAGGCCTTCTGGAGAAACTTTCTGCCGTATTATTTCTGCTTTGCGTCACAATAACTATCTGGAAGAAGCTAGCAATGTTCAGAGGATGTGGGCCTCTTTTGGTCTTAGAAGGCCTAGAGAAGATAAGGAATGTGGACCCACGGAAAAAGTTAAAACAATTGATGAGTTTCAGAAGTTATCCAAGCCTGATCCAGAAGAGAAGAAATTATCCAAATCTGATTCAGATAAAGATTACATGGTCCCAAGGTGCTCAGTTTATGATGGCATGCATCACATAGAACAAGCAAAGCGTTACAGCGATGAAGATGTTGAAGAAATATGTCAGATCCTATCATCCTCGGACAGTTGGAGCTCGATGCAACAAGCTCTAGAGATGAGGCCGCTGCATTTTACTCCAGACCTCGTTATTGCCATCATGAAGCGCTGCAAGAGAAAAGGTCATGCTGCTTTGAAGTTCTTCTATTGGGTCGGGAGACGATCCTACTACATGCATACAACAGATACATACAACATGTCTATGAAACTTGCAGGCTCTGCAAAAGATTTCAAGCACATGAGGCACCTTTATAGAGAAATGGCATGGGCAGAATGCTCCCCAACAGTGGACACATGGAATGTCATGATTTGTCAGTACGGTAATACTGGTCTCACCAAAATGGCCCTTGAGACATTCTATCAGATGAGGCAAGAAGGCTTTCAGCCTGACAGAAGTACTTACAATCACCTGATAATGTATGCCAGCCGCAGAAAAGGCCGAAAAGTAGATGCTGCAATCAAGATCTTCAAGGAAATGATTGATGCAGGTTATATACTTGATAGTCAGGTGCTTTGCGGGTATATTTTGGCGTTATGTGAATGCGGGATGTTGGTTGATGCGAGAACCTCAATAGTATCCTTATGTAAACAAGGATTTCCTGTGCAGATGGGCTACTCCATACTCCTGAGATCACTGTGCAGGTCTGATAGAAAGGAGGAGGCTGTTTGCTTGTTTGATGATATCGAGAAATGTGGTTGCTCCAGAAATGAGCACACTTACGGGAGCCTCATTCACGCATTACTGAGGTGGGATCGCTTTGAAGACGCTGTAGCCAAGCTTGCAGAAATGAAGAATGCAGGTATATGTCAAAGCACCCATATATATACCTCATTCATCACCTACTTCTTTCAGAAGAGAGATGTTGCCAAGGCAATGGACATGTTCAAGGAGATGACAGAGAATGGATGTGAGCCTACTGTCGTCACTTACTCCGTGTTAATACGAGGTCTCATGGGAATGGGTATGCTTTCAGAGGCTTGGGATGTCTTACGACGCATGAATCTGAAAGGACCATTGCCAGACTTTGGGACCTACTCGATGTTCATAAGATGCCTCTGCAAAGCTGGAAGATCAGAGGACGGGTTGCAGCTGATTCATGATATGCTGGATGGTGGCATCATCCCCAGCGCAGTAAACTTCAGGACTGTTGTTCATGGTCTGAATATGGAGGGCAAGCACAAGCTAGCCGACTCTGTCCTCCAGTCAAAGTGGCATCTGCGGAGGCAACGGTCCTTCTCAGAAGATTCACCATGTGTTTAATCTTGCAGATGTGCTAACATACTGCGTCAACTCAAAAATTGATCTTCACAGTAGTGACCCATGTTCAATCTTCATTTTTCTCTTTAGGGAAGTGTATATGGTAGGGGCAACTTGTAGGGACAGATTGTGAACCTTTTTGTTACAAAATACGAGAAGGATGGTTGCGAGAGTGGGCGTGCATATGGTAGGCATCAGCTCTAGCCTGAATTTTGAGCATGTGAGAAGTTTTCCTGTTAATTCTCAAGGAACCAGCAGTTGAACAAGTAACCAGCAATTTTGAGCATTATGTTATCATTATCAAATGTATGGCAGGCATGTGGCAGCGTATAATATTTATTATATTGTTACAAAACCTCTGATTGTGGCGTCTCTAGAAACATTATCTGGTTGCATTTGGAAGAACTTCAGCTAGGAAAACAGGACATCCCAGAAGAAACGGTCCTATATATTCAGAAAATTATCCTTGTTTGTTCCTGTTCCTTGAGCTCTAGCCTGTGGATGCAGCAGGCGTAGATTAGCCGGCTCCATCAAGAATGCATTGCTTCCTGCCCAACGATCTGCTTCATTGATTATGTAAGGATGAAGGTGAATCCCTTTTATGACAAAATGAATGAATGTGAAACGTTAAACTTCAGTAGGAATTTGCAAGGGTTTGAAAAACTGTTGACCTAGGCTGGCTCATTTTTTGCTGAAAATACGAAGGAGGATTCTTTACATGTACTATTCATTATTTGCCTGATAAATTCAGCAATGAAAATGAAACTTTAAATTCAGTGTAACTTTTCCAGTAGGCAAATAGTTAGAACGCCCAATGGGACCTGTTGAAATTAGATTTAGAGCTTCTTTCACAGTTTCTTCCGTTGCACGTTCATAGTATCTCATTCTCTGTGTAGCTTCCACTGCACGGTCAAAGCCCCCCTCTTGTCGAATGCTTCCTGGAAGGACTTGGAGCAGGTCTCAAGCTTCCTCTTCATCTGAGAAAGGTTGCGAACAATGTGAGCGAGCCCATAAATACCGAGGCATGATTATGCTTTCCGTTAATCTGAGAATATTTTATTTGTTTAAAATCTGAACCACTAAAAAATAACAGAAAAATTCTAAAAATAAAAACCAACAACAAAAAAACCACACAGAAAAACAGGACAGGAAACTGGAAAGGAAGTCCGACCATTTCCGAAGTGATCAAGTCTGCAAACTTTTATGCCAAATGCAGGATGGGGAGTCGTCGTCGCACGAAACTCGGATGGAGAAGTGGTGGCCGCTAGAGCGGGCTGTTCTGACAATGGTCCAGGATGCGTTTAATCGCGGAGCTGCGTGGCATGGAGATTGCTGTCGGACTCGCAGCAGAAATTGGAGTAATCCGAGCAATTTTTGAAACCGACGCGTTGTTGCTAGCCACTGCACTGAACAGCAGGAAGCCGGGTTACTCTAGTACCGCGCGGCGGTTATTGAAGACTTAAAGATCCAAAGCCGTACTTGGTTCTCTTCATGCTCTTTCAGGTTTGCTCGACGAAATGCGAACAAGGTTTGCCCATATTCTTGCTCATGAGGGAGCTAAATGTGATGTAAATTCCTGCGTATCGTGGGAGTATGAAGTACCTATGTGTGCTAGGGATGCTGTAATGGGTGATTTACCCTAGACTGTTTCGTAATAAAGCTGTGAGCTTTCCCTCAAAAAAAAAAGTCTAAGGGCTTGTTTGACTCAAAGGAATCCCATGGAAATTTTGGAGGATTTTGATCCACTGAAATTTTTTCTATTGACATCGTTTGGTTCATAGGATTAGATCCTTAGGAAAAAATTTCCATAGGATAGCATTACAATATGTTTTGGAGAAAAAATTACATTCATTCAAACCTCATGTTTTTCCTGTGATTCAAACACTACTTGACAAAAAAATCTATAAGTTCCAAATTTTATAAGATTCAGCTGGACATGACACTCTAATCCTGTGTTTTTCCTATTCATGTGTTTTCCCTATCCTGTGAATCAAACCTGCCCTAAAAGAAGTTTCAGAATGTAGGCTGTGGAAAAGTTTCAGAATGTATGCATGTGGCTCGTATAGACATATAGTCCAATGGCGGTGAACTGTGCAGGTATTTTCAGAATGCCGATTCTTGCCTAAAACAAACTGCAGCAACTTCATGAGATCTGAGTATCCCTTCAAGATTATAACTCCATCAAAATCCAACAGTTTTTTGTATACTAGAAAAAACAGGAATACGGAATGCCATGAAATCGAAGAAAAAAAGGGGACACCAAATATCCAACTGTTGTAGCAGGATATCATTATCTCTCACCCCAAAATTTCACATGCAAACAAGTACTTCCTCTCGGTCTCTCCAAAGTAAATTTGAAAATCCTAAACCAGGAACATACATTCTGCAAAACGCTCGATGGTGAATAGGCGAGCTCTGTTAGCTAAATTACAATACCTAAGTAACTATTACCGCCATGGGCAAGAACACCGAGATTCAGGAGAAACACCTTCATATGAACATCTAGTTAGTAGCAACCGCAATAGGAAAAATGGTTTAGCCGAGCCCAAGCTCCTTCTTCAGCTGCTCAAGAACAGCCTCTATGTCAGACACGCCATCATCGGAGCTGTTTGTTTTTGCGTTGTCGCGCTGAGGATTTCTGCTGCTCCCCCCAAACTGTGTGTATGGATCATTCCCGTCGTCGTCCTCGGTGCTAGAGTCATCGATATTCAGTTCGTTCTCCAGGAACTCAACAAACTCCTCGCCAATCGCCTAAATGAGCACAATGCAACAGAGGGTTTACATGAGCTTCACCGCAGGTCATACTAGTCACTGGTTGCAGCATTATCCGTGTTGTTCTACCAAATGGACATTCACTTTCTTTTTTCACACAGGAACAGTGCTGTAAAGATAACTTACAGATAGTTCTTCCCACAGGCTTTGGGGTTTCTGCTCTGAATTCAGGCCGGCTTCCCAGTTCTGAAATTCGGTTTGCAGGTCTTTAAGGAAATCAGCTGCAGAAACAGAAACAAAGCAGTGTTAACAAAATGGACATCTTGCGACCGATTACACTTCCTATATCTGCATAACTAACTTATCTACAGGCAGATTTGAAGAAGAAAATGTGCAATGAAGTCTTCATTCTACTCCTACTGTTAGTTTTTGGCAGATAACTGTAATGGGGTCTTCTTTAAAAAAAAATTAAAATACTGCAATGGGGTCTCATGACACTATAAAAGTGTACTACAGCATCCGTGATTCAACCGCTGATCAGGCATCATCCATTTCACTGACTAGCATAAAATTCCCAGCCCCATAATGTAGTTTGTTAGAGAGAAGAAAAGAGATTTCAGTACCAAACCCATAGAACTGCTCTTCTTCGTCAGCTGATTTTCTGCTCCGGGGAGCCCACGAAGAATCTGGACTGCTGCTGCTTGCGTACTTGGACCGGCTCTCCGAGTTCATCAGCGTGTTGTACGCGTGCTTGATCCTCAGAAACTTCTCCTGAGCATTCGCCTACAATGAATCAGGAATTTTTCAACACATCTCCATTACTTAGGACAATACGATCGCTGAATCCTGCCTGGATGCCAAGAGTAGGGGGCACAGGAGCGGCACGGACCTCCTTGTTGACGTCCGGGTGGTACTTGAGCGCGAGGCGCCGGTAGGCACGCTTGATGTCGGCGGGGGCGGCCGACGGCGGCACGCCGAGAACCTCGTAGGGGGACTCCCTCCTCCGCCCGCCGCCGGCGCCCGCGCGGACCAGCACGCTCGCCCGCCGAGGCGTGGGGGTTCGAGAGGAGCCGGGGCGGAGGGAGGCGCCGGCGCGGAGGAAGGGGAGGTGAGCAGGCGCCGGAGCAGAGCGGCGGCGGAAGGGAGGGAGCAGAGGCGGAGTGACGGCGGCGGCCTGCACCGACAGCGCCATTGCGGATGGGGTTCCGGGACTCTGGTCGCGGCCAGGCCGCGTCGAGTGGCTCGCGACGAGCAGTGTTCCCCGCCGTTCAGATCAGCGCAGGGGTAGCGGTGAGCATCGGACGGCC
This sequence comes from Avena insularis, assembly GCA_023614405.1. NCBI lineage: Eukaryota > Viridiplantae > Streptophyta > Magnoliopsida > Poales > Poaceae > Avena > Avena insularis. Next base: position 36,274,579 of record CM042697.1, on the reverse strand, counting down.
GTGCTTTTCGATGATGACTGGCATACTCCCGACATTCCTTTTTTTTTCGACAATGAGCGTATGCACTATTTTTTCTTTTTTGTTTTTATAGAATATTTTTTCTTTTTGGTGAAGTCTGTTAACTTTATTGCTCATGTTACCACACCAGCTAACACACGTGCAACCATATTCTTATACTTGTACGATTAATCTTCTCAAGGACGATGTTGGAATGGCCCATGAGTCTCAGATTTCATTGAAGTGTTGGCCAATTACTGAATGAATACGAGTTGTTGCGGCTAATATCCAAGGTGTGGCTAATACCTAAGGCATAAAAGACACATTTTCTACGGGATCCCGAAACCACTAGCCACCCCGACTTAATTCATGATGAGACCACCAATTTTCTAGCGAGATGTCTACGGTTAAAAACAACCGACTTGTAATATCCAAATTTGAATTTGTCCTCGGTAGCAAGTTTAGGCTTTCGCGTCTTTCTTGTTTATTTTGATCTGCCTTGTAAAAGGGGTCTCCCCTCCACTTTGTATCTGTTCGGCCGATGTGACTTTATTTATAAAGCGGGACGAAAGCCTAGTTCGAGAGATATCCAAATTCGAATTGGCTCCTAGTCCTGGTCAGAGATCACTATGTTCGCGCCGATGGTCCAACAAAGAGATGAAGTAGTCGTGTCTTTCTTTCCATTATGAATGACACGCTTCGCCTGCTCCCTCCCTGTGTCCATTAGCGCTCCTGTCCAGAGCAAAGAGAAGGCGAAAAAGCGTCGTCGACATGAGTAGGATTCTATTGCTACGCGACAATAGAATGGCCATATTGACTTACCGAGTTTTGGCTTCCTCAAGCGTGCACGATTAGAATAGACGAATATATCTACACGATAATTGTCAATTAGATCACTTGAGGACCAATGCAAGATGCAAACCCTCCATGACAAGTTTTGTTGTCAATGCATTGTGGCCTTGAATCAACTAACGCAAGGCCGCAAGGACAACAACACCATCGGGCGTCATGAATGTGAAGTGTCATTCCATAACCTCTTTATGCACCTTGTGTACCAAAAAGGAGTTGGCTATTGGTAGTGCAACACAACCATTCAAGTGTGTGCACGTGTGCGAGCGTGCGTGCACGTGCGAGTGTTGCATGTGCATTTGATAAATCTTATCCATGCTTGCATCTCTTCGTCGACCTTATTAGTTATAATTAACAGCTAGTATTTTGCTCGTTTCTAAAGTAATAGAGGCGTTCGATTGGCTGCCTCTGTACCCTTTACTCTTTGTTCTTGCAGTAAATGAGCTTGCTCTAGCCCTTCAAGAAGCTTTATAAGCAAGCTACTTGACATGTATCACTCTCGGACAAAAATACCCTCCAATTCAATCCCTTATGTATGCCAATGACTTGTTGGTTTGTGGGAAAACAAATGTTTAGAAAGCTTCGACTATCTATAATATTTTAAATGAATTTTGTCATGCCTCTGATCAAGTACCAACTTGGAATAAATCTATCACTTCTTTAATGAAAAAAGTAACTATGCAAGTGAAACAAGACATCAACTTTCAAGTCTCGACTTGGATAGTAACAACATCCATCTTGGACACCCTCTTATTCTTCCAGCTAATGACAAATATGTGACCTACAACATTGTTTATGAGAAATTCAAACAAAAATTAATGGCCTACATAGAAAACAAACTCTTCACTCTTATTAAATCTGTCTTTGCCTCTATATTGGTCTATTATATGTCAAACATTATTTTTTTGAATATATTTCTTGCAAAACTCATGGCTATCATAATGAATGTTTGGTGGACATATGTCAAAGCTGAATCTACTACAAAGAGTGGTTGGAAAAAGAACCTCATATTCAACTTGCCTTAGGGAATGGGTTGACATTTGCATAGATTTGTTTTGGCGAACTAGGAGTCAGAAACTTGTAGACAATGAACCAAGGGATGATTCTCTCGACAACCTCGAGGTTGGCAAAAGAACCTCAAATTCAACTTGCCTTGATCCTCAAAGAAAAGTATCACCATGGCACTTTGATCTGCAGAGCGAAACCAAACAAACCCTCAGAGTCGATGGTCGTTTAAGCTCACATGTTGTGCGTTTTATTTTCTTTTTTCTGCTGGTTTGCCTCGGCTATCTAGCCACCATGCCATGGCCTGGCTCTCTTGCAAAGACTTTCTCTATTTCTACCTTAATGAAGTTCGGCCTAAGGCCCTTCGAGAAACCAAACAAATCGAAATCTGCTTTTTGGACACAATTTTAGCTGTCTTTTCCAAAAAAACAATTTAAGGGAATATGAAAGAGTAATTGTCCCTATGTGTGGTTTTGGTGATTAATGACAATCCCTATGGACTAATGTTTTCACTGAGTTTTATATGAAGGAATATTCCATAGGTCATGCTTGTATTCTATGTGTTGGATTCAAGTATGGATACCATGAAGATAAAGATATACCTTGAGTATTGGCATCAAGATCATCGAGTTTAAGAGAAGAATATGATATGATCAAGATCTTGAGAGTGTGATCTCAATAGAAGAATTCAAGATATGGCTCTAAGACGGTGTCATGATAGCCTCATTATTTGATCTATGATTGACTAAGATTTAGAGCATGTAATCAAATTAAGAGTTCTTTATGTACCTTAAGATATTGAGATGGAGCATGATAAAATACATGGTTGACCTATACAAAGAGTGAAGAGTGATTTCAAGTTGGTCAACACATGAAGCATAAAGAATGTACCACATGATCTTGTGGTATGAACTAACCCATTATATATGTGCCTTTGCGTTTTCTATATGGGATAGGTATATTTCCATGGGCATGCTTCAAAAGTGAAGATCTTATATAGCCCATGAGAGGATGACATCAAGTGGTGATCGTCATCAAGGTTGAGAAGGGCAAGTTCAAGATAAGCATCTCGAGAAGATCATTTGCTTGAAGCTTGTCGTCCATATTGGTGATAATGGACATGTGAAAAAGACATGTATTAATGAAGCTATCCAATAGTGGTGTATGGGGAGCAAATTAGGAGTCTTCACGAAGCAACAATGATCAAGTGATGCATTCCGGTTTGGATGAAGATTGAAGTGTTATCATCAAGATCAAGCGGGATGCGCAAGGCAAAGGTATGGCCATGCTAGGTTTTCCTTTTACCGGTCTCAAGGTGGTTGTTGGGAGACCGGGTTATAGGATACATAGCCGCACTATTAAGAGGGGTTTTTGGTTGGGTAACTTGATCACATCTTCATAGGAAGCTCAATCCTTTGCATACTTTGCATCTTCCTATTTTGTTGCTTCTTGGTGTTTCTCCATGTGAGGTTCTTGAGATTGTTGCTAGCACTGGCGGATGCAGGGGACGAGCCGCACGGGCCGCGGCCCACCCAGATTGTTTGAGACTTTTTTTATCATCACGTCATGAGCGGAGCGAAGGACTGCAGACAGGAGCGACGATTCGTTCCTGTTTCTCTCCTCGACACGGACGGGAAGTGGAAGGGGCAGGCTTGGCTTGGTGAGTGACTGCCTCACTGCCTCGACGGCTCGTCGTACTCTCCTGTCTCCTCCCGTCCTCCGGCCGTCCAGCCTCCGCTCGCCCGGCTGCCCGGCCGCCTCGAGCTCTCGACCGGCCGCCTCCTCCGCTCGCCCCTCCGCAGCTCCGCTTGCCGGCGGTCCTGCCTCCTCCGCGACTGTGCCATCGCTGGACGGCCGACTCCGGTGGTCCGGCGGTCCGGCCGCCTCCCGTTCGGCTATTCCAGCCAATTTGGCCAGGCGCCCAGGCCAGGCAGCTAATTTGTCAATACTAGCTTCTAGCTTCAAGGATCTAGAAGGTATAATTGTATAAATTGGGGTTTTCTTTTCTATTCAATCCCTAATTTAATTGATTTGATATCCTAAATTTGTATGATGTAAGGTCTAAATTGTCTCTAAATTTGTCCGATCTGAATATTCGATGCACTAATTTGTCTAATTTGATGCTCTTTTACCATATTCTTTATATGTTTTATTTGGTAATTGTAGAATTGGATATGAGGAGGAAAAACCACATTGTGGCACTATTCGAGAAACATGAAGCGAAGAAGATTGCGCCTCCTTCATCACCGTTGGTGGTAGATGATGAACAAATCAAAGATGTTGGGCTTTGGTTGACATGTCTTGATCCCGCACCTCCGGTCCAATCCGATTCCGAGATTGAGGAAGATGGAATACCACATCCACCATCACCCCAACAACCTTCTACAAGGTCATATGATTCTCATTTCCTTCCATATGATCCAGGAGAAAGGATTCCTATTTCAAGATATAATGCTAATGATCAAGATGATGTTCAGAGAGGATATATCTTAAAAGGTGCATGCCAACCATATGAACATTCTTTCCCAACCAGAAAAATACAGGGTAAAAACCGACACTTCAATCCTGTTTGGTTTCTTAAGTACAATTGGCTTGAATATAGTATTAGCAAAGATGCCGCATTTTGCTTTGTATGTTACTTGTTCAAATCAAGATCCAATGGAGGGCCTAGGGGTGATCCCTTTGTTAGAGATGGTTTTAGAGATTGGAAAAGACCCGAAGTATTTAGGAAACATGTGGGTGGTGTTAGTAGCATTCACAATGAAGCTTATGAGAAGTATAACTTATTTGTTGCACCCAACACCAAAATTGATAATGTTCTTGTGAGGGTGTCTAACAAGGATCTACTTCTTTACAAGACAAGGCTAACTCATTCTATTAGATACTTGAGGTTTCTTTTGAATCAAGGATTGGCATTCCATGGACATGATGAGAGTGAACAATCAAGCAACCGGGGGAATTTTATTGAACTTCTCAAATGGCTTGCTAAAAATAATGAAGACGTTGATAAGGTTGTTTTGAAGAATGCTCCGGGAAATTGTATATTGAATAGTCCTAGGATACAACATGACATTATTTAATGTTGTGCGGCGTAAACTACAAGACTAATTATTGAAGATCTTGATTGTGACCACTATGCAATTCTAGCCGATGAGTCTAGTGATGTTTCTCACAAATAACAACTTGCTCTTTGCTTGCGTTATGTTGATAAATTGGGAAGAATATGTGAGAGGTTCCTTGGAGTAATTCATGTTTCGGATACTACTTCATTGTCACTTAAGGTTGCAATTTTATCCTTGCTAAAAGATCATCATTTGAGTCCCACTCAAATTCGTGGACAAGGATATGATGGGGCAAGCAACATGAAGGGTGAGATTAAGGGGTTGAAAACATTGATCATGAAAGAGTCACCATCTTCTTATTATATCCATTGCTTTTCACATCAACTCCAATTGGTTTTTATTGCGGTGGCAAAAGACAATGAAGCATGTGTGTGGTTTTTTGATCATGTTTCTTACTTGCTCAATATTATTGGAGTTTCTTGGAAGCGTCATGACATGCTTCGATATGTTAGAGCTCAAAAAGTTTTGGAAGCACTTGAAATTGGTGAAATTGAAAGTGGAAGTGGATTAAATCAAGAAATGGGTTTGTCTAGACCCGGTGATACTCGGTGGGGTTCTCATTTTAAAACCATTCTACATATTTTTGACATGTATTCCACAATTCTTGAAGTGCTTGTAAGGATTGGGAAAGATCCTTCACAAAAGAGTGAGTGGACAAGAATACGTGGAGTTGCCATGGCCTTTGAATCATTTGACTTTGTTTTCAATCTTCACCTGATGCTTGTTATTCTTGGATATACAAATGACTTGTTTCAATCCTTGCAAAAGAAGGATCAAGATATTGTTAATGCAATGACACTTGTTAGATTGGCAAAGGATCAAATGCAATGTATGTGATCTCAAGGATGGGAGGGATTTCTTGCAAAGGTAAAATTGTTTTGCAACAAACATGGCATTGAAATTCCTTCACCGAAAGATAATTATGTGGCTCATGGAAGATCACGTCGGTATTATGAAGTACAAACAAATTATGATCGTTATAGAAGAGAAGTATACCTTGGTGTTGTTGACCAAATTATTCAAGAGCTTGACAACCGGTTTGATGAGGTCAACATGGAGTTGCTTATTTGCATGTCGGCTTTGAATCCCGTGAATTCATTTGCTTCTTATGATAAACAAAAGGTATTGAAACTTGCCAAATTTTACCCTGATGACATAACAAGTGTTGATTTGATGAGACTTGAATTTCAACTTGATACTTTTATTGAAGATATGAGAAGAGATGATAGGTTCAAATGTGTAAATCATCTTGGTGAGCTCTTTATTAAGCTTGTTGAAACAAAAAAGCATCTTGTTTATGATATAGTCTACTTGCTTCTCAAATTGACATTGGTTTTACCCGTGGCCACCGCTAGTGTTGAAAGGGTATTTTCTGCAATGAGCCTTGTGAAGAACAAGTTGAGAAATAACATGGGTGATGATATTTTGAACCATTTCTTAGTGACATTTTTTGAGCGAGACGTGTTCTTGAAGGTAAATGAATAAGACATAGTTGATACTTTTATGACAATGCGAGAACATAGAGTTCCCAAATAGCTATCTTGATGTCACGTAAGACTATTATGTTATATTTTGGCTTGTAAGACTCACTTGATATTTTGGACTATTTGTATTGGAATGATGAACATTTTAAACATTTATATTGAACTAGAATGTTGTGAATCAATTATCTACTTATATTATTCATTTTTCTTATCATACAAATTCTAGTGTTGAAAAAAAATTGAAGCGTGCCCAGCCTGCACTTCTTTGCCGCGTCCGACACTGGTTGCTAGCTCTTCAACAAGCCCAAGTTCATCGAAAAAGGAATTCGTATGTATCTTCTATGGCGTTTTCGAGTTTGAAGGTTTTATCGGTTCTTCTTGTAGGGAGCCTTCTTATCTTTCTTCATTTGGTTCTATCCTCCTCTATTGGACTATAATATTTCTCTGCACCATCTTGTAGGGCTTGTTATCCTCGTCAAAACAAGCCCAAGATAATCGAAATCGGAGTTTGGACGCAAAAGTTATCGCCGTTTTCGTGTTCCCTGTTTGGTTCTAGCGGAATTCCGGCGGACCGAGTCTATGGCCGAAAATTCCGGCGACCGCCGGAAATTTCCAGCAAACCGCCAAAAAACTGTTCTATATGCTGTTTCGGTTTTTACCGGAACTTTCGGTTTTGACCGGAAATTCCGGCGGCTGATCCGGTGGCGCCGGTTTCATCGCCGGAACGTGTTCGCCCAGCGCATCTTGCTTCCAACGGTCATCCCCTTTAAAGGGGTATAAAAGGGGGCCTTCTTCCCCAAAGTTCTAAGGCTCTTGAGTACGTTTTTGACCTCCATTGTTGACCCCTTTGACCTTTCTTCCTCTCCCTTCCCTCTTCTGATTCTTGCATCTTTTTGTGGGCTTTGGAAGAGGAGATCTAGATCTACAATCCCCACAAATCAATTCATCCTCTAAGTGAGGGGAACCCTATTGGATCTAGATCTTGGAGTCATTTGTTGGTTTCCACCACTGTTCTTCCTCTCTAATTCCTCCCTAGAACTTGTTGCTTTGGTGAGATTTGCGAGTGAAGGATTTGAGCACCCTTGGTGTTCTTGCTTTGCATTCTTGCATAAGTGTTGAGCTCTCCATTACGATTTGTTCGAGTAAGAGACCGTGAGCTTGTTACTCTTGGAAGGTGACCTCCTAGTTCGCTTGACAGTTGGAACCGCGGTGTCCTCTTCGTGGAAGATTGTGAAGAGACTCGGGCTTCTCCTTCGTGGAGCTTCTGAAGTGGTTGTGGAGCTTGTCATCTCCGGAGTGGAGGAAAATCTAGCCATAAGGAAAGGGCCTATTCCTTCGTGGGATAGACTCGGAGAAGAAGGTGAGCCTTCGTGGCGTTGGGAAATCCTTTGTGTAATCCCACACCTCTCCAACGTGACGTACCTTACTTGTAAGGGAACACAGGAATACATCTTCGTCTCTGCGTGCCTCGGTTATCTCTATATCTGAGCTTACTTTCCTTGCGATAGCCATCGAGCTTGAAGTATTTATATCTTGCTTATCACTTATGGTATATTCATCTTGTGCTATCTTGCTTAGCTTAACTTGTTGTTGGTGCACTTAGTTGAGCCTAGTGTATTTAGGTTTTGTGCTTGTAAAATAAACGTTAGTTTAATTCCGCATTCTATCAAGCCAAAACCGTAATAGTTTTAAAATTTCCTACTCACCCCCTCTAGGCGACATCTCTATCCTTTCAATTGATCAGAGCAAGGTCTCTCCTTATTTAGGCTTCACCGCCTAGAGTGTAAAGATGTCGGCTAGTAGTATAGTGAACAATGACACAATTATCTTTGATGGCAAGCTTTGTGGAGAAATTGCTTGCTTTGTAATCTTAGGACCTTGTGTCCAAATATTGAGCGATTTCTAGATGTAGGCTTTTCTCCTCCGATGGATCCTCAAAATCTATCTTTAGCGGATGAGAAAAATTTACATCTCGAAGCTCAAGTATCTAATGAGATTATTTTCTCTTTGAGCCCCATAGTTAATTTGTTCTTGACGATTGTAAAGCGCAAGTCGTCTCATGAGAAGTGGACCAAGCTTAAAAAAATATTTGGTGGTTCATTTTCTAATATTGTCGATGGTTTCTCCGAGGAGATCTCTTTTCCTTCACATCATGAAGATCTCCAAGTTGCTTCCACCTCGGGCCGCGATGAGTTCTCATCCTCACCAACTTCACCAACGTGTGGCAAGACACAAGGTAAATATATGGTGAGTGGTGTTGGGAATTGCAATGTTGATACTGTGCTCGCTAATGATGATCCTTCATCTCTATGCCATTGCAATGTTTATTCTTTGGACTTAAGCACTTCTTGCAACAATAATGATATATCACCTTTTGTTGCTAGTCCTTGTATATCATCTAGAAATTATTAGAGTACTAGTGTAAATGATAAGCTTGATTTTCCTTGTTCCCATGAACAAAATGCTTCTATTTCCTCTAGTTATTTATCTAACAATGTAGAGGAAATCAAACATTCTATGGAGCAAGACATGATCATGAATGAAGATTCAATAATATCCTCATATTCATCCTCCCGTGCTCACATGTGCCTTATGGCAAGAGGATCAAAGGTATCTCCTACTTTGGATCCCAATATATCTTCTAAAGATAATAGCAATGATAATGATGACGGTGATGATGACATTGATGAGGATACTTGTGCTCTCTTGCTTGTGTTGACTTTTTGTGTACCTCTCTTCGTGGTAATAATAAGGCTGTTACTTGTCTCAAACACGTTATGGACACCATAACTAAACAAATAGGAACCATAGAGGAGTTGCATTTCCAACTTGATGATGGGAGTCGGAGATTCAATCTCCTTAAGCAAGAGCTTGCCGAGGAGAAGCACACTAATTGTCTCCTCACACAAAAAATTGAATCTTATGAGCTTGAAAAGGAAAATTCCATTAATGATGCTTGTGCTACTAACTCTACTTCTTGTGAAGCATCTACCCTAAAGGAGAACGTTGAGCTAAGGGCTCAACTTGAGTTGCTAACTAGCAAGTATAGGAAATTGGAAGAAAGTCATGGAAAGCTCTCGGGCTCTCATAAGGATATTATAATATCCCATGATGGGATAATGTTATCTCATGAGTCAAGTATTACCAAGGTAACATCTTGTGAGCCTCTTTTGGACATTAGCACAACTTCTACTCAAAATGCTATTTTGCCGTGTGCTAGTCCTAGTAATCCATCTAGCCATACTATTGATAAACCTTGTGTTGGATTACTTGCTTTGCCTTGTTTCTCTAACAATGAAGCTTCTACTTCCTATAGTACTTGTATTTCTACTAACCATGTAGAGGAAATCAAAGAGCTCAAGGCCCAAGTCACTTCCTTGAGGAATGACTTGGAAAAGAGTCATGAAGGGAAATCCACACTCGGTAATATTTTAAGTGTGCAAAAATCCCCTAATGATAAAAGTGGACTTGGATTCAACTCCAATAACAAGAACAAGTCCAATAGAAACAAGAAGAAGGGCCAAAACCAAGTCAAGAATTCGGCCAAGATTATTTGCTTCAAGTGTAAGGTTGAAGGACATCATGTAAGATCTTTTCCATTGAAGAAAAAGCACTTGAGTGAGAAGCAACAAGGGAAGCGGCCACAAGTACAAGGTCAAGCCCAAATTGAATTTAGGCTACTTCCTAAGAAGAATCAATATAATGCTCCCCAAGCCAAGAAACCAATGAAGAAGAGAAAGGGGAGCACTTGTTGCTACATATGTCGGCTAAAGGGGCACTTTGCATCTTCATGTTCAAATGGTACCTTATCTAATCCTATCATTATTAATGATGATTATTCTCTTGGGAAGGATAAGGATGGAAATGTGTTTGCCAAGTTTGTTGGAACTCAAAGTGGTATCAAGAAAGGAACCATTTGGGTTGCCAAGCCTATTGTGACTAACCTCTTAGGACCCAACTTAGTTGGGGACCAACAAGCTCAAACTTGATCAATAGGTGTTTTTGGAGGGCATTGGAGACTTGGCTAACTCATGAAGAATTAAGGGATCGTCATATATTATATTTGATCAAGACAAGTCATTAGGATTATCTTATTCGTATCTTATATCCAATGTGCCTATTCGCAGTAACTTGTACTAAACTCATTTATATTGTAAGTTACTTGCCCCTTTAGATTTTTTGGTTTTGTACCAAGTATGTGTTTGTATTTGGTGTTCCTCATGCTTGATTATTTTGTGTATTCAAGTATGTGTAGGTGTTTGGCACATCATTTACCCGTGTGTCTCGTTTTGAGCCTCCAATGCACCTTGATGATATCTTATTTGGCTCTTTTCGAGTGGTTAATGGAACATCCCATTTTGGGGGAGTGATATGCCTCGTGCATCTCTCAAACCTTAAAATGTGTGTACGTGAGTACTACCACTTAGTATTTATATTGCAATCTTATCTAGTCACTATGTGGTGTGTCATACTCATGAGAAATTCAAATTATAAATGTCCATTAATTCTCTCTAGTTGAGGTTGCCTTGCCTCTTATTAAGAAAAAAATGAATATCACATTATGGGGATTAATATGCTTCTTTTGCATATCACAATCCTAGGAAATGTGAACATATGAGGTAGTGCCACTTAGAGTTGATATTGTTGATTATCTTATTTCTAGGTGGCATGTTGGCTCAAACAAGGTCCTATTTTTGTTAGAAGCTTTTATTGCTCGTCTTCTCGGTCTTTGTTTGAGTAAGAAATTCTTGATGCGGTCTTCCTCAAATACATATCTCTATATCTTTTTGGGAGACCTTTTGCTTCAAGTTATTCTAATCATTGCTTTACATGATTGTGTGACTAGATTGAAGCTATCAAGTGCTTAATATTTTTATTCCTATTGTTGGAATTTTTGCCTAAATAGGCCCAGCCCATTTATTATATGCCAATAAATTCCTGAAATCCTAGAGGCCCATTTGGCTCATTCATGCAAGGCAAGAGCTGGGACAAATGTTTAGTCCCACATTGCTAGTTGAGTGAAAGTTGGACCAGCTTATAAGGTGAGCTCTCCTATCACTTGGTAAAAGGATGAGAAGGAGAAGGAGAGAGTTCCTCTCGCTTCGCTCGCCTCCTCCTCGCCTCGCCTCAAATCACGGCCAAGGCCGCTGGGGTTGCGGTTGTGGTTATGCGGAATCTCGCCGAGCCGAGCTTTATTTTGCCACGCATGAATGGTATATGAACAGATGTACAGAAGCTGAAACGTTTGTTTTGAGTGAACTTTTAATACGAGTTAAATGAATACGAATTGAGTGGAGGCTGTCCGGTGGACTGCCGCCTGTTCGCTTCATCTACCGTCCATTCATTTCATCTTCTGTGATCTGCCTACCTTCCCTCTGTGCTTATAAGAGAGAGAGGTCGCGCCTCCTCGCCATTCTGCCACACATCCTTTGCGCCTCAGGTTCCAGAGCCTGCTACCTAGATCTTCCCATCCCGTCTTGCGGCGTGCACCGCGAGCCGACAAGAGGGCCTCCGAGACCCCGCTGCTTGAGTCTGACGGAGAAGGGCGATAAGGTTTTTGGGGAGCGCTATCAGCGCGACTACTGGCTTCGTCACAGACTCCCTCACATATAGCGACGTCTTCCCCGACGAGGACTTCTTCCCCGACATCAGCACCCTCTTCCTCGACGACATGGCCAACGACGGTTCCAACGCCATGTTCCTCTTCTATCGCCGTGTATATCTTCTGTCTCAATCTTGTTCTGATCATATCCAAAGTTTTATGCCTTGTAGTTTGTTTGGTTATATGCTTTAATATGTATTCACTATTTCACATGATTAGTATATTGCCTATTATTCTAATCATGTTTTATCTAGCGTTTATTATGGATAATTCGCTTGGTAAATTGCTCTATTATTCAACAATCCAAAAACCTTATTTCAGCCAATTTGCCCCAAGTGGCTTTGTTGCTTCTATGAAGCCACCTGTGTTCGAAGGTGTGAATTACAAACGATGGCGTGCGAGAGCAGTGCTCTGGTTTCAGACCATGAGCTGCTATAACGCCATCTATGGCGCACCTGAGGGATAACTTAATCCCGCTCAAGAAGAGGCGTTCCAAAAACTTGATACCACTTTCAAGGCTGCCTTGATCAGCATTCTTGGTGACAATATTGTCGATTCATATCTGTCATTTAGCAATGGCAAGGATATGTGGGATGCGCTCGAGAGAAAATTTGGAGTCTCCGTCTGGCGGAACTGTATGTCATGGAACAATTCTATGACTATAAGATGGTTGATGACCGCTCCATTGTGGAGCAGGCTCATGAGATACAGTCACTTGCCAGGGAGCTTGAGCACTTCACTTGTGTGTTACCGGACAAGTTTGTTGCCGGAGGCATCATTGCCAAACTTCCCCAGTCATGGAGGAATTTTGCTACTTCTCTGAAGCACAAGAGACAAGAGTTCTCCGTGACGGATCTCATTGGGACTCTTGATGTGGAAGAGAAGGCGAGAGCAAAAGACACACGTGCTCGAGGTACCGAGGGAGGTTCTAATGCCAACCTGGTATAGAAAAGGAACTTCCAGCCTCACAAGTTCAAGAACAAAGGCAAGTATGATGACAAAGGCAAGTTCTATGGAAAGAACAAGGTCTCACAGTCCACCAGCTTCAAGAAGAAGACAGATAAAAGGAAAGGTGCTTGTCATGTGTGCGGTGATCCTAATCATTGGGCTCCTGCTTGTCCCAACCGCTTTGACAAGCGCCAGCATGGGAAGAGCAGCAAGACTGCTAATGTCGTCATGGGCGAAGTTGATATGAAAGATGTTGGGTATGGTATATTACCTACTGTTCTTTCATTATGTCATTCTCCTGATTGGTGGATTGACACGGGCGCTAATGTACATGTCTGTTCTGATATTTCCATGTTTTCTTCATATCAGGTCAGAGGGACTCAAACCGTGCTGATGGGGAACGGCTCGCATGCTTCTGTTCATGGTGTTGGTACGGTCGATCTGAAGTTCACTTCGGGAAATACCATGCGCCTGAAGAACGTGCATCATGCTCCCTCAATAAATAAAAATCTTGTTAGCGGATCTCTTCTGTGTCGAAATGGCTACAAGATTGTATTCGAGTCTAATAAATTTTTAATTTCGAAGTATGGAACCTTTGTTGGTAAAGGCTATGAATGCGGAGGCTTGTTCCGCTTATCTCTGTCAGACATTTGTAATAAAGTTGTTAATCATATTTACACGAATTTTGAATCAAATGTCTGGCACTCTCGTCTTTGTCATATTAATTTTGGTTGTATGATGCGGCTAGCCAAAATGAATTTAATCCCTGATTTCTCAACTGTTAAGGATCTAAGTGCCAAGTCTGCGTGCAAGCTAAACAACCTCGCAAGTCACATACGACTGCAGAAATGAGAAATTTAACACCACTAGAGCTCATACATTCTGATATTTGTGAGATGAATGGTGTGTTGACAAAAGGTGGAAAGAAATATTTTATGACTTTGATCGATGACTCTACGATATATTGTCTGTGTATCTTCTGAAATCAAAAGATGAGGCTTTGAGTTTCTTCAAAATCTATAAAGCTGAGGCAGAAAATCAACTTGATCGAAAGATTAAGAGGCTTAGGTCTGATCGTGGTGGAGAGTATTTTTCCAACTAGTTTGATTCCTTTTGTGCGGAACATGGCATAATTCATGAGAGGACGCCTCCCTACTCACCCCAGTCAAATGGAGTAGCCGAAAGAAAGAATCGTACTCTAACAGATTTGGTTAACGTCATGTTAGACACATCGGGTCTTTCTAAGGAATGGTGGGGGGAGGCACTATTGACCGCGTGTCATGTCCTAAACCGAGTTCCCACAAAGAACAAAGAAATTACTCCATTCGAAGAATGGGAGAAGAAAAGAATAAAACTCTCTTACTTATGTACTTGGGGTTGTTTGGCAAAGGTTAATGTACCAATCCCCAAGAAGCGCAAGCTTGGACCAAAAACCATTGATTGTGTTTTTCTGGGCTATGCTTTTCATAGCATTGGTTATAGATTCTTGATAGTAAAATCCGAAGTGCCTGACATTCATGTCGGTACAATCATGGAGTCGACTGATGCGACTTTCTTTGAGGATATCTTTCCAATGAAGGATAAACCTAACTCATCAAATCTGGAGATACCTAGTTCATCTAATCAGGAATTTGCTATATTCTCTGAACCTACCATTCCGATTGAACACTCTGAAAGTCCTAAGGAGGATGATAATGAAATTCCTAAAAGGAGCAAGAGACAAAGGACTGCAAAGTCTTTTGGTGATGATTTCATTGTGTACCTTGTGGATGACACTCCCACTTCCATTTCAGAAGCTTATGCGTCTCGATGTCGACCTTTGGAAGGAAGCTGTTCATAGTGAGATGAATTCCATCTTAGCTAATGAAACATGGGAGATCACTGATCGTCCTTATGGGTGCAAACCTGTAGGATGTAAGTGAGTGTTCAAGAAGAAACTAAGGCCTGATGGTACTATTGAGAAGTACAAGGCAAGGCTTGTGGCCAAGGGTTATACCCAAAAGGAAGGTGAAGATTTCTTTGACACTTACTCACCTGTAGCAAGGTTGACCACCATTCGAGTACTACTTTCTCTGGCTGCCTCACACGGTCTTCTCGTTCATCAAATGGACATTAAGACGGCTTTCCTAAATGGAGAGTTGGATGAGGAAATTTATATGGATCAACCAGATGGTTTTGTAGTAAATGGTCAAGAAAGAAAAGTGTGCAAGCTACTGAAGTCTTTGTATGGTCTTAAACAAGCACCTAAGCAGTGGCACGAAAAATTTGATAAAACTTTAACCGCTGCAGGCTTTGTTGTAAACGAAGCTGACAAGTGTGTATACTATCGCCATGGTGGGGGTGAGGGAGTCATCCTTTGTTTGTATGTTGATAACATACTGATTTTTAGAACCAACCTTAATGCAATTAAGGAGGTCAAAGATTTCTTATCTCGTTCCTTTGAGATGAAGGATCTGGGAGTAGCTGATGTCATCCTGAACATCAAGCTATTGAGAGATGATGATGGTGGGATTACACTGCTTCAGTCCCACTATGTGGAAAAGAACTTGAGTCGTTTCGGGTATAGCGACGTCAATTTTTCTCCTACACCGTATGATCCTAGTGTGTTGCTTCGAAAGAATCGAGGAAATGCTAGAGACCAACTAAGATACTCTCAAATTATTGGCTCGCTTATGTATTTAGCTAGTGCCACGAGGCCTGACATCGCCTTTGCTGTAAGCAAACTCAGTCGATTTGTTTTAAAACGTCGCAGTCTATGAGAGTAGGGTGCTCTCTAATAAACTCATGAAAGGTCATGGAGTATGACGTATAAGCTCCACCCGCAGGGAAGTCCCCCCACGGTAGCCTAGTATCGGTCAAGACTTTTTGTGAAGCTAGGTTCGCAGCAAACTTGCAGTTCAAGGCATAGTCCACTATACAAGTTGCGGCCTAGTATAACATAAAGCTCTAGGTGGAAGTTCAACTTAATAGTCTCCACTACAGTACCGGTATATAAACAATGTTTTGGAACCAAAGGCTAACTTCATGTGCCTCTGGGATCTGGTGGGGGATTGTTGGAATTTTTGCCTAAATAGGCCCAGCTCATTTATTATATGTCAATAAATTCCTGAAATCCTAGAGGCCCATTTGGCTCATTCATGCAAGGCAAGAGCTGGGACAAATGTTTAGTCCCACATTGCTAGTTGAGTGAAAGTTGGACCAGCTTGTAAGGTGAGCTCTCCTACCACTTGGTAAAAGGATGAGAAGGAGAAGGAGAGAGTTCCACACGCGCGCTCCTCCTCCTCGCTCACCTCGCCACGCCACGCCCCGCCTCGTCACGGCCAGCGTCTGCTGCCATGGTTGCAGGAATCTCATGAGCCGAGCTTTATTTTGCCACGCATGAATGGTATATGAACAGATGTCTGAAGCTGAAACGCTTTGCTTTGAGTGGACTTTTAATGAGTTAAATGAATCTGAATTGAGTGGAGGTCTCGGTGGATCGCTTCATCTACCGTCCATTCGTTTCATCTTCTGCTCTGTCTACCTTCCCTCTGTGCCTATAAGAGAGAGAGAGATCGCGCCTCCTCTCGATTACCGCCACACATCCTTTGCGCCTCAGTTCGAGCATGCGCTACCTAGATCTTCCCATTCCGTCTTGCGGCGTGCATGAGCCGGGACAAACCTCGAGACCCGGCTGCTTGAGTCCTGTGACGGGAGAAGGCGATAAGGTTTTGGGAGCGCGACTATCAAATCACGAGACTCCCACCACGAGATAGCGACGTCTTTCCCGGCGAGGACTTCTTCCCCGACATCAGCACCCTCTTCCTCGACGACATGGCCAACGACGGTTCCAACGCCGGCGGTTCCTCTTCTGCTACTGCCGTGTATATCTTCTGTCTCAATCTTGTTCTGATCATATCCAAAGTTTTATGCCTTGTAGTTTGTTTGGTTATATGCTTTAATATGTATTCACTATTTCACATGATTAGTATATTGCCTATTATTCTAATCATGTTTTATCTAGCGTTTATTATGGATAATTCGCTTGGTAAATTGCTCTATTATTCAACACCTATCATATGCTTTTTATTGTGAAGATTTATATTTAATATCCATGCAATATACCAACAGAAATCAATTCCAATTCACTCATTGTCTTTGACAATTGATATTCTTATGTGTGGTAGCATTTGTGGGTCATCTTCACCTTGGATTTCACCTCTTATTGCCTTATTTTATTTCCAATTTTTTTGTTGTGGATTCCATTGTATTCCTTGGCTTTTGAACATCTCTTTGATGATGTTTCTGATTATTATAAAATATGCCTTAGTGGAAGACAAACCGTTTCTTCTCGGAACCTTGTGCCATTGTGAAAAGTGTTAAAGGTTTGGTTTATTTGTTGAAACCTTGCTCTTTTGGGAGTTTGTTATCTCATTCTTTCTTCTCTATTTTATTTGCTTGAATGAGATAAATCTTTGAGTATTTTTGTTTTATTTCATCTTTTTGCTCAATAGTTTTTGCTTAGTTCATTTGTTGAACTTCGTTGAACAAATCTTTTGTTGATTTGATTCTTTGATATAGTTTGGGCAACAAATGTGTTTTGTCACCCCTTGTATGCCTTCTTGAATATGTTGGTGTTTTTCCAAATTATATCTTCTTTGGATTTTGAAAGTCTCCATGTGTTTGATTTCTTTGATCCAATATATAGGGTATACTCCATCAAATCCTTAAACGGCTAAGATGTGCATGAAATTCAAATTTCATCTCTAAATATGTACATATTTTTATGGAGTGTGTCCTATGTGTTGTGGTTAGTCTAACCACTTTGGACCCAATAAGTTTGGGGACCAA
Organism: Avena insularis; assembly: GCA_023614405.1. Lineage (NCBI taxonomy): Eukaryota > Viridiplantae > Streptophyta > Magnoliopsida > Poales > Poaceae > Avena > Avena insularis. Next base: position 36,256,742 of record CM042697.1, on the reverse strand, counting down.
GATGTACTTGAATGTTGTTTTAGGTACATTGGAGATGTAATGGATGCTTGTCTCGTCTATAAGGAAAGTGTTGTCACCACATCATAATTGGAGCCAAGCTAGGATGATTGAAAAATTCTTATCTATTACATCATACCGTTGCTATCTTGGTAACAAGTATCTTATTCATGCATACTATTCTTTCATCCAATCTATTATAGATTTCATCTTCGCATGAATTTATCCGTTTGTAAATGTCGCAGTTCTTGCAAGGATCTTTGAAAGACTTCTTTATCCTTATTGCTTATGTGAGTAATTTGAGATGATGCATATAATGGGGAGTATATAAAATCATGTTCATGATTCACCAATTCCAAATATTCCTTCTAGCAATTTATTGCATATCAATTCCTCAAGGTACTCTCATGTGCAATATTGTTGAAATTGCTTTGAATCCTTCCTTTTGCTACTTGTTGCCTTTCTCAAAGTATCCCAACTAGCATTTGTTCCCTTAGTGTTAGTTGTGATGTTTTCGAGGTTTTTATTTTTTTTCTTTGGTGAAGTTCATTGATATACATAAGAGAAAATAGAGCCATGGGTTATATATGCACTTAAGCAAAAAAAATATCATGTTTGGTATATCTTATGACTTCCTCTTGGATATCATGTTTTCTTATTTCATTAACCTCTTATGTATGGTCGTTTATTTGTGGATTATTCTCATGTTTTGTCCACTTATAAACTTATATACACGAGAGTGTTAATCTCTCGCCTTGATATCATCGCTCTTTGCCGACCATATCTCTTATCCTCTTGGTTTTTAATGGTATTGGTAAGGTCTTGATTTATGAGTGCTTGGTTTACTTTTATTGCATCTTCACACACTCATATCTCATATTTGGTTTCTTTTGGACTTAAGCTTGTCTTGACAAGTGTATTTATTTATATCTACTCCTTGTATCTTGGTTGTGTTCTAAATAATATAGAGGGAGTGAGGATTCCATGTTTGTGCATATTGTATTCAAATGCAATAATTAAAATTTATGCATGAACCTTTGGGAGCTTCCTTATTTCATTTAGAGCACTATTTTTCCATTTGATTTTTTGGATCATTGGATTGCTTGCTTCATCCATTGAAGTTTCTTCACCGTTTTATCCTTGTAGCAATCTTTGATCCTCAATATAGCTTGATTTCCTCCAAATATTCATCATTGAATACGTGCATTTGATTTCACTCAAATTATGAGAAATGCACACCTTGGGGATGAACTCATACTATATTGGCCTTCTAACTTTGTCATCCATTTTGGCACTTGTTGTCAATGGGGGAGAAGTTTAGAGGGTTTAAGGGAAATGGTTTTATACTTAAGATTGGTTTGTTCTTATGTGTTTGCCTTTCATGCATTACATCTTTATTATGTTTTGCATGGTTGTATATATAGTGTAAACTATCCCAAATTTTATTCTTGACAATGTATGCAATGAAATTCAAGTTCATCACACATGCATATATTGTGGGGGAGTTTGCTCTATATATGTTCGTCCTACTCACATCTCTTACATTAGTTGTAGTTTGTGTAAGTAGAATCAGTTTTGATATGTGCTAGTAGCTTTGTGTTACTTGACCATATAAAATTCAACCTCTTGTACACAACTTATTCTCGGATGTACTTGTTTCTAATATTCATTATATAAACCCTCTTGTTGTTATTGTCATCAATTACCAAAATGGGGGAGATTGAAAGAGTAATTGCCCCTATGTGTGGTTTTGGTGATTAATGACAATCCCTATGGACTAATGTTTTCACTGAGTTTTATATGAAGGAATATTCCATAGGTCATGCTTGTAGTCTATGTGTTGGATTCAAGTATGGATGCCATGAAGATAAAGATATACCTTGAGTATTGGCATCAAGATAATCGAGTTGAAGAGAAGAATATGATATGATCAAGATCTTGAGAGTGTGATCTCAATAGAAGAATTCAAGATATGGCTCTAAGACGGTGTCATGATAGCCTCATTATTTGATCTATGCTTGACTCAGATTTAGAGCATGTAATCAAATTAAGAGTTCTTTATGTACCTCAAGATATTGAGATGGAGCATGATAAAATACATGGTTGACCTATACAAAGAGTGAAGAGTGATTTCAAGTTGGTCAACACATGAAGCATAAAGAATGTACCACATGATCTTGTGGTATGGTAAGCCTTGTCAATTATGCATCATGAACTAACCCATTATATATGTGTCTTTGCGTTTTATATATGGGATAGGTATCTTTCCATGGGCATGCTTCAAAAGTGAAGATCTTATATAGCCCATGAGAGGATGGCATCAAGTGGTGATCGTCATCAAGGTTGAGAAGGGCATGTTCAAGATAAGCATCTCGAGAAGATCATTTGCTTGAAGCTTGTCATCCATATTGGTGATAATGGACATGTGAAAAAGACATGTATTAATGAAGCTATCCAATGGTGGTGTATGGGGGAGCAAATTAGGAGTCTTCACGAAGCAACAATGATCAAATGATGCATTCCATCTTGGATGGAGATTGAAGTGTTGTCATCAAGATCAAGCGGGATGCACAAGGCAAAGGTATGGCCTTGCTAGGTTTTACTTTTACCGGTCTCAAGGTGGTTGTTGGGAGACCGGGTTATAGGATACATAGCCGCACTATTAAGAGGGGCTTTTGGTTGGGTAACTTGATCACATCGTCATAGGAAGCTCAATCCTTTGCATACTTTGCATCTACCTATTTTGTTTCTTCTTGGTTTTTCTCCATGTTAGGTTCTTTAGCTTGTTGTTAGCTCTTCAACAAGCCCAAGTTCATCGAAAACGGAATTCGTATGCATCTTCTATGGCGTTTTCGAGTTTGAAGGTTTTATCGGTTCTTCTTGTAGGGAGGATTCTTACCTTTATTCATTTGGTTCTATCCTCCTCTATTGTACTATAATTTTCTCTGCACCATCTTGTAGGGCTTGTTGTCCTCGTCAAAACAAGCCCAAGATCATCAAAGTCGGAGTTCGGACGCAAAAGTTATCGCCGTTTTCGTGTGTCCTGTTTGGTTCTAACAGAATTCCGGCGGACCGAGTCTGTGGCCGGAAATTCCGGCGACCGCCGGAAATTTCCAGCAAACCACCGAAAAATTGTTCTGTATGCTGTTTCGGTTTATACGGGAACTTTCGGTTTTGACCGGAAATTCCGGCAGCTGATCCGACGACGCCGGTTTCGTCGCCGAAACGTGTTCGCCCAGCGCATCTTGCTTCCAACGGTCATCCCCCTTGAAGGGGTATAAAAGGGGGGCTTCTTCCCCAAAGTTCTAAGGCTCTTGAGCACGTTTTTGACCTCCATTGTTGACCCCTTTGAGCTTTTTTCCTCTCCCTTCCCTCCTTTGATTCTTGCATCTTTTTGAGGGCTTTGGAAGAGGAGATCTAGATCTACAATCCCCACCAATCAATTCCTCCTCTAAATGAGGGGAACCCATTGGATCTAGATCTTGGAGTCATTTGTTGGTTTTCATCATTGTTCTTCCTCTCTAATTCCTCCCTAGCACTTGTTGCTTTGGTGGGATTTGAGAGTGAAGGATTTGAGCACCCTTGGTGTTCTTGCTTTGCACTCTTGCATAAGTGTTGGGCTCTCCATTACGATTTGTTCGAGTGATAGACCGTGAGCTTGTTACTCTTGGAGGATGACCTCCTAGTTGGCTTGATGGTTGGTACCGCGGTGTCCTCTTCATGGAAGATTGTGAAGAGACCCGGGCTTCTCCTTCGTGAAGCTTGTGAAGTGGTTGTGGAGCTTGCCATCTTCGGAGTGGAGGAAAAGCTAGCCATAAGGAAAGGGCCTATTCCTTCGTGGGATAGACTCGGAGAATAAGGTGAGCCTTCGTAGCGTTGGGAAATCCTTTGTGGAATCCCACACCTCTCCAACGTGACGTACCTTACTTGTAAAGGAACACAGGAATACATCTTCGTCTCTGTGTGCCTCGGTTATCTCTATATCCGAGCTTACTTTCCTTGTGATAGCCATCGAGCTTGAAGCATTTATATCTTGCTTATCACTTGTGGTATATTCACCTTGTGCTATCTTGCTTAGCTTAACTTGTTGTTGGTGCACTTAGTTGAGCCTAGTGTATTTAGGTTTTGTGCTTGTAAAATAAATGTTAGTTTAATTCTGCATTCTATCAAGCCAAAACCGTAATAGTTTTAAAATTGCCTATTCACCCCCCTCTAGGCGACATCTCTATCCTTTCAGAATATTTCTATTTGGATCTTTCCTTGGTTCTTGAAATGGGAAACTATTTTATGATAATCTAAATATACCACCCCCCCATCTTTTGTTTATTCTGCTATAGTGAAAGATCTCTGGATACCTAATCAAAAGGCTTGGGATGCATATTTGATTCGAACTTTGTTTACTCCTCACACTGCCAACACTATTCTTCAAACTCCAACTATAAACCCAAATGGAAAAGAAACTTTGGTTTGAAAAATCATGCTTTAACAATCTTGCTCTCCCAGGAAATCATCAACCCAAGGTAGTTTCACCACAAATCATTTCTTTACTCAAATAATGTATGGCGCCTCGAGTCCAAACCTTTTCCTGGAGGTTGTTGCGTAGAGCACTACCTATAGGTAAACATGCAAGCATATTTTCAAAGAACATTGAGTTTGAATGTTCTAGGTGTGATTGTGTGGAGGATGATATGCTTCCTTTCATTTGCCCTTTCTCTAAAGCGGCTTGGTATTGTCATCCTTGGTATCTTAGAGCACTAGCTATGGAGGCATACACATACCGCTGCCTCAGGACTTTCATGTAGGCTTAGAAAATAAGGCGGTTGGTTTTGTTTGCCCAACCTTACGTGATGAGGTGAGCATCTATGAGCTTTTTTTTCTTTCTTTTTTTCTCTACTCTCTTTCTCCTGCCTTTTCCCATGGAGCAGCTGACTCCTCTGCATGCAGCGCCTGGCACAGCAGGACCACTATTTGTTAGCTCACATGCTGGCATACGAGCCTAGATGACATAGATGGAATGTTTGGGGCTACCTTTTTTTTGAACGGAAAGGTCCCGAAGGACCAGAAGCTTCATTTCATCGGCGGTGGGTGAACATTTACAGAAAGGTCCCAACCAAACTTACAGTAAACAACCAGGACCTGCACTTTTACACAGAACACCCTAGAAGGAAATGCAAAAATGCGATCAAGTACAAACACGCCGGCGTGAACGACCTGCAGCCGCGACCACCGCATTCCAGGCCGGGGACGACACCACTTGGTTGAGATGCGGCATGAAAAGCCCCAGTGAGGTCGGTGAAGGGCCTCCGAAGGAGGTAGATTAAGCATCGGCAGACTGCTCTGCTGCCGGGCGTGGCGGGGCCAGTCTTCTGACCAAGAATAGCGACGACCACTAGTCGACGCTTGGGATCCGCCACGGGGAGAAGAAGCTTCAAGATCTCCCCAGCGTCTCTCCACACAGAGAGGAACTTTGAGAAGCACACGTCCTCTTCCACGCTGCCATGGCCGGTACAGAGGAAGGAGGGCTGACGAAGGCCACCTTCTTATTTGAGGAAGTGGTGGTCGCCACCACCGCACCGTACTCCAGCCGGAGAAGCTCGGGTGCCATGGGGACGAACCCTAAAATCTGGATATGGTCACCAAGATCCAGATCTCCACAACCGGGCACAAGGCCCACTACCGGCAAGAAGCCAAACAAACCTACCCTAGCAACTACTGCGCCGCCCCCAGACCTGCTCCAGCCGGCTATTCCGGCGGAGAGGCACCGGGGAAGGACCGGCGGCCGGCAAAGCGAGCTCAGCTATAGGAGGGCGGAGGGAGAGAGAGGTGAGTTTCGGGTCGTGAACTCGGTGAAAAGTGTTGGGTTTAGACGTATGATCCGTTGGGGCTACCGGTTGGCCATGCCCTTATAACTGACCTATTGTCACCATGCACCACAACATCCTTGATACTATAATTCAAGCTTTGCTATCTTGGCTTCATCCCCAGATTAATCAAACAAGCTTATACACCTTCCTGCGGTGTTTGTAGAAAGCAAGAAATGACTGTCCTTTTAGTAGAAAACGTTCTAGCCCAGCCCATGTTTTTGCTGTTTGAAATGCTATCATGCATGGAGCAAAAACTAGATATTACGGTCTCCTCTATAGATCAAACAGACCCCGCACCATGCTTACCACTCGGCGCCCACGGTTCAGGTTCCTTGTAATTTTGCAGGTCAAGCCGTTTTCTATCACACAGCTTGGAAGCTGCAGCAAGGCGCCCACTCAGCTCCAGGAAAACAGGATCAGTCATCTGCCCAGGAGCTGATCCAATCAAAGTTTAAAATAACTGGCTATTCCATTTAGCCGCGGCTTTTTCTGAGGCTATGAGCCGGCTATTCTATTTTGCGATTTTTTTTAAATAATACGAATTAATTAATTAATTTGATTTCTATTATACGTTTTTAGGAATTTCCAGATCTAGCACTTTGTCGGCCAGGGGCAAGCCGACTGGGCCAATCGGCCAGGCCCTGGCCGACTGCATGTGGCACCATGCAATCGGCCCTGCCCCACACATGCAATCGGCCAGGGGCAAGCCGATTGGTTCAATCGGTCTGGCCCAGGCCGATTAGCCTAGACCGATTGCCTAATCGTCCTGCCCCTAACAAAATCCTGCATGATCAATGCAACACTTGCGCTAAATAATCGTCCGCTAGTACTTGGCGATTTTCCTCGCCAATGATTTCCGCCACTACTTCCCGCCCTTTTTTTTCCCGCCACTACTTCCCGCCCTTTTTTTCCCGCCACTACTTCCCGCCCTTTTTTCCCGCCACTACTTCCCGCCTTTTTTTCCCGCCTATTCGGTTCGGTGCCTCTATAAATCCGGGCAACGAGATGTATCCTTTACCAGTTCATCTCTTCCTCCTCTTACTCTCTCATTTCTCTTCTCTCCTCTTGCTCTCGCATTTCCCTCCACTCCTCTCCACTATGACCGACGCGTCTCCCTGGCCTGTAGATATGTCTATTGAGCTTTTCTTCATAGCCAGAACTGTTGTGATAGACGATACGTATCTCGACTGGGATACGTTGATAACGAACCATGATGCTCTCGTTATGCTTGGTAAGTCACTTCATCGAAGAGGATGGAAACTGAAGACCCCAGATCAGGTACGAGCAGAGCTTATCAGGATCCATACAAGGTGGGACAAGCTCACCTTGGTCCTGGGACCAGCTCAGCTTGATTTGGGATGCGGATACCTTGGTCCCGGATAGAAGATAGTGAAGATGAGGATGATATCTTCATGCCGCCACCCGTTGGAAGCAAGGCAATAGCTGAGTGGGACAAGAGGCGGAGAGAAGAAGAGAAGCGAGCCAAGAAGAGTCAAGCTGACATGACGGAGCAGGTTGTGGCACGTAGGCCCTGGATAGAAGAGAGCGAAGATGAGGATGGTATCTTCATGCCGCCACCCGTTGGAAGCAAGGCGAGAGCTGAGTGGGACAAGAGGCAGGAGAAGAAGAAAGCGCAGGCCAAGAAGAGTCAAGCTAACATGACGGAGCAGGTTGTGGCACCTAGGGCCTGGATAGAAGAGAGCGAAGATGAGAATGATATCTTCATGCCGCCACCCGTTGGAAGCAAGGCGAGAGCTGAGTGGGACAAGAGGCAGGAGAAGAAGAAAGCGCAGGCCAAGAAGAGCAAGTGCGAGGATCGCCCAAGGAAAGGGCGAGGCATCATCGAAGGGAAAGGGAAAGGCATCATGCTAGGGATTGATAGGACTCTTATTTATGTACCGCAAGTTATGTTGAACTGTGTTGCAAGTTATGTTGAACTGTGTTGCAATAAAAATCGTGAAATGATAGAATGGTGTCTCATATATAGGTAGATATATGTCTCATACATAAGTAGATGTCTCATGCATAGATAGACATGTCTCATACATAGATAAATATATGTCTCATACATAGATAAATATATGTCTCAGCGACGTCGTCTGCCGCGACGCTCGGGTGGTGGGTTAGGAGGCGTCGTCCAACCGAACTCGTAGGCGACCGAACCTGTCGGGAGGAATCACCGACCCGTGCTCATCGTGATCGAGTCTCCTGTGGGGTCGGTGCAGAGTCTGAAAAATGTTCAGCCAACTGCTTCTGCGTCATGAAATCTCGAGTGCTATGATCAATGTCATGATCGGTCCAGCGGATCCCACAGACGGTGATAGCCAGGCATAGACCCTGCATTCAATGCTCCGCACATAAAAACAAAGTATGTAAGAACTTGACATGAATCGAGCCTCGACGCTTATCTTGTAAGACACATACCACGTGGTCGTGGCTGTGGCGAAACCCGTAGTTTGGCATGGGAGGGTGACCCCAAGGCTCCTGTTGGTGCTGCCACGAAACCTCCATCGTGCAAAGGTGGCTGCTGCTGCTGCCAACAATCGAAAGAAGACTGTGATGCCACGTCGAACCTCCGCCTGGTGCGGGGAGGAGGTCTCGAGCCGTCCTGGTGTAAGCCGTGGACGGGAGCCTGTCGAGGGCGAGGGTGGCTGCTGCTGCTGGTGGTGTGTCGAGTGCCGCGGAGGACGCTGTGGTGCCGGATGGTGAGCAATGTCCGAAGGGCGGGTGCACGTGATAACCCCGTAGATACGCCGTATCTTCTCCTCCAGGCGACTCAGCCAGGTCTCCTGGTCCTGCCGGACGAAAGAGAGCGTCTGTACTCAGCACTCTCCGTCTCAAGATCGACTAACATTGTGCTCGCAAGAGACACCACAAGGTTCGCCATATATAGATGGAAAACTATGTAATAAATAGGTGCATTAGATGAAGAACATACCGCGTGTTGTCTGCTGCCCACAGTCGACTGGCTCGGATAACTATCCCAAGTAGCCGCCGCATCTCCTCTGGGTGAGATTGCTGCGTGATGCGAGTCGTGGCGCTCATGTAGCTATCCAAATACTGTTGAACTCTTCCATGTCAAATGCGCTGCTCGAGTCCCGGACTGGCTGTAGCGGTGTCCCACTCTTGAACGCACCCCAACCCCGTAGCCAACCGTGGCGGTCTTGCTACTTCCTTCCTCGACAACCTAACATTTAACATGGTTAGTGTCATGTCAATAAATCATGTTAATATGGAAGTAATGTAAATTAAACATACGTGTGTTTATGAAGGTATGGCGCTCTTCGTAGGACGATGATCAGCCAACTGGCGAATACCAAACTTCATCATTACTCTATGTAGGCTCATCTCCTCTGCCTGCATGTCGAAGATGATCTTTGATTTTGTGAGCCTATACGCTCGCCTCGGCGCATAGTAAAGACATTTGTGCAGCGTCCCCATCCCTCTGGAATCTAGCAGCGACAACTTCATTACCGTAGGGCTCCCACATCACCGAACTCGCTAGCAAAGACGTCAACGCTTTCGACAAGGGGTAGCAACCCTCACCGACCGTGAGAAAAGCGTCTCTGCGAATAATAATTTGTTAGCTCCATGCATAGTTTATGTCAACTAAATAATGAATGTAACAAGTAACTTTGCACATACCTGGCGATGTGTCCAAACTGAACCGAAAGTAGGCAAGTCAATGTGGTCTGGATCCAACAGTCCAGTCAGAGGGTCGCCAAAGTAGTCAGAGGGTAAGGCTCAACCATAACGTCTGCCGGCCGATAGGAAACCGCCCAGGACCAAAGCTGCACAAGAGAGGGCATCCAAGCAGGCGACTTGGCGCCTCCGTTGGCAACCGCTGCACATACCTCGGTACGTGGCCGCTAAGACCGCAGAACCCCAACTCCTCTGTATAATCATGTCAGGGCTAGTTGCATTAGCGATCTCCAATGTGATAGGGATGTAGCGAGCGGTGATAGTGGTGACATGGTTCTCGGTGAACATCACCTTACCGAGAAGCCAAAGTATGTATGCCTCCAAGGACCGAGTGATTTGTGCCTCACAACCGAGTCTGGATAGCCTAGCTGTTGGATCTGCATTAATGAAATATGGTTCGATAAGTAACCAGAGCTTGAATGTGTAATGTCTTACAGATTAAAAAGAAGTTAGCAAACACACCTGACATCCTAGTAACCAGTCGAACTTGGGCCCGTGTTCTTCATACTCCAATGGTCTAGTAATACCCTGGAATCGCTGTGCCATATCTTGTTGCCAACCCGCCGGTGCTTGTAGCGGTCCAATGGGCTGTCCAGCCAAAGGAAGTCCCAACAGGCATGACACGTCCTGGAGAGTAGGAGCCATCTCTCTCCAGCGAAAGTGAAAAGTGTGGGTCTCGGGCCTCCAACGGCCGACCAAGCATGTGAGCAACGAGTGGTCATATAGTAGGCGTGTAGAGTCTGCTGTGCCCTCAACCAAGCGAACAAAAGGTAAAAGCCCAGCCCACTTCAACCTGCATGACCAAAAACGTGATCAATCATGTATCGCAACCCAAAAATACTCATATAATTCATGATTAAATCGTACCTAGGAACCCAAGCGGGGTGTATCCTCCAGTTAACATTCGTGTGCGAGTGACCAAAGGCTCAAGTGAGTTGGGCTCATCCTCCAAAATTCTAGCCCGATGCTTCTTTTCAATGTCTGGATCGAGCAACCTGTATCTTCTCGCCATTTCTGAACAATTTAAAAATTAACATAAGCATTTGCATATTACAACATAAAACATAGTTCGTCACATATTACAAAATAAAACATAGTTCGACACATATTACAACATAAAACATAGTTCGCCACATATTACAAAATAAAAAACATAGTTCGCCACATATTACAAAATAAAACATAGTTCGCCACATATTACAACATAAAACATAGTTCGCCACATATTACAACTTAAAACATAGTTCGCCACATATTACAACATAAAACATAGTTCGCCACATATTACAACTTAAAACATAGTTTCACCCGCGTCCTCTACCTCTTCGACCTCGTGCACCCCGTCCTCGCGTAGGTGTGCCGCTGCATCGAAGTGGGACAATGAGTATCCTGTGACCAAATTCATTGCATAGAAAACACGCCAAGTTGGACCGACTTGATTCGTCCATGTCATTAGGATGCGTCTACATCAAGGCCTCGCTTGTTCGCATTAGAGCAGGGTGTGGGATGTCTTGCCTTTCACCAGGGTTCACGGTGTTGAAATTACCCATTACTCAAATCGACATCTCACCTGGCCCAAGTATTGACCATGATTCTTTCGTAGTAGGAGACACGAGCGATATGGCGTCCAACCCTAGCTGACAAGCAGCAAGCACATGAGAGCAAGGCAGGTGAAGCAACTTTGGTTTGTTGCAGGTGCACTCGCAGGTTGGCCATTGCTCATTACCGATCTTCACCTCATGCGTTCTTAGTTCATTACCACACCCAAACTTATCGGTTGCTAGCCGCACCTCAAACCTTCTGTCCTCATTACCTATGCACATGACGGTGTGTGACATAGCCTTCGCCATCTTCTTATCCATGTACCTCATAACCTTTTCACAGAAGCGGGTGTTCGGATTGTTCATGATATGCATCTGAGCACCACTTCGTCAGTTCTAAAATATGAAATCGTGCCATACAGAATACCTTCGACTATGGCTGTCAGTGGAAGTGCCCTGTTACCTCTGAGGACAAAGTTATATGACTCAGCTAGGTTTATAGTCATGACACCATACCTAGCTCCATGTGTATCGTGTAGCAAAGACCACCTCTCCAAAGGCTCGTGCTCTATCCACTGTTGGAAGTTCTTGATCGATCTGCCGAGCCTTCTCCTTGTACCAGGTGGATCAAATTCAGGCAAGTCACAAAGCCCTACAGGATCTTCCTCCACAGGCGCAGCCCAAAGAGCTTGATGTGCAGCTATCGCTGCTTGATGTGCGCTACGGCTGCTTTTGCAGCTTTTCTTGCCCTCACATGTTTCGAGTAAATTCATCGAGCTTTGGCGTATGAAATCGTGCTTCCATTCTTGGTTCTGCTTGCACAATTTTTGAATAGATTCTTGAGGTTCTTGTTTATGAACTTTGAGAAGAAATTAGCACCCAAATGGCGCATGCACCATCGGCTTTGCATGTCAAGCCAAGGTGTTTGCTCTTCTGGCCCTGGCTGTGTCAGCCGTTTTACGGCATTGAGTATACCTGCATGCCTATCATGAATGATACACATTGGGCTTGTCTTTCACAACTGCTATTTTGAGCTGCCTGAAGAACCATGTCCAACTTTTAGTGTTTTCGCCCTCCACGAAAGCAAATGCGAGTGGGACAATCTGATTGTTGCCGTCTTGACCAATGGCGGTAAGGATCTGACCCTTGTACTTGCCAGTTAGAAAAGTACCGTCTACACATATCACTGGACGACAATAAGTGAAAGTTTGGATGCATACAGCAAAAGAGAAGAACACTCGATGAAACACCTTCACGGATGGATCCTCGGGTATCACATAATATTGTATGTCGACATAGGTGCCTGGGTTTCTATCCTGCAGTGTCTGAAGTTGTCGGACCACGGAGTCATACGCGTCTTTAAACGAACCAAACCTCTCCTCAAGAGCCCTTTGCTTTGCCCTCCAAGCCTTGCCATACGAAATGGAGTACTTAAACCGGGTCTTTACTTTCTTCTGTATACTGGGTACTGTCATCGCTTTGCACTCTACTAAGTCCGTGTAAAGCAGCCGAGCTAGAAGTGTGGAGGAGAGGTTAAGATGATCTTTAGAAACATTGTGTAGCTTACATGTGTGTTGCACATAGTCGCTCACCAACCAAGTTGTGTTATACGTAGGGACATAGGCATGCACCCTGCCTGGACAATTTATATCCACGCATTCCATTGTCAAGTATTTCTTAGAGGACACGGTTGTTTTCAAAACCCTGTGTGTTGACATTGCCCAAGCAACGACTGCATCTTGCAAATGTTGCTTGTCTTGATATCCGCACTGGCAATTCTATTGCTGTGATATTCCCACGCAGAATCATGACCATCATCAACGGTCATTCCGGTTGACATGTTTTGATTCCATGAAGCAGGAATCGACATGTCCTCTCCACCATTGCCTTCTCCATCAGAATCATCTGGGTCATCAGAATCACCACTCTCGCCATCCATGTAATCCTCCTCTTCCATCATGTTCTGCATGCCTCCATCTTCCTCGTCCAAGATCTGCCTCCACTATAATCTTCTCCACCTCCGCCTGACCGCCTCGCCCGATTCATAACCACCACCTCCTCCTCCTCCTATCTCACCGCCTGATTCATAACCACCGCCCAGACTGGACATAGAGTACATCCCGTAACTTGAATCAACACTATGGCGCGAAACATGTCCACCATCGATCTCCTTCAAGACAGGAAGCACTAATGCGCGAGGGTTTACATGCCTATCTTCGCCGCCTTTTAACCACTTAAACCAGTCTTTGTCTGTATCTACATGTCTTAAAGTCCAGAAAATATTTTTTCTTGATTTTGTCCATAATCTTGCACGCTGACGGTGTACGTCTCGATGTTATAGCCTAAACATCCTGTCAACCATTCCTTCAACTGACTAACACTCCAGGTTTGAGGGGCAGTCAAATCTAACTGTGTACACATAAACTCTCCCAGATCTGCTCCAAAGTCATTTGTTCGAACATTCTCATGACCGTAATAAAACACGAACTTCACTAAATTGGTCATCTCTGCTGACATAAAATAAACAACCTAATCAATTAATTATCGACAACACGTATAACTTTGGGCAATGCTTGCAAATATTCTAAAAATTATGATATTATTGCTACCGGTCAAATATTGCTACTAATCCACCGGCCAAATATTTGTGTCTAACCCATCAGTCACCAAATATTCTAAAAAATATGATATTATTGCTACCGGTCAAATATTGCTACTAATCCACCAGCCAAATATTTGTGCCTAACCCATCGATCAAATATTATTACTAATCCACTAGGCAGGTATTCTAATAGACAAGCATACGCACGTACGTAACCATATACAATAACCGTGATTATCGAGGGATTAAAGTTTACCCTTGAAGCGAGAAGCCGCGGTCCACCACCACAGCTCCACCACAGACAGCCTCAGCCTCCACCACAGCTCCACCACCATTGCCATTGCTCCACCACAGCTCCACCACTGTTCCTCCAACAAATCAACACCAAATCGCTATGAGCTAACCCATCCGTAGATCGGGCTTCCACTATCTCTACTGGCTTTGATTGAAGTTTCGTGGTCAAATCTAGCCAAATCGGGAAAAAGGTGGTTTTTCAGCTAGGGAGAAGGAGCGTCGCTGGAGAAGAAAGAATTTGGCGGGCGCGCTATGGCGTCGCCGCTTTATCTTGGTCCCGATCGGCTGGGCACGGCGATTAGGTCGTCAGCCTGGCCGATCGGACTGTCGACCGCTAGGGTCCCAAGGTTTCAATCGGGCCGACCTCGCTCTGGCTATCTGGCGACGATTGCTTGCCGGCGAGGCCTCGGCCGATTGGCCTGGCTTGCCTCGGCCGACAAAGTGCTAGATCTGGAATTTCAAAAAACGTATAATAGAACTCAAATTAATTAATTAATTCGTATCATTTAAAAAAAATCGCTTCTATTTTAGCGTATTTTTAAAAATTGAATAAATCTTAGTTAAATCTTTTCAAAAGATAGAGAAAACAATGGCTCAAACAAGATTCGAGCTACAAGTCATGCAACTATTGAACACAAATAAGTATTCAACCAAATAACTCACAAGTTGTATTGAATCATATTTAACATAAGTTCGAAAAAGAGGAAAAAAAAAGAAGAAAACTTCAGAGAGCATAAGTTTAGCGGCTAAATTGGACTAAACCGGGCTATAACTGACTATTAGCGGCTATTTTTCATTTAGCCTAAGAAGGACATAACCGTAGCCGGAGACTTTTCAAAAGGCTATAGCCGGCTATTTAAAACTTTGGATCCAATGCCAAAGCACATCATCATGCTCGTTGTTTAGCAACTACTAGGATTCAGAAGTTCAGAATGGATATTTAACCTTCAGGTGTTTATGCATGTTCAAACACAGGTCAACGTCCATCTAGGGACATCCTCTCTGTGGCCGGCATGCACCCCTTCATACGGAGTAGAAGAGAGACAGATCGTTGGACAGTTACGCGACGCGTGACTAGTTGTGGCGCACCACTACTGTCATTCCGCCACGGCCAGCTTGAGCCAGCTACACACGGGGATATGTATGTCGCTGAAGTCTATTGCCAGTGACTGGGTAGGCGCGCTGTGGCTGTCTCGCCGGCCAAAATCCAACCGTGAAAGTGCGACGCGACGCGGGAAGCGATGAGCTAAATTAACTTTCAGAGGTTTCCGACATATACCGGTGTACGGTGTGTCCCCGAGGACAAGAGATTTGCTGTAGTCAACAGTTGTTGGTTATCAGTATAATCATCGACCACAGAAACTCTCAGTGCCGACATGCTCCTTTTGACGACGACCCCACGTCAAGAACAGTTTGGTGTCCCTATAGCTAGCTAGAGCCTGTCTACACTCTTTGCAGCCCTAGGTTTGGCAGAGCCGGTTTGGTTCTTTCTCTTTTCCGCCAGAAAAGACAGACGCACGCAGGCTCATGCGAGTACACTGCCTCTACCAAGAGTCCAAGACACACTTACGGAACTGTACGTGCATTTGACCGTTAATGGATGATGACCCCACACCACACACACAAAAAAACATAATTTGGACTTAGGGAGTCCTGGTCTTAAAATCTGTATCACTAATCACGTCTCCCTGGTGGAGATCCGGGCCAAAAATGTAATCCAGATCTTTCACGATTTTTTTAAAACCGACTAGTTTTTGTATTTTTTACAAGATATTGAAAAAAATTCAAGCAAACGTGTATATCGAGTTGAAAGTTATCCATGCAAGTTTTCATAGAATAAATGACCATTTGCTAAGGTTTTTCAAAAAGAGAATTATATGCTAGATTTCTCAGTTTCTACTACTCCCACTGATACAAATTAATGTTCTCAGATTTATATAGACTCGGATGTATCTAGGCCAGCATCTGTAGGAGAATTGACTTAGGATAACGTGATCAAAACCTCGGAAACGGTTCATTGCTGTATTCTAACTCCACGGACGGTTTGATTACTTAATGCACAATAGCGAAACGGGATTCAGAATGTGCAAATCTGGGGGAGAGGATTTTGTTTCATCACATGGGTGATCCAGAGAGCACCAGTCTAAGCCTTACTTTGCTAAATCAATCTATCTTGCAACGTTCATTTCATTTTTGATCATGTCAGCGAGAAATTCGCCTCAGCTATGGTACCAAATCAGCTATCCTTTCTGAGAAGTTTCATTCCAGTCACCCATTGAATCCATACTCCGGAAGCTTTTTTCGATATTGTGAATTCCTTCGTTTGCTTGCTTGTTTGTAAGCTTCGCGGGCGTGCCAATTCCTTAGTGGGATCCTATCACCATTGGCTTATCTAGATACATCTTAATCTATACAAATCTGAGAACATTAATTTGGATCGGAGGAAGTAGTTAAGTTTTAGATTTATAAAAATCCGCTCCACGGTGTGCACCATAGATTTATTAGATCTATAACGACGCGAAGCCTCAAATCAGCTAGGAAAGGACAGACCAGGGCTCGGTTGGCAGCTACTGGCGACTGCGGAACAGGAAACACGCATGGGGTTTTCAGCTGGGTTAAATACAACAGGAGTGCTTGTACTCGTCCTTGAGGCTCGATTTAGTCTTTATACTCGGAATTTTCACAATTTACCCCTGTGTACTTGTCAATTAGAGTCGATTTAGCCCAAAAATCATGTTTGATGTGGAATTTGAGCTGACGTGGTGGATGACACGTGGACACGGTTTCCACTTGCAGGAGAGCAGCTGGCATGGAAACTTGCAGAAACCACCTCCTTCATCTATAATATACAATTTTGCTTGTATATATTTGCACACTTCCCCTCCATATCTAATCCTTAATCCAACGCCCCACGCCATTACAGTGCCTTTCAGTTCCAGATTGTTCTGTTCGAGAGGGATGGAAAAAAGGAAGGAGTACATCGACAGAGGGGTGATGGTGGCGAATTGGATGGCAAACATGATTTTGGACTAAATTGGGTAAAATTGACAAGTATATACTATTTAATTTGTCTAAATTACGAGTATCGGGACTAAATTGAGCCATCCAAACAATTACATAAACTGACGTTGTATTTATCTCTTTTCAGCTCGCGGTTGAGTGTCACGTGGCTGGTGGGATTTGTTTTGCATCACCACCCAGATGATGCAAATATAGGACAGTTGGAATTTAAAATGGGGAACAGGGTCCCAGACTCTGCATCAAGCGAACTGTTGGGGGCAAATATACATTACCGTCCTATAATTTTTACATGGAGTACGTTTCTTAGGCCAAGCCGTGAAGGTGATTTAAAAGTTACTTTTTAGGCGTGTCTTTTACCGTACTATTCCCTCCGTTTGAAAATATGAGATGTTTTAGGTTTATAAAAGAGATATATAAATATTTTATATTTTTAAACGGAGAGAGTATTTTACATCATCTAGAAGAGATGCTCTGTATGGTCAGCCGTTCGCAAATTCCATACATGCAGGGTATGAACGAACTTGTGTGATTGTGTCACTTGAGACAACCGTCGCCGCAGGCCATACTGTACTGTAGCTAGCTAGCTATCGCGCTGCTGGACGTATAAAGTACTACCGTCGTATTTGACCAACGAGGAAGCAGGACGATCGCGAAAGCACAAAAAGAATACTAGTACTACCAGTAGTCCGTACATCTCAATCAAACAACGGAAACGTGCAACATATGCTCGTGCGCAGCTAGGAAGCTTCTTCCGCGGTCATCCGCTTTTGTCTCACTCGTTCCCCGATCGATCCCCACCACTTGTCCGCGGCAGGGGTACGTGTTCGTCTCAGAGCAATAAACAAACTATAAAACTTTAAATAATATACTCTTTCCGTCACGGTTTAGAAGACGTCTTATAAAAAATATGCGTTTTTAAAATTCTTCTTCTCCTAGACGCGTTAAACTTAATCACAGAATTAATGCATCATTTTTTTCCCACTTCCTACTCTATGCAGCCAAGGAATTAATTCTTGCATGCAACTTTACCAATACATGCGTCTAAACTCCTCATTTCTATTGAGTAATTACGTTTAATCGGCGCCGAATAATTAATAAGCTATCTTCTTCTAATGAATTTACATGTTTTTGGCACAAATCTGACTCCAATCAGCGCCCACCTAGGTCCCAACAATCTCTCTAAAACGCCCTCCAAACCGTGACTGAGAGAGTATTTAAGATGAGGTGGAAGAGAGAACCAACCCGTGGTTGGATGGTTAGGAGGACAGTGGTACCCCCAGCCCACCAGAGTTCAAACCTTAGGTTTGACGTTTTGGTGTCTCATAAAGGCGGAATATTTTTTTAGTGGGAGACGACGTTCTCGTCGATAGCGAGGCGCCTGCGATGACTTCGTCAATCTCAAGACCCGCCGGCTCAGTATCTCGAAGGTGCTCATAGGGATAGGGTATACGTGCATGTATTCATAGGGGTGAGTGTATGTACGCATTGTGAGCGTTTGGCTTTGTACTGTGTTTCAAAAAAAATAAGGTGGAAGAGAGAGAAGAGGAGAGAGAATAATAGTGTGCTCTCATGCAAGAGCTAGCTATAGCACGTGCTCCTATGCACTTTGTGTAAATGTAAGGTGGGCCTTAGTCAAATAGAGTAGTACTCCCTTTGTTTTAAAATATAAGATGTTTTAGCTTTGTGAAATAAATGTATCTAGACTACTTTTAGTATATATGTTCACTCAGGTTTGGAATGAATCTACACACTAGAAAAGTCTATATTTTTTTTTCACAAACCTAAAACATCTTATATTTTGAAACAGAGGGAGTACTTACATATATAACTAAATATTGTATATGTTGGCTATTAGGCTAACTATAGATAATGTGGCGATGGCTTATAGACAGCGGGCTTTACTAATTAAACTTGCTCTTAGCATATTAGTAATAGTAGTAGTACGCCATGATGACCTTGGAAGTTGGACCGCGCGTGGAGCCGGCATGGTCGCGTCCTGGATGGACGGATGACCATCTTGGACGAGGTTGAAGTCAAACCGCGCACGAGGCGAGGTTGGGTCGGGACCGCGCTGACCGATGACAAGGCGAGCGGCCGGGGCAGCAAAGGGTGTGGCGTTCGTACATCGGTCCAGCACGAAGCGGAAGTGTGTTTGTTCTGGTGCAGAAAAGTACATGAATACTCCAAAACCGCCGGAGTACGTGATTAGTTGTCGACCGCAGAGTGCTTCATCATCAAGATGTAGAGTCCCACCAAAACTGCCGGTTCTGCTGGAGACGTTAGAGAGCCGATAGCCAAAATTTTAAATTTTAGAGTAAATATAGTATATTTGTTTTTCAAAAAATTTATGGTTTTTGTTGGAATTTGGTTGTGGGCTGGCTAATATAAATTCTAAAATTCTCGTGACCCAATCATGTCTAGCAAGAGGTGTCATCAAAGTTTAATCTCACCTTGCTAGTTTGGAGTAAGTTGGACCGATATTGCATGCACGTGGAGTGTTTTACTACCTCCTAAAGAGAGTAAAAAGAAGTTGCATGCACGTGCGTGCGCTTCTCCGCCGCCCGCCTCGCCGTGCGCCTTTTGCGGAATTGTGCCTCGGTGCAGATCTTATCTTTTTACGCATATCCTTTTCTCTGCCTCCGGAACCTTGTGTCGCTGCTCTACCTTCTTCATCTCCTCTTTTTACGTGCTCCGGACGACAGGACAGTAGGCCTCCAGAACCACCGGCTCTCGTGAACCTGTACAGGTGAGAGGCGATCAGGTTTTTGGGGAGCGCGTCTGCGCGACTACTGACGGCATCACGTCGACCGACCACTCCTTCCCTGACGAGGATTTCTTTCCGGACATCAGCAACCTCTACATCGACAACATGGCTGACGACGTTGGCGTCAACACGAACTTCAACACCAATGTGAACGTGGACCTAAATCATCCTGCAGCACCATATGCAATCTGCTCCTATCTAGTTCAGTTTTTGTTATAGTTTTTTGTAATAGCTTTTGGAATAGATGTGATCTGCTTATCGTGGTTAGATGTGATCTGTTCGTTTACTCTGTTAGTATACATGATTAGATTAATTCCTGCAATTATAATCATGTTTTATTATCGGTTATTTCGGATTAAATATTATGGTAATTTGCTTATATATTCATCGGTTTCTAGTTGAACCCTTAAATTTATCTCCCCAAACATATATTTGGCTCAAACATTTTGGCCAACACTTGCTATGTGCCTCCTCTAGGATTCAAACATTTATCCAAACATGGATTTAAAACCCTAGAGTTCAACACATTTAAAGTAGTTTTTAAACTAATTTCAACATAGATTGGATGAGATTCAAACTACTTTTTACAATATTGATACTTAACTAAGCTACCACTCAAAATCGTTATCGGAATTGTTGCATGCCGAACTACTCGTCGATCTCTCGTCCTCTGAGTCTACAGAAGACAGCCTGATGCAGCGGCGGCAATGGAAGACGTCCCTGCAGCAGCAGCGGCGGCTCCTACTCGACGTCCTGTGTACACCTCATACGCCCGGTGCTCCTCCTTGACGCGCTGCGGGTTCTAGAGGCGGAGTTCTCCATGTAGGCCTCGTCGACACGCTGCGTCTCGAGGTGCTCGTGGGCCTCCCGATCCTCCCGCATCTCACGTGCGGAGGCCACATGACGGTCGACCGGTCCCAAGTCCGGCACAGGGACATCAAAGTGCGAGATGTTTAACTCCTCGTTGTCGGCCGTGGAGCCAGATATTCTTGATGTCATAGGTCCACGTTGAATGCACCACGGATTAGTATGTTTTGATCTTCATTTTGCATTCAGTATTGTGATCAATATCTCTGCCATCCATGTCCCTCATGACCGCTGCCACGGTACCTCCGTGATGGTGTGGGGAAGGTCGGCGGAGGGAGGATCCGACCCTCAGGGTTGCATGCGGCGTCGATTCGTGCTGGGGATGGGCGGAGGAGACCAACGGTGGGAGGATTCGGTCATCTATGGCGACAAAGGAAGTAGGGGGAGGGGGTAGTGCGGAGCGGTTGTGGGCGTCACCGGAGTGGAAGTAGGAGAGTGAGGGAGGTGGGAAATTTTTCTCCTAGCGAGCAGTCGAGTAAATATAAGAAACCGAGCGGGGGCGGTGTAAATTTTTACTTCTCTAAACCGGATAGGGTTCGGGCAAGGTTGTTTGGATGAAAAAACAAAAAAATACTTCTCTAACTTATTTCGAGGTATCGTCAAGAGATACTCTTAGAAATCATAAGCGTTGCTACTCAGTCCCACATATTGACGGAGGAAACATAAGTTTTTTTTTGCGAAATTTCGCCGATTTATTAATTAATAATCATCAACAACAGTATAAAGAAATCTAAATGTAATAAATACAAATAGGTCCATGGACCACCTAGAGACGACTACAAACACTATCATGAGTCGAATGAGAAGTTGTCGTGCTAAGGCCCCAAAGGACCAACGCACTAGAGCAACAACCATCGCCAATGATGACATCCATAAATTAAAAGAGACTGACCTGAACTTACACCAACGAACACGAAAACGGACTAGATCCGAGGAGATCCGCACACACGACTCCACGCGCCCTCCGCCGACGCTAGATGCACCACCGGAGCGAGGATAAGACAGAGAGAATCTTATTCTAACTTCAAGATGCAGCCTTCGCCTTAACATCTTAAAAAAGACAGAAAAAAACCCTAAAAAAAATGCTTTCTTGTGCAACACAGATGCCGGAATTATACTGAAAACGTGCAAAGTATGTGATTGGGGGTACAGCAGTGAAAGGTTTTCTGCCTATTCTTTGCAGACGACGACCCGTGATGCGGAGCCTAGATGAATCCTTATCCACGTAAAAAGAAAGATGAGTGTGTTTACCTCTTTATTGCCGGCCTGCATCGTAAACTAACCTCTTCCTTCCCGCTCAAGAAAAAAAACTAACCTCTTCCTAGCATGCTCGGGGTAATTATCGAAAAGAATACAGATGATGAGCAGAGCAAAAGAACCTGGACACTTTCGGTTACAACATCCAATACTTAATACTCCATGTGTCCAATTTTTTTTTAGATTTATCTAAAGTTAAAGTTACATGTACCTAGACATGTTTTAGTGCATAGAAACATATAAATCTTAACAAATTTTCAAAAAAATAAAATTAACCGAGTGAGTGGCTTTTTATCCCCTCTATATGTTTTCCCATCGTCAGCATAACCATTATCAATAGGAGCCGTGACGTAAGCAAACCAAATCAAACGCTTTATCATCCACTATCGTGTTCGTTGGTGTGATTTTAGGTCAATTTCTTTCGATTTACGATTGTCATTATTGGTGATGGTTGCTGTTCTAGTACGCTTGTTCATCGTGATCTTAGCACGACGACTTTCCGTATGTCTATTACAATAAACTCTACTACGACAAGCTTTGCTCGGCTCCGATGATGGAGAGGCATGGATGGCGGTGCGTCTTCGGCTCGCGTTGTAGTCGTCGCTAGATGGTCCAATGACCTATTTATAATTTTTATTACTTTTAGGATTTATACTACTGTTAATGATTTTTAATAGATCGGTGGAATTTCGCAAAAAAAAAAAAACGCTTTA
Organism: Avena insularis; assembly: GCA_023614405.1. Classification (NCBI taxonomy): domain Eukaryota; kingdom Viridiplantae; phylum Streptophyta; class Magnoliopsida; order Poales; family Poaceae; genus Avena; species Avena insularis. The sequence continues at coordinate 36,234,120 of CM042697.1, read as the reverse complement.
CCATCCATCAAGTGGGTGCGCTTTACCAGCGCAGCATTCTTTTCTTTTGGAGACAAAAGCCAAAAGACGGAGCACTAGACAGAATAATCCACCACACGTGTACCGGACAAAGTCGTTATCATCGATCGGCCTGCAGAATGTGACGGCCGGCGTCCGTTCCCAAATTATTTCAACCATAATCGGTAATTCTGCCCGTCCCGGTCGTCGAGCTTAGCTAGCCTCCTCTCGATATTCACCGCTGGCACACGCGTAATAAGCTCGTCACAGAACTTGCCTTCTGAGTTCTGAAACGAAGGAACTGAGTGCCGCGGCATGATTTCTCCGAATTTCAACCATAGTTTTCGTCTTTGTAGACGACTGGCCCATGATGCGCCGCCGAAATGGATCCTGCTTATATTCCACGTATAGCCTTCACGCGTTTTCGGTAATTCGATTGACACGACTTCTTTTGGATTGCACGCACCAGGAAACTTTCTCCTGGTCATTTGAACATGCGTTTTTTTTTTTTGCAATTTTTTTTTGAAACAGTCTTTCGTCTCGCTTTATAAATAAAGCAAAATCCAAGTATAGGGTCTGACACACAATCACAACGGCCAAAGCCAAAGCGAAAAGGAAAACGGCCGAGCATCCGCTGGGAACACACCACAACAAAGCCCAAGACGTAAATAAAAAAGAGCATCGAAAGTGACGAAGACACCCCTCAGGACGTCGCAGGGGTCGAAGTAGCCGGTGCCGAGAAGGGGAGTGCCGCCGTCCTTAAGGCCCGCAGGGTGTCATCGAAGGAAGACCGGTCACGCTGACGCACCAAGGGGGATCACTGCTGAAGGAAGGCAAGGAGAGCAAAAATAGAGTCAGTCGCCCGGGAAGCGAAGATTCTCTCAATCACCATCTTGTTTCTCACATTCCACATAGTCTAGGACATGGCCACAAATATGAGCCAGAAGAGTCGGCGCCCTCCTTCTGCCCTGTTTGCCTGGGTCTGCAGGAACTCCCTGATGCGTATTGACGCCCCGTTGGGAAACCCCAAGAACAAGGTATGATATAGCACAACATCAAGTTTTTCCTCAGTAAGAAACCGAGGTTATCGAACCAGTAGGAGGAAGGAAACGCCTCAAAGATGTTGCAAGCAACGTGGAAACCTACACAACACAAACTCAAGACTTTGCCCCAACTAACAGTGAGATTGTCAATCTCACCGGTTGCTGTAACAAAGGATTGACTGTATGGTGTGGAAGGTGATGATGGTTTTCAGCAAGTAAACAGTAAGAGTGGAAGATGTATCAATGGTAAAGATTGGACCGGGGTTCATAGTTCATTAGAGGTGTTCTCCTTAGATAAACAAACATGGCATGCAGGGTAAACAAATTATAGCAGGGCAATTGACAAGGACTAAGCAAGGCATAACAATGCAATACTAGACATAAAGATCCTATGAGATTCGATTGGGCAATACAACAATATACATAGACCGCCATCCAAATGGATCTATGACTAGAATTCCACCTTCAGGTTATCATCCGAACCCCCTCCAGTATTAAGTTGCAAGCAACAGACAACTGCTTTAAGCAAAGTGTGTAAAGTAAACAATCCACTTGTTTCATGAACAAAAGACCGTTGTTTTCTCCCTAGTGGCAACAGCACATCTACAACCGTAGAGATTTCTGTCACTTCCCTTAGAAAATAGAGGCATAAACCCACTATCGAGCATAAATACCCCCTCTTAGAGTCACTAGCAACTACTTGGCCAAGATAGCTACTAACAACGGAGAGCATGCACACAAACAACACAGACATGATAGAATCAATAAGACAAAACCATTAATCAATCTGACATAGTAATCTCAATATCCATCGGATCACCGCAAACACAACATGCATGATTACAAATAGATTAGATCTTGATCATGAATGGAGCTCACAAGATCTATACATGAAAGCACAAGGAGGAGATACAACCATCTAGCTACTACATGGACCCGTAGTCCAAGGTGGAACTACTCATACCGGAGGATGGCATGATGAAGAAGAAGGCCTCCGGGATGATCTCCCCTTCGGTAGGGTGCCGGGAAGAGCTTCAGATCCCCCTGATATAGGGACGATGGTGGCGATGGCTACAGATGGTTTTGTGGAATATTGATCGGGTGTCTAGGGTTTTGGCATCGGGGGGACTTTATAGGCGAAGATGCAAGATAGGGGGCCACCGAGGCCGGTGCAGCTCAGGCGTGGTGGGCCCACCATGGCCAGGGTGTTCCCTGGTGATCCTCCCCCGTCTTGTATTCTGGCTTCGTGTTGCCCACGGTAAAATATTGACTTTGGCTTTTGTCCCGTCCAATTCCGAGAATATTGATTTTCTACCTTTCTGAAACCAGAAACACCAGAAAATAGGCAACTGGCACTGTGGCATCTTGTCAATAGGTTAGTTTCAGATAGTATATAAAAACACGTCAAAGTGTAGATAAAGCAAAGCAAAGTAGATACTAAACAAGCATGGAACATCAAAAATTATAGATACGTTTACAACGTATCAAGCATCCCCAAGCTTAACTCCTGATCGTCCTTGAGTAGATAAGTGATAAAAAAGAATAATTTTTAAGGTGACATGCACCATCACAATCAAGATCAAACCATTTGCAAGCATTGAAAGCTGGGATCAAAGTACTCTAAACATGAGCATGAAAGATGAAGTTCTAACAATAAGACATAGAAACTATGCTGCAACATGAAAGGATACAAACAAAAATCATGAATAACAATGCATTGAAAGACGTTTGTTTGTTTCACATATAGAAAACATAGCATAGTGGCATTCAACTTGTCCCTCATGGAGTAGCAAATAGATGCATAGGAAACATTCAAAGTTCATAAGAGTGACTAGATACAAATAGCACAAGAACAAGTAATATCAACAATATGCATCAATCAATAAGTTTTGTAACAATGCACATAGAACTAAGAATGGCAACTATGCTCTCTTAACTGGTGCCTAAAGGTAGAAGGTGGAGACTCAATATAATGGTGGAAGAAAGGTCCTTCATAAAGGAAAGCAGGGATTTCAATCTCAAAAAGAGCTTTCAAAAATTATGGTACTTGTTAGCTTTCAGCTCTCATTGCCCCTATCATAAGCATCTTGAATTGATTAAGGTTAAAGTGAACAAACTATGGAGTATATGCTTGACAAAGTATAAGTTGGCAATCTTATGTCCCTTGAATACGAGGGCCGCACTTCATGCTACTCAACTTTAGTCACCTGTAAGTTCTTGTCATAGTAAATACATGTGTATCATAGAGAACCGCCAACGGGGTACCCCTTGCACATGATACAGGAGCTATCCCATAATCAAAATGACAAGGCAAGCAGACAATGAGCATCTCAGCAATCTTCTTATTTACCATGGGAAAATGGTGCTTTTTTCTCTCTTTCCTCTTTTCAATATGTCTCTTTTTTATAAGAAGAAAGCTTCATAGGTGTCATTATGGTGATGCTGTAAGTTTCCACCATGATTAGGCATGGCTTGGGCTAGCGGCCCAGGCGTTTCTCTAACACATATACATAACTCCATGGACTTACAAGCTCTCCTTTCATTTCACACCGACGACATCCATATACAAAAGAGCATGATTACAACTATGTACAAAGTACAAGTGCAATGTTGAAAGCATTCCCCGTGACAGCACGGTTATGCTAATTCAATGTATAAGTGCAAGAATATACAACATAGATGACACAATGGTTCAAATTTATTAGGGGCGAGAAAAATAAAGTATGCCATCAAGTTTGTGAGAGCTTTAATCACTAAGTTTTCACATAACAAAATAATTTTTAATTGGAAGATAGATGAAAACAAGAATATACTTGAAATGATGTAACACACCATGCATAGAAATTTATAGTGGACACTTTGGAATAACTTGGTTTCTTGCGAGTTGGATGCATGAGTAGAGCTTACACAATACAAGTGGAGGCTAGCAAAAGACTGGGAGCGACCAACTAAAAGAGCAATAATGGCCATAATCATGCAGAGCGACAAAACATTACTAATCAAAGCATAAAGTGGTATCACAAGTCAAAAACTAAATGATCATAGAGGCCAGAATGACTGGTTTATAGTCATAACATGGTGTGAGCATGTGCCAAGTCAACCCAAACAAAGCATCAAAAGAGAATACCACAATACTATGCTTTTGTATGCTAAAACAATGCATGATTCTTTCAAGGCATATTAAGCAATCTTAATTGTTTCGAACAAGTCATGCTACAACAATAATTTCTAAGCATAAGGTCAAAACAACATCTAGCATGACATGATAAAGTCTAGGTCATAGTCAAAGCAAGCTCCCTTTTGTACCACTATAAGCATGAATCTCTCTACTCTTTTCCAACACCAATCAACTTACTTGAAACAACTCACAAAGATAATAATCAATAAAGATCAGTGAGATTGTCTCACAAATTCACAAAGAAGAACTAAAAAGTTCTAAGCTAAAAGCACAAGAAAACTAAGGCTAAACACAGTGCTAGCAAAAGTGAACACTCATAGAACAATAAGAATGAAAACTAGAGTGTTCTAGGCAATGAAAACGGAGTGTGTCTCTCTCCAAAAGAAGTGTGCTGGAATCACTTACTCAAGAAAACTTAAGAAAACGAAAACGAAAACAAAAACTAAGACCCTCCAAGAACAACACACCAATGTATGAAACAATAAAAATGATGTGTCTAGAAAGATCTGAGATTTTTGTTGATGAAGAAGAGGATACCTTAGGCATCCCCAAGCTTTGACTCTTGTACCTCATGAATATTTTTTGGGGTGACACAGGGTGGCATCCCTAAGCTTGAGCTTTTTTCCATTCTTCATCTCATTACATCATTCTCTCTCTACACCTGAAAATTTTCCTTCATACAAAACTTCACACAATCTTCATTAGCAACATTAGTGTATTCAAAAGATATTAGACCTTTGGGTTTAGCTTTAGAATATCAAAACTTTCACTAAAGACACAATATACTGTATAAATTCCCTCAAAAAGCTCAATTTCCTAAAAAGAACCCAAAAAGGAATCAATAAGAAGCAAATGCAAATAATGGCAGAAATCTGTCAAAACAGACCAACAGGTAGAAACCGATTTTTTCAAAGACCTTATGTTGCTCAAATAATAAAGTGTTGAACTAATGAAAGTTAGCTGACATACTTGGGTATTTGTTCGTAAATTTTTAGCTCAATCCTACTTACATAGATTCCCCATGATTTTTATGGTGGAGCACAAAAATCTGTTTTGGCACAACAACTCCCTAAATCTTACTTCCCTCTCATTAGAGGTCATTCTTGGCATAAAAAAAGCAAAAAAAAGGATAAGGAGAGGTCATTATTGAAGTAATAACTTCCAAGACTCAAGAAAACTCTTGGGTTATCTCTCAACAAGTACTTTTCTTTAAAGCCTTTAAGTTAGGCTTGATAGTTTGAGAAGATGCTCACATAATAAATATGAATTGAAGTAAAAGAGAGCATCAAGAAGCAAATTTAAAACACATTTAAGTCTAACCCACTTCCTATGAAAAATAATCTTGTAAATAAAAAAGTCATGAAAGAACAAAACAACAAGCATAGAAAATCAAAACAAGTGCAACTTCAAAAAATTTAACATAAAGAGGGGAAACTTAATATTGTTGAGATACATAAGATCATGTTTCCCTCTCTCATAATAACTTTTAGTAGCATCATGAATAAAATTAACAATATAATTATCACATAAAACATTCTTATCATGAGCCACATGCATAAAATAATTATTACTCTCCACATAAGCATAGTCATCCTTATTAATTGTAGTGGGAGCAAAATCAACAAAATAGCTATCATTATTATTCTCATCACCATAATCATCAAATATAGGAGGCATATTATAATCATAGTTGATTTTCTCCTCAATAGTAGGTGGACTGAAAATATCATATTCATCATTGTAATCATCATATATTGGAGGTTTGGTATCATCATAAGCAATAGAATAGCTATCTTACCAAGTGTGTTCATTTGTAAACATATCATCATTGGAAGGAACATGGATAACATTAATAGCACAACAATTATTAATATCATCATTTTCAGAATTGGTACCAAAGAGATTTTTAATATCAAAAGTGGTGTGCTTTTCCCAATCATGATCACTACTAGGTAACAGGCATAGGAACATCATCTAGTTCAGACTCATCAGCAAAAACTATGATAGGAGCAACATGCTTAGAGGAAGATATTGTTTCCTCTCTCCTTTTACTCCCCCCTCTTCTTCTTCTTCTCCTCTTTAGGAGGGAGAGGCTTGAAAGGAAGCTTCTCCACATACCCTGGTTTATTGTTAGAGACAATAGAAGAAACTTCGGAGGATTCCTACTTTTCATTAATAAGAACAAAACTCATGTCAGTCCTGTCATATTTTTGGTAAAATATCATCTTTTATAAGATTTTGTATGTAAGTATTCGCGTGGAAATTATCAACACAATAAAGATGACACCCATGCAGGACGCAATTCATACCAAAAGCACTCATTTCTACCAAAGAAGCTTTTCTTGATAACTCTTCACATCCCAAAAACAATGTAAGTTCATCATGTTGATTATCAGTGATCGCGTTATCACAATACAAGCTTGCAGTACTCATTGGATTATAAAGGTTATTATTATGGCCTGAACATTGAAAATTGAAATGACCCACTTCATAGCAGAGTTCACAAATAAAAGGGTAGAGGGCACAATTTTTTTACCAAGATCATTTAGAGCCTTATACCACGTTCTGGTTTTTTCATTCCAGTGTATGATACAATATTATTCTTATATTTGATTCTTCTCACAAGGTCTATGCATACCACAAAAATTAACATGCTTATAAGAAATAGTACTTTCAAAAGTTTGAGCATGTTTATTGCAATCATTAATAACATTTTCATTTTCCATGCAAATGTCTTTAAAAGGTTCATGATACATGTCTCATTTTTCTTTAGGGGCATTAATATGGGAAGCAAAGGCTCTATAATATCTAACAAGAATTTGAGGATCAAGACCATATTTAGCACTAAGCTCTTGAAAATCAGCAGTTTCAGCGAAAGACTTAATGCAATCATACTCATAGTTTATACCTGGTTCTCTACCTTTGTCATTATACCAATATTCGATATTGCTTTGAATTGTTTCAAGAAGATCCCACTTGGCTTTAACCTCCTTACTTGTGAAGGATCCCTCTAAACAGGTATCTAGATAGTCCTTGTAATGTCCTGAAAGCCTTGCATAAAAATTATTGATAATAATATTACTGGGGAGCTCATGAATGGGACATTTGAGCATTAGTGACTTCAATCTCCCCCAAGCTTGGGCAATACTTTCTCCCTCATGAGGATGGAAATTATAAATATAATTCCTATCTTTATGAATTTCATGAGGAGGATAAAATTTAGAGGAAAAGAGAGATTCAAGTTCCTTCCACTCCAAATGATGAGGATCATCTAGTAGCTCATACCACTCCCTTGCTTTGTCCCTAAGTGATAAAGAGAATAGCTTCCTCTTAACTTGGTCCATTGAAATACCTGCACACTTGAACAACTCGCATAATTCATGTAAGTAAATGATCACTAGGATGGACAGTTCCATCTCCAAAATAGTAGTTATCCATAACACGATCAATTTTTTTTGTAGGTATCTTAAAAGGGACACTTTTAGTATGTGGCTTTAAAATATTACGAGCATCATTAGAATTACCACATATGGGAGATAAAGTATCATCAGAGCAAATTTTCTTCCCTAAAGCTGGGGAACTAAAAAGATCTTTCTCATAAAAACTAGCTTCCCCAATCTTAGACGTTCCCATACCATTAGTAACAATGGTGTTTAAAAAAATCATACTAATAACATTGCTATTAGAATACAAAGAAAGTTCCATAGGTTTTTTAATTTTCTTTTCAAACCACTCAAGTTCTAACTTAAAAAAAATACTAAAAAGCTCTCTAATTTTGTAGTTGTTTTCCATTAAGCCTAACTAGTGAAAACAAGAAACAAAAACACAAAATTGCAGAATTTCAAGGAAATAACTTCGAGCACTCACACCGAAGGATGTGAGTACCTTTTATCTTATCTCCCCGGCAACGGCGCCAGAAAATAGCTTGATATCTACGCACTCCTATTCTTGTAGACAATTGTTGGGCCTCCAAGTGCAGAGGTTTGTAGAACATCAGCAAGTTTCCTTTAAGTGGATTATCCAAGGTTTATCGAACTCAGGGAGGAAGTGGTCAAAGGTATCCCTCTCAAGCAACCATGCAATCAAGATACAAGAAGTCTCTTGTGTCCCCAACACAACCAATACACTTGTCAGGTGTATAGGTGCACTAGTTCGGCAAAGAGATAGTGAAATACAAGTGGTATGGATGATTATTAGTGGTAACGGTGCCAGAAAAGAGCTCCTGGCATGGAGGAAAAGACTAAAGGCAAAAAGATGGAAGCAAGCAAACATGCAACAGATCTAGATGCAAACGGTGTTTCAATGCTTAGAAACAAGACATAGGGATCATACTTTCACTAGTGAACGTTCTCTCATATAAATATATTCTCTTCATTATGCTACTCTTAACTACTCTCCGGTTGGACACTCTAATCCACGGTAGGCCTACAAAAGCACACCTCAAAGTCCGCCTTCCCCATCTAGATAACCCCACACTGTCACCTTGAGCGCTAGATGGTTCCAAACAAACACCACAATTTCATAAAGACATCCAACTCCAAATATAACTCATAACAAATATATATGTAGTCTAGCTTAAGTGTCACACATGGCGTGCACGCTGTCACTTTCACACACGTGGGGAAAAGCATAGATCTATTAAAGCACAATGAGTATTTATGTAGACTCTAGCCTAAGTGCCACCATGGCGTGCACGTTGTCACTTTCACACACATGGGGAGAGCAGAGATCTATTGAAACACTTGAGTAGCAAGGTAGATCTACTTGATTACAAAGCTCATGACCACAACAAGATCATGCATATAGAGAGAGATAAACACATAGCTACCGGTAGAGCCCTTAGCCTCGAGGAAGAACTACTCCCTCCTCATCATGGGAATCAGCAACGGCGATGGAGATGGTGGTGGAGATCGATGTAGATGGCTTCGGAGGCACTTCCCCGTCCCGGCAGGGTGCCGGAACAGAGACTTTCTATTCTCCGAATCTCCCCTTCGGTGGCGGCGGCGCTGCGGAACTTTTTGTGGCTTTCTGGTCGATTCTCTAGGGTTTCTGAGTCGGGGGCTTCTTATAGGCGCAGGAGGCAAGGTCGGTGGAGGTCCAGGGGGCCCACACTCCCTATGGGCACGACCTAGGGTGGGCCCGCGTCCACCTAGGGTGTGGACACCCTGGTGTCCTCCTCCGTCTCGTCTTCGATTTTCTATATTGCTTAGGGAAAATATGAACTTTGGCTTTTGTCCCGTCCAATTCTGAGAATATTCCTTTTTTAGCTTTCTGAAACCAAAAACAACAGAAAATAGGCAACTGGCACTATGACATCTTATTAATAGGTTAGTTCCAGAAAGTGTATAAAAATACCTCAAAGTGTAGACAAAGCAAAGCAAAGTAGATACTAAACAAGCATGGAATATCAAAAATTATAGATACGTTTACAACGTATCATGGAGCAATAGGAGTGATAAGGAAATCATTGTTGTTTGTGCTAGTGAAATCTCACAACTTGGTGTTCTCAGCAGAGTTCATTTTAGCAAAAGTGGGGCAAGCCAAAAACAACAGCAACAAGAGCAGAGCAGGAACTAATTTTTGTGTGTTTTTGGTAAGAGAAAGCAAACCGAACTAGACTAAATTTTTGGAGTTTTTGATAAAAAGAGGCAAACAAAACCAAGCAAAAGAAACTAAGCAAACAAAAAACAAAGTAAAGAGAAAGGTTGAGGAGGACTTCCCTTGTGAAGACGTCCATAGCCTTCCCGGCAACGGCGTCAGAAAGTCTTGATGCGTGTTAACGCCCCGTTGGGAAACCCCAAGAGCAAGCTATGATGCAGCACAACAGCAAGTCTTCCCTCAGTAAGAAACCGAGGTTATCGAACTAGTAGGAGGAAGGAAATGCCTCAAAGGTGTTGCAAGCAACGTGGAAACCTGCACAACACAAACTCAAGACTTTGCCCCAACTAACAGTGAGGTTGTCAATCTCATCGGTTGCTGTAACAAATGATTAACTGTATGGTGTGGAAGGTGATGATGGTTTGAAGCAAGTAAACAGTAATAGTGGAAGATGTATCAATGGTAAAGATTGGACCGGAGTCCATAGTTCACTAGAGGTGTTCTCCTTAGATAAACAAACATGGCATGCTGGATAAACAAATTATAGCAGGACAATTGACAGGATTGAGCAAGGCATAACAATGCAATACTAGACATAAAGATCCTATGAGATTCGATTGGGCAATACAACAATATACATAGACCGCCATCCAAATGCATCTATGACTAGAAGTCCACCTTCAGGTTATCATCCGAACCCCCTCCAGTATTAAGTTGCAAGCAACAGACAACTGCTTTAAACAAAGTGTGTAAGATAAACAATCCACTTGTTCCATAAACAAGAGACCGTTGTTTTCTCCCTAGTGGCAACAACACATCTACAACCGTAGAGATTTCTATCACTTCCCTTGGAAAATAGAGGCATGAACCCACTATCGAGCATAAATACACCCTCTTGGAGTCACTAGCAACTACTTGGCCAAGATAGCTACTAACAACAGAGAGCATGCAAGATCACAAACAACACAGACATGATAGAATCAATAAGACAAAACTATTAATCAATCTGACATAGTAATCTCAATATCCATCGGATCCCCACAAACACAACATGCATGATTATAAATAGATTAGATCTTGATCATGAACAGAGCTCATAAGATCTATACATGAAAACACAAGGAGGAGATACAACCATCTAGCTACTACATGGACCCGTAGTCCAAGGTGGAACTACTCACGCTTCATACCGGAGGCTGGCATGATGAAGAAGAAGGCCACCGGGATGATCTCCCCTCCGGCAGGGTGCCGTGAAGAGCTTCAGATCCTCCCTGATCTAGGAACGATGGTGGCAGCGACTACAGACGGTTTCGTAGAATATTGATCGGGTGTCTAGGATTTTGGCATCGGGGGGACTTTATAGGCGAAGAGGCGAGGCAGGGGGCCACCAGGGCGGCTGCACCCCCTAGGCATGGGGTGGGCCCACACGCGCGACCAGGGGTGAGCCTCATCCGTCTCGTATTCTGGCTTCGTGTTGCCTACGGTAAAATATTGACTTTGGCTTTTGTCCCGTCCAATTCCGAGGATGTTGATTTTCTGCCTTTCTGTAACCAAAAACAGAAGAAAACAGGCAACTAGCACTGTGACAACTTGTTAATAGGTTAGTACCAGAAAACATATAAAAACACCTCAAAGTGTGGACAAAGCAAATCAAAGTAGATAGTAAACAAGCATGGAGCATAAAAAATTATAGATACGTTTCCGACGTATCACTCCCCAAGTTCATGCGCCCGCTACGCAGGTCCTAGTGCCTCCCGAACAAACTCCACAAAAACTATGCCGCTGTGCAAGAGAACATAATATGAGCGCAGGTCTCCGGTGTCCTGCATAGGGGCCATCGGCCATTGCCGGGACCATTGCGCTTGGCCACCTCGACTCCAGAAGGTAATCGGTCGCGGATGAGCTGCCAAACGAAAATATGAATACTGAGGGGGAGTGGGGCTTTTCAAAGGGGCGACGTCTACCGCAATTCAAGTCCTTGGAACATGGCCTAGTATGCCGAGCTCACCGAGAACTCCCCGACGAAAGCAGCTGCTAGGATGCCGAGTCCGGCGCCCTTTTCGCCATTTCCGGCTCCCCGTCTTCCCTCGTTGCCGAGAACTTTCTTGAGAACCGTTGGAACCTCCTGTTTCGCCGGACATTTAATGCGGCGGAAACGGAGGAGTTCCAGCACCTGATGGAGGCCCTGCCGGCTTCGCTATCCGAGGAGCCGGACTCGGCCTCCTAGCAGCTGCTTCCGTCGGAGGAGTTCTCGGTGAGCTCGGCATACCGGCCTCGGAGGTATTTTTCCCCTATTTGCAAATTTCTCGCCGGCCTGCACCGTAAAATCTCTTTTTTAATAACATGGCAGTAGTAGAGTATTGAAAATAATAATAAATGATGACCAGGCAAAAATGTCCTTGATATTTCCGTTTCAACTACCAACACCTAATCGGCTTACCCTCTCCTTCTCCGAACTTAACTTTTATCAACTTGCACATTATTCAAAGAGGGGAAAAACATTAGCAACTCACAAGTGGCAACAAGTACTACCTATGCTATACTACTATTTTTCCAATGCGGTTCTTTTTCCGGGAGGCTGATATGAATGACTCGGTTTCCATTAATCAACGGAGAGGCAGCCAAAAGCAGAGACCACTAGCTACACAGGTTTTCGACGTCAGGGTCGGAATCCTCGACAGCGGTGCCGGACAAAGTCGCAATCGTCGGCCTGCACAGCATCAGACATCAACACTGATCTGCCCCCTTCTTTTCAGTTTCTTGGCCAGCTTCTACTAGAAGCTATCCTTGACCAGTTTTTTTCAGAATCTTATTTTTAAAATCCGTTTAAACTTTTTAACTAATAGTTTCAATGTCAATTTAAAAGTATAAATGATTTTATCAGATGAGATTCTAGGAGAAGCTGGTCGAAAGTAGCTTCTGGAAAAAGCTGACCAAGAAGCTAAAAAGAAGGAGGCCCTGATCTCTGATGGTATTTGTTCCAAATTTCAACCGTAGTTGAGGCCTGCCCATCCCGAGCTCAGCGTCAAAGAAGGTATAGCAAATATTCATTCACTTCTGGGACGCGTAATGTTATCTCACGATCGCCAATCTTGGCATAATTTCTCCCGTACCCAAATCAATATTTTTTCTATAAAGAACGCTTTATTATTTAAATAGTTTAAGTATTACACTTTGTTTATGCATAGCTAGGATGCATACAGTCGACAAAGTCCACAGATCTAACAAAAATAAAAACAAGGCGGATTACATATCAGAGTGAGAAATTATATAACGCCTAGGATGCTGAAGGAGAGCCTATACGAAGATTATGCTGTCGTCCATGATGGGTAAACAAGTCTCGCGCTGTATCCTCCAGCCACGTACACACCTCCGTAAAAAGGTCGTGGAAATCCATACGATGTAGCACCGACCAGGATCGTAGGGTGTTGATACATCTGTAAATAACCTGCATAGGAGAGAAAATTTTATCATTAAAAACCTTATCATTTTTATATAGCCATAGTGACCATATGATAACAATCGTTCCAACCCGAAGAAGTAACTTATACTTATGATCTATACCATATAACTAATTTCCAAATATATTGGCAGTACTTCATGGTGGATACAAGCCTGAAGCTGTTTGGGTAACTGACCATATAGATCTAGCTAAATTGCGTTGAAAAACAAGTGTTTGATTGTCTCATTATGATGACAAAACACACATATAGGATTCCATGTCAATTTCGCTTAATAAGCTTATCTTTAGTAAAGATAATCCCTCAAAGAAGGTACCAAGCAAAAAAAAATTAGTGGTATCTTCATCTTTCAAATCATCCTATTATCTAAAACGACTAGTTAAACATTTGCTATGGAAATTCATCACTTAAGCAAAAAAAAACATTTGCTAACGGAGTATTTTCTAAAGCATTGTATAAGAAACTAACGGAGAAGGAACCGTTCTCACTTAAGTTTCAACGAAATTCATCAGGTCCAACTGATAATTAAACATTTGCTAAACGATGTAGCAACATTATCCAAGAATCCAATCTGACACCAATTAAATCTCTCCTAAAGGTCACGTTTGGGGGAAATGATTCCAATATAGTGAAAATTGATTCCTCTTTATAACGGACAATGGAACACAACACATGATATTGTTCGCGGAGTGTAGTAGTGAAAAGCCACTTATCCTCTTAAAACCTTATCTAGAAACCATCCTTAATAGAAAATGTCCCAAAAGCGGAAGAAGTGTTTCTTCGTTGCCATCAGGCCAGCCCAAAAGTGAGAATCACCAGGTTTTCAAACCATTTGAGACAACGTTTTTGAGCCAACATATTTTCTTTTTAATAGAGTTTGCCATATGCCATCTTCGGTTAATAACTTGAAGAGCCATTTACTAAGTAGGGTTATATTCTTGACCTCCAGATCATGAATACCCAAACGCCCATGTTCTTTGGGTCGCCAAAGCACGCTTGATTTAAGTTTGTCTAGATTTAAATACTCCCTCCGGCCCATTTTAATTGACTCACATTTGTCTAGATTTGGATGAATCTAGACACTATTTAGTATATAGGTTCATTCAAATTTTGATAAATCCAAATCAATTAATATGGGTCGGAGGGAGTATATCTAAACGCATTTTAGTGTATAGATAATATTTAAATTTATACAAATCCAAGTCCGTTATTTCTGAATGGAGAGAGTACATGGCATGTCGCGATCGGTGCCGGATGCACACAAGCTTCAGGCTGAGGATACGATGGGACATTGGCATCCTTTGATGCGATGCGGTGTGGTGTGGGCACCCAGCAGTTCACATCCGATCCTGATTTGGCATCCTACCCTACGAATCTACGATGCGACTTGGATAGATAGAAGAATAATGCAGGGCGCACGATCGCTCTCGCTCTCTGTTGCTATCAGGTCGTGTGGGAAAGCGTTTGGCGCGTTCATATTTGACGAAGAAAAGAAGCTCGCCAAAGTGGAGCCGGCCGGTCGTCTAAAAGAACACGTGAGAACAAGAGTGTCCTGGTGACTGGATCATATCATTGTCGTGAGCTCATGCATCGGAGCGTGTATACGTAGTAATACATAGTCGTATATACCGCGTGTTCTTTGGCAGAATGTGAAGGATTATTACCTTTCCATTTGCCGTGTTATGAAATGTATTTAGAGACCCTTTCGTTTTAGGGTTTGCTCTGTCCATGGATCCTTGAGGCGTAATCGCAGGAGCTCCACCATGTCGAACTAATCTCACCGGTTGGACTGGGAAGGATCCGTGGACCAGGGGGAATCTCTAGACCCCTGGATCATGGCGAAAAGAGCGGGCAGGAAATTAAGATGATGCGGCGGTGAAGGACATAATCGATGCATCAGCTGATGTGGGTTGCTACTCGGGCGTCTCAGGAGGATCGGGACGGCTTCTCTATCCTAGAACCAAAGGAGAACGGTGAGGCAATGCTCCAACGCCTGGAAATTACGGCGGAGGAAGAAGATGTGGTCGATCTCTCAGGTCTATCAAGTGGGTATTCTTTGCCCGCGCAACATTCTTTTGGAGACCAAGTCAAAGCACGAACCACTACCATACCATGACACTTCTAATATGGCTTCTTTGGATCACAGGATTTCAAAGCGCATGAACATGAAAAAACAGAGCAATTTGACAGGGCTACACATACAAAACAGAGGATTGCAAAACAGAGAAAACCTATTGGATTAGTCATTTAGATGAAACACACGAAAAATGGTGCTTCGATCCTACACGAATGTGTGTAAAAAAGAGGTTAGAGTGTATGTTGAAATTTCTATGGGATTAGAGTGTATGAATGCAATCCATAGAAAAAGAATCCTATGGATCGAATCCTTCAAAATACATTTGAAAATCCTTCAATCTAAAGAGGGGGGTTTCTCACCACGCGAAGGAACTGACTCCTCGCATGATTTCTCCCTGTTTTCTGCTTCAATTTTCAACCATACCTCTGCCCATCTTTTCTTTTTTTTAGACGACGACCCATGATGTGCGGCGCCAAAATGCATGCGCTTTGGATAATTCGGTTGACACAACTTTTGGTGCTGGCACGCACCAGGAAACTTTCGATCTCCTGGTCGTTTGAACATGTGTTCTTGCTGGCCTGCACCGTAACATCTCTTCTCAACATGCTAGTAGAGTATTTGAAAAGAATAAAAATGATGACCAGGCAAAATGGACTGCACATTCCATTCCTGTTCCAACTTCCAACACCTAATCGGCTTTCTTAACCTATCCTTTTCCGAGCTTAACTTTTATCAACTTGCACCTTCAAAGAGGAGAAAACATTAGCAACTTACAAGTGGCAGCTACATCTACTTTGCCAACACAGCTTTTTCCTTTCCCGGAGATAAAGATGGAAGACTCGGTTTCCAATATTAAAATAA
The DNA here is from genome assembly GCA_023614405.1 of Avena insularis. Classification (NCBI taxonomy): domain Eukaryota; kingdom Viridiplantae; phylum Streptophyta; class Magnoliopsida; order Poales; family Poaceae; genus Avena; species Avena insularis. The sequence goes on along the minus strand of CM042697.1, from coordinate 36,217,905 downwards.
CAGTGGCAGCTGAAGCAGTGATCACCAGGAACCCTAAACACCGCCGCCATTGCAGGCCTTCTCCCCAGCCTTTCCCTCCTCGCCGCCGCCAGAGAGAGGGGCCAGGCGAAGCTCGTGGCACTGGCGGCAGCGAGGCTGCTCCTTCTTCTTGCATCGGTACAACTGGTGGGGCGGGGTGGCCTTCCATGGCGAGAACACAAGCCTGGCGGAGGCCTCCGGCGGCGGGGGCAAGCTGGACTGGTGGTGGCGATGCAGGAGGTGGTGGTGCGGTGTTCTGATGGCGTCGGAGGCGTCAGCTGTGGCTCCTGGTTGGGGGAGGTGGATGAGGTGCGGTAGTAGGTGGGGAGGCCGCGGCGTCCTCGATCCCCTGTTCGTGCGTCGGTCGGGTTAGCAGACCAGCTCGGTGGGCGACAGCGCACGGCGGAGCTCCTGACGGGGACGGCAAATTAGTTGGTGACAGGACCTTCTGTAGGTACGGGCGGCGACTGCGACCCTGGTGCTGCAGCGTGGCTCCGGGTGCTTTCCGGGCTCGATCTAGGCTCGACTGGGCCTGATCTGGGCCAAGTGTGCTCATGCGGCTACGTCTGGTTGGCAACCGCCCCCGACGATGGAGGATGGACTACTCCGATGGGTTGCAGAGTGGATGATGACATGCGGGGTGCGACAAAGGATCTAAGCAGGCGCGCTTGGATCTAAAGCATCTTTGCCACCCTCCTGCTATTGGATCTGGCGCTAGATCACCTCCCTCGATCCACCAGATCCACAATTTGTTGGTTCTTGTGACCTGGGTTCGTGTTCATGGATGTCGGAGTGGCGACCTTGGAAGGAGAGGCTGCATGTGTGCTCTTGGCAGGCAACATCGCAGCGGTGGTGGCCCTTCCCTCGGTCATGTGGGTGGCGAGGGATTTGGCAACGGGTGATCCTCGGTGGGTGATACGTTGGAAACGTATATATAATTTTTGATGCTCCATGCTTGTTTTGCATCTACTTTGCTTCACTTGTCCACACTTTGAGGTGTTTTTTACATGTTTTCTGGTACTAACCTATTAACAAATTGCAACAGTGTCAGATGCCTGTTTTCTGCTGTTTTTGGTTTCAGAAAAGTTAGTAAAGAAATATTCTCGGAATTGGACGGGACAAACGTCAAAGTCAATAACTTCCCGTGGGGAACAAGAAGTCTAGAGGAGAGCCGGAGGGGCCGGCCAGGGGGGCCAGACCCACCCCAGGCGCGGGGGAAGGTGGGCCTACGCCTGGCTAGGGTTTGGTGGCCCTGGCCGCCTCCTGGTTTCGCCCCTTCGCCTATAAGAAGCCCCCGATGCAGAAACCCTGAGTACCCGATCAGAAATCCACGAAATCGTTTGTAGCCGCCGCCACCATCGTCCCTAGATCGAGGAGGGGATCTGAAGCTCTTCCCGGCACCCTGCCGGAGGGGAGATCGTCCCGGAGGCCTTCTCTCCGGTATGATTCGTGAGTAGTTCCACCTTGGACTATGGGTCCATGTAGTAGCTAGATGGTTGTATCTCCTCCTTTGTGCTTTCATGTATAGATCTTGTGAGCTCCGTTCATGATCAAGATCTAATCTATTTGTAATTATGCATGTTATATTTGTGGGGATCCGATGGATATTAAGATTATTATGTTGGTTTGATTAATAGTTTTATCTTTATGATTCTATCATGTCTGTGTTGTTTGTGATCTTGCATGCTCTCCGTTGCTAGTGGTTATCTTGGCCAAGTAGTTGATAGTGACTCCAAGAGGGAGTATTTATGCTCGATAGTGGGTTCATGCCTCTAGTTTCCAAGGGAAGTGACAGAAATCTCTTAGGTTGTAGATGTGTTGTTGCTACTAGGGAGAAAACAACGGTCTCTTGTTCATGGAACATGTGGACTGTTTATCTTACACACTTTTCTTAAAGCAGTTGTCTGTTGCTTGCAACTTAATACTGGAGGAGGTTCGGATGATAACGTGAAGGTGGAATTCTATTCATAGATGCAGTTGGATGACGGTCTATGTATATTGCTGTATTGCCCAATCAACCTCATAGGATCTTTCTGACTAGTAATTGCATTGTTATGCCTTGCTCAGTTCCTGTCAATTGCCCTGCTGTAATTTGTTTACCCTTCATGCCATGTTGTTTATCTAAGGAGAGCACCTCTAGTGAACTATGGACCCCGGTCCAATCTGACTATTAACCACGATCGCTCTCCTTCTCTCTGTTTGTTGCTATCACAGTATCTTCACCGAGCCGATCCAATCCATTCTTACGTGTCCAAACTCATCCGAGCAAAATGGCGAACAGGTACACAACAGCCCAGTAGGTCGACCCATCCGGACAAATGTGCACGGACCTACACATCCATGCATGAAAATCTAGGCCTCGCTTGGGTCGACCTGGACAGCGCGCGTGTCTCCCTTTACCTTTGACGGTCCCTTCCGCCATTGACACACAAATCACATCACTTCTCTCTTCAAAAAACCTTTTCCAAATTTCCACTGGCAGGAGGGGAAGGAAAGACGATGGATCCCGCTGCCATAGTTGATGTTGCGCCCTCCAGCGTTCCCGCCACCAAGAAGCGCGGTCGGCCGAAGAAGCTTGCAAAGGACCTGACGGCGGAGGAGCGGAAAATTGAGTCGGACACGCGCGCTAGCCGGCAAAGAGATCTCGACTCGTCGCTACTAGGCTCGAGAAGGAGCACTGGGGGAGAATGAGCGCTTCATCGCCAACTAGAACAGGGTCGACGTCAAAGAGCTGGCAGTGAGTGCTACCAAAGAGCCGGCAGGGTCGCGATGAGGCAGCAGACCATCCGGGCTCGCGATGCCTAAAGGGCAATGACGACGTCAAAATGCAACTTTCTGGGCAAAGAAGCTACCATTTTTGGACATTTATGTATGATATTGCCCCCTTTTGTATATTTCAGATTCATTGGCCACTAGTTGACTATGTTTAAAGGGCGATGGCACTGCCATTTTGTTTGATACTCAATTTGTGTGTTCTGGCTTATCAATTTGACTATTTAATATAATTGGCAATGCTTTGCCCAGCGATGACGCCAAGAAACGCTAGAGCGTGGACATATAGGTCGCACCGCTGAGCGCGGTCGGCCGGACAGACCGGACCACTATCAAAAAACCGTAATTCGACACAAGTTAAAAATAAACCATTTAAATCAACCATTTGGGTTGGCCCGATAAAGATGCCCTCGGCTCGTGCAGGGAAATTTTTTGGCGCGTTCATATCTGACGAAGAAAGGAAGCTCTGCCGAAGTAGAAGCGGCCGGTCGTCTAAAAGAGCACGTGAGAACAAATCCTGGCAAATGGATCATGTCATTGCCGTGCCGTGAGCTCATGCCGTGACCTCATGCATGGGAGCGTGTATACAGTATACGTTAGTACCATGTGTTGTTTGGCGGAGCGTAAAAGATTACCTTCGATTTTACCGCTTGTGAAATCTATTTAATTCCAAATGCCAATACTATTTGTTTTAAATGATATACGCTCATCGACACTCAACGCCCATCATCTGGCGCATTCAGCCTGCCCAATCCCCATCCAATATCACATAGGTTTCATCACACAAAAATGGCAAGGTTTCAAAAAACAACGGCACACTAAGCTCAAAGGGGGATCCAATGCGCAATTAGCAATTAAACTTCCCATCACTTATCAAGAGATCAGAATCAAAAGAGAGAATTAACTAATCAGTTAGGAAAAAAATGAGATGAGGTCTACAATGTATTCTCTTGCACTTTGTGTAGAAAAATTAACAAATCAGTTAGAAGAAATTGATTGAGGGAGAGTTTCACAAACAGATGACTCGGTATGTTTCTCTATACAAAATTAAAAATTCCAACTAATTAAATGAATTCAGGTGTATGAGCTGAGACAAGCATGCACTAAGATCAAAACTGGGCAAAGAGATCATGATAAGGCAAGAGAAGAAGCTCCATATCTGCCGTATTTCAGTTTTTGCTTGATGTGAGGTTGTTTTGATATTCTCACGAATCAACATGGTTTGATGATTGAAGGGGTTAGTGAGAATTGAGGTCACAAATTCCCTTTCCCACACTCTTGAATTGCACAACCCTCAAAGAAACAAGTGATTTAACAATACGTACTTCTTAAATTCCTATTCCCTACACTAAACACCCTCCAACCAAACGTGATGTATAATAGGATTTTAACCAACTTGGAAAGATGTCATAAACTCATAACTAAAGCATTTGATAGAATAACTCCTTCTCTTCCTTACCAATTATCGGAAATATTTTAACATCAAGCTAAGACACGGTGTGGGGGACAGATTCTTGTATTTCCACGTGGAATCTTCATGCTAATGACAAATAATACCCATGTAGACAAATGAGGGAGATATTTTAGTACACGTGCTCAAGTACCAAGCGAAGGAAGCCAAACACAACAACAATGGCATTGTAAGAGTAGATATTAGTTAGTGAAATATAATTAGTTGGGTTCTTATTTTATATGCAGATGATAATCACATTATTCCTTTAGGAAAATAGAGTCCAAACAAGGTGAAATCTTAATGTTTTTGCAATATTTTGTGATGTATTTTTTATATACATAAATACTCACCTCTATCATATGTGTTGTGGTAAAAAATAGAGGAACCTTAGCAATGCAAGGGCATTCAACGTACATCTATAACATATCAATACTTCCTCCATTCCAAATTAAGTGTTGCATTGTTTTTTAGTGAACCTACACGGTAAAACACGTCTAAATATATGCATGTCTAGATCAAATCTGACTAAATTTGTGACACTTAATTTGTGACAGACTTAGTAAAGTGAAGACCAAGCAATACTATTTTCTACGAGGATGAAAGTTGTAAATTTGAAACCATGTCCACATTTTGATGTAATATAATTTAGAAAAATATGAATACGTAAGCTATTCTTATACTTCCCCTCCTACCTTGTCAACATTGCAAACATTTTGTCGACTTTTCTATACAAGTTTGTCAACTGCACATGATATGTATACATGGTAAAACATGCATAAGTTATACGTCATGAATATAGTTTGCAAACGATAGTGTGTGTATCATTTCACATGACAGCATAGATAGCAGCCTTACATATTTGCTATTTTTAGAACCGGTTAATTTTCAACGTTCAACTTACAAGTGATTGATCATTTTTAAAATATATTCATTTGGATCACGGACTCCGGGTTCAACACTAGGGCTTTCCTTCACTAGTTGTGCCATAGCCTAGCAATAATTCTTAAAGACGTCCTTTTGATTTTATCTACCATCTCATTTTTTCCCATAATGGAATGATCTCACTTCCGGAATTTGCATCTTGCATTGTTGCATGATACACAAACAAAATAGTGTATTCAAACATGTCGAAGAAGTCAAAGCACCGTCGAGATACAAAATTCAAGACTACGCCACATTGTGGCTAACATCGAGGTATCCTACCATGATTAGCGGGGCAAACTACAACACTTATTACGATCAAACACATACTTACAAGCACGAAACATTCCATGTAGGACCGAGGGCATAAAGACAATGGCTTCAAGAAGGATTATACAGTAACAATCTTACAAGAACTTTTAGTTGTCCATACTACAGGGGTGTGCTAGATGAAAGTGGGGAGTTGCAAGAGGTCAAATGCTAGTATGTTTTTTTTGGAAGAAATACGGCTTTCACCACAGATATTTTTACTGAGGTTCAGATTTTTTTTGGTTCTAAATGAAGGTGTAAAACTGAATAATATTATCTGAATGCAATTCACTTTTGTTTCGCAAGCTATTTTGGGCGACGTGGCGCCGTCCACGCGGAGCTAGTTTTACCGACCAACCATATGCATGGTTCTCCTATCAAATATGTTTGACATTGTTTGTAACAAATTGTGCACAAATGTATCTATCAAGCCCACTTCAGGCACCTACCTTTCTGCAACTAATTAATAACTGGAGTATATGTTTCCGATATGACATAGGCTGCACGTGTACTTTCTAGCCGAAACATCATTTGCTTCTTGAATTGATGTTTTAAGGGATTAGGTCACTTGCTCCTGCAAAAAACCCCGAGCAGATGTGTGTGCACGTACGCAATGTAGTAGTTCCAAAACTGAAATCTGGCTGCCTCCTTGCTTGTTCAAGGTCAATGGTCCAAGTGAACAGGAATCGATCCGACTACCAAAAAAAAGAAGACAAACATGTTGGATAGATCTCTCCCACGTTCGGGCCCAACGGCCCGAACGGAGACCCTCATCGCGCCCTAATCGGGGGCGTCCAACCCTATCCATGGTTGTGGGCCCCTGTCGCCAGTGCGTATATAAAGAGGTGGGGGGGCCGGACGCACACGGTACGAGGTTCACCGTGCGCCGCAGCCCCCCACCAACACACCCACCGATTAGGGTTCGCACTAGGCCGACGGGCTCCGCCACCGCTCTCAACCACCCACGCTCACGCCGTCGCCCCTTTTCCCATGGCCAACGACGGCGGGTCCAGCTCCGGCTCTGGCTCCGGAATCCCCTCCGGCTCCTGCTTGTCAAGCCAGGGCGCAGGTACTCTCTCTCTCTCACTCTAAGATCTCCTAGATCTAATCCCATAGTGCATCTACCGAGAATGGTCTAGCCCTAACAATGGTATCAGATCATATTAGATGCTAGTTTTCTTTCGGTAGAAAAGAAAAGAACAAAAGTAAAACCCTAGATCTAAAGTGCGCCTGCCCCTCTGGCCGCGCCGTTCCTCTCTATCTCGACACGCATCGGCATGCCGAGGCGTCGGAAGAAGAACACACCTTCTTCGGAGGGCAAAGAAAATTAAAGCAGATTGAAAAGTAAACCCCAGTTTTCTTTCCCAGATCCCGCATGCAAAAGCTACAAAGAAAAGCCCCAAAATCAAATCCTCCCCAGATCCGATAGAACAGCCCCAAATCCCCAAAAGAAAAACCCAAAAGGACTGGTGAGAGAGGGCGCCTCACGCGCTTGTTGACGGTGGTGGACACACCAAAGGTGAGGACGCCAACAGTGAAGGAAAGGAGAAGAGGGGAGCTCGCGAGAGGGAGGGGCCCGCCGGAGCGCCAGCCAGCTCGCCTCGCCCCAGCCTGAGAGAGGGAGAGGGCACGCGGGCTGGCCAGCTGGATCGACGCGCCCGCCATGAAGACGTGGGGCTGGCCGCGGGATCCACGCGCCGCCGCCGCGGAGAACCGCCACAGCCGCGGTGTCCACGCGGGGCAGCCGCGCGAGGGACGCGGCGCCGCCGCGGTGGGCACGCGGGGTACACGGGGGCAGGTGAAAGGGGAGAGTGTTTTAGGGTTTGGGGGGGTCGGCGGCTGGGGGGTCTTTTATACCTCCGAAGAGGGCGGCCGGCCGTCCGATCTAGGTTGCGCGCGATGGACGGCCGGGATCGACGCGGGCGCGGGTCGCCGGCTAAGGCAAGCAAGCGGCCTTGGCTTGGCTGATTGGGCGGCGGACAGGGTCCACAGTATGGCGGCGGCAAGCCTTGAAGCGAGTGGCCGCGGGCTTAGCGGGCCTAGTGGGCCAAGTGGCCAGGCCGCGAGCGGGCGCTGCTTAGGGCGCTGGCAGCAGAGTTCAGAGCCCAGTGATGGGCCGCAGAATCGCCAGTTTTTCTGTTTTTTTACAGAGTTGTTTTTTAATGTTTTTGCTTAGTTTTAAGCAATGTTTTGCATAGTTTTCTCTAGTCTTTTTTACTTTTATGTATGTTGTGACCAGAGAAAGCTACAAAGGCAGAATTTTTTCTGCAAAGTATGAGTTTTATGAAAGTCATTAATGAAAGTTTCCGCTGCAAATAGTTATTTTACACTGCAAATAGATGGTTTAAATTGCAATAATGCAATAAAAGTTGTTTAAATTTTGACATAAAGATGTGATAAAGTGATTAAAGTGATTATGTCTCATGCTATTAATTGACCAACGTTATTAATAAACATGACCATAATCTTTTCCATTGAGTATTAAAGGTGCATTTAAATTTATTTCTGCCCAACGGTGATGTAATTTTAAATAGCACGAAACGATTGCATGCTTAATTTATACCAACGTTGAATTAACGCATACAGTTGTTTTACTTGATGATCTCACATCTTTTGTGATTTTCAGGAGGTCTCAACCCCATGGCATGTTTGAAGGACATCCCGCTCCTAAGGGGGGACAACTACTCCGAATGGAGGAAGAAAGTTGACTTGGCGTTCGTATGCGCCGAAGTGGATTGGGTGGTTGACACCAATCAACCAGTCAAGCCTTGACCAGTCGGGGGCCGACGAAAGTGCTGACTTTGAGAAAAGGAAGAGGGACCATGCTCCATTGGAGCTGGCCTACTCTATTGATAACCAGAAATGGGTGAACACCAACAAGAAGACTCTGGCTTTCGTAAAGAACACAATTGAGAACACAATAGTGGGCTCAATTGGAGTGCTCAGTGGGTGAGTATCTCAAGATAAAGAGCCGCCATCGCTCTTCAAAGATGGATGCGACCCAAATTGTTAAAGCAGCTGGTTACTGAAAAGTATACGGGAGGACCCCACGGAATAAGAGAGCACATCTTGAGGATGTCAAACATGGCAGCAAAGCTCAAGCCCATGGATGAGGACCTCGAGCTAAAGCCAGCACTCTTGGTGCATCTTGTGATGGCCTCACTTCCACAGCCTTTTGAAAACTTTGTAATAAACTATAATATGTCCCCTGAAAAGTGGGACATAGAAAAGACCATTGGGATGTGCTCCCAGGAAGAGGAAAGGCTGAAAGCCCTTCACAGCGGTTCTCTGAACTTCGTGAAGGACAACAGGAAGAGAGGCTTCACAGGTGGCAACCATGGTGGCTCACCCTCCAAGCCCCATGGCAAGAGTCCAATGCACAAGACCAAAGATCACCAGTCCACCCCTGGGGAGAAGGATCAGTGCCATCATTGTAAAAAGACGGGCCACTACAAGAAAGACTGCCCGATTTGGCTGAAGTACATCATGGCCAAAAAGGTAAAGACATTGTTTCTTTTGTTAATGAATCTCTGTATGAAAAGTTTACTAGATCCACTTGGTGGATTGATTCTGGAGCAACTGTTCACGTTGCCAACTCTTTACAGGGGTTCCATTCGACAAGGACCACGCCAAGAAGAGAAAGACACATTGAAGTGGCGAATGGAATAGAAGCAGAAGTGGAGGCCATTGGTGACGTCCCTCTGGAGCTGGCTGATGGCTCTTTGCTTTTGCTCAAAGATGTGCTTTTCGTTCCTTCATTACATAGGAATTTAATAAGTGTTTCCTGTTTGGACAAAGATTCTTACGAATGTTATTTTGGAAATGGCAAGTGTGCCATTTGGTTGAAAGACAAATGTGTGGGTGTTGCTACATTATTTGATAAGTTATATTTGTTATCCCTGCATAAGAAAGTTCTTTCTGTGTGTGATGTGAATGAAAAAGTTTCCTTGTCGAACAAAGAACAAAAGAAAAGAAAGCGAACTCTTGACTCATCGAAACTATGGCACTGCAGACTAGGCCATATTTCGAGGGGAAGAATAGAAAACCTTGTTAAAAATGACATTCTTCCTCCGTTAGAGTTCTCCGACATAGAACAATGCATAGATTGCATTAAAGGAAAGTATGTCAAACAAATTAAAAAGGGTGCAAACCGAAGCATAGCTACACTAGAAATAATCCACACGGATATTTGTGGACCGTTTCCGGTGAAAAGTGTGGATGGCTATGATTCATTCATAACATTCACGGATGACCACTCCCGGTATGGTTATATTTATCCAATTAAAGAAAGATCGGAAGCATTGGATAAATTTAAAATTTTCAAAGCTGAAGTAGAAAATCAGCACGATAAAAGAATCAAAATAGTTCGGTCCGATCGTGGGGGGGAGTACTACGGTCGGCATACTCCATATGGTCAAGTACTGTGACCCTTTGCACGGTTCTGCAAGAAAATGGAATAGTCGCCAAGATTCTATGCCAAGTAACCTCAAAGAAACGGAGAATGAAAGGCTAAACTGCACTTTATGGATATGGTGCGCAGCATGATGAGCTATTCCACCCTCCCATTGGGATTGTGGATGGAGGCGCTTAAAACCACCATTCACATTCTCAACAGAGTACCAAGTAAGTCGGTGCCCAAAACACCGTATGAATTGTGGACAGGCAGAGTCCCCTCTCTGCACCACTTGAGGGTCTGGGGGAGCCCAGCTGAGGCAAAAGTTTTCAATCCAAACATTGCAAAGTTAGACCCCAAAACAATATCTTGCCATTTTATTGGCTATCCAGATAAGTCCAAAGGCTATCGTTTCTACTGTCCCGACAGATATACAAAGTTTGTAGAAACGAGACATGCAGTCTTCTTGGAGGACGAACTGATGAGGGGGAGCACGGTAGCTAGGAAAATTGATCTTGAGGAGAAGAGGGTGCATGCACCTAATCCGATGACTCATGAGCCATTTTTCTCGCTACCTGTTGTACCACCATCTACAACCCCTGAGGTTGTGGTGTTTGCACTGCTAGACTCCACACGTGACAACAATGGGCGAAAGTTGAACCTGTCCATCAGAGCCACCGAACCTTGTTGAGCACGAAAGGGAGCCGTAACGCCCACCTCATAAATGTGCTCGAGCCCTGTGCAAGAAATGAGCAAGAGTCTGATGAACTCAGACGGTCTAAAAGAGAACGAAGACCAGCCATTTCCAAAGAAATCTACAAAGTTTACAATGTAGTTCATATGGAGGGCGATCCTACCTCATATGAAGAAGCCATGAGTAGCCCTCACTCAGCCAAGTGGGTGGAGGCAATGAAAGATGAAATGAAATCAATGAGTTCCAACAATGTTTGGGACTTAGAGGAAATTCCCAAAGGAGCCAAAACAGTAGGATGCAAATGGGTCTACAAAACAAAGTATGACTCCAACGGGAATGTAGAAAAGTACAAAGCTAGGCTCGTGGCAAAAGGCTTTACGCAAAGAGAAGGCGTAGATTACAATGAGACTTTTTCTCCGGTCTCATGTAAGGACTCCTTTAGAATCATCATGGCACTAGTTGCTCATTTTGATTTAGAGTTACATCAAATGGATGTCAAGACGGCATTTCTAAATGGAGATTTAGAAGAAAATGTTTACATGAAACAACCCAAGGGTTTTTTCATGGAGGGGAAGGAACATATGGGATGCCGCCTAAAGAAATCCATTTATGGGTTAAAGCAAGCCTCTAGGCAGTGGTATTTAAAGTTTAATGATACCATTAAAAGATTTGGATTCAAAGAATGTTGAGGACAATTGCATTTATGCAAAGTTCAAAAGTGGGAAATATATTTTCCTAATTATATATGTGGATGACATTATGCTTGCTAGCAGTGATGTTAGTCTACTACTAGAAACAAAGAAATTCTTGTCATCAAACTTTGACATGAAAGACCTTGGTGAAGCATCTTATGTTTTGGGCATAGAAATTCACCGAGACAGAAAGAATGGAGTGTTAGGACTGTCGCAGAAAGCATATTGTGAAAAGATTTTAAAGAAATACAATATGCATGCGAGTAATTCAACACCTCCTCCCATAGTCAAGGGCGACAGTTTTGGGAAATCCCAATGTCCAAAGAATCAATATGAGATCGATCAAATAAAGTCAGTACCATATGCTTCGGCTGTTGGAAGCTTACAGTATGCACAAGTGTGCACTCGCCCTGACTTAGCATTTATCACCGGGGTACTCGGTAGATATCAAGAGAATCCAGGCATAGAGCACTGGAAGATGGTAAAGAAAGCTTTGCGTTATGTGCAAGGCACAAAAGGCCTCATGCTTACATATAGAAGATCTGATTCCCTAGAGATAAAAGGGTATTCAGATGCAGATTTTGCGGGAGATAAAGACGACCGAAAGTCCACGACAGGGTATGTCTTCACTCTCGCAGGAGGTGCTATTTCGTGGAGAAGCGCCAAACAGTCAATAGTTGCATCATCTACGATGTATGCAGAATTTATAGCATGTTATGAGGCCATGGGACAGGCGTTATGGTTAAAGAAATTCTTACCCGACTTGAAAGTGGTTGGCGATCAGAGGCCACTAAAGATGTAATCTTGTGACAACGAGCCCGAAGATTCTATGCTCACAACAACAAGTCGAGTAATGCTTCAAAGTCTATAGTTATATAGTATTATGTTGTGAAGGACTTATTCCAGGATCTTACTATAAGTATCGAGCATATAAGGACTAAGGATATGCTTATGATCCACTAACGAAAGGCTTACCACCCAATGTGTTCAAGGAACACATAGTCGCATGGGTTTAACGGCAAGCCTATGATTCTGGACTATAGAGGCCCAAAAGTGAAATTTGTTTCAGAACATGAAGGTATATAGTAGCTGTCTGATTCTATCGGCAATTGAGCTGAGACGATGAAACATGCTCTATGTGTCATTCTGTGATGAAATAAGTAAGGTACAAAGTTAAAAGTAAAGTCGAGATCTAGGAGGAGAATGTTGGATAGATCTCCCACGGGCCCAACGCCCTAACGGAGACCTCATCGCGCCTAATCGGAGGCGCCCAACCTATCCATGGTTGGCCCTCGCCGCTGCAGTATATAAAGAGGTGGGGCGACGACACTGCACGAGGTTCACCGCGCGCAGCCCCCACCAACACACCCACCGATTAGGGTTCGTGACTAGGCCGACGGAAGCTCCGCCACCGCTCTCAACCACCCACGCTCACGCCCGCCGCCTTTTTCCTATGGCTAACGACGGCGGGTCCCCCCGCTCGATTCTAGGAATCCTCCGGCTCCCTCGCTTGTCAAGCCAGGGCGCAGGTACTCTCTCTCTCACTCTAAGATCTCCTAGATCTAATCCCATAGTGCATCTACCGAGAATGGTCTAGCCCTAACAAAACAAACACGGCCGAACGCTGCTCGGAAAATGACAAGGAGAGGAAAAAGAGAACATCAATTAGTACTAATCTGGAGCGGAAGAGGCCTGCAGTTCAGTACTACTGTTCTGCCCATGGATTGGACGGAAGCATCGAAATCAATCGTTCGTTCCCGTGGGGACTCGCGAAGATCAGCTAGTAGTGTGATCTTATCCGCCAATATCCAAAGAACGAGCACCACAAGTAATTAAGTACTTATGAGAAGGATTAACCAACTCCTCGAAATAAATGATAAGCACGAACAAACGACCACTCTTGTCATGCCGTCCTCCTCTCCGAGGGGGAAAGTTTCAATGGATGGTTGGTGTGTCGCCATCCCTCTCCGACCTATGGAGGGAGGCATCTATGAATTCATGCATCACCATTTCACCCAGGAAAAGTTCTTTGGGATGGCTTTCTAATTGCCCACTAATTAACTAACTAAAGCCCCTGCGTCACCAATGATTAGGGTTTGTAATTAGCCCCACCTGCTCAATTAGCTTGATTGTTAATCGGAAAGCTTGCGAGACATCTCTCCAACCCCACCCACCAGGAAGCCACCTGCACACGAACGCCCCAAGCCAGAGCTCCATCCATCCAAGCCCAAACCGCCAAAAGCAAAGCCCTTTATATACACGCGCGCGCTCGCCGTAGCTTGTCGTGTCACCAAACGCAGACTCTCCCTCCCCCTTCCATCTCTCGACTTTCTCGGAGCAGAGCACGGAGAGGCACAGACACACAAGAGGAGCAGATCGAGCAAGGATGGGGTGCAGGAGGTGCGTGCTGGCGTGCTTCGGGTCCTACGACGGCGACGAGGACGCGGCGGCGGCGGAGCAGGACCCCGCGCGGCCGTCGCCCGTGGGGGCGCGGCGGCGGCGCACGGTGATGAACCTGCGGTCGCTGTCGCTGGAGGACCTGTCGCGGACGCTGGAGACGACGAGCCTGCACGCCTTCACCCTGGAGGAGCTCAAGTCCGCCACCAGGAACTTCTCCACCTCCAACTTCCTCGGCGAGGGCGGGTTCGGCCCCGTCTACAAGGGCTCCGTCGACGCCGCCCTCCGCCCGGGCCTCGCCGCGCAGCAGGTCGCCGTCAAGTACCTCGACCTCGACAGCGACGGCGTGCAGGGACACCGCGAGTGGCTGGTACGTTGGCTTCTTCGGTGCCGGATCACCCTCCATCGCCAACCACGTACGTAGTACGCACAGCTCGTTTATTGATTGATTGATTGGTTGAAATGATCAGGCGGAGGTTGTGTACCTCGGGATGCTGAGCCACCCGCACCTGGTGAAGCTGATCGGGTTCTGCAACCAGGACGACCACCGGATGCTCGTCTACGAGTACATGCCCAGGGGCAGCCTCGAGAACCACCTCTTCAAGAGTAAGCCTCGACTGTATTGGATTCAGATAACTTCTTCTTTTTGATCCATCTGGTTGCTAATTAACCTTTGTGATGATGTCTGTTTGGCTATGCAGATGTTCTGGCGTCGTTGCCATGGTCGACGCGGCTCAAGATCGCCGTCGGCGCCGCCAAGGGACTCGCCTTCCTGCACGAGGCCGACACGCCCGTCATCTACCGCGACTTCAAGGCCTCCAACATCCTGCTCGACTCCGTGAGTTTCATCCATCCATCCATCCACCTGCTAGCTCCACCCAATCCCCTAGAGTAGAACATCATAACACCTGTACTAGTACTGTGGTGGTACACAGCACATCTGCGCCAAAATTCAGTCTTGTCGAGTGGGACAGGGCCAGTGCCGAGTCGCTGTCGGCTTGGGGCGCGATATTGTAGATCGAGCAAGCAGGCCCGCCTGAATTGGTTATGGTTGCTCCAGGACACGCCAACCATCGTTACCATCCTAGCGGGTCGCACGTAGCGCTGATCGCTAGTTTCCGGGTCAAACCCTTGCTTCTTTTAGAATTCAGAAGAAGAAAACGGAAGACTCCTGCTAAAATCTCGTTTTGTATTATTAGCAGCTTCCGACAAAACTAGCAGCAAAAAACATCTTTGTTTGTTAAAATTCTAGTTCTAGATGCCGGCCGTTGGGCATATAATGTAAACCAATTTGTCTGGTTAGTTAGAGGTCTCTGCAGTTCTTTAGTCCCAAGCTGGTGCGTGTGCATCCCAACCACTGTTACGACTCACTTACGTACACAGCTGCATCATTGAGGGCAAACTTAAATTTGATTATTGATCATTATTTGCTAATTAGTAGTGTTTAGCAAACGAAAACACCCGTGATCATGTGTCAAATCTGGTTTTGTGTTTGCAACGGCCGACAAATGAGTGCAATGTCTGTTTATTGGTCATTATTGATACCGGCCGTCAGATATCGTCTGAACTACTGAAGCCTACAGTTTGTCAATCCAACAAACTGGTACTTGCACATCCTAACAACTGTTACAACACACGTACGTACGTTCAGCAGCATCACTGAAGTAGTATATACTGTGCAAAGCACAAAACACACAGTACTTTTCCTTAAGATGATCTTCCTAATCTGATCTAGTGATCTTACATGCTCCGATAATTTCAGATTCTGAGTAGCAATTGGCTGACCATCTGTATGTTGTGCGACGTGGATTTTCAGGATTACACGGCGAAGCTGTCGGACTTCGGGCTGGCCAAGGAGGGACCCAAGGGGGACGACACGCACGTGACGACGCGGGTGATGGGCACGCACGGGTACGCGGCGCCCGAGTACATCCTCACGGGCCACCTCACGGCCAAGAGCGACGTCTACAGCTTCGGCGTCGTGCTCCTGGAGCTGCTCACGGGCCGCCGCTCCGTCGACAAGAACCGGCGCGGCAGGGAGCAGAACCTCGTCGACTGGGCGCGCCCTTACCTCCGCCGCGGCGACGACAGGCTGCACCGCATCATGGACCCCGGCATGGAGTCGCAGTACTCCACGCGCGCGGCCAGGGGCGCCGCCGCCGTGGCGCACTCCTGCCTGCAGAGCATGCCCAAGGCGCGCCCGAGGATGCGCGACGTCGTGGAGGCGCTCGAGCCCCTGCTCGCGCTCGACGACGACGTGCCCATGGGCCCGTTCGTGTTCACGGTCGCCGAGGCCGCGCCGGCTGCGGCGGCGATTAACGGCGTCGCCGGGGACGACGAGCCGGCGGCCACTCAGGGAAAGATGCACGTCAAGTCCGCCGTGCACGCCGAGAGCCCGCTGCGGAAGGGAGACTGCTGGGTCACCAGCGCGGCGAAACGGCCGGAGAGCCCGCCGGGCGTCATCTGATGAATGAACAGGGGAGGGACAGAGGAACTCCCGTACATAAGAGTTACTTATGGTGTACATAGTGACGAGTTGTTCTTTGATTCCTTTTCTTGGTGATGCTATTTCATCATCTCAAGAATTTATAAGGAAGAGACTTCGTGTTTCATTTTTGTTGGTTGATAGAAAATTAGTTCGGCGGATGCCATGCCTGTACATTATAAGACACGTTTGTGGCAGTATAAATGGTAAAATGTCCATGAAAAATTTCCGACAGAATAGTTCTCCAATGTAGAAAAATGCATCATATTTCGTGAGTGCAATTCAATTGATATAGTTTGCCCTTTTTTGTGCAGCCTAGGTTTTGGAAATGTGGAACTTAATCAATTTCTGTTTTCACAAAAAGTTACTAAATCTTATTCTAATAAGGTATACGGTTTTATATTTCAACTTTTGCTAAATTATTATTATTTTTTCACTAAATTGCTAAATTATATGGATCCTAGTAAAGTTATATTTTGTAGTTTTGAACAAAATAAGTATTTTATAAAAATTATAACTAGCACAGTGGCCCTGACAAATGCGATGGCAACAGCTAAAATTGTCTACACAATATATTTCCATGGTTTTATAGACTTGTAATATAGTGCGATTGGAACTAACACGGTTCTTTATCCTCACTGTAAATATTTATCTACATCAAATATCACTTTTGTTCTAAACATATTAACCATTTTTATTTGTTGGCAACTAATTAATGTTGCCTTGCTAAAACGTAGAAATAACCATATATTATTTCTGCGGTGGTGATATAAGATAAGAACATTGAATTTGAATTTATTTGGTACCATGGAATGTAGCTTTTATTCGATGTTTTGAGTGTGAGGTCAAAATAGAAGATTGATTTAGCGTTAACAAAACTGCTATGTTGATGTGTAACTAATAAAGTCTTGCCCACTGATATTTCAAAAAAGTTACAAAGATCAATTAGTCATGATCTGTTATAATAAAGGTACATAAGATTAGTTACCTAGTGGTTGGTGAATCTCTCCTTGTGTTGCTTGTTTGCTTCCGAGCTTCAAATTCTTACACACAAGAGTACCACGGAGTTTACGTTGATAAGTTAATCATCTTTAAAAAAATGGATGCATGAATTGAACTTACATGTTAACCTAAGGAGCACTATGACAATCTTAATTTTCTCATGTGTCTGGTAGCCGGATAGATCCTAGCCAATCAACAATTTATTTTTCTTAAGCAGCCAAACTATTTTAGCCCCTCCATCCCTAAGTATAAAGTTTCTTTGATTTTCATTGGTTAATGACTTACAAATTTAACTATAATTTGTACTTATAATATTTACATCAAAATAGTATAATAATTTATGAAATGAGAGATTTGTGAGACGAATTTAACAATTCAATTCATATGTTCCCAATCCATATAATTTAATATATAGTATTGGTTGAAGTCGTATATAAAAAATCAGCAAAAGAAATGGCTTACATGTTAGGACGAAGAGAGTATGTTTGTATTTAAAAGTATTATCTCCTGAATTAGAAATATGTGTACAAACAGCGTATCATTGTCTTTCACGTATGTGTATATGTTTTCTAACAATAATAAGCTATTCATATGCCATGGAGAAAAAAAGCTATATCAATGGGAAAGGAGAAACCCCGCAAAAAAACAACACTGTTTGTATGGGTGAGGGATTATGTTTCCTTTTTCCTTGAACTACACAGGTAAGAGACATTAAATAATTTTTTAGAGCAGCCACATATTTCATTAATAAAAAATGAAATTACAAAAAGCAACACACGTAAAAATTAAAAGACAGTCCGGAATAAAATGATTATCCTAAAAAAATTGTAGATAAAATCCCAAGAGATTGAGAAATACAAAACGATCCCTAGAGTTTTGTGTATCAAAAGGATTGTACATGCCTAGACTTTTCTATGTCGAAAGGAAAAATTCTTATGGGAGAGGGACTCTCAGTTTCCTATTTCCTTTGAACTACACGGGTGTGACAAAGTAACGTAAGACTATTCTCATAAAATCTCAGTCATGAGTTATAGATCTAACTGTTAGAATAACTAGGACGGTGGCCCTTGCAAATAAAGTATTTTAGGAATATATCTGAAGTTTTATGTATACTCAAACTCCGCCATGGGAAATTATACAGTTCTATTGTTCTAGTAAATGCTTAGTGTTAAAAGCTAAATATTCTATTGTTTGTGAATCTCAATTATGTTAATCCCAAAATATATTTGATGAGTGATCATTTTTCAGGATAATTTCTCTTTTGGTCTGCTCTTAGTACCGATCTAAAGTTGCAGGATGAACACCCTAGTTATGACCTTCATTGGTTGTACTGCAAACTTGAAATTGTTAGACTACATTTTTCTATTTTTGGTTTCTTTGTTCCAATATGCTTGCTCATACATATGGCACATGCACATCAGCTTATGTGGGCAAGCTTGTATACACAACTTCATATATAGCACGTAGGAAGTCATATACTTTTCATTCTTCCTATCATTTCTAACCACATTGAAATCTGTCCTTGCCAACAATCTATGCATACTTTTGCTCGCGTATGTTTTACTCTGACAAGTTTTCTAATGCTCAGACCTATCATATTTATAAATATCTAAGATAGTTATGCATGTTAAAATTTATAACATTCATTATCCCTCTCTACATCATACCTCTTAATATTGATTCAAAATCTAGTTGATAAACTTATTTCATGTTTATCTCACAATTATGTTTCTATATATCTTGTTGTTATTTTAGATAGATTTAAATACAAAGCGTAGCTATTTTAGATTTTATATACAACTGCATGCGGCATGCCTAGATAATTTCCCAATTTTCCATATAAACTTCTCTCATCTATAAAATGGTAGTTGTATTATTGTTGGAGTCATCCTCACTAACACATATATGATTGTATTATTCATTTTATAAATAAGAATTGTATCTAGAATTTTTTGTCGGAAGCTCGCACCAAATATATGTGACTTAATGCATGTTTATATACCATTTTAAGATGTACAACTTGAGAATCACTAATGTCTTTCGTAGAATTACAGTTGAATATCACTATGCAACAACCCCACAATAACGCTATTTTCTCATCGACAAAAATCAAAATCAGAAGACACTATATAAGTTAGCTATATTTTTTTATTTCTAGTTTGTAGTAGTGCTGAGAATCTAAAATTTTATGTCTTACGCTCTTACTTGACACAGAACATCAGTATGTCAATACTACTAGCTCGATGTGCTCAACCTTCCTTATTTGTTTAACACTCATGAAATTATGTGTATGTAGTGACAATATGTGTCGGCTTTACTCATCGGGAAAGTTCCTGCCTAATTGGAGGAGGCCCATTAGTCAAGTGCCACGCTTGCTCCAAAAGAAATTAAGCTCCAAAGCGAAGTGAAATATATAGCTAATATAATGCATGTAATGGAGTCTTACTTTCTATTATGTGCCCTAGGTTTATCGAATTTCGAGATAGTTACAATGCTTATTATGGCTTGTGGCTACAATGTCTATAGGGCTACTTGAATGAACTAAACTACTCGCTAAGCAACGACTCTATTTCTAGCATCATCTAAAGAAGTCGTGTATGTTACTTCTTTTAATACATTATGTTATCCTGATTTGCGATCATGCAAGAAAAATATATTCGAGAATGAGGTTCTTGATCGGACAAATTGTGATGGTAAAACTAATCTAAGAAATTACAGAAAGAAGATTATATTTGCTGAATTAATTTGGGTCTCAAGAGTAGAGGGGCCTTTGTCGTTCTCGGTGCTAAGGGCTTGAGGAGCGGCGCCTTTTTGAATTTATTGTTTGTCACTAAATCGTACGTTTCTCCTTTTTTTTACTCCCTCTGATCCATATTAGTTGAATCTAAGTCAACTAATATGGGTCGGAGGGAGTACTTTTATCGGTAGCCAAGGGCTTGTGGAGCGGTGTTTTGATTTATTGTTTGTTGTTAGCTTCCACATCTCTCTATTTTTTTCTGTTGTCAATTGCCAAAAAAATCGTTAGATGATATGTGACCATGTCCAACACGTGTTATATGTAACCTTGTCCCACACGTTTGTGGAGATAGATCCACTCAATTTTCGTTTTAAATAGTACTAGTAGAGATACATGCGGACGTGCCCAGGTATGTTAATTTGCCCGTACATCTATCTGTGTTGTTGATGTTGTTTTTGCGGGTACTCTGTTGTCAATTGACAAAGAAAAAATATTAGTTGATGCGTGTCCTTGTGACCTTGTCCTACACGTTTGTGCAGATCGATTAACTTTCTTAGTGCCCATGTTTGCTGATATAAGTTTGTATGTTACTACACGGTTGCTCTATTAGACATCCGTATATTACTTTTAGTATATAATAGATATAGGTTTTAAATTTTAACCATTAAAATTAAGATCGATGAAGCATATCTTTTAAGGTGATGTGGCTTAACACGGTTGCTCTATTAGACATCCGTATATTACTTTTAGAGTAAATTCCACCTTTTACCCCTTAGTTTGACATTTTTGACAAGAATTATTCCATTTAACAAAAATTCTCCCTGTTTACCCCATTTAGCAAAACTTGTGCCAACTTTTACCCCATTTAAGTTTTTACATGCTAATCGTATACACTCCCTCTCGTCTGGACTTATATTCACCATGAAGTTGTCATTTCCTATGGCGCTGGCATCGTGATGGATCTCTTATCAATATCCTTATTTTGTTCAGTATCCAACCACCATACTAACACGGTGCTCTGTGCTCCTATCCATCGACGAAATATAAAAGGTCATTCTAGTTTATGCGACGAGCTAGTAGCCACCATCAATCACGCTGATCCACATAAGACAATGATCGTTCTCTTCTACTAGTATTAGCACGTACGACCACTGTATGCACTAGCTCCTTCACATGTTTCAGCCAAGATCCAAGTGGCGAGCTACTATAGAATGCTCAAATACAAGCGTCCGAGAACCGCGTACAAATGGCCAGGCCACTGTCGGCGCCGCCGAAAGGAGATAGAACAGCCGTCAAAGTATATGAAGGGGCCATAGGATGATCCCCTTGGAAAAATAATCCAGAATAATGTGTGAAACGTGGAAGGTGCATAGACATGACGAGCAAATCCCACTTAGTATAACAGGTATTAAGTTTAAGTAGGGTAAAAAGTGACACAAGTTTCACTAAACGAGGTAAACGGAGAGATTATTTATTAAATGGGGTAATTTGTGTCAAAAATATCAAACTAGAGGGTAAAAAGTAGAATTTACTCTTACTTTTAGTATATAATAGATTTAGATGATGTGGCTTAATATGGTGCTTTCTATAACCTTTTATATTGCTTTTAGTATATAATAGATTTTTTAGTTTTTTCCCTCTTTGCGATGCTTTGGTGTTATACGTTTTTGAGGGTAAAGCAAAGCTTTATTAATCAACAACAGGGGTTAAGTCACCCGCTACAAAACCAACTATTTCTGCTGGACATTCGTTCTCCCAATACATGATATTATTACCACTACAAGATTTGCCAAGCTTGGCTATTTCATGCGCTAACTAATTAGCCGATCTTCTACAAGCTCGAACCTCACAAGTAGAGAACCACATCTTCAATTGGATCTTTAAATCTTCAATTACGTGAGCATGTTGGGAGTAGTCTGGTGCTCTTCGGTTCAGTGCTTGCTCAATCAATTGAGAATCAGTCTCAAAGACAGCATGGATGACACCCAGTTCAGTTGCAAGAATGATCACCTCCTCCAACGCCCGAAGCTCAACTGAGAAGGGATCACACGCATGTTCTGCTCTCTCTGCCTTCGCCACCACGACTTCTCCAATTCTGGTTCTTGCAACTATGTCCCATGCACCATCTCTCTGGCCCGATATAAAATACCCATCCGTTGAATTTAATGGCATTCCCTTCCGGAGGAACCCAACGTTCCTCCTCGCCTGTATCCTTCCTCGTTTTTTTGCCAAAGCACTGCGTATACTCTGTTGCCATGCATATCACATTATGAGCGACAACAGCCGCCTCCAAAGGCTTATCTCCCTCTCTAGCTTTATTCCTTTGGTGCCACCACAACCACCACATGACCACAACTTCCAATCTGCATCGGTGATCCAGCTTCCAAATCTCAACCATTGTATCATTAATCCCATCACACTCTTCTAGTATTATTCTAACGTGTTCCACACCAAGGTCCCTCCATATTAGTTTCACTTCCTTGCAGCGAATAAACAGGTGTCCTCCTGATACGCCCAATTTGTATTACCATTCTATATCATAATTTACCTATATTCATTGAATTTTGTCTTATTATGAGGTATTACTTATGAATTTTCATCTATTTATACATGTTGGATGATTCTTGGAGGATGGACTGCCGGAGTCTGGATTCTGATGAAAAAGAAGGTGTTTCGGTGCAATTTCGCGAAAATCGGAAAAATACCAGAAAAAATATGAAAACATATTATTTTACTAGAGAACGAAGGAAGCCAGAAGGAGGAGCGAAGGGGGGCCGTAGGGGGCCCACATCCCCCTAGGCGCGGGCCCACCTAAGGTCGCGCCTAGGGCAGGTGTGGCCCACCTGTCCGGCCTCCGACTCCCCCCTTCGCCTATATCTTCCCTACGGAACCCTAAGCCTCGGGGAGCGACCACACATAGATTTCCGCCGCCTCTGGTGGACGGAAAACACTGAGAGAGAAAGACCTCTCCGACAGACAGATTTCTGCCAGGGGAATTCCTTCCCGAAGAGGGGAGACCGTCGCCATCAACACCATCATCAAGCTAGGCTTCATCGGGATCATCATCATCATCCACACCATCATCTCCACTAGCACCATCATCACCACTCTGTCCCGCTGTAACAATTGTGTTGGATATTGCTTAGTTCATTAGGGGAAACTTTCCCGGTGTTGATTACTATTGTAGTTGATGCTTGTGAGTGGAACCATTGGATTATTGTTTATGTTCAGATTGTTATCCATTACCATATCATCTTTGATCTTGATCCATATGATGTCATGTGAGTAGTTCGTTGTGTTCTTGAGGACATGGGAGAAGTCATGTTGTTAGTAGTGAATCTGTGATGAGTTATTATTCAATGGTTTAGTATTTAAGTTATGGTGCTGATCTTCTAGTGGTGTCATGTGAACGTCGACTACATGACACTTCACCATTTATGGGCCTAGGGGGATGCATTGTGTATTTGGATACTAATCACGGGGTTGCCGGAGTGACAGAAACCTGAACCCCCATTAGGACACCTTTGCACAAGGGAGTGTAGGATCTTAGAGTTTAAGGCTGTGGTTAGATTTACATCTTAATTACTTTCCTGTAGTTACGAATGTTTGCAGGGGGTTTAATCACAAGTATGTATTAGTCCTAGGAAGGGCGGTATGTTAGCACATGTTCACCCACACAACACTTACAAACACCAGAGAAGAGTACTCAGCTATTTGCAGCGAAAGCACTTGACAGAATTCCCATGTGTCCTCGAGAACGTTTGGTCCTTATAAGTATTTCCATCGGCTTGTCCTTTGCTAAGAAAGGATTGGGCCACTTTCTCCGTTTGTTCGTTACCTTTGTTACTTGCTCTTTGTTTTGTTGCCTTGTCAGAAAACCACTAAAAATCCGTTTGCTAAGTATTCATAGGGATTTACTGCTCCATACCACTGTTCAGCACCTTCTGCTCCTCGTTGGGATCGACACACCTATTTATCGAAATTACTACGATACACCCTCTATACTTGTGGGTCATCACCTCCATCTTCATGTATCCTATTACACATGATACATTTTGGATCATCAATTTTAACTCCTCTTCTAATCAGATTATTACGCAAAGGTAGAGAATTATGCTTGCATCTCCACAAGAAATGTTTAATCTTTCCTAGGCATGGGAGTTCCCATATTCTCAACCATGAATGGTCCCCTTTGTCGTGGAGCGTTGCCGGCGCAAACGATCAGCTACCCTGACCTCCATCCTCTTCCATCTCTTTTATTTCCCTCTAGATCTTGTACGCTTGTTTAACTGAAAAAAGTCCCTTTGAATGAAAATGACATGCCTGAAAGTCAACCATGCCCTCCCTCAAAGGTATGCTTTTAATTATGTCAGCATCAACTCGCCAGAAAGTGTCATCAACTAACTGTGTGTCTCACTGTTCCGTCACCGGGTTTATCAGCTCATACACATTAGTTATTAAATTGTGACCTTTTGGAGTAACAACTTTCCTTGACCAAGCTCGAGGGATACAAGGATCAGACCAAATTTTTACTTGCTTCCCTTACCAATGCGCCAAATTATCCCCTTGTTCACTAGCTCAACTCCATGAAGGATGCCCCGCCATGCATATGACATGTTAGCATGTGGCTTTGCTTGCAAAACTTCATGATCTGAATAGTACTTGGCCTTTAGCACCTGGGCACACAAGCTATTCCGATTCTCTTCTAGTCTCCACACTTGACGTGATAACATTGCTACATTGAAAGCATGTATGTCCCTAAAACCTTGCCCTCCTTTCCCATTCGAGTTTATCAAATTTTTCTAACTAAGTCAATGAATTTTGTTCCACTTCTCTTGCTAACCCCACCAATACCTCGCGATCATCGCGCTGATTTCATCACAAAATGATTTTGTGAGGTAGAAACACGACATAGCGAAGGTCGGAATTTCCTGGGCCATCGCCTTTATTAAGATTTCCTTGGCACACCTAGATAATGGTTTGACTTCCCATCCATGAATACATTTCCATATCTTGTCCTTCAGATAAGCAAAGGTCTTCTTTTTAGAACGCCCAACATACACTGGAACCCTAAATATTTTTCATTCCAAGCTTCCCTATTAATTCTCAACTCAGTTTTAACACACTCTCTCACTGGACCTTTTCTATTTGAGATGAACATAACTGCTGACTTGTCTGTATTTATGCATTGCCCAGAGCAATCCTCATACAAAGCTAACATGCTATTGAGAGTTGCTTCTTCTTCTCCTTTTGCACACATGAGTAGCATTGAATCATCTGTAAAGAACATGTGTGTGATGTTAGGTGCCCTTGCAAAAATCTTAATAGCACTGAATTCCCCTCTACTTTGTGCATCATGAATCAGCGCAGATAACCCCTCAGCACAAATGGTGAAAAGATATGGAGAGAGTGGGTCACCTTGCCTCAATCCCCGGGATATGGGGTAAACCGAGCCTTGGCTTTACCATTGACTTTGATATGATATTTAACACTAGTTACACACTTCATTACAAGGTCAACCCACCTCGTACTAAATCCCATCTTTAACATCATGGCACGAAGGAAATTCCACTCCACCCTATCATATGTCTTGCTCATATCCACCTTCACTGCAAAAAAAACATCTTTTCCACTCCTCTTATTAATTAAAAAAATGTGAAATCTCATATGCAATCAGTTTGTTATCCGTTATGAGCCTCCCTAGCACAAACGCACTTTGGTTCTCTGAAATAACCTCCGGTAGTAAAAGTTACAGCCTGTTTGCTAGGACTTTCGAGGCAATCTTATACAAGACATTACATAAGCTAATTGGGCGCATGTCTTTAATTCTTGTTGGATCCTTCTTTGGTGTTATAAGTTGTAGTTGCATATTTCTATAGACATAAGTTGCACATTCTTTTTGTGAATTCTGGTTTGCCAAAATGTTCAGATTTAGCCTTTTATTTTTAAAATATCAATAAACCTTAACATATTATTGTACTCCAAATATTTAGTTTTTGACTAAATTCTATAGTATATGATTTTATATTTTTCTAGACTAACAAAATTAAATGTTATTATACTTGTGTAAATAATAAATACTTTGAGTTTTGACTACTACAAAGTTATTTGGTTTGCATCGGAACTTTCCCCATGCATTTTCCTATTTTTTATGTGGTTCTTGAAGGGTTTCGCAGCATAGTAAATCAAAATTTTCTACGGATGCGAACGGGGAAAGCCAAGATCTAATCTAAGGAGATGCAAACAACGAGGGGGTATAGATGAGATCTTCATACCCTTGAAGATTCATGACTGAACGCTCAACAGGCGTGGGTGATGTTGTCGCATTCGCTTCTCCCTCGCGATCCGATCCGATCTAACACCGCAAGTGGCGATGCCTCCGAGAGATGCAGCGTGCGGCACCTCGGCGTCCTCCCTTCCTCGGTCCAGAAAGTGGGGTGGAGATGGATTGGATCTACAACGCGACGGCGTGGCAAGCGGTGGAGAGTTTCTATGGCGGCTTCCACGCTGTGATGGGAGAGAGATCTGGAGGGCAGCAGTATGGCAGCTAGGGTTGAAGGAGTGGGGGAGGAGGGCTGCGCCCCTGCCCTCTATATATAGGGGGCTGGCCGGCCCCCTTGGCCCCTCCTCCAAGCCCTAGGGCGGCGGCCCCAAGGGTTGGAGTGGGGGGCAAGTTTTCCCCCTCCTTCTAGAAGGTTTCCCTAGGGTTTCCCTAGGGTTTTGGCCGGCTGGGCCTATGGGGCCTTGTGCCCCTGGCCCAATGTGGCCAGGGCACTCCCTCGTAGGCCCACGCCCCTCCCGACAAGTGGGGCCACGTTGGTCCCACTCCGGAAGGTTCTAGAAGCTTCCGGTACAATACCGATTAACCCGAAACAATTTCGAACTCCAAAAACTGCATTGCCTTATATGAATCTTATTCTTCGGACCATTCCGGAACCTCTCGTGATGTCCCGGATCCCATCCGAGACTCCGAACAAAAACTCATAAACCAATTATCCAATCTATCCTAGCGTCGAGACACGTTAAGTGTGTGACCCTTCGGGTTCGAGAACATGCAGACATGATCTTATATCAATAATCAACAGCAGGGTCTGGAAACCCGTATTGACTCCCACACATTCATCGATGATCATATCGGATGAACCACGATGCTAGGATTCAATCAATCCCATATATATATTCCCTTCGTCTCGCGATATTTTACTTGCCCGAGATTTGATCGCTTGCATCGTCATACCTAGTTCAATCTCGCTCACGAAGTACTTTACTCGTTCCGTAATCCAATATCACTTTGTGATTAACTCCTTAACCACATGCTTGCAAGCGGTGTTGATATCGATTACCGAGTGGGCCCGAAGTATATCTCTCCGACTTGGGAGGGACAAATCCCGTCTCGATACATACAACCCAACAGGTACTTTCCGATCACCTGAGAGACACCTTTATGATCACCCTCTCATAGGATGACGTTTGATGACCTCAAAGCTTTCATCCGATACCAGGGAGTTGCATTATCTCATGGTCTAAGGAATACAATATTTGACATAAGAAAAGCTTCGCAAAGACGAACACGATGACACGATCTAATTGCTCCGCTTAATTTGGGTCTATCCATCATATCATTCTCCCAATGATATGATCTCATTATCAATTGACAACTCATGTCTATGGTTAGGAAACCTTAACCATCATTAATCAATGAGCTAGTCCATAGAGGCGTACTAGGGACACGGTGTTGTTCACAAACCACACAAGTATTAAAGTTTCCGCTTAATACAATTCTAGCATGGAATATAAACTTTATCATGAACAAAAATTATAATAATAACATCTTTATTATTGCCTCTAAGGCATAATTCCAACAGTCTCCCACTTGCACTAGAGTCAATAATCTAGTTTACATTTGGCAACAATCTCACAACCATGGCACTAAGGTGCTGATCATGTTTTACACGTGGAAGAGGTTTAGTCAATGGATCTGCGACATTCAGATCTGTATGTACTTTGCTAATCTTCAGATCTCCATCTGCTATATAATCTCGGATTATATGAAACTTGCGGTTGATATGCTTGGTCTTTGGATGATATCTTGGTTCCTTAGCGAGTGCTATGGCGCCAGTGTTGTCACACAATATCTCCAGTGGGTCCAATGCACTTGGAACCACGCCAAGCTCAGTGATGAATTTCCTGATCCAAACTCCTTCACTTGACGCTTCTGCAGCAGCCATGTATTCCGCTTCTACTGTAGATCCCGCGATCACGCTTTGCTTGCAGCTTCTCCAGCTCACAGCTCCTCCATTCAAAATATAAACGTATCTTGTCTGAGATTTAGAATCATCCTTGTCGGTATCAAAACTAGCGTCGACGTAACCCTTTACGACGAGCTGTTCATCACCTCCATAGACTAAGAACATTTCTTTAGTCCTATTTAGGTACTTTAGGATGTTCTTCACGGCTGTCCAGTGTTCCACTCCTGGATCACTTTGATATCTGCTCGTCAAACTAAGAGAATTGGACACATCCGGTCTAGTACACAGCATGGCATACATGATGGAACCTATGGCCGAGGCATAAGGCACTTTGCTCATAGCTTCCCTATCATTTCATCAGCTGGACACTGAGCCTTGCTCAATATCTTACCTGACAACATAGGCACTGAACCTTTCTTTGCCTTATCCATTCTGAACCTTTTCAGAACTTTGTCTAGGTATGTACTTTGGCTTAAAGCTATCAGGCGTCTTTGTCTATCTCTATAGATTTTGATTCCCAATATATAAGCAGCTTCACCTAGGTCTTTCATTGAAAAACACTTGTTCAAATAACTCTTCACATCGTTAAGCATGTTAATGTCATTTCCAATAATCAATATGTCATCCACATATAGTACAAGAAATGTCACCG
Source organism: Avena insularis (assembly GCA_023614405.1). Taxonomy (NCBI): domain Eukaryota; kingdom Viridiplantae; phylum Streptophyta; class Magnoliopsida; order Poales; family Poaceae; genus Avena; species Avena insularis. The sequence continues at coordinate 36,189,131 of CM042697.1, read as the reverse complement.
AGCTCCCACTCACTTTCTTGTAGATACAAGCTTCGTAGATATTTGGAACAAATCCAAAGCTCTTGATCACTTGATAAAAACGAAGGTTCCAACTCTGAGACGCTTGCTTCAGTCCATAAATGGAACGCTGAAGTTTGCATACTTTATCAGCATCCTTAGGATCGACAAAACCTTCGGGTTGCATCATATACAACTCTTCATCAATGTTGCCATTGAGGAACGCAGTCTTGACATCCATCTGCCATATTTCATAATCATGAAACGCAGCAATTGCTAATAAAATCCGAATGGACTTAAACATCACTACGGGAGATAAAGTCTCATCGTAGTCAAGACCTTGAACTTGTCTAAAACCTTTCGCGACAAGCCATGCTTTATAGACGGTAACATTACCATCCGCGTCCGTTTTCTTCTTAAAAATCCATTTGCACTCAACGGCCTTTCGGTCGCTAGGAGGGTCTACCAAAGTCCATACTTGGTTTTCGCTCATGGATCCCAATTCGGATTTCATGGCCTCTAGCCATTTCTCAGAGTCTGGGCTCATCATCGCTTCCTCATAGTTCGTAGGTTCACTGTCTTCTACCAACAAGACAGTCAAGACAGGGTTGCCGTACCACTCAGGAGGGGCACGCGACCTTGTCGACCTGCGACGTTCAGTAGCAGCATCGTCCAAAGCTTCATGATCCTTGTCATTAGCTTCCTCTATTGTTGGTGCAGACGGCATTGAAACCATTTCAGGTGCTGCGCTACTCTCCAACTCAAGAGAAGGTTCAACAACCTCGTCTAGCTCTACTTTCCTCCCACTCACTTCTTTCGAGAGAAACTCCTTCTCAAGAAAGGAACCGTTCTTTGCGACAAACACTTTGCCTTCGGTTCTGTGATAGAAGGTATACCCAATAGTTTCCTTAGGGTATCCTATGAAGACGCATTTCTCCACTTTGGGTTCGAGCTTGTTCGGCATCAACTTCTTGACGTAAGCTTCGCATCCCCAAACTTTAAGAAACGACAACTTAGGTTTAGCACCAAACCACAGTTCATACGGTGTCGTCTCAACGGATTTAGATGGTGCCCTATTTAAAGTGAATGCAGCGGTTTCTAATGCATAACCCCAAAATGATAACGGCAAATCAGTAAGAGACATCATCGATCGGACCATATCTAATAGGGTTCGATTCCGGTGTTCAGACACACCATTGTGCTGTGGTGTTCCGGGTGGCGTGAGTTGCAAAACGATTCCGCTTGCTTTAAGATGCGTGAGAAAATCATAACTCAAATATTCACCTCCACGATCGGATCGCAGAAACTTAATTTTTCTGTTACGATGGTTCTCCACCTCATTCTGAAATTCTTTGAACTTTTCAAATGTTTCAGATTTATGTTTCATTAAATAGATATACCCATATCTACTTAAGTCATCGGTAAAAGTGAGAAAATAGCGATATCCACCGCGCGTCGAAACACTCATCGGTCCGCATACATCGGTATGTATGATTTCTAACAAGTCCGTTGCTCGCTCCATCATACCGGAGAACGGGGTTTTGATCATCTTGCCCATGAGGCATGGTTCGCATGTGTCAAATGATTCAAAATCAAGAGACTCCAAAAGTCTATCAGAATGGAGTTTCTTCATGCACTTTACACCAATATGACCTAGACGACAGTGCCACAAATAAGTAGTATTATCACTATCTACTTTGCATCTCTTAGCCTCAATGTTATGGATGCGTGTTTCATCCCTTTCGAGATTCAGAAGAAATAAACCATTCATAGCAGGTGCATTACCATAAAAGATGTTACTCATATAAATAGAACAACCATTATTCTCCGATTTAAATGAATAACCGTCTTGCAATAAACACGATCCAGAAATAATGTTCATGCTCAACGCAGGCACATAATAACACTTATTAAGGTTTAAAACTAATCTCGAAGGTAAAACTAAGGAGAGCGTGTCGACGGCCATCACATCAACTCTTGATCCGTTGCCAACGCGCATCATCACCTCATACCTAAGCCGCTACATTAGTAGCTCTGCTTCAAGTTACAAATATTAACCGAACCAAGATCAAATACCCGTGCACTACAACGGCTAGTAAGGAAAACATCAATAACATGTATATCAAATATACCTTTGATGGTGCCAGCCTTCTTGTCCGCTAAGTACTTCGACGATTGCGCTTCCAAAGGACCCTTGTCCTTGCAATAGAAGCACTCAGTGTCCGGCTTGGGTCCAGACTTGAGCTTCTTCTCAGCAGGGGCAACGCGCTTGCCGCCGCCTTTCTTGAAGGGCTTCTTTGCACCCTTACCTTTCTTGAAGGTGGGGGCTTGTTGACCATCAACACATGATTATCCATTTGATGTCCACCTCATGACCTTCACTTTGCGAAGAACTCGGTGATCGTATCGTGGAACCAATCTGATTATGAGTCACTACAAAACTTTTGTAGCTGGGAGGAGTGATTGCAACCACTGTCAATCTTGAGCTCCTCTGGAATCTTGCAGTCCAGTTGCTCAAGGCGTTGAGTGTAGCCCGACATCTTTATGGCGTGCTCATTAACGGAACTCCCTTCCTCCATCTTGCAGTTAAAGAATTTCTCAGAGATCTCATATCTCTCAAAACGGGCCTGAGTCTGAAACATAGTTTTCATCTCCTCAAGAATCTCAAAGGGCCCGGGATAGTCTTCAAAATGATTTTGAAGGTCCGATTCCATAGCAAACAACATGGTGCTCTTAATCACACCATAATCATCTTTGCGCGACTGATAGACAGCTTTCTCATCAGCCGGCGCAGTTGCAGCAGGGGCGTCACCTAACGCTTTCTCAAGGGCATAGTCCTTTTGACCGCCAGAGAGAATGATTCTCAGATTGCGGAACCAGTTGGTGAAGTTAGACCCATTGTTTCTAAGCTTTTCCTTCTCAGCAAAAACGTTGAAGTTGAAGTTGGACTTAGCCATTTGATCTACAGTATTTGCAAGTACAATTTAGACTATGTTCATGATAAATAGTTCAACTTAATCAAATTACTAGATGAACTCCCACTAAATTCAACATCCCTCAAGTTGTTTAGTGAACATGATCCAAATTCACCACACCTAATCTGATCATCACGAGAAGAGATGTGGTTTCAATGGTGGACAACGAAGTGTCGATCATATCATTCATATGACTCATGCGTAACCTTTCGGTTCATGTGTTCCGAGGCCATGTCTGTACATGCTAGGCTCGTCAAGTCAAACCCAAGTATTTCCGCGTATGCAAAACTGGCTTGCACCCGTTGTATGTGAACGTAGAGTCTATAGCACCCGATCATCACGTGATGCTTGGACACGACGAACTTTCGCAACGGTGCATACATGGGGAGAACACAGTTTTATCTTGATCTTTAAGTGAGGAATCATCTAATAATGCTACCGTCGCGATCTAAGCATAATAAGATATATAAAAGGATAAACATCACATGCATATAACTTTATGTGACATGGTATAGCCAATCTTTGTGCAATGATCTCCATCGTGTGTGTGCCGGCATGATCTCCATCACTTCACCATGATTGCCTCCACCATGAATAGCAACTACAACTATTGCTAACTACTTAGCGATAAAGTAAAGCTATTACATGGCGTATAAGAAGTTGACTCGCAGGTCATACACAATTATAAAGACAACCATATGGCTCCTGCCGGTTGTGTACTCATCGACATGCAAGTCGTGAAACATTACAAAACATTATCATCGCATACAATACACACATCACATCTTGGGCCATACCATATCACAGAAAACACTCCCTGCAAAAACAAGTTAGACGCCTCTACTTTGTTGTTGCATGTTTTACGTGGCTTATGGGAGTAGCAAGCTAAGAACGATTCTTACCTACGGAAAGCCACAACGGTGATATTATGGTTTCCAAACTCTGGTGTTAAACCCATGACAACTATAGTGAGAGAAACAGGCATCCACCAGCCGCATGTGTGGAACAAGCCACACGTCAAGTGCGGAGCCGGTCTCGCGAACGACGTCGCGTAAGGTTGGCCTGGACCGCTTCAATCTCACTATCCCGCGTCATAAGAAGAACACAAACAAGAGGCTTGCAACAGAAAAAATCAACGCCCGCAACAACCATGTTGCGTTCTACTCGTGAAACACATCTACGCATAGATCTAGCTCTGATACCACTGAAGGGTTTCGCAGCATAGTAAATCAAAATTTTCTACGGATGCGAACGGGGAAAGCCAAGATCTAATCTAAGAAGATGCAAACAACGAGGGGGTATAGATGAGATCTCCATACCCTTGAAGATTCGCACAGCGGAACGTTCAACGGAACGTGGGTGATGTTGTCGTACTCGCTTCTCCTCCTCGTGATCCGATCCGATCTAACACCGCAAGTGGCGATGCCTCCGAAAGATGCACGCGTGCGGCACCTCGACGTCTCCTCCTTCCTCGGTCCAGCAAGTGGGGTGGAGAGATGGATTGGATCTACAACGCGACGGCGCGGTGCAAGCGGTGGAGAGTTTCTGTGGCAGGGCTTCGCCTACGCGCAGTCGGGAGAGAGAGATCTGGAGGGCAGCAGTATGGCAGCTAGGGTTGAAGGAGTGGGGGAGGAGGGCTGCGCCCCTGCCCTCTATATATAGGGGGCTGGCCGGCCCCCTTGGCCCCTCCTCCAAGCCCTAGGGCGGCGGCCCCAAGGGTTGGAGTGGGGGGCAAGTTTTCCCCCTCCTTCTAGAAGGTTTCCCTAGGGTTTCCCTAGGGTTTTGGCCGGCTAGGCCTATGGGGCCTTGTGCCCCTGGCCCAATGCGGCCAGGGCACTCCCTCGTAGGCCCATGCCCCTCCCGACAAGTGGGGCCACGTTGGTCCCACTCCGGAAGGTTCTAGAAGCTTCCGGTACAATACCGATTAACCCGAAACAATTTCGAACTCCAAAAACTGCATTGCCTTATATGAATCTTATTCTCTGGACCATTCTGGAATCTCTCGTGATGTCCCGGATCCCATCCGAGACTCCGAACAAAAACTCATAAACCAATTATCCAATCTATCCTAGCGTCGAGACACGTTAAGTGTGTGACCCTTCGGGTTCGAGAACATGCAGACATGATCTTATATCAATAATCAACAGTGGGTGCGAAACCGTATTGACTCCCACACATTCATCGATGATCATATCGGATGAACCACGATGCTAGGATTCAATCAATCCCATATATATATTTCCTTCGTCTCGCGATATTTTACTTGCCTGAGATTTGATCGTCGGTACCGTCATACCTAGTTCAATCTCGTTCACAGCAAGTACTTTACTCGTTCCGTAATCCGATATCACTTTGTGATTAACTCCTTAACCACATGCTTGCAAGCGGTGTTGATATCGATTACCGAGTGGGCCCGAAATATATCTCTCCGACTTGGAAGGGACAAATACCATCTCGATACATACAACCCAACAGGTACTTTCCGATCACCTGAGAGACACCTTTATGATCACCCTCTCATAGGATGACGTTTGATGACCTCAAAGCTTTCATCCGATACCAGGGAGTTGCATTATCTCATGGTCTAAGGAATACAATATTTGACATAAAAAAAGCTTCGCAAAGACGAACACGATGACACGATCTAATTGCTCCGCTTAATTTGGGTCTATCCATCATATCATTCTCCCAGTGATATGATCTCATTATCAATTGACAACTCATGTCTATGGTTAGGAAACCTTAACCATCATTAATCAATGAGCTAGTCCATAGAGGCGTACTAGGGACACGGTGTTGTTCACAAACCACACAAGTATTAAAGTTTCCGCTTAATACAATTCTAGCATGGAATATAAACTTTATCATGAACAAAAATTATAATAATAACATCTTTATTATTACCTCTAAGGCATAATTCCAACAGTTCTTTGGTACAATAAAGTTGCAGTTGCAAAAATCAAATAGACATAAGTAATTATGTTATTTCTTTGCAACCTAGATTACCAAAATGTGCAACTTCATCCATTTCTTTTTTCAAATAATGATAGTAAATGAAATTATAATATCTAGTATGATTTTACATTATAAATAATGATAAATATTTTTTTTCCTGATAACAATATTGATGCATTGTTCTTGGCATTGTTTCATTATTTGATATAGCTAAAAAAAATTTACACGAAATAATAAACGAATATAACAAGAGGTAGAAAACCCAGATAAAAACAAAGAAACACTATAATTTACCTAAAAATTGAAGGAAAAGGATCCTAAGTAGGACATGTCAAGAGCCACAAGGCGTGTGAGCCACTAAGTAGGACGTGTCAAGAGCAGGGTCACACCCCAAACCCTTCTGGAAATGTCACCTACATCTATAGGTAGTTTTTCATGTAAATCAATTGCCTTGTATATTTTTTTAGTATTAGTTGGCGCAGTTTTATGTGAAGGTAGAGAGAAATAAATGAGGGGTGAGAAATAATGAATATTATTTTATTTGGAGGGAAAATTTGTGACTGTGAAAGGAAGAGCCGCCCTCAAATTGATTTTTCAGGACTCATGTCACCTACATCTATAGGCAGTTTTTCATGTAAATCAATTGCCTTGTATATTTTTTAGTATAAGTTGGCGCAGTTTTATGTAAAGGTAGAGAGAAATAAATGAGGGGTGAGAAATAATGAATATTGTTTGATTTGGAGGGAAAATTTGTGACTGTGAAAGTAAGTGCCGCCCTCAAATTGATTTTTCAGGACTCATTTTGAGACCTAGCGTTGCAAATTGCTCTAACAACTGGAAAAAAAATGGATGGTGTAAAAGCAGGAAACAACAAAATAACCCAATTTTGCCAAACAATGATATGAGGCACATGGATATGCCATCAGCCACAAAAATACATATAGGAGAATCAAATTCCTACAAACTCTTGTACATCAAAAAAAGAGACCATGCGATTATATTAGAAATGAAATTATATTTATCCACTACATTTTTGTGGAATTCCGCTACATTTATATTCATAGTTTTATTGTAAGCGGTTTTATTTCAAAATCTAGTATAGAACATGTATATGTTATTGATTTATCACTTAACCAAATTTTAAGACACATCTGACATCTACTAAATTTATATTCTCGGAGCTTCTACATAATAATACACAAGACACCACTAGCAAGATATTTATTCGATTTTTTGCGGAGAAGATAGCCATTGGATTTTAGATATAGAGAGCTCTATCATGGTATTTTACTATATTATAATATACACGAACACACATACATACATTAATACATATGTACAAACTTTTTTTTGTATAATTGACAAAAACTGATTCAAGAAGAAATTTTGTACGACATTTAGTTAAATTTAGCACAAACACGTTTCTTAGGTTTATACATTGCACCTGTATAACAAAGAACAATATGTGACTAAATATGCCACTTAAGTAAAAGATTATACTCAATAAGATTGTACTATGATATGTATAATTTATAAAGAATAAATGTTTGGTATAAAAGTATATTTATTTTGATTCATAATCCTTTTGTTTTGCCCAATATGGCCATGTGGAAGAGCCGCTGAATACCCAGTCCCAAGAATTAAAATCACTAACAAGAAGCAATAAAAGACGAAGCAATGTTGCGGTCCTAATAACAACTCATGTGCCATTCCTCCAGCATGGCGTAGGAGCTCACTACCACTATAGAAACCACGAGTGGTTGAGCCACCAGTGTTCAAGGTGGCGGTCATACTAGTGTCCAAGCACTACACATGTTGCATGTGAACGCATTTTTTTAATGGCATGCAATATCCAAGAAATTTTGTGGAAGCCTCCATGTTGCGGTGAATCTGTATCCGACTCCTAAAATTGGTCCCGAGAACTTCTCCGGTGGCGCAACCTCAATAGGTAAAATATCTCACACTGTTTAATGCTCGCGGGAGTGGCTCGACATGCTCCCTGGCAGCCTTAGGCCTCTTCACACTAAGTGATCCTCTGGTACCCCGACTCTCGATATCGGCAATGGCGGCTCATCCACCGACCAGGAAGAAGATTGTGCATGTCCTACTACTGCTGGTGAGGGCATCGATCCATTCCCTTAGTCACCCTCTACTCGCTTTTTCCTGGATCAACCAAGAATGATAATATCAAGAATAGGCAAAGTGATGTGATGCACCTAGAGAACGTCTCTTGCTTACAAGGCTCTACCCTTTTGGTGATTTTTTCTTAATTTTAGTATTTTTGTGATTTTAACAGATTTATGTGTTGAGGTCTAAAATATTTATGCAGAATTTGTAAGACACCGGTTACTCAGTGCAAATAAATCATGTGAAAATGGTTATGTTGATGCAAATGTCCGAGGATTGATTTATCATGCTAGAATGGTGTTAGTACAGTCTTACTTCCTAAATCTAAAATGTTAATGTATTTTATTGTTTATAATGTTCAAGAAATAGTGGTATAAATCTCCGCAAAATTTGTGTACAAATCATATAGTTACTTAATAAAACTCTCCAAACTTCTATACGTCCATGGTCAAGTTGCACTCATATGGAAACTAATATGTGGCATCTTTATGATCAAATTTAAGGAATGTATTTGTATAGTTTATGGTGCTTTAATTAGCATGTCTAATATATCTATGTTAAATTTGTGAAATGCATATGAAGCTCCTACGTTATTGGGGGTTTTCAAAAAATTTAAAGTTTGGTGCAACATTAGTTGCTAAGTCAGCATAATCCCATTTTTAGAGGTTAAGTGGACCATAAATTTTTAGTTACATGGTAACTTTGAGCCAAACTAAAATGAACTGAGAGAATCATTAGGGTCCCTCTCATGTCCTCGACATCAATTATTTTTGGCCTTTGGCGAAACAACAACTTAAAAAAATCTACGCAAGGACGAGAAGAGGTCGTGAGTGGCATCATCTCTAGCATCATTTTGGGTGTATGGAGAGAAGAAAACAAGGTTTTTTTTGGAATGTGGCACTCCTTGTGCTAGAGGTAGTGCAGCTTATCCACAAGAAGATTGCTTTGCAAGCATACACACACAATGATTCCAGATATTGTCATGTTGTTTTGGCTATGTACTTTTAACACTTTGTCTCCTCCAAGACCATATTTTAAATAATTTTCCTCTATTTAATTTAAATGGCAAAGAATTTTCCTTAAAACAAAAAAGGTATTATTCTATGTAGATGTTATCTCCCAAGTTACTAAAACTGAAAGTAGAATATTTTTTCCCTTTGTGATCTAGATCACGACCGGTTAAGTCAGCTCCTTGAATTGCCATCATCTTCATGACAGGGGAATTTTCGATAGTACGCACTAGAAACTCAAGTCCCGCTTTAGATGTTACAAGAGATGGAAACATTGCTCATCAAACATAGAGGAAGCAGATGAGTGAGAAGAATCGGAGGGGCCACCACTAAGCAGAAATATGTCAATAAATATGTACAACTAATCTTAACATCTGAACTGAGTAGAAATCATATAACTAATAACAACATGGAAATCTAAAAGCATCTTATGATGAATCTTAACCAATACCTAGCGAACAACTTGGTGTAATATCCATCATAAGAGATGTGCTAGCATAGATGCTTGCCAAGTTTTGATCATGTTGTATCTTTCTTTCTTGTTGATTGATTTGGGTTGCTGATCTCGTATCCCAATTTGTGTGTGGCACTACGGAAGTTTGGAAATATGCATTTCCCACCCGGGAGCACCGGGGACTCCATTGCAATCCCCACCCTCGGTTCAGTTTGGCCCATCCCTCTTTACCCTTTCTCCATGTTAGCTCCTAGAAACAAGTTCTCATCCCGCTTTATAAATAAATCAACCACTTTCATACAAGAGTCGAGTGCAAGTCATAAAGGAAAACTGATAGTATGTTGGGGCCACAACACAAACATGTACCAACTGAGAAAAATATGACAACGATACAAATCCACCCGAGAGTAGGGCGGACTGTGTAGATAAGTTGTGTGCCGCCACGAGAAGATCATCCAGCATGCGTGTGCCGCCATGAGAAGATCATCCAGCATGCTCAATGACCATACTCCGTAAAAAGGTTGCAAGAAGTGGGACAATGTCTGCCTCGCCCTCAATGATGGCAAAGGCGTTGGTGAAGATGCACCGCCCCATCCTTGGCTACCTCGATCGGCCGCCCAATTGGCAACAAAAAGGCAAAGGCCGAGAAGAATGGTGTCTTCTCATTGGCCAACATAGATGCATCCATTGGAAGGATGATAGACTCCTCCTCCAACAACAAAGAGAGGGATGATAGGAGCGATTGAATATATAAAGCTATGTTGGGGAAGTAGGATGCCAAGTTAGAGCTTGGGAAAGAGAAGGTTGTAGCCGCCATGATTGAAGCGCAAGCAGGCATGCTCAAGGTGATGAAAGAGGCATCACACTTTGCATTGGCAATGATGAGAGAGGAGGCGAAGATCTTGACATCGAACTTGTCGATGATGGATGTTGGCAAGGACATGGCATGCCATGTATCATGATCACATCGACAAGGAGATGATGGCTGCATTGGCGACGGCGACACCTGTACCAATACTAGCCATGGTGACACCTACACCAACACTGACTTGTCCTATGAAAACACCGACATCGACGACACCTACACCAACACTGACTTGTCCTATGAAAACACCGGCATCGGTGACACCTACGCCAACACCCGAGTCGACGCCCTCAATGAGTGATGATGACCCGGAGGTGATGGAAGTCCAAGCACTCTGCGTTTAGATCGATGTCGGCAACCTATGTTATTTTGGTAGACGAACTCTGATTCGGATTTGGTGGCCCGTGGTAGTGGCCAAAACTTGTTGATTTCATATTCGAATGTGTGTGAACCTTTGAATTTCAATTCACAAACCCTTCAACTTATTTGGATTTTTTGGCGAAATTTGTATTGGGCTTGGGCGCGCTGGTGTGGGAAGGTCTTCCCAATATACGCGTACCGTGTGCTACCGGCCTCCATAGCATAGTGCCCACAGTGCTATCGGCTATGATTTGGGTAACACCGGTAGAGATGCTCTTACACCAACAGATTAGTAGGCTAGTGCAAAACCATGTACTAACTCCGGTCCATATTAATGGTCTTAATTTTATCTAGATTTATATGTATCATCTAGATTTATATGTATATAGTTAAGTATTCAGACTAGATGTAACTGTATCTAGACAAAGTTGAGGTCATTAATATAGACCTAAGGGAATAGCAGGTTTTGCTGAACTTTTTGCGACAGATCTAGCTGAACTTCTACAATGATGCATTCATCCATAAACATGTGTAAGCTAGTGTGTTGATAGTTGCACCTCTGACAACTTACTATTTCCAAAGAAAAGTAGATCTTATATGCCTCCCTGAAGCTCAACATTCTATTATAAACTGACATAGTGACATGAGGCCCTTCTAAGGTTTTTTGGGCTTTCTAAAAAACCTTGTAGGACTACTTCAGGGTTTCAGGATTTTGATTCTTTTACTCTTAGAATTTCTGTCCTCTCCAACACAAGTTCTGCCATCTCATTCTAATGTTCCCTATCTTCACTTCTGCTATCTGTCTAAGGTGAAGAATCTTCAGCATTTATCTCTGCTGCTCCATTTCATGTGATGTACTCGGACATGAATAAGCATGGACAGTCACCAACTAGCAGCCCCAAATTTTGAGAAATGTCAGTCCTAGGAACACACTACTGAAATCACATTGCAGATGTGAGTGGTATGATCGCCACTTACCTGTGCTTTAAACTCTGAAAAACTGATCATATGCCTCTCGATGAACAACAATGAACAATACGTCTTCAACCCTACAAAGATAGCTGACAACCGAGGTGAAACCTTAGTGGCTGTGCAGCAGACGGATCCATGACAATGCAGTGCAAAACTACGATGAACAATAAATATGTAAACTGAACTTCATACCCATATTGAGCAGAAACCCAAAAGTCTAAGGAGCTTGTCTAATCACATGTTCAGAATGTAGGATTTAGAACCTTGAACGCAATCATCATCTTCCATTAAGTCTGACAGCAGGTTATGTATATCTGAAACCCTCAATACGAGTAGCTCCCACAAACACTGCACACAACTTTGCACGAATCTTGATGTCACAGAGGATGGCTCCCTGTTTATATAAACGAATCAGTTTCCGTTACAGCTAAATGAAGTCCAAGAAACTCCCTTCCAGAATCAGACCAAGAAACTCGCCCCAAAATCAAGCCGGTGAATCAAGACTCGCCAAGAAACCGCCCCAATGGCGCGCGCTCCGCTCTCACGGAGGAGACGGCAGCGGCGGATTGTTCGGGTGCGGTCGACGCTTTCGCATGAATGATGAGGCATAATTTACTGTACAAAAGGTACATTCACAAGAGTACAAGACCAAGAGTGGGTAAATGTTCTAAGCAATACACAGCTTCACATTTGGTGAAATTATTCCGTGAAGATATTTTCTCTCTAGTTCTCGAAATCGGGCAAGGAACCTTATTTTCCCTTCATGATCAAGATCACGGCCAGTCATGTCAGCTCCTTTAATCGTCAAGATCTCCAGGGCATGGGCATTTTCAACAATGTGCACTAGAAACTCAAGTTGTGCAGTTGTTCCCGAAAATCCTGTGATATGCAGGTTCTTCAAATTGTTATGTGGACACCGTGGAAGAATCTTGATAGGATTCGGTACCCGATGTGCTAAATCAAAAACACTAAACTGCAAGAGAAAATATGATGAGAGGCATAATTCATGGTTAACTACTCAATGCAGTTATAACAAAGAGAGGTCTAGTGGGATACTTACATGCAGCTCTAACTTTTCAATGCAAGGAGCAGCCCTCAAAAAAGAGGCCAAAGAAAGAATGTTGGCAGCTTCTTTATGATCAAGAATCAACCACAAATCTTAATATTTCAACTGGGAAAACTTGCATGGGGTTTCCATCAACAAGGGCATCTGAAAAGTAGATAATAAATGGTCATGGCAAGGGAGAAAACCAGCAAAAACACTTGCGTACTTAATAGCGTGAGGCAACAAACCTTAAGTGGAAAATGAGCATGCAATGTCAGATCCTGAACACTTTGAAGCACTTTGGGAAGTACAGTCAATGCATGTTCGAGAGTTACAGGTGAATAGAAATCAAGAAATGCGTGTTCCAGTTCAGGAGCACACCCAATGTTAATAGGATACAGACGCCCATAGAACATAAACGATTTGAGTTTCACCGCGTTGAGTACTATCTTAGTAATCTTGCAATGCACAATGCGCAAGTACAGTAACTTTGACAATGGACGAGCTACTGTCAGCTCATCATTCAAATGACATCTAACCATGCTGAACCACTCAAGGTTAACACAATTTGACAGCATATCTTGAAGATCCTTCCGAGTGACACGTAACATGTGCAAATCAAGAGTTCTCAGATTCGGAAAACCGCTGAACTGATGGGGTACTTCAAATGACACAAAGCTAAGTTGCAGATGACGAAGCCGATATAGGGTCGCATAGTCTAAAAGCTCAACAGGAAATCTGTACTGATCATCACGGAATTTGTCTGGCGCTAAATCAAGGGCAAGACTCTCCGTCCGTGATGATACAGCAAAACCAACCCAAGTATTGACATGCTCCATTAGCCTGCTGTCGAATCCAAATCTGATCACCAGCTCTTCAACAACCATGCACCGATGCTGCTGCATGACTGCATTAACATTGTCGATGAATTTCTGAGTATGCTCTTGTCCCCCAAACACATTGCTGCTGCACACTGTGATACCATCGAATTTCAGTTTGGAGCAACCCTTCCACATATGTTTCCATTTACTCGACAGAATACCAGTTCTCATTGCGTCCTTTATCGGTAATTTTGATAGAATCACAGATAGAAGATCCTCAGAAAGGTCTGCAAGATGAACCTTTGCTCTCGTTTTCTTAATGACCGGTCCATGGGAGCAACGCCTAGGCCTTTTTCTTGGGCGCCTTAGATGGCTGTCCATTTTGATTCTGTAGAAAAATGATCTCAGATTAAGTATGAATATGGCATATGAACCTGGAAGGCCAGAGCAGATGTAAACCTTACAACATAATGTCATTGTATTCACTATGATTTCTACGTTCTACTGTAGTACTGCACCTCATGACTACGAACAGTCAGTCGGTAAGGTTGTCATTTTTGTTCCCCGATACAGAAAACCAGCTATAGTTCTAGCAAAGCCATGAAACAGAAGGCCGGTTTTTATTAGGATTCGCTGCACTGGTGTGAATGTGCGTGTGAAGGCGAGATGGGGAAGGGGGTGGATCTAGATGGTGTGCTGAGTGTGCACCTGCACACCCCAAAGTTGTGGAATCCAGTGGGATTGACCTAATCAGTGGATGATAGAAAAGCTTACCGATGGTCAAGGTTGCGGACGGGGTTGAGACAGCAGCGACGCGACGGCAGAACTGGAACGGCGATGGGCGGCGGCGCGCGTGAGAGGGGACACGGCTTGGGGGTTGGGGTTGGGGCGTCGGCAGTGGCGCTTAGCCACACGGTGGCAGCTATAGGTCAAGAAGGGGGATACTTGAGAGCCGTCCTGGGTCCGATCAAGACTGGAGGTCGGACAGGGCAGGACTCGGGAGACGAATCCGAAGAGGAAGACGATGGGGAAGGGGAAAGTTGCAGGAGACCCTGGAGGAGAGTTACTCCAAATCCACCACGTGCCGTTCGGCAAATCTTGACCGTTATTTTCTTTCAACGCAGTAGATGATGCCACGTAGTCCTGTCCTTCCGTAATTTACAACTTCAAATCGAAAAGTGCTCATTGTATTAGAGGATCCCATTCGTTGGGCGTTTTAGGCTAAAAACCGGATCTATTTTTGACTGGACAAAACAAGATTTTTGCCCGGGAACGCCGAGTTTCCCACTCGTGTTCTCAGGCGTGTTTCAAGACGAAGAGAAAACGACGACATATTCAAATTTTTATAAATGAATCACTTTTCGTTACAGCTAAACGAAGTCTCTCGTCTTCAGTTGCGCCCAAAAACTCCCTTCCAGAATCAGACCAAGAAACTCGCCCCAAAATCAAGCCGGTGAATCAAGACTCACCAAGAAACCGCCCCAATGGCGCACGCTCCGCTCTCACGGAGGAGACGGCAGCGGCGGCGGCGGATTGTTCGGGTGCGGTCGACGCTTCCGCGGCGGGGCCGTGATGGTGCTGGGAAGCACTTCGTTAGAAAACCCCAAGAGCAAGGTGTGAAGTAGCACAGCAGCAAGTTTTTTCTCAGTAAGAAACCGAGGTTATCGAACAAGTAGAAGGAAGGAAACGTCTCAAAGGTGTTGCAAGCAACGTGGAAACCTACACAACACAAACTCAAGACTTTGCCCGAACGAATCAGTGAGGTTGTCAAGCTCACCGGTTTGCTGTAACAAAGGATTAAACGTATAGTGTGAAAGGTAATGGTTTGCAGTAAGTAAACGGGTAACAGTGGATGATGTATCAATGGTAAAGATTGGACCGGGTCCATAGTTTATTAGAGGTGCTCTACTTAGATAAACAACATGGCATGAAAGGTAAACAAATTACAGCAGGGCAATTGACAGGAACTGAGCTAGGCATAACAATGCAATACCAGATAAAAAGATCCTATGAGATTCGATTGGACAATACAACAATATACATAGACCGCCATCCAACTGCATCTATGACTAGAAGTCCACCTTCAGGTTATCATCCGAACCCCCTCTAGTATTAAGTTACAAGCAACATACAACTGCTTTAAGCAAAGTGTGTAAGGTAAACAATCCACTTGTTCTATGAATAAAAGACCGTTGTTTTCTCTCTAGTGGCAACAGCAAATCTACAACCGAATAGATTTCTGTCACTTCCCTTGGAAACTAGAGGCATGAACCCACTATCGAGCATAAATACCCCCTCTTGGAGTCACTAGCAACTACTTGGTCAAGATAGCTACTAACAACGGAGAGCATACAAGATCACAAACAACACAGACATGATAGTATCAAATAGACAAAACCATTAATCAATCTGACATAGTAATCTCAATATCCATCGGATCCCCGCAAACACAACATGCATGATTACAAATAGATTAGATCTTGATCATGAAGAGAGCTCACAAGATCTATACATGAAAGCACAAGGAGGAGATACAACCATCTAGCTACTACATGGACATGTAGTCCAAGGTGGAACTACTCACGCTTCATACCGGAGAAGAAGGCCTCTGAGAGGATCTCCCCTCCGGCAGGGTGCCAGGAAGAACTTCAGATCCCCTCGATCTAGGGACGATGGTGGTGGCGGCTACAGAAGGTTTCATGGAGTTTTGATTGGGTTCCTAGGGTTTCTGCATCGGGGGCTTCTTATAGGCGAAGAGGCGAGGCTGGGAGGCAACCGGAGGGCCCACACCCTACCCAGGCGCGGGGTGGGCCCACCCGCGCCTAGGGGGGTGTGGCGGCCCTGGCTCGCCTCTCTGTCTCATCTTCTGGCTTCGTGTCCCCCATGGTAAAATATTAACTTTGGATTTTGTCCCGTCCAATTCCGAGAATATTGATTTTTTGCCTTTCTGGAACCAAAAACAGCAGAAAACAGGCAACTCGCATTGTGGCAACTTGTTAATAAGTTAGTTCCAGAAAAGATATAAAAACACCTCAAAGTGTAGACAAAGTAACGCAAAGTTGATACTAAACAAGCATGGAGCATAAAAAATTATAGATACGTTTCCGACGTATCAAGCATCGTCAAGCTTAACTCCTGATCGTCCTCGAGTAGGTAAGTGATAAAGGAATAATTTTTGAGGTGACATGCACCATCAAAACCAAGATCAAACCATTTGCAAGCATTGAAAGTTGGGATCAAAGAACTCTAAACATGTGCATGAAATATGGAGTTCTAACAATAGGACATAGTAACTATGCATGCAACATGAAAGGCTACAAACAAAGATCATGAATGACATGCATTGAAAATTGTTTGTTTGTTTCACATACAGAAAACATGTCATAGTGGCATACAACTTGTACCTCATAGAGTAGCAAATAGATGCATAAGACACCTTCAAAGTTCATAAGAGTGACTAGATACAAATAGCACAAGAACAAGTAATATCACAATATGCATCAATCAATAAGTTTTGGGACACTGCACACATAATGGAAACTATGCTCTCTTAATGGTGCCTAAAGGTAGAAGGTGGAGACGCAATAAAATAGTGGAAGAAAGGCCCTTCATAAAGGGAAGCGGGGATTTCAAGTCTCAAAAAGAGCTTCCAAAAATTATGGTACTTGTTAGCTTTCATCCCTCATTGCCCCTATCATAAGCATCTTGAAGTGATTAAGGTTAAAGTGAACAAACTATGGAGTATATGCTTGACAAATATAAGTTGGCAATCTCAAGTCCCTTGAATACGAGGGCCACACCTCATGCTACTCAACTTCAGTCACCTGTAAGTTCTTGTCATAGTAAGTACATGTGTATCATAGAGAACCGCCAAAGGGGTACCCCTTGCACATGGTACAGGAGCTATCCCATAACCAAAATGACAAGGCAAGCAGACAATGAGCATCTTAGCGATCTTTTTATTTACTATATGCATAGCTTTTTATTGAGGATGCTTTCCACCATTATTAGGCATGGCTTAGGCTAGCGGCCTAGGCGTTTCTCTAACACAAAATACATAACTCCGTGGACTTACAAGCTCTCTCTTTATTTCACATCGGTGACATCCATAGACAAAAGAGCATGATATCAACTGAGTACAAAGTACAAGTGCAATCTTGAAAACGTTCCCCATGACAGCATGGTTCTGCTAATTCCAACGTATAAGTGCAAGCATATACAACATAGATGACACAATGGTCAAGTTTATTAGGGGTAAAGAATATAAAGTGTGCCATCAAGTTTGTGAGGGCTTTAATCACTAAGTTTTCACATAACAAAATACCTTTTAGTTGGAAGATAGCTGAAAACAAGAATATACTTGGAATAGTGTAACACACCATGCATAGAAGTTTATAGTGGACACTTTGGAATAACTTGGTTTCTTGGGAGTTGGAAGCATGAGTAGAGCTTACTCATACAAGTGGAGGCTAGCAAAAGACTGGGAGCAACCAACTAAGAGAGCAATAATGGCCATAATCATGCAGAGCAACAAAACATTACTAATCAAAGCATAGAGTGGTACTACAAGTCAAGGACTAGATGATCATAGAGGCTATGGTGACTTGTTCATAGTCATAACATGGTGTGAGCATGTGCCAAGTCAACCCAAACAAAGCATCAAAGGTGAATACCACAATACTATGCTTTTGTATGCTAAAACAATGCATGATTCTTTCAAGGCACACTAAGCAATCCCAATTGTTTGGAACAAGACATGATACAGCAATAATCACTAAGCATAAGGTCAAAACAACACCTATCATGTCATGCTAAAGTCTAAGTCACAGTTAATGCAAGCTCCTCTTGCACTTATCAAGCAAGAACTTCCTACTCCTTTCCAACACCAAGCAACTTATTTACAACAACACAGCGAGAACGGGGGTACAAACTACTTTATTCAAAAAAATAAACAAGCTAAGAAAACCAAACAAAAACTAAGACGCTCCAAGAACAACGCAACAGTGCATGAAACAATAAAAACGAAGTGTCTAGACAGACCTGAGCTTTTTATCGATGAAGAAGGGGATGCCTTGGGCATCCCAAAGCTTTGACGCTTGTACCTCTTGGATATTTCTTGGGGTGACACCGGGGTGGCATCCCCAAGCTTGAGCTTTTGTCCATTCTTCATCTCATTACATCATTCTCTCTCTACACCTGAAATTTTTTCTTTATACAAAACTTCACACAATCTTCATTAGCAACATTAGTGTATTCAAAAGATAATAGACCTTTGGGCTAAGCTTTGAAACAGCAAAAGTTTTCACTAAAAACACATGCTACTATAGCAACTCCTTCAAAAAGTTCAATTCCCCAAAAGAGAACTCAAAAAGGAATCAATAAGAAGCAAATGCAAATAATGGCAGAAATATGTCAAAACAGACCAGCAGGTGGAAACTGATTTTTTAGAAAATCTTCTGCTACTCAAATAAAAAGGTGTTGAACTAATGAAAGTTAAATAACATATCGGGGGATTTATTCGTAAATTTTCAGCTCAATCAGACTTACAGAGACTCCTCACAAATTTTTATGGTGGAGGACAGAAATCTGTTTAGGGACAGCAACTCCCCAAATCTTACTTCCCTCTAATTAGAGGTTATTATTGGCACAAAAAGCAAACAAAAAGGATAAGGAGAGGTCATTATTGAAGTAATAACTTCCAAGACTCAAGGAAACTCTTGGGTTATCTCCCAACAAGTACTTTTCTTTAACGCCTTTAAGTTAGGCTTAATAGCTTGAGAAGATGCTCACATAAGAAATATGAATTGAAGTAAAAGAGAGCATCAAGAAGCAAATTGAAAACACATTTAATTCTAACCCAATTCCTATGCATAGGAATCTTATAAGAAAACAAATCAAAGAAGCACATAGTAACACGAATGGGTAGATAAAACAAGAGCAACTTCAAAACTTCCAGCACATAGAGAGGTGTTTCAGTACCATGAAAACTTCTACAACCATATTTTCCTCTCTCATAATAATTTTTAGTAGCCTCATGAATAAACTCAACAATATAGCTATCACATAAATCATGCTTTTCATGATCTACAAACACATAGTTTCTATCAAGCTCAAAAATAGTGGGATTAAAACCTTCACAGGTTTTACCCAAAGTAGATATTTCAAAACGAACCACAGGAACATAACATTCATCCTCCTTTGGTAAGAATGGGGGACAATCAAATAATGTAAGGGATAAAGAGTTACTCTCATTAGAAGGTAGGCATGGGTAGATAATCCATTCTTCCTCCTTTTGTTCATCACTATCCCCCTCTTTTTCATCTAATGAGCTTCCAGTTTTAACAATTTCTTCTTCCATAGGCTCCTGCAAGGCATTAGTCTCTTCCATTTGTGGAAAACGCCTATTAAAATATTCAAGAATATAGTCATTTTCTTCCTTGTAATTATCAAAGCAAAATTTAAGTATCTCATAAACCTCACATTCATAAGGTGCATCATCAGTATTTTCAAGCAAGCTGGCAAGTTCAAATGCACCCTTGAAGGCAATAAATTCTTCAATTTGTTCCACATCATCAAAGTCATAATTTCCTTTAACATAAGAGGATATGGTAACATTATCATTATACTCACATTGAAAAGGGAGGTATTTATACCTCCTACAGCAACAAGATTTATCAAAGCAATAAGTAACATTATAAGTAGAGCACACGTCTCTAGCAATAGTATTCAACCTATCAATTTGTTCTCATAAGTGTTTCCATTTTTGTGAAAAACGGTGTTCCTTATAATAATACTTTTATTCTTCCGTGAATCCACCTTGCCAATAAGAACTAGTTTCATAGAAACCATCCATTGATAGAAAGCATGACCAAGTAAGGAAATTACAAACCAACAATTAGAGTAGGAACTAATTTTTTTGTGCTTTTGAAAAGAGGCAAACAAAACCAAGCAAAAGAAAGTAAGCAAACTAAAAACAAAGTAAAGAGAAAGGAAGTGGAGGACTCCCCTTGTGAAGACGTCCTTAGCCTCCCTGTCAACGGCGCCAGAAAAAGCTTGATGGTGCTGGGAAGCACTTTGTCGGGAAACCCAAAGAGCAAGGTGTGAAGCAGCACATCAGCAAGTTTTACCTCAATAAGAAACCGAGGTTATCGAACCAGTAGGAGGAAGGAAATGTCTCAAAGGTGTTGCAAGAAACATGGAAACCTTCACAACACAAACTCAAGACTTTGCCCCAACGAATCAGTGAGGTTGTCAAGCTCATCGGTTTGCTGTAACAAAGGATTAAACGTATGGTGTGGGAGGTAATGTTTTGCAGCAAGTAAACAGGTAACAGTGGAGGATGTATCAATGGTAAAGATTGGACCGGGGTCCATAGTTCACTAGAGGTGCTCTCCTTAGATAAAAAACATGGCATGATGGGTAAACAAATTACAGCAGGGCAATTGACAAGAACTGAGCTAGTCATAACAATGCAATACCAGACAAAAAGATCCTATGAGATTCGATTGGGCAATACAACAATATACATAGACCTCCATCCAACTGCATTTATGACTAGAAGTCCACCTTCAGTTTATCATCTGAACCCCCTCTAGTATTAAGTTGCAAGCAACAGACAACTGCTTTAAGCAAAGTGTGTAAGGTAAACAATCCACTTGTTCTATGAACAAGAGACCGTTGTTTTCTCCCTAGTGGCAACAGCACATCTACAACCGAAGAGATTTCTGTCACTTCCCTTGGAAACTAGAGACATGAACCCACTATCGAGCATAAATACCCCCTCTTGGAGTCACTAGCAACTACTTGGCCAAGATAGCTACTAAAAACGGAGAGCATCCAAGATGACAAACAACATAGACATGATAGTATCAAATAGACAAAACCATTAATCAATATGACATAGTAATCTCAATATCCATCGGATCCCTGCAAACACAACATGCATGATTACAAATAGATTAGATCTTGATCATGAAGAGAGCTCACAAGATCTATACATGAAAGCACAAGGAGGAGATACAACCATCTAGCTACTACATGGACCCTTAGTACAAGGTGAAACTACTCACGCTTCATACCGGAGAAGAAGGCCTCTAGGATGATCTCCCCTCCGGCAGGGTGCCGAGAAGAACTTCAGATCCCCTTGATCTAGGGACGGTGGTGGCAGCGGCTACAGAAGGTTTCGTGGAGTTTTGATCGGGTTCCTAGGTTTTCTGCATTGGGGGCTTCTTATAGGCAAAGAGGCGAGGTTGGGAGGCGTCCGGAGGTCCCACACCCTACACCGGCATGGGGTGGGCCCACCCGCGCCTAGGAGGGTGGCGGCCCTGGCTCGCCTCTCATTCTCGTCTTTTGGCTTCGTGTCCCCCACGGTAAAATATTGACTTTGGCTTTTATCCCGTCCAATTTCGAGAATATTGATTTTCTGCCTTTCTGGAACCAAAAACAGAAGAAAACAGGCAACTGGAACTGTGGCAACTTGTTAATAGGTTAGTTCCATAAAAGATATAAAAACACCTCAAAGTGTAGACAAAACAAAGCAAAGTTGATAGTAAACAAGCATGGAGCATAAAAAATTATGGATATGTTTCCGACGTATCAGTCCGCTACGGTTTGTTCAAGCGTGCTCACCGCCTTCAAGGCAGGGGCCACAACTCAAGGTGCGTCGGGCACATCTCCTCAAGGTGGCCCTAGCCGAATTAATGGTGCAGTGCGACCGTCGTCTGACGCACACCCACTAGGGTCGGTGGTTTCCTAGGAAGCTCGCGAAGGCGCTCAAGGAGGGGAGCAGCCCCGTGCCCCGCCTCGCCGTGCGACTGCCGTTGACAATGGCAGCTACCGCGTCTTCGACGGGCTTTCCCCCGCTGGCGAAGAGGAAAGAGGCGGCCGCGATGCTGACTCCCGTGAGGAGGAAGGAGATTTCTCCCAGGGCGGCTTCGTCCGCCACGAGCTCCAGCCCCTGTCAACGACCTATCCTCTGAGTGGCCGGTGGGCCGCTAATCTCTGGCCTAGGCTTCCTTGAAGACGACAAGAACCACCACAAATACAAGGAAGAGGCTGCACGGACAACTCGGCCTGGATCAAACGGACGGAACGGCGGCTTCGGCCGAGGCCTGGCTTGGCTTTGGGTTGCGTGTGCGCTTCTTCCGACTCAGATCCTCTTTCTCCCTCACCATTGTTCCTCTGAATCCAATCTTGTAACCCGATGTAAATTGAGCACTAGTACCACTAGGCTCTTACATTTGGTTTCAGAGCCAGTCGATTCTTCCCCAAAAATTCACAAAATCCACACCAATTTTTTCTTCACCACTAATATCCATGGAGCCAACCCCGCTCATGAAAGCGATGCACAAATGGGCCATGGATGATCCGAATGACTACGACCGGGAGTGGGTCGCGTGCCTCGTGTTGGTGAAGGAGAGGGATACCGCATCAGCTCCGGCAACAACGCGGTCGACCATGCCCCTTCATGCCCCAAGCGACGCTTTCTCCATCACGACCTCAGCGGCAACTGCTTCCACTTTGACATCTACACACAACCTCATGTCGGCCACCTCTTCGATCGTATCTACTTCCAGCTTCATCAGCACCAAGGACAACCTCCCCTAGGAGCTTGACACCTCTACGACTACCTCGTGGGTGCATCTACGACGCTTGACCCCATCCATGATGCTGGGGAAATCGGTGTTGTCGACCTTGTGTTCTGGCGCCCACCACCTGTTCTCCAGAACGCCCAAGCCATGATGCCTATGTATATGTGGCTACACACATGCCTTCTGTAACATCCATCTCATCCACGATCACTGGCGGCGTTTCTCTTGAGCTCGCTGCACCTGTGGTACTATACAAGACACTTGACATCGACTGATCGGATATGCCGAGTGGGGTATACCCAGCAGAACGTTTCCTACTGGATCATACTTCCAGCGAGTGGGCCTGCAGGATGGCGACTAGATCGTGATCCAAGAAGGAACGAGGCGACTGGAAGCTGAAGGCCTAGAATGTAGTTAGGCCCAGTCGGATTAGGTCAAAACCCTCCGAGTCCTTTTCTAACTCGGTTGTAGATCTGTAAACCCTAGCGAGGTGACTCTATATAAACCTCCCTAGGGCACGCATAGAACTTACGTTCCATCATACACCCCCTCGACTCGCCGCCTAGCCGCCGAGCTCGCCCATTGTACTCTCTCATCAATACAATCTACCAGGAGTAGGTCTTTACCCTTCGGGGGCCAAACCTGGGTAAATCCCCGTGTCTTTGCCCTCATCTCGCACCGCAGATGGCTGGCCACCCTTGACCCTCGTTCTATTACTCGTTGCCAATCGCAGCATCTGTCGTGGCCATGCCCACGATAGTGGTGCCCACCGTGGGGCCTGGCCGGTCAGGCATGTGCTCTGCGGTGACATCCTACTTGCCCATCAACCGGACGATCGCCACCGGTCGCATGATCGCCATTGGCGAGATCCTTCAGATCTTGCCAAGCATCTACATCCTGGCATCACACCCGGTCACGCACAGCGTGATCATGCCGGTCGGCATGATCAGCCTCTTTGTCGGCTTCACCGACATCATCGTCTCGGAGGAATCGGCGCGCATCCGCGAGTCGCCACCACGCGATCGGCTCTCTGAGAGCCAGGTCCGCACCATCCACCGCCTTGTCTCCGAGTATGATTCAGCCACCAGCAACGTGGCCGAGACCAACACGGCCGCGGACGACGTGGCCCTCAACGATAACGCCGACTCGGCGATGATACGTCCAATTTGCATCACCATTCTATATCATAATTTGCCTCTATTCATTGATATATGTCTTATTATGAGGTGTTACTTATGTCTTTTCCTCTGTTTTTGCATGTTGGATGATTCTTGAAGGATGTACTACCGGAGTCAGGTTTCTGATGGAAAAAGAGGTGTTTTGATGCAATTTCGCGAAGATCAGAAAAATACCAAAAAAATATTGGAAAATCATATTTTCCCAGAAGACGGAGGAAGCCAAAAGGGGAGGCGTAGCTGGGCCATAGGGGGCCCACAACCCCCTAGCCGCGGACCCACCTTGCCCCGCGCCTAGGGCAGGTGTGGCCCACTTGGCCGGCTACCGACTCCGCCCTCTCGCCTATATATTCCCCACGGAATCCTAATACCAGAGGAGCGACCACAAAAAGATTTCCGCCACCTCTGCGGGGCGGAAAACACCGAGAGAAAAAGATCTCTCCGGCAGACAGATTTCTGCCGGGGAAATTCCTTCCTGTAGAGGGGAGATTGATGGCTCAGTTGATGTGGAGCCTGTTGGGAACCCCAAGAGCAAGGTGTGAAGCAGCACAAAAACAAGTCTTCCCTCAGTAAGAAACCGAGGTTATCGAACCGGTAGGAGGAAGGAAACGTCACACTGACGAGGATTGATCTTGTCAATGCCCATTGTTATGAGCTTGGGTTTTGGAGAAGATGGGGGTGCTGGAGATCGCAGAACGGTTAATAGACAAGTAACCAGGGGGCACGATATTTACCTAGGTTCAGGCCCCGGGAGGGAAAACCCTACTCCTGCTTGTCTACTCTTGATTACGGCGGAACCGAAAGTTATAGGGGTGCGCAGATGCAATCTGGCGTGAAGGTGTGTATACGGTGGTATGAGAGGTGTCCTCCTCGTCGTGCCCTCCTAGCCTTTATATAGAAGTAGGTAGGTCCTGGGCACAGTTTGAGTCGGTTACAGGTTTAGGGTTTGCCCCTTTGAATATTCTATCTAATCTAGTCTTGCTCTCCAAGGATCCGAAGACGTCATGGGCTTGGGCCACCCGAATATCTTCATGGGCCGCGTACATTCTCATGGGCCTTCCTTAGGCTGGACCAGGTATGCTAAAGTCGTGTACCCGTAGGGTATAACCATGTCAGTAGCCCCCGAGTGTTCAGTCAAATCGTAGATTCGGCTAAGGACTCTTCCATCTTTCGGGTGCAGTTGTCTCTGCTCTTTAGAGAAATGATTCTGGTGTGTAGGGATTGTTGATGCGTGTGCCTGACTCTCCTGATGGATCGGGGCCAGTTAATTGTCTTAGGACAAAACAACACAATCTTCTTCAGATTCGAGTTCCTCGACTCGAACCTTGAACAAATGCTGGCGTAATTTAACTCAGGCCGTTGAGTACTTATAGGAGTAGAATTCTAGTAATTTTTCGAATGATGTACCCAACGCGTCCAACGGGATTTTCATCGCGCCTGTTAGCACAAATTTTTACTAGCAGAGCGCAGTCGTGTGCGTTACTAGGCCATCAGATGGTATATGTAGGTCTTATCTTTGCGTCGTAGACACAACATCCGAAATTTTATCACCGCGGAGGTGTTTTGGGTGGCCAAGGAGAATGCTTCTCAATTAGCGCTAAAAGGGGCAAAGTTGCCGAAAAGTTTTTGCATTCTGATCCGAAGGATCGCAGTCGAAGAATTCATAGGGTGCGCGACCAGCGGTCCCTATGGGAGTAGCCCCCGAGTGTCTATTCGAGTCGTAGACTCGAGCAGAGACTTTAATTCAGCCATTGTTTGCTTCAGGTCCGTAGGACACAATTTTTTCGGATGCTTGAATCAATCCTCCCTATGGGAGTAGCCCCCGATTCCGTAGTGGAGTCACAGACTTGACGTAGGACTCGAAGAATAGTTCATTGGCGTAGTACGCTATTCATGCTTCGGGTGCGCGGCCAGCGCTCCTGATAGGAGTAGCCCCCGAGTAGTTGCTCGAATCGTAGATTCGAGTGAGTACTTTAGCTGTTTTAGCCGAAAATTTGTAACCGTTGCTAGTATAGCTTTGATGATGTCAGTGCTGATGATCGGTGATCTCAAGCGCCTATGGCGCCAGAGGTGACACGACTGGACGAACATGGGTTCCACTTTCTGACTTGGAGTTGACTGGTCATGCGCGACGTGGCGATAATTACGGCGTCTCCTCGGTTTCCGTGCGTAGTGGACGGCGTGCGAGCGACGATTTGTTGTTGTGATGACACGTGGACGGCTGGATTTGATGCTGGCTCTAGGGCTTCCTGATGAACGCTCCCTGTTCATCGTCTTCGTCCTTATAACTGTGGGGGAAAATTTGTTTGTTTTCACCGCAACATTTGCTTTTCACTACTTCCACTTTCTTGAGCTTTTCTCGCTGCGCGCTAGAAGTTCGTCGATCTTTCCCATCCACTTTTCTGCGCTCGCACCACCACCATCGTTGTACTGCAATGGGGAAGCCGAAGAAAGCCTCCACCGTGGTGGGCATCAGCGCTGCTGCCGGCGGCAAAAATGGCACCACCGCCACTCGCGTCACCGATGGTGGGTGGCGTCATACGGAGACACGCGAGGGAGACCTACGCAAGCTTCGTGAGCAGGGTCTGATCCCGCAGGACAAGGAGGCCGTCAAGATTCCCGGCGACGAGGTAATTCCCCGTCCACCCGCAGGGTCTCGAGTCATGTTTGTTGCTTTTGTCCTTCGGGGCCTCTCTCTCCCAGTCCATGATTATCTCCGTGGACTGCTTTTTTTCTATGGCATCCAACTCCACCATCTCTCCCCAAATTCTCTTCTCCACATCGCCTGTTTCATCACCTTCTGCGAGTGCTGGCTCGGTATCGAGCCGCACTTTGGCCTCTTTCGGAAGCTCTATTCTGTGAAGAGGCAATCCGGCTCCGATGGAGTTTATCCGATCGGTGGCTGCATTATTTCCCTTCGATCCAATTTTCTATTCTTTTCCTTTTCGATGTCCGAGTCTATCCAATACTGGCACAGGAGGTAGTTTTATATCCGCGACTCCACAGTAGATGGGAAGACTTTGGCCTTGACCCTTTCGACTCCACCCAGAAAATCCAGCCGAAGAGGTCCTGGAAGAACCACATCCTAGAGGGTGAGGTGGAGGAGATAGAGGAGCTCTACCGTCGGGTGGAGGACCTCCAGGTGATTCCGGAGAAGGAGGTGAATGGTGTGGATATTATCTGCACCTTCCTCAAACGTCGGGTGTAGCCGCTCCAGGCTAGGGCGCACCCGATGTTCCTTTATACTGGTTGCCACGACCCGGCGAGAGTTGCGGCTGAGGAGCTTTCCAAGGGGGACCTCGACAGAATCCTTTGGCCGCTGCTGAAGTTCAAAGCTGAAGAGGACCTTCCAGGAATATTGCTGATCCCTCCGTTCAGAGCCTCTCGACCTGTGCGGCAGGTGTAGATTTGGGACGTGCGTGCAGTGCTTTTTCTGAATGTGTTTTCTTGTACTTCCTTGTTCTGAAAGTTTGTTTTCTTTGTGCAGGAATTCAAGGTACCTGGCATGGTGCGTCCACTACCCGAACGTTTTCCGGATGTGTCGGACAATGAGGTAGTGGACTCCATGTCTGAGCTTCCCACGGCGCAGTCACCGATTGAGGAAGCCCTCGAGTCGAGCGAGGAGCACACCCGAAAGCGGGCACAGAGCTCGAGCGAATCGTCGGATGTCTCGACTCCGCCGACGCCTAGGAACCCGCCATGCCTTGTGCGTCATAGTGGAGGTGATGGTGGCTCTTCCTCCCCTATTCCGGCCATGCCTGTGCAGGCTGTAGCGCTGCAGCCGCCGACGAAGCAGAAGAAGGAAGAGAAGAAGGGCAAGAGGGCCTTGCCTGTCTTTAACTTGAGTGATATGGACTCGTAAGATCCTTCAGATGCCTTTTGCTATCTTTCCTTGTTGCTTGCTTGTCTTTGACTGGTGTTTTTCTTTTGCAGCCACTCTTCTGAGGGCTCGTTCAGCGATGCCATGAAGGAGATGGTGGGGGAGTAGAAAATGACGCCTCCTTCCTCTCAGACGGTGGCCACCTCTGGGGGCGCTGCTCCGAACCCTTCTCCGCAGGAGGTTCGGGTGGTCGTCTCCCAGAAGACTACAGCCGGACCTTTGGAGTCTCCGTCTGATCCTGTAAGTGTTTCCGTTCTGGCCGTGGGGGGATCCCGCGAGCGCTTTTCGTATGATCTGCTGATCATTGCTTCTATTTTGTGCGTGTCTCAGGGGGAGCCCCCGAGCGCTTTTCGTGTGTTTGATTTCTGTTTGCTCGTTTCTTGGGCGCAGCCCCCGAGCACTTTTCCTGATAAGTTGTTTCTTCTCGCAGCCTTTTGTGCAAGGTGCCAACCAGCTGGTGAAGCAGCACCTGGCATTGGAGGCCAGCCTGCAGCGGCTTCAGGGTACATCCATAACTAGGTATTCAACTTCTTCGTCTGCTTGCTAGCTTACAAAGCTCACACATGCTCTTGTTGTTTTTTTGCAGATGAAAATAACACTTCCCTCCGCGAGCTTGATGCTCTCAAAAAGAGCCTCGGGTGAGCGGAGAAAAAGGCCGAGGACGCCGTTGGTGCGAAGGAGCGCCTCGAACGGGAGCTAGCTGACGCAGCTGCGGCCAAGGAGTGCCTGCAGCAGGAGGCTACGGACCGCCAGGAGCAGCTCGCCACCGCCGCAGCTTCGCGTGAGAAGGAGGTAGCCGACAAGCTGATGGCTGCTGCCAAGGCTATTTCGGGTGAGTAATTTTTTCTGTACTTGTTTCATTTCAGATGCCTTGTTTCTCTGGTTTTTTGATTCTCACTTTGATTTTTACGTTTACCTAGATGCCGCGGGCATTAAGTTCGACCGCAGTGCTCTGGAGCACGGTAGTGCTCTGGGTGATGCTACTGCGGCGGTCAAAGACCACTGCAACACTGTGGTTGGCTCTCTTGCCAAAGCCAAGGAGGTTCTCGGGCGCTTCTACAAGGATCTCGTCCCCAAGGGCGTTGCCCTTGATGATGTCGACTTGTTGGAGGACGTGCTGTCAGCCGAGGCGCCCGCGACGTACAAGCGCAAGCAGAAGGGAATCAACGCGTCCATGGGTCTGGCGATGGCCATGGCGTCTGGGGTGGAGCTGGATGTTCATCAGGTGACCTCCCAGATGCCAATGGCTCTCGACGGATCCAAGGTTGCCTTTGCCCTCTATGCTGCCCGCTGTAAACGCTATGGGCCTAAGTTGATTGACCTGCTGGCGGAGTACGCGGTGAGGCAGCAGGAAGAGGTCAGGAGCAGGCAATCTGGCTCCGAGGCCACTCAGGACGCAGCTGCTTAGACCTTGTAGTTGTAGGATAGTTTTCATCTTCTTTTGTTGTAATATCTTTATGAACACTTCTTGTGCCACGAAGTGGCTTTTGTTGTATATAATAAATCTTCGAGTGGTTTCCCATTCGTGCGTTGTTCATATTCTTGTCTGTTTTCCTCTAGGGACCTTCGGGTGATGACCCCCTTGATACCTCGCCTGCTCCGCAGCCGCGACCATCCTTGGATGATGCGTCGCAGCTTGTATTTCTTCACGACCATGTTCGTAGTCTTGAGAAGGAGTTGCTTGGCATCCGAGGTCGCGCGGATGTTTGGAAGTCGAAGGCGGAGAAGGGCACCGCCAGAGAGGAATATCTGATGGGTGAGCTGTGGCATTTGGCCGAACAACTGCAATGTAAGTTTCTTCGAGTTGCTGCTCATTTTCGGATGCGCCTGTTGACTAGTCATCTTACTTTGTAGGTGTTGCAGGTGTTAACCTTGTTCTGAAGGAGGAGAAGGAGCGCGTTGCAGTTCGGATCAATGCTTGACCCAGCAGGATATGGAGGCTGGTGGCTTTTTCTGGATGGATCGCGACCGTGCCATGGTCCTTGCAACTATTCAAGATCGTGCCCACCAAGTGTCGCGGGTGCTGCGGCAAGTGAAGACTTCCTTGGCGTTAATTCTTCACGTCATGTTTCCCCTGGATGAAGCGCCATCGACTCTCTGGGGCTTGCTTGTGAAGTTTCGGGATGTGCATCATGTCAAGGAGCTGGTGCGGCATCAATTAGTTGCGGGTGTGAAGGCCGCTCTTTCACTTGTGCGGCTGCATCGCCCTGACGTAAATCTCGTGGCTATGGCGTCTGGGCCGCCCCCTTGACCAGATGGTGGCCTATGGGACATGCGCCCCCACCATGCGGCTGTGAGGCAGTATGCCGAGGAAGTTGTAGATCTCTTTGAGCACCGTGCGCGGGTGATCCTTCAGAATAGGTAGGACCTGTAAAAAGATAGATGTAAAATTTGTATATATTCGACTGGGCGTGTTATTCCCTTTGATGTAAAGGTTGATTGTTTTTAGCATATTGTGCTTTGTTGCATGCATGCCCTTTTCATTAGCCTAATTTGATCGGCTACTCAGGTGTACATGCGTTACCATCAGTCGACGAAGTCGCGAGGTGAGGGGGAGCCCCCGAGTGTGTTGTAGCATAAAGAAATGCGAGTGAAAGATAAAATTTGGGGCGAGACACTTAGCTTTATTCATATCGTAATAAGGAGGTACATTGTTTGGCTGAGTAGCCTTGGCTGAATAGCCTTATTGAAAGTAAAGGGGTGATAGCTAGGGGTAGAAGCATCGCAGTTGTGCGACGTTCCATGGGTCGGAGTATGCACTCCAGACTCCACGTGCTTGAGGCGATAGGCACCACCTGGGATGACTTTGGTGACGACGTAGGGTCCTTCCCAGGGTGACTCGAGCTTCTTCGGCCGCTCTTGCTTGAGTCGTAGGACGAGGTATCCTTCGACGAAGGACCTTGGGCGCAGCCGGCGGATGTGATAGTTGTGGAGGCTCTGCTGGTAGACCGCCGATCGAGCTGCGGCGATGTCGCGCGCCTCGTCGAGTGTGTGGACGGCGTCTTCGAGTGCGGCCGTCGATTCGGCTTCGCTGTAGGCGACGACCCGTGGGGCCTTGTGGCGTACCTCTGCAGGCAGCACGGCTTCGTCTCCGTGCACCATGAATAAGGGCGTGTAGCCAGTTGAGCTGTTTGGCATTGTGCACAGGCTCCAGAGGATGGGGGTAGCTCTTCTGCCCATGATCCCGCGAGCCGCCCGAGTGGGCTCATTAGGCGCTTCTTGATGCCACCGCCGACGAGGCCGTTGGCCTTTTCGACCTGTCCGTTGGCCTTTTCGACCCGTCTGTTTGTTTGCGGGTGCACCACGGAGGCGTATGATATGTTGATCCCGAGGCCTTCACATAAGTCCTGGAATTCTTTGGAGATGAAGATCGACCCGTTGTCGGTGATGATGCTATGTGGCACGCCGAACCTGTAGAAGATGGATTGAAAGAACTTCACAGCCGTTTTACCCTTTTGGTTGGTAACGGGCATGGCTTCGATCCACTTGATGAATTTTTCGACTGCGACTAGGAGGTAGACGTGGCCTCCTTTAGAGGACTTGGGCTATTTGCCGATCATGTCGAGGCCCCATTGGGCGAAGGGCCAGGCCATGGTTATGGGCCTGAGCTCTGCTCCAGGTGCGTGCGGTTTGTCTGCTAACCGTTGGCATCTGTTACACCTTCGGACGATGTCCTTGGCGTCGTTCATGGCCGTTGGCCAGTAGAACCTAGCTCGTAGAGCCTTGGCGACGAGGGCGTGGCTGCATGCGTGATGGCCGCAGATGCCCTCATGGATGTCTTGGAGGATAGTTTTGCCGTCACTAATGGTGACGCACCTTTGGAGCACACCCGAAATGCTGCGCTTGTACAGTTCGCCATTGATGATGGTGAAGGCTTTGGACCAGTGAGATATGCACCGGGCATCTGTCGGGTCATCAGGTAGTTCCTTGTTTATCAGGTACCGCAGGTACGGCTGCGTCCATGTCTCTTCTACTACCATGACTTGCATCAGGTTGACCACTGTGACCACTGTGTCGAGCTTTTCGGGTCCTTCCTGTCCTTCGGGTAGCGCATCCCCCGAGTGTTCTGCCTCTTCGGGTGATCCCTTGGGGAATTTCATTTTGATGGATGGCATGCAGATCATTTCGAGGAACACACCTGGTGGCACCCGTGCATAGGTGGAGCCGATGTTGGAGATTCTGTCGGCCTCTTCGTTGCTTTCTCTGACAACATGCTGAAGCTCGTAGCCATAAAAGTCCCCTTCGAGTGAATTGTAGAGCGCGCGGTACGCGATCATGTTGGCAGCATGCGCGTCGCATTCGTTTATCGTCTGCTAGACGACGAGGTTCGAGTCACCGTAGATGACCAGGCGTGTTGCGCTGCAGATCTTTGCCATCCTCATGCCGTGGATGAGGGCCTTGTATTCGACTTCGTTGTTGGAAGCTCGAA
The DNA here is from genome assembly GCA_023614405.1 of Avena insularis. NCBI lineage: Eukaryota > Viridiplantae > Streptophyta > Magnoliopsida > Poales > Poaceae > Avena > Avena insularis. The sequence goes on along the minus strand of CM042697.1, from coordinate 36,156,476 downwards.
ATTTCATTCGGAGGACGTACTTCATCTTGTTGCCCTGCGGGGATGTTAGTATGACTCCGGCTCCTGCTCCAGCCTCGCGCTTGGAGCCATCAAAGTGCATCGTCCATGACTGTGTCATGTCCGGGGTGTCTGGCAGCTGCAGCTCCATCTAGTGGACGAGGAAGTCCGGAAGGACCTGGGATTTGATCGCATGGCGCTTCTCGTAGACTATGTCTAGAGGAGACAACTCGATGCCCCAAAGGGCCACGCGTCCTGTGGCTTCCGGGTTGTTCAGGATGCTTTTCGGGGGTGCCTCATTGACGACCATCACTTGATGCTCCTGGAAGTAATGGATCAGCCGACGAGCCATCATGAACACGCCGTAGGCGAGTTTCTGATAGTGAGGTTACCTCTGTTTTGTCGGCGTCAATACCTCGCTCAGGTAGTAGATTGGGCGCTGGACCCCATGGGTCTTGCCATCTCCGGGTCGTTCGACCACGAGCACGGTGCTTACCACCTGGTGTGTGGCTGCTATGTATAGCAGTAGAGGCTCGCGTTCCTTTGGCGTGACCAGGACGGGCGAGGTGGAGAGTAGCCGCTTCAGATCTTCGAATGCGTCATCCGCTTCGGGTGTCCACTCGAATTTGTCTGCTTTGCATAGCAGCTGATAGAAAGGCATGGCCTTTTCGCCCATGCGGCTGATGAATCTACTCAGCGCCGCGATGCGTCCAGCTAGTTGTTGGACGCCCTAGAGGTTCTTCGGTTTCTCCATGGCCATTATGGCCCAGATTTTCTTCGGGTTTGCCTTGATCCCTCGCTGGGAGATGAAGTAGCCAAGCAATTGACCAGATGGGACGCCGAAGGCGCATTTTTCTGGGTTCAGCTTGATCTTGTATCGATCAAGGTTGTCGAATGTCTCGCGGAGATCGTCGATCAGTGTGTTGGCCTCCCTTGTTGTGATTACTATGTCGTCGACATAGACTTGTATGTTGCGGCCGATCTGGCTCTTCAGGCATGCTTGCATGCACCGCTGGTACGTAGCACCTGTGTTCTTCAGCCCGAAGGGCATTGTGTTGTAGTAGAACACTCCGAACGGCGTGATGAACGCCGTTTTCTCCTGATCTTAGACCTTCAATCAAATTTGGTTGTAGCCTGAATAGGCGTCAAGGAAGGAGAGTTTCTGGCATCCTACAGTCGAATTGATGATCTAATCGATCCGAGGGAGAGGGAAGTGATCCTTCAGGCAGTGTTTGTTCAGTGAGGTGAAGTCCATGCACATCCATAGGATGTCCGTGTCCTTTTTAGGGACCATTACGGTGTTGGCCAGCCATTCGCTTTCCTTGATCTCCCTAATGAAATTGGCATCAAGCAGTCCATTGACTTCGACTCCGATGGTTTCAGCCCGCGGCTCGGACAATTGTCGGATGGATTGTTTTACGGGCTTAGCATTTGGAAACATGTTGAGTGCATGCTTGGCGAATTCTTCGAACTCTGGCATGTCCATGAGGACACCGGTAATTTCCAGCACTCACGGAGGAATTCGACGAGCGCGCTTTCCTATGCAGGGCTGAGGTCGTTGGCGATCAGCACCGTCTTGGAGGCGTCCGTCGGGTGAACCTGTACCTTCTTCGTGTTGACTGTTGAGTCGAATGACATGTCAGGTGCATTTTTCCTTGAGACTGGGGGTGCCCCGTTGTCTGTCACCTCTCGGAGCCTTATGAGCTCTTCTTGCATGCCGAATGACTGGGAGATTCTATTGAAGTCCCTGTCACAGTGGTCCGATCGGGTGAAGCTCCCATAGACCGTGATGACGCCCCTGGGTCCTGGAATCTTGAGTAGCAGGTATGCATAGTGCGGTACTGCCAGGAACCGTGCGAATGCCACGCGCCCGAGGATGGCGTGGTATTGTGATGGCCAATCCACCACTTCGAACTCGAGTCGCTCGCACTGAAAGTTATCGGGCTTGCCGAAGATGACGTCGAGCCATATCTTTCCTAGGGGGAATATGCCCTTCCCTGGGACGATATCGTGGAACGTTGTGTCGGATTATTCCAGGCTGCACAGCGGGATCCGCATTGCTGGTAAGGTGCTAGCGAACATAAGATTGATGCCGCTGCCACCGTCCATGAAGACGCGGCTCATATCGAACCCTCTGATCTGCGACTCGAGCACCAGGGAAACATGACCTAGGCGAGGGATCTGGCAGGGGTGATCCGAACGGATGAACGTGATGCAAGACTCCGAACCGCTGAGGTACTCAGGGATGGCTGGTGGAGCGGTCACAGCCAAACTGACTTGGCGTGTGATTTTCTTTTGCACCATATTTATTGGGCGCCCCTTTTGGATCATCAATGACCCTTTTGGCACGGGGTACCCATTTCCGCCATTGTTCTGCGCGGGTGCGATTGGGTGATTCGAAGGTCCCACGGGTGGTGGTGGAGGAGCTCCGTGGGCGATGTCACCTGGTGCGGGTGCGTGCTCGTACCCAGTGTTCGAGGCTTGCTGCCTCATCTGGGACATGCTCTCGCTGAGTTTCTGGAACTCGCGGCAGTCTTTGAGCATGTGGATTGCCTTCTTTTTGCCATCCTGCTTGTTGATGTAGAAGTGGATGGTGCATGGGCCCGACAACTTGTCGTATGCCGAGGGCTCGTCGTCGCGGCTGCAGTGTTGCCACGATTGCGTTGGGCGTCCTCCATCGCGGAAGTTGTTTCCGCGGTATCCGCCGCTATCGCGGTTGCCTTTGTTGCGGCGGTCGCCGTAGCCAGCTGCGACCATGTTGGGTCTGTCGCGATCGTCATCGACGCGCGATATTCGTTTGCTACGGCGCTCGCGTCGGCGGCCGTAGTCATCTTCCTCCTCCGAATGCGCTTGGTGGACGGAGTCCTCGCCATCTGCCCACCTGTTGGCGATGTCCATGAGGTGGTCGAGTGTCTTGGGCTTGACGTGCCCAAGTTCTTCCTTGAAGTCCTGGCGTTTGACGCCATCCTTGAAGGCATCGATTGTTCTCTCCTCGGAGATGTGCGCCGTAGAGTTGTTGATGTTGGCCAGCGTAATATGTACGAGCGAATGGATTCGCCCGTTCGTTGGGTGCAGTCCCTCAGCTCTTCGATCGAGGCTGGCCTCTTGCTGGTGCCCTTGAAGTTTCGGATGAAACTGTACGCTAGTTCCTCCCAGCTTCGGATGGATCTCGAGGATAGGATGCTGAGCTAGATCCGGGCTGCGCCTGTCAGCTGCAGTTGAAGGCATTGTAGGGCGGTGTTTTTGTTGCCGCCGTGCAGTTTGACGGATGACAGGTGGTCGCTGAGCCACGCCTTAGGATCCCGTGTACCGTCAAACTTCGGAGTGTCTAAAGGGAGCTTGAAGTTCCTCGGCATCCGCGTCCGCCGAACAGATCTGCTGAAGCATCGAGCCCTGCAGAGTTCTCCTTCATCGTCATCCTCCTCGGATTCGGATGAGCACACGCGTTTGGCGCATGCCTTGTCGATCTTGCGTTGGGTGATTTCGCTTCGAGCATTGTAGTCGCGGCTGCGGTGTCGCGAGCTCTTGTGTCGTCGAGGCAGGTTGTATTCTTCCTCGTTGGATGAAGGTGTGGGACTACGGTTGAACCTAACCGCAGCCTTCTTCTTCGGCTCCTCAGGAGCTTCCCCGTGGAGCGCAGCTCCAATGAGTCCGAGTCCGGCTAATGCAGAATTGTGCATGGCCCTCTTTGGGTCCCCCACCGGAGGTGGATGGGATGCGAGGTATGTGGTGGATGCCATGATCGCAGCCTGGGGCGTCTTCGGGATGACATTGCTGCTGGCATCCATCTCCATGAATGATGTGTTGAGGGTTCGGGTCACCTCACGACGCGCGGCGGGGTCCATGTTCTCTACGCGAGAATGGTGCTTGTTGGCGTGGTTGCCATGCGAGATGGAGCCGCCAACGGCAGAGAGCACAGCTCGCCGCGCGCTGGACTCCGAGGCCGCTTGCTTGCGTTTGTCAAGCACCTCTTGCATCTTTACCTACTTTTTGTGCTCTTCGATGTGGACCAGGTGGTATGCCATAAGTAGGTCCCGTGAGGCACCCACAGGCAGGATCTTGTTGCCCGCCACGGCTTCGCGTGCTTGGTTCCATCCCTCCTCACTGAGGTGGATTAGCCGATTGGCATCGGTGTCGTCCTTGTTGGGCGGGGGGATTGGTTCCTTCTGTTTTCGCCGTTTCTACCCTGCGGGTTGGGTGGTGGGTTGGGTTGTTGTTGATCCATGTCACTCTGGATGACTACGACGCATTGGTAGCGTCCGTAGGTTGGATCGCTGCTGCCGCAGCTTTCGAAACCGAAACCGTAGGTTCCTTCATCCGACGGAGGATCGCATAGATCTGAGTTGCAGCTGCTGTTGTCGTAGGACTCATCTGTCAATGGTGATGTGCATAGCACGGGATGTGGGGCCCATGAGGCGGGCCTGATCGATGGCAATGGCACCCGCTTTGGGAGGCAGAGAGTGCCGGTCTGTCCCACCTGGAAGCAGAAGCTCCCGAACAGGATTTCGAGTCCGTCACCTACGGGCTCGAAGTCCTTCATGGTGGCTGGCGAGTGGGCGGTGAAGTCGAAAGCGCCGAAGAGGATATGGCTCTCCGTCGCCAAGGAATTGTAGATCGCTTTGGTTGGGATCATCATGATCGCACAATCAGCGCCCCCAGTTCCCACAGACGGCTCCAATTGACGAGGATCGATCTCGTCAATGCCCATTGTTATGAGCTTGGGTTTTGGAGAAGATGGGGGTGCTGGAGATCGCGGAACGGTTAACAGACAAGCAACCAGGGGATACGAGATTTACCCAGGTTCAGGCAGCCAGAGGGAAAACCATACTCCTGCTTGTCTGCTCTTGATTAGGGCGGAACCGAAAGTTACAGGGGTGCGCAGATGCAATCTGGCGTGAAGGTGTGTATACGGTGGTATGAGAGGTGTCCTCCTTGTCGTGCCCTCGTAGCCTTTATATAGAAGTAGGTAGGTCCTGGGCACAGATCGAGTCGGTTATAGGTTTAGGGTTTGTCCCTTTGAATATTCTATCTAATCTAGTCTTGCTCTCCAAGGATCCAAAGACGTCATGGGCTTGGGCCACCCGAATATCTTCATGGGCCGCGTACATTCTCGTGAGACTTCCTTGGGCTGGACCAGGTATGCTGAAGTCGTGTACCCATAGGGTATAACCATGTCACACACAGGTGTTGCAAGTAACACGGAGACCTGCACAACACAAACTCAAGACTTTGCCCCAACTAACAGTGAGGTTGTCAATCTCACCGGTTTCTGTAACAAAGTATTAAACGTATGGTGTGGAAGGTAATGGTTTATAGCAAGTAAACAAGTAATAGTGGAGGATGTATCAATGGTAAAGATTGGACCGGGGTCCATAGTTCACTAGACATGGTCTCCTTAGATAAACAACATGGAATCAAGGGTAAACAAATTATAGAAGGGCAATTGATAGGAACTGATCTAGGCATAACAATGCAATACTAGACAAAAAGATCCTATGAGATTCGATTGGACAACACAACAATATACATAGACCGCCATCCAACTCCATCTATGACTAGAAGTCCACCTTCAGGTTATCATCCGACCCCCCACCAGTATTAAGTTGCAAGCAACAGACAACTGCTTTAAGGAAAGTGTGTAAGGTAAACAATCCACTTGTTCTATGAACAAGAGACCGTTGTTTTCTCCCTAGTGGTAACAACAAATCTACAACCGAAGAGATTTCTGTCACTTCCCTTGGAAACTAGAGGCATGAACCCACTATCGAGCATAAATACCCCCTCTTGGAGTCACTAGCAACTACTTGACCAAGATAGCTACTAACAACGGAGAGCATACAAGATCACAAACAACATAGATATGATAGTATCAAATAGACAAAACCATTAATCAATCTGACATAGTAATCTCAATATCCATCGGATCCGCGCAAACACAACATGCATGATTACAAATAGATTAGATCTTGATCATGAACGGAGCTCACAAGATCAATACATGAAAGCACAAGGAGGAGATACAACCATCTAGATACTACATGGACCCGTAGTCCAAGGTGGAACTACTCATGCTTCATACCGGAGAAGAAGGTCTCCGAGATGATCTCCCCTCCGGCAGGGTGCCGGGAAGAACTTCAGATCCCCCCGGTCTAGGGATGACGGTTTCGTGGAGTTTTGATCGGTGCCTAGGGTTTCTGCATCGGGGGCTTCTTATAGGCGAAGAGGCGAGGCTGGGAGGCGGACAGGGGGGCCACACCATACCCAGGCACGGGGTGGTACCACCCGCGCCTAGGGGGTGTGGTGGCCCTGGTTCGCCTCTCCGTCTCTCCTCTGGACTTCGTGTGCCCACGGTAAAATATTGACTTTGGCTTTTGTCCCGTCCAATTCCGAGAATATTGATTTTCTGCCTTTCTAGAACCAAAACAGAAGAAAACAAGCAACTAGCACTGTGGCAACTTGTTAATAGGTTAGTTCCAAAAAAGATATAAAAAACACCTCAAAGTATAGATAAAGCAAAGCAAAGTGGATACTAAACAAGCATGGAGCATCAAAAATTATAGATACGTTTCCGACGTATCAGAGATCGTTGCCATCAACACCATCATCAAGCTAGGCTTCATCGGGATCATCATCATCATCATCCACACCATCATCTCCACCAGCACCATCATCACCACTCCATCCCACTGTAACAATTGTATTGGATCTTGCAGTAGTTCTTAGGGGAAACTTTCCCGGTGTTGATTACTATTGTAGTTGATGCTTGTGAGTGGAACCATTGGATTATTGTTTATGTTCAGATTGTTATCCATCACCATATCATCTTTGATCTTGATCCATATGATGTCTTATGAGTAGTTCGTCTAGTTCTTGAGGACATGGGAGAAGTCATGTTGTTAGTAGTGGATTTGTGTTGAGTTATTATTCAATGGTTTAGTATTTAAATTGTGGTGCTATTCTTCTAGTGGTGTCATGTGAATGTCGACTACATGATACTTCACCATTTATGGGCCTAGGGTAATGCGTTGTGTATTTGGCTACTAATTGTGGAGTTTTCGGAGTGACAGAAACCTGAACCCCCGTTAGGACACCTTTACACAAGGGAGCGTTGGATCTCAGAGTTTAAGGCTATGGTTAGGTTTATATCTTAATTACTTTCCTATAGTTGCGGATGCTTGCAGGGGGTTCAATCACAAGTATGTATTAGTCCAAGTAAGGTCGGTACATTAGCACATGTTCACCCACACAACACTTACAACACCAAAGAAGAGTACTTAGCTATATGAAGCGAAAGCACTTGAAAGAATTCCCATGTGTCCTCGAGAACGTTTGGTCCTTATAAGTATTTCCACCGGCTTGTCATTTGCTAAGAAAGGATTGGGCCACTTGCTGTGTTTGTTCTTTGTCTTTATTACTTTCACTTTGTTTTGTTGCTTGAAAACCCCTAAAAATCCGTTTGCTAAGTATTTACAAAGAGTTCCTGCTCCATACCACTAGTCAACACCTTCCGCTCCTCGTTGGGATCGACACTCCTATTTATCGAAAGTACTACAATACACCCCCTATACTTGTGGGTCATCAAGACTATTTCTGGCGCCGTTGTCGGGGAGTGAAGCGCTATTGAAGAGTGGAACAGGTAAAGGAAACTTCTACTATGAGTATTTCTTTTTGTTACTATTTGTTACTCTGTTTCCAATATGGATAACCCACTTGGTTTTCTGTTTGGGAAAACTACTACCACTGTTAGGATAGTAGATGAACCACCATCTGTTGAGATAGATCCTTTTAAGATACCTACAAGTATTGTTGATCGTGTTATGGATAATTATTATTTTGGGGATGGAATTGTCCATTCTAGTGATCATTTGCTTTTTTTTCCATGAATTATGCGGGTTGTTTAAGTGTGCAGGTATCACAACTGAACAGGTGAAGAAGTTACACTCCATATCCTTGAAAGGGAGAGATGAAGAATGGTATAAGCTGCTGAAGAATGGACAATCCATGGAATGGGAGAAAATGGCATCTCTCTTTTATTCTAAATTCTATCCTCCCAGTGAGATTCATAAGGATATAAATCTGATATATAACTTTTGGCCTTGTGATGGAGAGAGTACAACTCAAGATTGGGGGAGATTGAAGTTATTAATGCTTAAATATCCTATTCATGAACTCCCTAACAATATTATTATTAATAACTTTTATGCTAGGATTTCTCTTCATGATAAAGATTTACTAGATTCTTCTTGTGTTGGATCATTCACACGTATGAAGGAAGAATCTAAATGGGATCTACTAGACTGTATTCAAGAGAACACTAAAGCTTGGGAGAATGACAAAGGAAGAAAGTCAGGTATAAACTATGATTATGAATGCATTAAATCTTTTATGGGAACTGATGACTTCCGTGATATTAGTAATGAGTTTGGTCTTGATTCCCAAAGTATTGCCAACTGTTTTAAGGCCTTTGCCTCTTACATAGAAATTCCAAAGAAGAAGTGGAATAAGTACCATGCTCCTTATAAAGATGTTGTTAATCATGTTCCTATTAGAAGTGCTGAAGTTTGTACTACTAATCATATTGTGCATGAACCTTATGTTGCGAAAATACCTTTCCCAGCTAAGGTAAAGGATTAATCTATGATAATTAGTGCGAATAATAAAGGTACAAAGAAAACTGTGGAGCCTGATGAGCAATTGAATATTGAACCTGTGGTAGCTATTGTGAAAGACCCTGTCACTAGAAATATAGAGGATGAGCATATTGTCTTCTGTGAAGACGCTTCTAATATTATCTCTCATCCTAGTAAGGCTAGAAAAGCTAGTATTCCTGTGCTTTCTGTTAAAATTGGTGATCATTTCTACTATGGTTTATGTGATATTGGTGTTAGTTCTAGTGCTATTCCTTATGAGCTTTACAGGGAAATTATGCATGAAATTGGTCCTTGTGAGCTTGAGGACATTAATGTGGTTATTCATCTTGCTAATAGAGAGACAGTCTGTCCCATTGGCATTGTAAGAGATGTGGAGGTCGTTTGTGGTAAGATTAAATATCCTGCTGATTTTCTAGTGCTTAATTCAGCAGCTAGTAAAACTTGTCCTATCATTTTTGGTAGACCTTTCTTGAACACTTGTGGAGCTATTATAGATTGTAAAAAGGAGAAAGTTTTAACTAAGTTTGATGGAGATTCTTTTGAGTTTAACTTTTTCAAATTTGCTAAAGCTCCTTATGAAAATAGCTTGCCTAATAAAGATTTTAGGATGGAACAACTTGCTTCTATTGATCCAGTTTATGACCTTGCACCTCTTTTTGGTGACTATGAGTATGCTCATTCTGATGATAGAGTTGTTTCCTATGACAGTTATATTCTCAACTTTATTCAAAGTGCTACTGAAAGTTATTATGAGAGAGGGAAACATGGTTTTATGCATCTCAATAATGTTAAGTGTCCCGTTTTATGTTGAAAGCTTTGAAGTTGCATTTGTTTTGTCTTCCCATGCTGGTGGATTTTTGTTTCAACAATTTGTTTTCTCATGATACCCCCATTCATAGGAAGTGAGTTAGACTCAAGTGTGTTGGTTATTTGCTTCTTGATGCTCTCTTTCACTTCAAATATATATCTCCTTTGTGAGCATCTTTGAAGATATCAAGCCTAACTTAAAGGCAATAAATAAAAGTACATGTTGGGAGATAACCCAAGAGCTTGGTTGAGTCTTGGAAGTTATTACCTCAGTAATAACCGCTCTTTATCCTTTTTGTTTTGTTTTTTGTGTCAAGTTCAACTATTTTTGAGAAGTAGAGGAGTTGTAGAGGAGTTGTGAAAAGTGGCTGTCCTAGGACAGATTTTTGTGCTGCATTGTAAAAATTTGTGAGGGAGCTCTGTACGTTGGATGGAGCTTGAAAGTACTATATTTTCCCATGCTATTTTGGTGATGATGACAATCCCACTTGTGATCTAACCGTGTGCTTGAGTTTCAGGAAAAATGCTTTTGATGATTGCTATGAATTGTGTGGATGCTCTCTTTGGGATCTCGTGAAGACGGCGACCTTTAGTTTTTCTATTTCTCTCTTTTTATTGCTTTAGGTCGTCGTACTATCAAGAAGGGGTCCATCTCGGAAGGCTGTGGGAAATCACTTGTTCTTGCACAAACCCCATATGCACCACCACAGCCATCCTACTCATCTGCGAGAGAGCGAGGTTCTGATCAGCTGGAGCTATTTCTGTCTGATCGAAACTTCCGGCCAAGCGCTGGAAGTTCCGCTCAGGGATTTTCTGTGGGAAGATATGGAACTTTGTTCCGATCTAACTTCCGCTGGAAGTTTCGGCCAGCTCCTAGTACCCTCTGTTTGGGTATGTTCTATTTGCTGGAACTTCCACCGGAAGTTGCACCGGAAGTTCCGGTGAGGAATTTCCGTTGCTTCTTCCAGAGAGGTACTGAGCGGAACTTCCACCTAGGCGCCAGAACTTCTGGTCAGACATGTTTCGCGACCCAGTTGTTCCGCCCCTAGTTCTGCTCCAAGTTCCACTGAGAATCAGTATACTTCTGTTTGAAGTGTTCTATTTGACGGAACTTGGGCCGGAACTTGCATCAGAAGTTTTGCCGGAACTTCTGGTCATTTTGACCAGAACTTCCGGTCAGGCTTTTGGAGCGGGCGTCAACAGGATGATGACCGTTGAAGCTTTGCTAGGCGGAACTTCCGGCCACTCACCGGAAGTTCCGGTGAGGTCGCGGAGGCTCCAACGGTTCAGCGTGGAGGGAGCCTATTTAAGGCGCCCTCCTTCTTCCTCCTACCTAACTCTTCAATTTTCTCTCTCCTCCATTAATACTCGAGCTTCACCTCACTAGATCTCTCTCCCTAGCCACTCAAATCACTTGATATTTTGAGAGGTGAGGGAGGTGACCTTGATCTAAACTTCCACCAAAGAAGATTTGATTTCCCCACCTATCCTTTGTGGATCTTGTTGCTCTTGGGTTTCTTGAAACCCTAGACGGTGTAGGGCATCCTCGGAGCTAAGGGCTTGTGTTGTAAAGCTCTGTGGTGTCATTGAGGGCCTCCAATTGAGTTGTGGAGCTTCCCCCTCAACCTTGTTGTAAAGGTTTCGGTTGGCGCCTTCAAGATCACCGGTTAGTGGATTGTGAGGCCTCCGTTGTGGGAGATCTCACCGGAGAAGAAGGTGAGGCCTTTGTGGCGCTCGGGTGACCTTGTGTGGCCCCTACAACTCTCCAACGTAGATGTAGATCCTTTGGGAGTGAACTATGGGAATTACATCTTCGTGTCCCCGCTCCGGTTATCTCGTTCCCTACCTTTACTTCTTGCTCTTTACCATTCTTGTGGTTGTTGTAAGTTATCTTGCATATAGGTTGTTCACCTAGTTGCACATCTAGATAACTTTCTTTCTCGCTAAGCCTAAAAGTGTGAAACAAATTAAAAATTGGTAGTCGCCTATTCACCCCCCCTCTAGTCGATTCAAAGTTAGTACTTTCAATTGGTATCAGAGCCCAGGCTCTTATTCCGGGCTTTACCGCCTAAGAGACAATGGCCGACGATGAGGGTAGTGAAAAAGAAAACACCAAGAACTTTGCCACCATGGATGACCTCAAGCAATTGGAGACACCCATGATGTCCAAGTTCGAGGAAATGATGACTATTTTGCAGTCTCTCAAGCCAAACCCCATGGTTGCTCTTGCCACACCCCAAACCACCGAGCTTCCTCCCACCGTTACCGTCACCGCCCTCGGGGTGAATCCCGCGGCCGTCACCACTCACTTGGGACTTGGTTTTGTTTCTCAAACATCTACCAAAGGTTCCAAGTGAGAACACCGAGGAGCCCGAGAACTCAACTTCCAAAGAGGAAAATGGAGGAAAGGACTACTCGGCGGTACCCCCACCGCCAAAGTACACTCCGGATCGACCCATTCCCATGCCACACATCATTCCTTAAGGAGCACCACCTATGCTAGATACTTCAAAATTTGCCAATTGGCAATATCTAATGCGATCACATATTTACAACTCTTCTATTGAGTTAATGAGGATTGTGGAGGAAGGGTTCTCTCCATATGACCCAAAGAAGTTGACACGAGGTGAAGTGGTGGACAAGCAACTCAATGCCACAGCTTTTGGGATGATTCAAAAGGCCTTGACTCCAAAGGACTTTGCTCACATTCGCCAATTCAACACCGCCAAGGAAGCATGGGATCAACTCACCGAGCTATTTGTTGGGAATGCAAGCATCCAAAGCTCCAAGTTTGATGAAGTCAACAATGAGTGCGATGGTTTCGCTATGCAAGATGATGAGACTCCCGAAGACATGTATAGGCGGCTCAAGGTCCTTTGTAGCACTATGAGGGATCTTGGTGCCACCTATGTTGATGACAAGTTCATGAAGAGGAAGTTCATTCAAGCTCTCCTTCCGTTTGAAGAACAAAAGCTCAACTCTATCAAGGGAAGAACCAACTTTCATCTAATGATCTCCCAAGAAGTCTTGAGTGAAGTGATTGCCATGACCATTGCCAAGAAGAATGCGGAGTTCGCCCGTGCTAGGGCCATTGGATCAACAAAAGTGAATCTTGCTTTGAAGGCCAAGGCTATTGAAGTTGATGATGATGATACATCAAGTGAGTGGTCTCAAGAGGACCTCAAGTGTGCCTTCAATGAACATCTTGCTCTCGCTTCAAGAGCCTTTTGGAACAAGTCCGGGCTCAAGTCAAGGTCAAGGGACAACTCAAGATTCAACTCACCCAACAAGTCTCCCAAGGCAAGGTCATGCTACAATTGCAACGACAAGAGTCACTTTGTGGCCAAGTGTCCCTTTGAGAACCGTGAAGACAATGGTGGTCGTCTCATTTGCAAGATCAAGTCAAGGCCTTCTCATACTTTGAACAAGAACTACGCCGTCAAGAATGTCACCAACAAGGAAAGAGCTATTGTGGTCCATGAAGAACACATTTCAGGCACAGATGAAGATGATGATGATGAAGTCCAAGGTGGAGATATTGTGGGAGTTGCTGCTATTGACACTACCTCTACTCCATGATTGTCCCTCTTCGACTCACCTAATGAGAACGTCATCTCCTCCAACCAAAAGTGTCTCCTGGCCAAGGCCACCGAGGTAACATCTAAACCCACTCCTCAACCCATCTCTAGTGAGCCTTCTTCTCTTGATCTTGTTGGTCTAGAGATAAAGAAAGAGATGATAGACATGTGTGAGTTTGTTGCTACCTTGGATGAAGAAACTAAAACTTGCTTTGAGCCCTTGCTTTCACAACTTGACAATGCTTGGGATGCTTTAGATGAAAAGGAAGAACTTCTTGACTTGTTAAGTAAAAATGAAAGAGATGCCGCCGATGAAATTGCCTCTCTCACTCAAAGTCTTGAGGATGAACAAAATATGAGAATTAATCTTGAAGAGAGTGTGTCTAAACTTGTAGATGACCATAACAACACCATGTGCTCTCTAGTTAAAGAACGTGATCATACTCTTGCTTTGGTTAAGGTGCTTAAGAAAGAAAAAGTTGAGTTTGTGGTTGGTCATGATAGGACTCAAGAAGATCATGAGAAACTCAAAGAGGAACACAAATCCTTGGAGAGCAAATTCTCAAGTCTTTTTGAAGCCCATGAACAACTTCAAACTCAACTAACTTGTGAACATGCTAAGTATTCTGCTGTGCAAATTATAGACTTGTCTAGCACTCCTAATACTTGTTGAATGCATGAGCATCTCATTGAGGAGAACAAGGCGTTGAAGGATCAACTTTCCAAGACTAAGAAGAAGAAGAACAACAACAAGAAGAAAAAGAACATGGGCATGGCTCAAGGACCCTCATATGGTCCAACCATCTTGCAAAGTGACAACTTTGCCGGAAAGAACAATCCCTCTTATATTCTTTGCAAGTCGTATGATGGTCATGTATATGCTAGATATGTTGGAACTTCTTACACGTATGATTATCATTGGGCCATTTGGGTGCCGAAGATTCTTGTTACTAACAAAAGGGGACCCATTGCAAAATGGGTACCTAAAACCAAAGCTTGATTTTCTTGTAGGACTATGCTTCCTGTGGATCAAAATGGGTGCTTGATAGTGGTGCCACAAGTCATATGACCGGAAGCAAGTCTATCATGATTGAGATGAGGCCAAATATTGCCAACACCATGGTCTCCTACGATGATAAAACAAGTTCTCAGGTTTTGGGTTTTGGCAAAGTGGTGGTAACCCCGGATATATCCTTGGTTGACGTCATGCTTGTCAAAACTCTTGGTTACAATTTACTTTCAGTTCGTGCTCTTACTCTTATGGGTCTTTCTTCTTTCTTCAATGTGCATTCTGTGGTCCTCATGTGGAGCAAGTCTCTCAAGGTGGCTTTCGTAGGGTATGTAGAGCATGACTTGTATGTGGTATACTTTTCGGGGACCACTACTCATCATGCTCTATGTGTCTATGCTAAAGACGACAAGGGCTGGTTGTGGCATCGCCGCCTAGACCATGTTAACATGAGAACTTTGCAAAGATTTCAATCCGAGGAACACATCCTTGGGCTTAACGATATTTCTTTTGCCAAATATCGTGTTTGTAGGGCTTGTATTGAAGATAAGATGCATGAAACTCCTCACAAAGTGCTCAATCAAATCACCACGGAGAGATGTTTGGAGCTCTTGCATATGGACCTTTTTGGTCCTCCTTCTCATGATAGTCTTGGGGGAAAGAAGTATTGTTTGGTTATTATGGATGATTTCTCAAGATACACTTGGGTGTTCTTCTTCAAGTACAAGAGTGAGACTCCACAAACCGTCATCGATTTTGCCAATGAAGTTCAATGGAAACACAATGCAACCATTCTCTCAATTCGAAGTGACAATGGCACCGAGTTCAAGAACTATACCTTGGATGGGTTTCTTAGTGATGAAGGAATCAAGCATCAATACTCCACTCCCTATACCCCTCAACAAAATGGTGTTGCCGAAAGGAATAATCGCACTTTGATGGATGCGGATCAGTCTATGCTAGCTGAATTCAAGTCTCCATACAACTTTTGGGCCGAGGCCATCTCCACCGCTTGCCATGCAACCAACAGGCTCTACCTTCGCAAGAAAAAGAACAAGACCCCCTATGAGCTGCTCACCGAGAAAAAGCCAAATGTTAGCTACTTTTGAGTGTTTGGTTGCAAGTGCTACATTCTCAAGAAAGGAGTTCGTTTGTCCAAGTTTGAATCCAAGGCTCAAGAAGGAATCTTTGTTGGTTACTCACATCAGTCCCATGCTTATAGAGTCTACAACAAAGCCAATGGAAGAGTTGAAGAGACGAGCAATGTGAAGTTTGATGAAAACCATGAGTCCCTTGTTAGGCAAGACGGTGTTTGTGATCCAAGTGATGAAATTCCTCCTAAGGCCATAAGAAGAATGGGTGTAGGTTTCCACCTCCCCATTGAGGATCCCCTTGTGGACGAAGGATAAGGACCAAGCTCTACTCAAGTGGAGCATTCACTCTCAAAATACCATCTTGCCTCTCAAGGACCTACTATTTTGGCACAAGCTCCCTCAAGCTCTTTCGAAGCATCTCATGCTCATGACTCTCCATGCCCCGAAGTTCAAGCTCTTCATCAACAACATCAACCTACCCAAGATGGGGCTCCTCCTCAAGGTCAAGCTCTTCATCAACAACATCAACCTCCCCAAGATGGGGCTCCTCCTCCTCCTCAAGTCTCTCCTCAAGGTCAAGCTCATCAAGATCAAGGGAAAACCAATGATAATCAAGGATCTACCCCAAATGATGACTCTCCCGAAGTGGAAATTGATGAAGATGATCCTCGTGTTCGTGCTTATAGTCAAGGCGGGAACTCCAATGGTGGCAATGACCAAGTGGTTGCTCAATAATCTCATGTTGAAGCACAAGCCCGCTGTCAAGCCTATCGTCTCGCCAATCTCATTCGAGATGGCCATATCCTTGATAATGTTTATGGAGATTTCAATAAAGGTTCCACTACTAGGAGGCAACTAGCCTCCTTTAGCTCTCACCATGCTTTTATCTCTCTTGTGGAACCACAGAAAGTCTTCGAGGCTCTTGAAGATGCTGATTGGCTTGACGCTATGAACGAAGAACTTCACAACTTCAATAGGAACAATGTATGGACATTGGTTGAGCGGCCCAAAGATTGTCAAAACGTCATCGGTACCAAATGGGTTTTCAAGAACAAGTGTGATGCGAATGGAATAGTCGTGCACAACAAGGCAAGGTTAGTTTCCCAAGGATACTCACAAGTTGAGGGCATCGACTACGGTGAGACTTATGCCCCCGTTGCTCGCCTTGAATCCATTCGTATGCTTCTTGCTTTTGCTACTCATCATAACTTCAAGTTGCATTCAATGGATGTTAAGAGTGCTTTTCTTAATGGTCCTTTGAAAGAGTTGGTATACGTCAAGAAACCTCCGGGCTTTGAGGATCCACTTTTCTCGAACCATGTATACAAGCTCAATAAGGCACTTTATGGCCTCAAACAAGCCCCCCACGTGCGTGGTATGATTGCCTTAGAGAGCTCTTGTTAGACAGTGGCTTCGAAGTGGGCCTCATTGATCCCACTCTTTTTACTAAGAAAGTTGGAGGCCACTTGTTCGTATGCCAAATCTATGTTGATGATATTATCTTTGGGTCTATTAACAAAGTTTTTAATGAGGATTTTGCCAAGCTCATGACTGATCGCTTCGAGATGTCTATGATGGGGGAGTTGAAGTTTTTCCTTGGGTTTGAAGTCAAGCAATTGAGGAAAGGGACTTTCAGCAACCAAGCCAAATACATACAAGACCCACCTTTTATTTGGAGCAGCCGCCGACGAAGATGACTCCGCGAAGGTGCTCTGTCCCCTTCGTCTCCGGCCACCCCTTCTCAGATCTGCTCTTTGGGAACCTTCCCCACCTCTATCTCCCGCCACGGATTCCAGTATTTGCCCTCAACTCCCTCCATTAATGGAGATCTTGCTCTCTCACCATTGCTTGAGTTAGGGCTACCTTGTCTAGGCTAGCTCTTTGGCTAGAACGTGTTGGGAGATCTTGGTAGGCCTAGGGAAACCATCTAGGGTAGATTGGTCCAATACATTCATGGAAATTTGTACTTGTGCATTGTAGATCTATATCTATGGATCTTCCTATTTGAACCGCCCAGTTCGTGGTCTCACCGGAACTTCCGGTGAGCCACAACCAGAACTTCCGGTGGACCATTTTCACTAGAAGTTCCGGCGATTCAGCGAAAGTTCCGGCGCCAGTAAATTTTTCCTTGACTGTATTTTTTCAATCTCCTTTTGTATCTTCTTCCAAACTTGTGCACTTACCCCACCTTACCTCCCTATTCTTTTGCTTTCTTCTCAGGGCAAGGTGGTACCCGCAAAGGCAAGCACGCCCGTCGACCATCCTCCAATATTCCTCCTGAGATTGATAAAGATGATGTTGAGGTGGTGCGCCCATCCACTCAGGCCAACCGTCAGAGGTCTGTTGCTACTCATCGTGCTGCTGCTGCTGCTGAGGGAAAGCGGCCTATTCTTGCTTCTCAGAAGGCCACTGCCACTGGGACTAACAAATCTAAGGCCAAGATCTCTAAATGGACTCAGAAGGCCTACTCTATATTCAGGCGTGCAGATCCTTACCTTGTTCCTCATGACCATCACTGCTTGGATCCTCTCTTCCACAACTGTCGTCAAGAACAGATCTTTGCTGAAATTTATGCTACCAAGACAAAGTTTGTGGTTGCTCCTCAGAAGTACATCAACATGGCTCACATGGAAGAAAAGCATGCATACTTTGGTGAGGCTCTTGACATTTGCAGGAAGTTTGGGCTGATTCCCCTCATGGAGCACCGTTAGAACTTCGATGAGAATGCTATTGCTTAGTTCTACACTACTCTTCACTTGAATATGAGTTCTTATACTGAAGGTGTTATGAAGTGGATGACTAATGACGTGCTGCTTACCGACCAATGGTTTAAGTTTGCTGAGCTCCTTGGCTATCGCATTCTACCTGGCAAAGGGGCAAATGGATGGCGTGTCCATTCCGCTCAAGCTGCTGATCCCAAAGTCTTGGAGTCTCTTTACATTGAAGGATGGGGCACTGTTGGTTATGTGAATCATCTTTAGCCCGTTTATGACATCATGCGTAGGGTGTACTTGAACACCATCTCTCCCAAGGCCGACAACTTTGATCAGTTTTATGCCTATAAAGTTGATCTCATGCATCAGACTTACCTTCGTCGTGACTCTGACAGGAAGATGGATGTCATGCATTTTATCTACACCGAGATGTGGCAAGCCATCATTGACAAGCGCTCCTGCCCCTATGCTCCATATGTTCAGACTCTTATCAATCACAAGTGGCTTGAGGTGACTGGTACGCGCTTCTCTGAGGACTCCATCACCATTCATGAGGAGAAGAAGCTGCGTGTAAGAAAACATAATAAGCCTTGGTCTCAAGAAGAAAAGGAAGAAGCTCTCAGGCAGGCTCGTGATGAAGCTGGTGGTCCCTCTTCTGCTCATGGTGGCTCTAGTGCTGGTGGTCCTTCTCTTCAGAGGCAGCCATCTTGGGCCAAGAAGCTGCTCGAAAAGGTGAAGAAGACCTTTTGCTTTCTGCAGAAACACGAGTGTCAGTCTTATGTCGATCAACGACACAGTGTTCGGCGCCAGAAGGCTATCATGTCAGCTCTAAACATTCCTTGCTCTCCTGTTACTAGCTCTGTCACTGCTCCTAGGGATGATTGGATTCACGATAACTGCCATTGGTCTGAGGATGAGTCTGAGGAGGAAGTCACTGGTCCATCGCCTGCGTGGGATTCTTGGGTCCCTGAGCCCGCTCCTCCTCCCTTTCATGGTTGGGGCAATTAGAGTGATCTTCTCTTCCTTTTTGGACTCTTGATGCCAAAGGGGGAGAAAGATGTCTATTAGGTTGCTCACGGGATTTGCATGGGCTGAGTCGTGAGCTCGTTCTTGTCTTTGATCTTTTCTAGCTCGCGAACTCTTTAGTTTTTTTTTGTGTGTGTGCTTGTGGACCTTTTTGTGCTTGTGAACCTATGTGTGCTTGTGGACCATGTTATTTGTATGAGACTATGTGGTATGTTATGCTTTGTTATTGTTGTTGGTAGTATTATTGTTGGATTATGGGCATATGTATGTGGTGGTGGAGCCTCTTGTAGTCTCCCTTGATATTTTTTCTATTGTCTCCACCACATTTGGTTGGTGCAAAGGTATGATCTCTATCTTATCCTTCCCTTGCACTTGTGATATCTTTGCAATAGAAAGGGGGAGCCTCCTTGTATGTGTGCTAGTATTGTCCTTAGAGCATTATCTCTACCTTGCACACATATAGGGGGAGCTTGTTCCATCCATTGCAAAGGCTGCTTCTATCTTATGCAAATCTTAGGGATTGTCATCAAACACCAAAAAGGGGGAGATTGAAAGGACTATATGTCATGGTATTGCCGACGAGTACGCCATGGAGGGGTCCTCACAGTGCATGTTTAGAGACGTGGGGGAAGGCAAACGGTTGACGGGTACAAGGTAACACAGCTTACCCAGGTTTAGATCCCACGACGGTGGCGGAATCCTACTCCTGCTATAAATCACTATAAGGGCAATACGCCAAGTTACAGGGATTGGTTCGTTGTGCGAGGTATGAGTTGATTGGTGCCCTAAAGGCTCCCATAGGCCCTACTTATATAGTCGCTAGGTCCTAGGGTTACAGGGAAAATTCCTAGCCGGACAGGATACAGAGTCCTACACTGCTTACAATTAGTCTAGCGTGTATTGCACTCCAAGGCTCCGGGTATGTCGGTGACTCCTCCATAGCCTTCCTTTATCCGGCATGGGCCTCTCTTCTGGATCCATCTAACTGGGCCGCCCAGCAGGCCAGGGGCCATGCTACCAACTGTGGGCCACCCGGGTTATTCGGATAGGAGACATGCTATGAGGATACCCATATGGCATATCCCCAACAGTAGCCCCCGGAGAACTCCGAGATCTTGCGCCGTCTTGCCTCTTCATGTTGAATGCTCCGTCTAGATGGATGTCGGCAAATCGTCAAGCAATATCTTGTAGTCCTCCCAAAGAACCCTGCAAGGTTTTCTACGTCTTCAATTTGTAAGTCAGAGAATTGCTGAATCTTTTAACGTACTCTTCTGTAGCTGGACTGGATCCATCCATGCCGGAATATTTTGATGTGATGGTTCACCTTCCAGTGACAGCTAGGGCGACGTAGACGTAGGTCAGCAACACCTCGTAACTCACACATGTAGAGAACACAATCATGTCCGTTTTTCCCACGCGAGCGATATGAACCGTTGGCGGCGACGGTTGGCAACGTGGCAAAATTTCCGTGCACGCTTCCGCACACGTCGCCCACGCGTCAACCATTCGATCGTTTTGCATGAATCTTGACGCCAGAGGTTATAAATTGTAACAACCATGGAATTTTTACTTTTCATCTCATTCTCCCCCTGCATCGTGTTCTTCCTCCAGCGAGCGCCTCCTCGATCTCTCCGCGCGATTGCGAAAAACCCTAGCCTTTCAACCTTTCTCAGCCACCACCTTAACCTCCCCAATGGCCAGCAGCAGTTCCGCCCCTTCCATGGTGGCGTCAGGCGATGCCGCAGCAAAGCCGGCGAGCACCATCCTCGTGCCCCTAGAGGGCCTGGTGATCCCCAAATACGCGGTGGTCGAATCCACCGGCGGCGACCATAATCCAGCGGCGCTGGAGCTGCTAGAGGAGGAAAACAACTCCCACAAGGGGGACTGGCGCGGTTCGGACATCACGGATCGCGACATCAAGGAGCTAATCATTGAGGGCTACCTCCCTGCGACGGAGGGGCTCACCTGGCGGGCGGCGCCGGCCGGTGAGGTCACCCCTTCTCCCCAAGCCGGAGAGAAGGCGAACCTCAAATCCCAAATGGTACGCGGCGTCTCCCTGCCCATCTCCAATTTCTTCCTAGCTGTCCTCAACCATTATCGAGTACAGCCTCAGAACCTCTCCCCCAATAGCATCCTCGCGCTTAGCAACTATGCGGCGCTTTGCGAGGGTTACTTAGGGATTAGGCCTAGGCTAGATCTCTTTATCTACTTTTTCACTGTCAAGCGGGAAGCCGGAGCTGGCAAGGATGAGCTCAGGAACTATGGTACAATTAGTTTTAAGATCCGGCCTGGCCGGCGGTTCCCTGACATCGTCGGCCATGAGTCTTGTAAAAACTAGCAACAGACATACTTCTACGGCTTAGATATCCCTCTGGTTGGCCAAGAAGCGACGTATCCGGACTTCGTCGATGGAGCTACCGCCGAAGCCTCAACACGGAGATCCCAGGCCTCCCTTCCCTCCGACATCGACGCTTCCCGCGCTATAAGGAGGATAGAGTGGTTCGTAGAGACGGGTCTGACCGGATTGGACTTGGCCATGTGCTGGTTCGTCAGGTGGATCCAGCCTCTGCAGCACCGCTCGAAGCTGATGCATGAGTACACCAAGGATAGGAAGGATAGCCCCCGCATCTCCGAGGACAATTTCTTGAGTGACTCCATCAAGCTTCGCCTCAAGGACATTGTCAAGGTGAAAGATAGGAAGCGAGGCTTCACCATCACCTATGATATGTTTGTTGACGACACGTACCCAAAGGTATGATGTTTATTTTCCGTATATGACATATACTCCAGTTCTTCCGTCTAGCCATTACCATCTCATCTAACACTTGTAGGATTTCACTTAACAGCTTAGTAGTCTAGAGGAGGATAGCATGGCTGTCCAAATCTACGACCCAAAGATGAAGGAAGTCACCGTCGTGTCTGACGACAATGTCCCATTGGTGCGAAAGCGGAAGAGCTCCACCTCTGATGCTGCCGACGGAGGCAAGAAGAAGAATACGGAGGGTGGAGCCTCCAAGAAGACTACCGCCGCCCTGGAGGTAGAGAAAAGAAAGATTACCGGGATCCCCTTTGCCAAAGCACCCCCTCTTGTGTAAGCTTCTTTATCTCCGACATTGTCCATTGCTTGTCTTATTCCTGTACTTATACTTTTTGCACGTTTTAGGAAGAAGGCCACTACCAGTTTGAAGAAGACCTCCAAAACTTTGGGGGCTTCTAGAAATATTAAGGATATGTTGCATAGTGACGTGTCTCCCCACGCATCTCCTGCCATCGCCCCTATTACTCCCAGCGTCCATCCTACACCTGCTCCGACAAGCTCTCAAGCCAAAGATGCATCTGGCCCTTCCGCCATGGAAGTGGACTCAGGTGCCTCCGCGGAGCTTGCCGTTGTCGGCGAACAAGCAACGCAAGAAATTACCGCAACCCAACTGGATGAAGCTCCGGCTAAGGAGGCCATCGGTAGCGATAAGGCAGTGGTGGAGAGTGCTACGTCTACCGAAGGCGGCGCCTCCGCACCCAATAAAACCATAGAGTTCCCGAAGATAGTCTACCCGGTACTTACGCCGGGTAGCGCCGCTTTGGTTCCTGGTGCGACACCGACATCTCCGACATGCGGTCTTGAGGAGCTTCTCTGGCAAGTAGAAATCTTGCAAGGAAACAGTTTATCCTTCGGCAAGTTGCTTGCTGAGAGTGCTACAAATCTCAAGACCATCGCAATTGTAAGTTTTATTTGTCTTTTGCATTTCATATGAGTATTCCACCGTAGCCCCCGAGGATTTAGATGGAAAACCATAGGTCTTTATATCTAAATGCTCTAAGAGTGAATAAGCTAGAAAACTTCTCACTGTAGCCCCAAGCATATAGTTTGAATGAATTATTCCGACTAGATGATTTCAGAGTAGCATACGCAGTGTTTATAAATTTCAATACTGTAGCCCCCAAGATCCTAGCTGTAACTGAATTAGTTCTGACTAGGTGCTTAAAGAAAAACTAAGCATATCACCAAGTTAAAACTTTATACTGTAGCCCCCAAGCTTCTAGTTGAAAACTGAAACAGTTCCGACTAGATGCTTAAAGAAAGACCAAGCATATTGCTAAGTTAAAAACTCTCACTATAGCCCCCAAGCCTCTAGGTGGATATTTATCCGGCTAGATGCTCCAAGTAGACTAAACAGCTTTAAATTCTTCCTTTCCACAGAATGAGAATGCTTGGAGGGAAGGGAGGCCTGGGATGCGCGCGGACTTGGAAGCCGAAAAGGGTAAAACTGCCTTCTTGAAGGAACAAATCACCAAGAGCAAGCGTCTGTTTTTCCTTTAGTTTTCGTATTCCGACTTGGTCTTGTGCCAACATTCTCCGAGTAGTCACTATGCACTGTTCTTTCTCCGACTTGTAGAAGCCATTTACCAAGGCTAAGGATATTGTTGAGCAATCCAAGCATATTCAGCAGCTGGATAGCGAAAACAAGATCCTTAAGCAGGAGAGAAAGGATATGCTGAAGATGCACGCGGAATCCATGAAAGTCCTGCAAGACTCCGCCAATGAGGAGATGAACCGCTTGAAGGAGGAAATCGCGATCCTGAAAGAGCAGAAGAAAGCTGTTGATGAGAAAAATCAGCGCCATCTTGAAGCATACATGATCCTCCGACAAGAACGGGACTCCACGGCGGAAACTCTCCAGCAGTGTCGTGGGAATGGTCACGGCAGATGCTGCAATCGGCAGCGAGTAGTAGAACAAAGGGCAAGGGCGGCCATCCATCTGCGGTGCGAGATGAGGGCAGAGACACGGGGTTTTACTCAGGTTCGGCCCCCCGGAGGGTAAAGACCTACTCCTGCTAGATTGTATTATGATGGAGGTACAATGGGGCAAGCTCGACGGCTAGGCGGCGAGTCGCTTGGGTGTATGATGGAACGTGCGTCTACACGCCCTGTAGGGAGGTTTATATAGACTCACCCTCCCCTAGGGTTTACATATCTTAACCGAGTCAGTTAAGGTTTCGGCACTCGTTTAACCTAATCTGACTGGGCCTATCTACTCTCATGGGCCTTCAACTTCCAGTCGCTTGGATCCACGCCAGGTCTTGATCCAGTCGCCGTCTTGCAGGCCCACTCGCTAGCTTCTGGGCCAGTCGAAAACGTCCTGCTGGGTATACCCCGGTAGGCATATCCCCATCAGTAGTCTCCGAGGCCGTCGTCGATTGGGCGCAGGTGGTTGCTGGCAGTTGGAGCATGCGAGTCCAATGCAGACATCCAGTCGAATCGGTGGCGGGCTCCTGAATAAAGGAAAAACTAATCATTCTGGTCGCAGCTTGGCGAACGGGTCGGCGAAATATTTAGTCACTGTTGTAGTGATCAGGTCGGCGAGCCGAGTGGCCGAAGTTGGACCGTCAAACGCAGTCAAAACTAGCCGTTGGGATAATCCAACGGTAACTTTTGGCGTAATCACCGCGTAGTAACAGCTCCCTGATTTGGCGGGTACCAACCGCTATATAAAGGGAATGGTAGGCGATCAGAAAACCACCCCCTCGTCATTTCCTCCGGTTGCGCGCACCTCCGTTTTCCTCTGCATCGCGATCCAGCCGACCCAAAATCCTCCGGCCTCCACAAACCTTTTCGCCAATGGCCCCCTCCACCGAACCATGGGGCAGGTCCAAGTGTACGAGAGCGCTACTGGCGTCCTTCGAGGA
Organism: Avena insularis; assembly: GCA_023614405.1. Lineage (NCBI taxonomy): Eukaryota > Viridiplantae > Streptophyta > Magnoliopsida > Poales > Poaceae > Avena > Avena insularis. Next base: position 36,131,915 of record CM042697.1, on the reverse strand, counting down.
GGCCGGGATCCTGCGCGTCGGCAGGTGGCGCATCCCCGCGGCCGGAGAGGTGACTCCGGACCCACGCGAGGGAGAATTCGTCTGCTTCACCAGCCACAGAACAGGGGGCTGATTCCCCATCTCTTTTCTTCGGTAACCTGCGCCTTCTACGAGATCCAGCCGTCGGACTGGGCCCACAGCATCGAGCAGCTTGCCATTTTCGTGGCGTCATGCGAGTGCTACTGGCTGCAGCCCTACTTACGTGGCAAGATCTGTTCCACGGGAGGATCAGTCACGAAGAAGCAGGTGGCCCAATGCTTGCCGCGGGCGGCTTGACATTTCAACTGAAGTCGAAGGCTTCCTTTTTTGACCCGATGCTACCCGCCAAGGCGGCAAGCGAGTGGAAGAAGTCTTGGTTTTACGTCACCGAGGCGACTCCAGAGGGCGAGGTGGCGATCCCAAGATACTCCGCCGACCGGCCCGAACCACGCCGACTCCAAGTCGGCAAGCTCCCAATAGACCAGCGAATGGTCGTGGATGAGATGCTTCAAACCATCCACGGCCTGAAGAAGAAGGGTCTTCAGACCATCAACTTGTACAACTGCTGGCTCGGGCGGCGACTCGTTCCCCTGGCCCGACGTGACCACTATATGTACGAGTACACGGGCCAGGAGGACTCGACGAAATCCTGCCTCGCCGAGTGGAGACTCGAGGATTACATTCCGGCGTTGAAGAAGATCACCCAGGTGGTGTACCTGGACGCGAAGGCCGGGGTCGCCCCTACACCGCGAAGCATCCAGCCCCGACAGTAAGTCACTTTCTATCATTCGCAGTCGCAGTTAATGCAGTCGCGGTCATACTGATACTGTCTTATGCTCTTTGCAGTTATTTCAAGTGGTGGAAGGGTGGCTTCCGCCTGCAGACGACGAGAATTCGAGCTCGTCCGTCCGGGACGGGGGCGAGTCGCCTCCTGCCAAGGGCGGCATCGAGAGCGACATAAGCGATGACGACGACGAGTCCGAGGAAGAGGTCGCCCCGCTGGTTCGCAAACTCAAGCAGCGGCTGGCCAGCGAACAACTCGAGGCGAGTAAAAGCCTCGAACATCATGAGGATGACGACGACGAACTTCCCGAAACTACCTCGCGTTGCCAGGCCACTCCATCGAAGAAGAAGAAGAAGGAGGAGGCGAAGGCCCCTCTAAAGAGGAAGACGAAGCCAGCGAGACAGGCATCTCCGCCTCATTCGGCGAGCAGCTCCGACGCCACCAGCCTGGCCAAGGATGAAGCGCCACAGACGATGGCAGTGGCAGATGTCGCCGCCGTTCTGAGTGAGGCGCCTCTGGCCTCGATGCCTCCCCCATTCGCCCCAGTCTCTGGGTCGGGGGTTGCTCTGGTCGCGGCGGCTTCACCTCCCAGGGAGGCTCCCGCCGAAAATGTTTCGGATGCTCCCGTCGCGGCGTCAACGACGAAGAAGCCGCCCGTGTCTTGGGCGCACGACGTCCTGGAGATGGGTCTCAGTCGTAAACTAGGCCTCGAACTGGAGAAGCCGGCCGGCATCCGCACGGGGCTGCGGTTCCTACCAGTCGCCAAGTGAGTTTTATTCACCTGCCTTTGTTTTTCGTTGTACTCGGACCACTTTGCTCATGTAATCGATTTGTAGGACTGGAGCTAAAAAGATAGGCCACCCGTCCATGGCCAAGGTGCCGCCAGTCATCGCCAAGGAGGACACCTCTCGGAAGAGGAAGGCTGATGAGGTCGTTGCCCCCATGGATAGTGCCAAGAAGGCCAAGGGCGACGATATCATCACGGTGTCTGATGACACGACGGTTGCTCTGAGTGATCCTGTGGCCGAGGCATCCTTGACGATCAAGGAGGGTGCTCCCTCGTCTGGGGCAGCCGAGCCGACCTCTTTTGGTGCCGACGCATCCATCGCAACCTTCCCGTGCTTCATGGCCAGAGCGGCTACGGCGAGTGGTACCTCGCCCTCGAGCCACGCACCTGGGGTCGCTGAGACGGAGGTCGAGCAGCATCGCGGGTACACTTCGGCTCTTCTCACATCCGTGGACGCGATACAGCTTCATGGCATGCTTGGCGCAGCCATCCAGGTATGTCCAGTCCCCGAGGATCGGGCCGCTGAATTGCAGCGGTCGTATTCTTTTAGTGTCTTGTCTTTGTTTCTCGTGTCCAGTCCCCGAGTGCCTAGTCGCTGAATTTCAGCGGGTGGGCACTTAGGATTTTTGATCTCCAGTCCCCGATTGCCTAATCGCTGAATTTCAGCGGGTGGACACTTAGGATTTCGTTTTTGTTAACTGTTTGGATTTTTGCGCAGGGTTTGCAGCATGAATCAGCCGAATTGGCTTGCTGCGAAACGTCACGCGAAGAAGGAACTTGCCGCCGTTCAAGAGGCGAACAAGGGACTCCAGGCGATTGCTGCGAAGGAAGAGGAGGTCCGCCAGGGCCTTGTCCCAGCGAGTGAATTGACGGCAGCTCAATCTGCGTTGAGCTCAGCTGAGAAGCGCATCACCGATCTTGAGCGCGAGCTGAAGGAAGCGAGGGAGGAGGCGAGTTCGGCGGATGGGCGAGCCAAGGCTGTTGTTAGAGCCGCCGCTGAGGAGCGTAAGGTCTCCGACGCCCTTGTTGCCGGGCTTCAAGATGACTACTCCTCTCTTCAGAGTTTCATCACGGATCTCTCCCGTCCCTTGATTGGTGAGTGTGCCTGCCTCTGCCTGTAACCTTTGTGTTGTGTAATCTTTGATGTATTCACTGTCACCCTCTGTCCACAGGTCGGATCATCGATAGCGCGGAAGAGGCGAATTCGTTCGACGCACGACAGTGTGTAGCCACGCTGGTCGACTCGGCCACGTTGTCGGCGACATGTATACGGGCGTATCTTCAGGAGATGTCACCCACGGAGGTGATTCCCAGTGACCTCGTCGAGGTGTGGCAATACTTAGAGAAGGCGCCGTCGGTCATTGAGTTTATGACGCGGTCGGCGTTCCGGCGCGGGGCGGCGACGGCGCTTAGCCTTGGGCTCGCCCAATTCCCGGAAGACTTCGATCTTGATGACGTGACGAGTGGCTACCCGTCGTCGACTGGCTCGGTGGAGATCGTCGAGTCTTTGAAGCCGACGGACCGCACTGCTATACTCTAGCGCAGGCGAAGGCGACCTCCTTCCGTATCAGGAGACGGTCGTCACACCCAACGACCCCGAGCCACAGCACCGGGACTTCAAGATCGAGCAGCCCTTCCGTGCGGCGATGGCGGGTGAGTTGACGACGTACCCGTCGAACCCGTACACTCCCTTCATTCGCAACCGCAAGGGTGGCGGTGAGTCGTCATCGAAGCCTGCGAAGTAAGACATTGTGCCCTGGGGCATTAGTAGCAGTTCGGCCATTGGGCACACATTGTACTTTGTAACGATGGTGATCTGCTATAACGAGATATCGTGGTATTATGTGGATTGTCGTGTGTTTGTAATTGAGGGTTGAACGAGTCCCCGAGCGCGTCCGCCCTTTTTATGGGGTTTACCTCGTTTGTTTGTGGTTTTGAATGTTTTTGTTTTTGATGTCGACTCGCCCGAGCTCGGAAAGCCAGTCGCAAGGCGACTCCCATGAGTGCTCTGTACTTCACCGTTTTCCCTTGCGTGAAAGGGGTCGGGTAGCCGAGTCCCCGAGCGTGGTACTTGGTTGTTCTAGGCGCAACTCTAGGGTGGTTGAGGACTGGGCGCGTTAGAATAAGCGCATCACTCCTGCCTGGCCCGTTGGGTCAGTCGCATGGCGAGTCCTGGGCATGCTCTCATACTTGGCGTTTTCCCTAGACGCTCGCGCTGAACTGGTCGTCAGTCCCCGAGCGTGGTACTTGGACGTTTGAGTCGCTATGTCGAAGATGCGGAGGATCATGGTCGCTGTGAGAAGCGAAGGCAGTTGTCTTGGCTCGTTGAGCCAGTCGAGCTAGGCGACTCCAATGGGGCTCCGGGTAGGCGTTTTTCGTGGACGTTACAAGACCTTGGGTAACCCAGTGCCCTTGTAGCGCACTACTTGGCCATGCCGATCACTGTACCAGAGGTTGACTTCTGTAGTTAGCTTGATGCTGTTACTACGAGTGCGAGTGGCACAAGACACGGAGAGTAGACGCAATTTGCGGTAACCAATATTTTTTTATTTCATAGCGACTGGAGGATACATATGTGGGGTTCTAGGAGTAGAACTTCCGTAGGAGGTTTACATTCCATGGTCGCTTGATGTCGAGTTTGCCGTCCCCGCGGACGTTGGTGAGGTAGTAGGCGTCGTTGCCGAGTACTCGCCCGATGGCGAATGGCCCCTCCCATGGGGGGGAGAGCTTGTGCATGCCCTTCTTGTCCTGGATGAGGCGCAGCACCAGGTCGCCTTCTTGGAAGGTGCGAGTTTTCACCCGCCGGCTGTGGTAGCGGCGGAGTCCTTGCTGGTAGATGGCGGTGCGTGAGCGAGCCAGGTCGCGTGCCTCATCGAGTTGATCGACTCCATCCTGTCGTGCGAGTTCGTTCGCAGCCTCCGTGTAGTGGACGACCCTTGGCGAGTCGTGCTCGAGGTCGGTGGGCATGACTGCCTCGGCGCCGTACACCATGAAGAAGGGGGTGAACCCTGTCGACCTGTTGACCGAGGTGCGGATACCCTAGATGACGGAGGGTAGCTCCTCGACCTAGCACCCGGTGGTGCGCTCGAGTGGTACTTGGAGCCGCGGCTTCAGGCCGTGGAGGATGCTCTGGTTGGCCCGTTCCGCCTGGCCATTGGACTCCGGGTGGGCGACTGACGCGAGGTCGAGCCGGATGTGATGTTCCTCGCAGAACTCGGCCATGGCTCCTTTGGCGAAGTTGGTGCCGTTGTCCGTGATGATGCTGTTTGGGAACCCGTAGCGATATATGAGCTCGCGGAGGAATTTGGTGGCAGTCTTCCCGTCACATTTCCGGACTGGCTTGGCCTCCATCCATTTTGTGAATTTGTCGACCGCGAACAAGAGGTGGGTAAAGCCGGAGGGGGCCTTTTTGAAGGGACCTACCATGTCCATACCCCACACGGCGAATGGCCAGGTGATGGGGATTTTCTTGAGCGCTGAGCTCGGCACGTGTGTCTGGTTGGCGATGCCGGCACCCGGCGCAGCGTCGGCGTGTGCGGTGGGCCAGTAGAAGCCGTGCCGCATGGCCTTTGCGACCAGAGAGCGGGCTCCGGCGTGGTGGCCGCAGTCGTCGGAGTGGATGTCATGGAGGATCTTGCGTCCTTCGGCGGGTTGGATGCAGCGTTGGAACATGTCGGTCACGCTGCGCTTGTGGAGCTCGCCGTCGATGATGGTGAAGGATTTGCATCGACGTGCAACCATCCGGGCGTCTGTTTCATCTGCCGGCAAGGTGCCAGCCTCCAGGTAGGCGATGTATGGCTTGGTCCAGTCGTCTGGCTTGGAGATGAGTGCGACCAGGGCTGCCTCTGGTTGCAGCGGGACTCCGATGTCGATCTCCCTTAGGGGAGAGACTGATGGCTTGGTGATCGTGTCGAGGAAGACACCGACGGGTGGTGCGAGTCGAGCTGACCCGATGCGAGAGAGTGCGTCAGCCTCCTCGTTCTTTCGCCTGTCGATCCACTCGACGGAGTAGCCTGCGAAGTGTCCTCCCAGCTTTTCTACTGCTTTGCAGTAAGTCTCCATGGTGGGAGAGACGGCGTCGCAAGTACCAGCGACTTGCCCAGCGACGAGGTCGGAGTCTCCGTAGCAACGTAGGCGGTTGACGTTCATCTCCTTGGCAGCTCGCATGCCGTGGAGTAGTGCCTCGTACTCGGCCATGTTATTGGTGCAGGGGGTGAAGTCGAGGCAGAGGATGTAGTGGAGCTTGTCGCCCTTCGGGGAAGTCAGCACGATCCCTGCTCCTGCACCGTCGATGTTCTTGGAGCCGTCGAAGTGTAGGCTCCAGTAGTGGAGGTATGGCGGCTTTTCTGGCTGCTGGGCCTCTTCCCAGTCAGTGATGAAGTCCGCGAGAGCCTGCGATTTGATCGCTTTTCGTGGCTCATACTTGATGTTGTGGACGCCGATTTCGACGGCCCACTTGGCGACTCGCCCGGTCGCCTCACGGTTGCGAATGATGTCCTGCAACGGTGCTGAGGAGACGACCGTGATCGGGTGCTCCTGGAAGTAGTGGGGCAAGCGCCACTGTGCTCTGAAGACCGCGTATACCAGTTTCTGGTATTGCGGGTATCGCTGGCGCGACTCGGTGAGGACCTCGCTGATGTAGTACACCGGTCGCTGTACCGGGCGCTCCTTTCCTTCCTCCGGTCGCTCGACGACCATGACGGCACTAACGACGCGCTCGGAAGCCGCGATGTAGACCAGCATGGGTTCTTTGTCGACGGGGGCGGGGAGCAGTGGTGCTGCGAGTAGCACCTTCTTGAGGTCGCGGAGTGCGTCGTCCGCCTCCTTGTCCCACTGGAAGGTGGGGTTCTTTCGCATCAGGCGGTATAGGGGCATCGCCTTCTCGCCCAATCGGGGGATGAAGCGGCTGAGAGCCGCGACTCGCCCGGCAAGCTTCTGGACGTCGCGCAGGCACTCAGGTTTGCCGAGTTGAGCGATCGTGTTGATCTTGGTGGGGTTCGCCTCGATCCCACGCTTGGAGACGACGTATCCCAGTAGTTGCCCTGCTGGTACACCGAAGGTGCATTTTCCTAGGTTGAGCTTTATCTTGTATTTCCGCAGGTTGGCGAATGTTTCCGCTAGGTAGGCGAGTAGATTGCCCTGGCGAGCGGACTTTACTACCACGTCGTCGATGTAGATGTGGATATTGCAGCCAATTTGGCTCGCAAGGCATTCCTGCATGCACCGCTGGTATGTTGCCCCGGCGTTCTTGAGGCCGAAGGTCATGGCAGTGTAGCAGAAGGCTCCGAATGGCGTGATAAACGCCGTCTTCTCCTCGTCCTCAATGGCCATCTTGATCTGGTTGTACCCAGAGTAGGCATCGAGGAAACACAGCGACTCCGAGCCCGCGGTGGAGTCGATTATTTGGTCGATCCGCGGGAGGACGAATTGCTCCTTCGGGCAGGCGCTGTTTAAGTTTGTGTAATTGATACACATCCTCTAGGTCCCATTTTTATTCTCGACCAGGACTGGGTTTGCCAGCCACTTGGAGTATTTGATTGGCCGGATGAAGCCTGCAGCGAGTAGACGCTACACCTCCTCGGCGATAGCTCGGCGGCGCTCTTCATTGAAGGGCCGCAACGACTGCTTGACGGGTCGCACTTTGGGGTCGGCGTTTAGTTTGTGCTCAGCGAGTTCCCTAGGGACACCAGGCATGTCAGAGGGCTTCCATGCAAAGATGTCCCTGTTCTCACGGAGGAACTCGATGGGCGTGCCTTCCTAGGCTGGGCTCATGCCTGTCCCGATCGTCACCGTCTGGCTGGAGTCGCCTGGGACCAGCTCGACGGTGCGGGTGTGCGTTGTTGCCTCGAAGGCTGAGGTATTGGCGCCCTCCGAATTGGGCTTCTTGAGTATGGTGGGGTCGTCGTTGTTGACCCTGCTCGCATACTTGGCGATCTCGTCGGCGTGGTTGGCCTCTGCCATGATGACGGCGTCGGCGAGTTCGGCTCCTTTGGCCTCGCACTCGGTGGCCATGTTGGGGTCGCCGTTGATGGTGATGACACCGCGCGGCCCGGGGATCTTCATCGCGTTGTACGCGTAGTGGGGCGCTGCCATGAACTTGGCGAACGCTTGGCGCCCCAGGATGCAGTGGTAGGGGTTGTCGAAGGGTACCAGCTCGAAGACGATCCGCTTGGTGCAGAAGTTTGCTGGTGTGCCGAAGGTGACTGGCAGCGTGACCTTGCCGATCGGGTACGCCTTCCGACCGGGGATGATGCCGTGGAACGTGGTGTAGGTCGTCTCGACCATCGACTGCGAGGAGCATGATCGCTGAAGGTTTCCAGGTACAGGATGTTGATGGAGCTGCCGCCGGCCATCAATGTCTTGGGGAGCCAGTAGTCTCCCACCTTAGGCTTGGCCACCAGGGCGACTCGGCCTGGGTACTCGATCCGTGGCGAGTGGTCCTGGCGGCTCCATGTGATGGGCTGCTCCGACCAGTTAAGGAACTGGGGAACGTCCGCCTGGGCCACCGCGTTGACGGCGACGGCGCGAGCGATGACCTTCTTCTCGCGCTTCGTGTTGAAGCCTGTGAAGGTGTGGAGAGAGCCAGCCACACTGCCGAATTTTCCGTCGTTTGGCGGGTTGTTGTCGGGGTCCTCCCGCGCTCGCCGTGCCTTCTCGATCTCCTTGAAAGAGTGGCAGTCGGCGGTCGTGTGCGTGGCGGGCTTCCCCTCCCTGCTGTGAAACACACAAGGTTGGTTAAGGAGGGTCGTGGGGTCGAACCTTGGTTTCGCCCTGTAGTTGCCGCCGTCGCGGCGTTGCCCTCCGTCGCGGCGGAAGCTCTTGGGCTCGCGCTGCACGTGCCCGGTGTTGGCGACGAAGTTGACTCGCCCGTCACAACGCGTTTGCCGGTGAGGCGAGTGTTGCTGTAGCGTAAGTCGGGTCGTCGCCCGTTGTTGTTGCCGCTCGTGCGACGTTGGCCTCCCGACTCGTCGTCGGTTTCCTGGTTTGGGTCTTCCTCCGCGTATCTTTTGGCGATCTCGAGGAGGTCCGGTATGTTGTCGAGTGTGCGGGAGTGTCGTTTGAGCTTGGCGACCAAGGGCTCGTAGCGGCACAAGGTCTTGAAGCAGTGGATCGCGGTGTCTGGGTGGATGCCGACCGCGTTGTACCATAGTTCTTGCCATCACTGGACCCAGCTGCGGGTCGACTCGCGGGGTCCCTAGACGCATCGTTCCAGGTCCTCGATGGTGGTGGCGCAGGTGTAGGAGCACTAGAAGTGCCTGACGAAGGCGTTTCACATCCCTTCCCAGGAGTCGATGCTATCCTGGGGAAGGGTGTTGATCCACTGCCTGCACGTCCCCTCCATCATCAAGGGGAGGTAACGGGCGGCTAGCAGGTCAGTGTGGCCAGCAATCCCCATCGCCATGAGATATGTGTCTAGCCACACGGAGGGGTCGTACGAAGGGTCGTACTTCTCTATTTCCTTCGGTGCCTTGAAGTTCGTCGGGTATTTTTCGCCTCGGATCATCGGTCCGAAGCACCTGGTCCTGAGTCGGCTTAGCGACCCCATCGGCCTCGTCGTCGTGGCGATTGGTTAGGGTGTGTCACAGGTCGTCAGGCTGGCGTGCGCGCCAGCTTTGGTTGTTGATGATGTGGGTGCGGGCATCGACGGGCTGACCGTTGGCGGCAACAAAGTTGGTCGCTGGCCTGGGGTCGTTGGTGGAGAGTGCCGCGTTGGCGGGACGGTGTTGGAGCTGCAGTGGTTCGGGTGGCGGGCAGTTGAGGGTGTTTGCCGCCAATGGGCGGCCGCTTGAGGCCGCTCTGCTGCCCGAAGAACGCGAGTACACCCGACCCTGCGAGTCGGCGCCTGTGTTTTGCTGCTCGACCGCCTTTGCAGCGAAAGGGGCCTCGACGTATTGGATCCGTAGGCGCCGTCACGGTGGCGTGATGTTGTCGCCGCTGCTTACCGCCACGAGGTTGTCCATCAGGGTGGAGAACAATGGTAGGCCGTTCGCGTCTCGCTCCCGTGAGGAGACCACTATCCGCGACTGGTCCCTGGGGGGTGTGCGGTTGGGTGGAGGTGGTGCGCCCATCGCCGTCGACCCTAGTGGGGGCCGAGCGCTTCCTCCTGGTGGCGCGTTCTCGCAGATCGCTGGCCGCTGCGCCAGTCGTTCGCTGCCGAAGTTCAGGGCGCGCCCCTGGACGGTAGGGTTCAAGCTCGTCCTGATTCGCTACGCTCGAGGCGAAATTTTTCGCGCTCGGCTTGCTCCTTGCGAACTGCTTCCGCTAGCTTCAGGCGGAGTTCCTCGACCTCCGTTGCCGTGGCGTTAGGAGGGATCGGGGTGGAGAAGGGATCCTCCGGCGGATTGGTGCCAGTCACCATGTAGGTCGCGGCGTGGCGACCAGTCCCGTCGCGGAGATCGGCGGAGTTTTTCGACCCGGAGTCGAAGTCGAAGATGCCAAGGATGGAGGGATCCTCGAAGTCTCCCATGTTGGAGACCTGGGTGATGGAGCCCGCGGGTGAAGCCGCGGTGATGGATCCGGCAAGTGATGCATCCAGAGCAGTGACTCGGGGACTGCCATATGTTATTTCAATTTCATGTTATGTATTAAACCTCGGCATCCAGAGCAGTGACTCGGGGACTGCCATATGTTATTTCAATTTCATGTTATGTATTAAACCTCGGCATCCAGAGCAGTGACTCGGGGACTGCTATAGATATTTGAAGTTTCGATTTATGTACTAAACCTCGGCAGTCAAAGCAGCAACTAGAAAACTACCATATACCGCCCCAGAGCTATGTTGAGCACCAAACCTTGACGCCCTGGGCAGCGCCTCGGCGGTGGTCTTATATTGTTCCTGAGATTTAGTTTACACACTAGACTTCAGCAGCAGGCAATCACTGGGATCGCCATGTATTGTTCCAAAGTGGCAGTCAATCTTTGATACGGAAAGGGTATCACACTTCGGCACTCAGGATAAGAACAGATCAACCCCGTATGATGTTCGAAGCTCACACACAGATTACTCGACTAAAACACGAGAAAACAAAGACAAAGATACATCCTAACACCAAAATATGCAGGATACCAAAGCAAGAATTCGGATGGGAACCCACTTAAGCAAAGTTATAATAACTGCAAACTTATATGTCGCAGCAATGTACGGCAAAAGGAGATTCAGGTCATACAGGAAATTAACAAGTATTCAACGGACATCGTACGCCCGGCATACCAGGGATAGGAAATGACTTAAACGTTTTTCACTGGAGAGGCGGCAACCTGGTCAGGGACTGGAGACTCCGAGGTAGGAGGAACTTCGGCCGATGTTACCTCGCCCTCCGCAGACCTAGGTGCAACCTCGGCCGAAGCCTGAGGCTGCTGAGGAGCATCAATTTGCGCAGTGGAATGCCCGGTACCCTTGGAGGAGGATCGTGCGTCGCCGTTGTCATCCGAGATCGAACTGGAGTCACCAGAAGTGGCCGAGTCATCTTCATCTCCCCCTTGCTCAGCTGAATCATCTGATGCATCCTCGACTACGACCTCCTCGTCCGGGTTTGAAAGGAAACTCGGCCCTTCATTCCAGGTGTGCACGTCGGCATACTCGACGAGTTGAAAGGCGCGAGCTTGCCGAAGAGCAACAAAGGTGGGATCCTCAATCCAGGAACACTGCGAAAATTCCTCGTAATATCAAGAGAAATGTCTTCGCACCATGATAGGATAACGGTGAGGGCCATATCGGCACCAGCTCGCCCATGTGATTCCTCCAAAGACTTAGTTGTTTTTGAGGCATTCAATCTAGTAACCAGCAATTCGATCTCGCTGATGTTAGGAGTCCCAGAGGTATTCGAGAGAGCACGATGGGCTCGAATAGTGCCAAGACCAAGTCCTGCCCCATGATTTTCATCGGACCAAGGGCAAGACCCGTAAACCAAGAAATCTTCTATTGAATATTCAAAATTCACGCCAACAGGGAGACCTCGGCTTGATGACAGCAAGGACCGCTTTAGAGCTCACGGGCTTAGCAGTGAAAATGACTGCGCAAAAAAGGGAGGCGTTAGAGGGCAGCAAAGGAAGAAAGATAATCCGTTGTGTTAAGATGCTTACGATGAATGTAACTCATCATCAATGAAGGTCCTTCGCCTACCAATCTTGTTCTTCTCAAAGCGAGCAATTTCCTCGCTCATTCCTCGAGTTTTCAGCTCAGCCTCAAAGAGCTCTTTGTTCTTTGCAATTCCAAAGCCGGTTCTTCTCCTCGGAGAACTCCTGATCGACCTTTTCTAGCTCGGATTTCTGAGAAAGCTTAAGGGCCTCCACCTCGGCGCTTAGGCGAGCTATCTCGTCATCCTTCTCTTTTAGCTGCGCCGAATGAGTGGCGCCTTGTTCTAAATAATGCAGCATTACATCAGGCATGGGCGTACAATCTTGGTGAGATGATGCAAAAGTTCGTATCTCGGCTTTACCAAAGCCAAACAAAGTAAAAGAAACTTAGTGCACGTCTTAGAAAAGGAAAAGTACAAGGTAGATGGAAAACTAACCTTCCAAGCTCTTGACTTTCTTCTCAAGACGAATGTTGAGATTATTGATGTTACCTGTTAACCCACAAAGTAAGCCGGCATCCCGCAGACAAAACAATGACAATATTAGAGATGACAAGGAAAATGATCGGCATACCTGCTTTCTTCACCACAGGAATAACTTTTTCATATTTTTCTTCCAACTTCTTATGCGAGAAAAGCAGTCTTTGAAATTCAGCAGTCCGCCGGTCATGTGCAACATTAGCAATATAACAAACAATGAATTGATATTCAAAGTTAAAACAGATCCGAGTTAAGCGAAAACTTAACCGGACCTAGGTGGCTGGATATTCAAAGTTAAAACAGATCCGAGTTAAGCAAAAACTTAACCCAGATCTAGGTGGCTAGATATTCAAAGTTAAACCAGATCCGAGTTAAGCGAAAACTTAACCTGCATCTAGGTGGCTGGATATTGAGTTAAACCAGATCCGAGTTAAGCGAAAACTTAACCCAGATCTAGGTGGCTGGATATTCAAAGCCAAACCAGATCCAAGTTAAGCGAAAACTTAACCCAGATCTAGGTGGCTGGATATTCGAGGCTAAACCAGATCCGAGTTAAGCGAAAACTTAACCCAGATCTAGGTGACTGGATACTCGAAGCCAAACCAGATCCGAGTTAAGCGAAAACTTAATTCAGATCTAGGTGGCTGGATATTCAAAGTTAAAACAGATCCGAGTTAAAAAACTTAACCTGGATCTAGGTGGCTGGATATTGACTAAAGCAGATCCGAGTTAGCGAAAACTTAACCCAGATCTAGGTGGCTGGATGTTCGAGCTAAAGCAGATCCGAGTTAAGCGAAAACTTAACCTGCATCTAGGTGGCTGGATATTGAGCTAAAGCGCATCCGAGTTAGCGAAACTTAACCCAGATCTAGGTGGCTGGATATTAAAAGCCAAAAGTAGATTCGAATCAGGCGAAAGCTTAACCCAGACCTATGTGGCTAGACATTCAAAGAACAGCTAGATAAAATTTAAGCAAAAGTTTAAGATAGATCTACTCGGTTATAGGCTCGAACCCTAAATTAAGTAGATCTAAGTATAGCACTATAAAAACTTCCAAGTGAATAACAAGTTACTCGTTTGCAAGTTTCGGGGACTAATGTATATATAATAACATGTGAGAATCAGTCTAAACCCCGAGAAGTAGCAATTACCTCGTTCATCTTGTTGCTATCCAGAATGATCTTGGCAGCTTGATCCAAACGGCTGCTGATGTCGGAAAGTTGAAACGGCTGACTGTTTCGATTGCCCTCAAGCTGATCAAACATTCGATTATGAGCATATTCCACCAGGTGAGCCGAGGCTGTTCCCACTAGCCGTCCGGGTTAAGACTTTACCTCGGACATGTTGTGCAACCATCGCTGAGCAGGCTTGTATGAAGAAACAATGGTGTCTGGCACCGAGGTAGCAGAGGCTTTGGTAGGCGCAGCTCCTTTGCGCAGCACGTCGGCAATACTCGGCTGAGAAGAGACGGCAAGACCTTTTTGGGAAGTGGAAGTTTTAGTGGCAACAATTTTTCTTACTATGGAGGCACCAGCAGAAGCTGATACCTCGGCAATGGGAACAGTGCCCTTAGAAGCAGGAGGGATCACAGACGCTGAGGGCGCCGGGGTATGCGACCATGGCCGGGTTACAAAGAGGGAGCTACCGAGGTAGAAAGAGGCTCGGTGGATATGCTCGGATTCAGTGGAGGGGCAACGGGTTTAGTAGAAATCTCGGAGGCGCGAATATCAGGTGCATCGTGACGAGGGGGTGACATATGTGGAGCTAGAGGAGACGTAGCACGAGCAGGACTAGGAATCCTAGTATCTTCAACGGGCGGAGGAGACGGCTGCGAATCGGGACTAGTCATGCTAGGACCGCCAAAGCTTAACAAGCGAACCTGCGAAAATGAGAAAGAAAAAAGGTGTCGGGATGAAAAACGAAGCGAAACAAGAAATACGAGCAAAAGCAGACTTACCTGCGACCCTGTGCATGGTATTGCGCTGGGAGGTTCGCAGACTTCTTCATTCGTTTCTTGGGGCCGCCTCTGAAGCACTAGCAGAGCCTGCGTTTCCCGAGGTAATCGGGGCCGGATGCGATAGGCTCGGCGTCGTGGACCTGACCGGCGGATTAGCTGGGAAAGTAGAAGCGAAATGCATAAGAAATAGGCATTGCGGCAACTACCTCAAGAGCTTGGACCTCGTCGAATCACCTTCCTCCTCATGGACCAAGTCTTGCCACGAGCGCGAGCCGAAAGGTGATCCGACTTAGGGACGAATTCTTGAGTCCGGCTCCCCAACGTCCCGGGGTATTCGATCCGCAGTCCACAGGCGACAAAACCTCGGCGTCCTCATCCTTTTGCTCTGCGAACCTCTGTGAGGCGAAAATGAAGGAAGGTTAGGGAAAACAGCTATGAAAACAATAGAAAATCAAAGCATTGATGGTTAAACTTACTGCGGGAGGAGGACGCCATGGTAAACGGTTTCAATCCCTGTGTCCAATCTTGAGCATCTCCGTCTTAAATATAGCTCGACGCTTGAAGACAAGGTAGTTGTCCATTCGGACGGTAGAGACTCGGTTGGGATCGAGTGGACCGCTCATGTAGCAAAGTTTGTGCGTCCTTTTCGGAATGGGCAGATTCATTGGCTGATGAAGGTAGCCATCGGTCCTCGCCGCGTAATCCGGCCCGGATCAGTTCTTTGAGCCGAGTCTCGAAAAGCTCGGCCAAGACGTGGCTCCTCCTCGGATTGTAAGTCCAATTCACCTTGGAAGGCGGACCAATGGAGAAGGCAGGGAGCCGAATCTTGTCTTCTGTTCCTTTGTTCTTGACGTAAAGAAGGATTTGTGCCACTTCTTGCGACTCTAACCCGTGACGATGAAATATGAGACTTCCTCCGAGGTGTAATGGACGCCCGCCCGAAAAGCAGCTTCTCGGAAGGGTGCGAGAGACTTGTCGTGACTACATTAGAACGGATCTGGAAGAACTTCGCCAGACGTGCAGACGGCCATAGGCGAAGTATCCTCCGGCGGAGATGAATGCAGAAAGAGAAGCGATGGCGTTCGCAGGAAGATGATGCGGCTAAAGGCCGAAGTAGTCGAGAAACTCTCTTGCAAAATCGCTAAGAGGGAGACCGAAGCCGCGCGAGAAATGCGACATAAAAACTACATACTCGCCCTCACTAATTTCTGGAGATAACTCGTTGCCGGGTAAACGACAAGAGACCTCGGCGGGAATCCTCCGGGTTCAGATGAGCCACTCGATCTCCCGCCGGGTAACTGAGGAGCCCTGCCACGAGCCCCGCTCAGGCCCAGAGGCAGCATCATCATCCTCTACCAGGGCACCGCTAAAGGAACTAGACATGATTTCGCCGGAGAGATCACCGGAGGAACAGCTCGCGGCGGAGGAAAACTTAGAGCTACGAGGCCCCGTCGCAATTCTACGCAAAAACGGCGGCAGAACGATGACTGAACCGCAGCGCATGAACAAAGAGGAAATGAAGAGGTCTAGAGGAAAGCCTAGGCGGCAAGACCAAAAAGAACTCACCGGCGACGACGCCGGAACAAATAAGCGGCGACGAGGCAGACAGAGCAGCGCGGCGGAATCCTCCTCGTCGCAGAACCAGTTGAGCATGCGGCGGCGGAACCACGAACGAGCGCAGAAGCGCGAGGAAGAAGAAGGGTGCGGGCGAGTGAGAAGTGGAAAAAAAAAACTCCAGCGCCGCTTCTTTATAACCTAGCCGCAGGCAAGGTAGTGGGATCGTGGGTGTGGCAGTTGGCAGCGCGGATCGTGTGCGCAACACGACCACACGTTGCTGAGCGGAACCGCACCGAAGGCCACACGATTGACCAAGGAGCTCACGATCCCCAACGAGAACGGCGCACGAGGCGTCAGAGTAACGGCGACGACAGCGCCGATAATCTAGCTTGTCAAGAACGTCAGAGGAACAAAAAACTAGAGAAACAATGATGGGAATGACACATGGGATGAGGCGTGCGCTACTAAATACGGTGTTATCACCACGACAATATAACTCGAAAACAATACATAACGAGCGTCGTGAAACTGATACGACCCGGCCGAGGTTATCGGCGGGACCGTACCAGCTTTGGGGACTAATGTTGGGGAGGTAACCCCGGATAGGGTAAAGACGGGGAAAGATGAAAGGGTGTTCCCCGTCTAGTTTCCGAGTTACACTCTGAATCGGCCGAATCCTATAGAGGTCGGCCGAGATAGGAAAGGACAGGACCCTTATAGTATGGGCAAGGCATTACCCGGCCGAGATACAGCGTAAGTCGGCCGGGTTAGCCCAAGTAATCTTGATGCAGGTGAAGGACAAGCCGAAGTTATGCGAGGCGGGGAATAATCTGGCTTGCAGGAGAAGGAGAAGCCTAAAGTCAAACTCTAGTAGCAGGCTAGGGAGAATCTGAGCGAAGCCAAGCACTAGGGACAAAGGTGCAGAGTGACAGAGAGACAGAAGGAGGTCACGGAGGTGACAGTCCTAAAGCCCGAGGCGCACACGAGGGCCCCTCTGGAACCTTGCCGTCATTAGGGGAGCGACAGGGAAAGGGGGGCGCCGAACTACTATATTGGGACAAGCATATTCCTCGAATATGCTTGCCACATCAGCCCTAAAGGAACCCAAGGCTCTCCTTTATAAGGGCAGGCTTGGACCCTGAGGAGGGGATCGACTCATTCTTGGTACCGTTAGGCTGGTAAAGTTCTCTCTTTCTCCTTGTATACAGCTCAAGGAGCACTTGTAACTCAAGGAAGGAGAAATACAGATCTTTGCGTTAGCTTTCTGTGTGTAGAATCCACTACATCTTCCCTCCCCAGATCCCACTAGCATCCATTGGCCCCTAACTTTAGCCTACCCATGGCATCTGCCGTGCCACCACCACGACACGGCGTCGTCGTTGAGGGCCGCGTCTTCAACGGCCGCGGAGTTTTCGGTCACGTTGCTGTGGGCCGAGTTGTAATCGGAGGCGAGGCGATGGATCGTGCGGACCTGGCTCTCGGAGAGCCGGTCGCGTGGCGGCGACTCGCGGATGCAAGCCGAGTTCTCCGAGTCGATGACGTCGGTGAGGCCGACGAAGAGGCTGATCGTGCCAACTGGCAAGATCATGCTGTGCGTGATGGGTCGCGCCGCCGGGACGTAGCTGCTCGGCAAGATCTGGAGCATCTCGCCGATCGCTATCATGCGGCCGGTGGCGACCGACTCGTTGATGGGCAGAGTGGATCTCGCCGCAGAACACCGGCCAGACCGGCCAGGCCCCACGGTGGGCGCCACTGTCGTGGGAATGGTCACGGCGAGCCGCAATCGGCGGTAGTAGAACGAAGGGCAGGGCGGCCAGCCATCTGCGGTGCGAGATGAGGCGGAGATATCTGAGGTTTTACCCAGTTCGGCCCCGAAGGGTAAAGACCTACTCGCTAGATTGTATTATGATGGAGGTACAATGGGGCGAGCTCGACGGCTGGCGGCGAGTCGCTTGGTGTATGATGGAACGCGTCACGCCTGTAGGGAGGTTTATATAGACTCACCCTCCCCTAGGGTTTACATATCTTAACCGAATCAGTTAAGGTTTCGGCACTCGTTTAACCTAATCCGACTGGGCCTATCTACTCTCCTGGGCCTTCAACTTCCAGTCGCTTGGATCCACGCCAGGTCTTGATCCAGTCGCCGTCTTGCAGGCCCACTCGCCAGCTTCTAGGCCAGTCGGAAACGTCCTGCTGGGTATACCCCGGTAGGCATATCCCCATCAAGCAGGCTGAGATTAGCATCTTCAGTAAGTGATTCTCCGCCTTGTACTTCTGTAAGCTAGATACTATGAACTTTTGTGTTATTGAACTCATGTGTTTCTTTGTCGGAAATTTGCAGCTCCTATTGGGTTGACCCAGTCGCCTCCTCCGCCAAAATAATGCAAGGTCCTTGCGGGCAGCTTTATCAATACCGCCATCATGCAGGCCAAGGAGATAGCCAAGCACCTCCAGATCAACATCAAAGTGGTGGATTCCATGGCGAAGTTCTCGGAGATCTTACGCCGAGCCCCCGAGCGTATTGCAAGCTGGAAAGCTTCATGTACATAGGCTGGCGCGAGGATGGCACTGTCAATGGTCAAGGCGCACTACGAAGAGATCGACATCGACACGGTGACCTCTGGTATCCTCGACGTAGATGATGATGGCCAAAATATAGATCATGAGGCTATCTTGGCATCGCTCGCGGGTTTTAACACCAGATTCGCCGAGTTGGTCGACCCTAATGTCTTTGTGCCCATGAAAACCATTGTCGGTGGCAACCAAAGCTCCTCCGAGTCCCTCAACACTGCCGACTTCGAGGAGGATGGCTCTCCTGCTGATGATGACGCTTTGTCCAAGTCACCCGCGCCAGAGGAATGAAAAACAATATGTAATTTTTGTTTCCTCTGTAATTTGTATGCGTAAAAAACTACTTGTTAACTTAAGACGGAAAACAATGGTTGTTATTTCCTGCTACTCAAGAACTGGTTCCAGCATGTATATATTTTTTAAGCAAGTGCTGGCTTATCCATTACTTTGGTTTTTATGCTTGACTTTTCATGAGTCGGAACTATGCGCTCAGGCTATGATTCCCAATGGCACCGTCAAGAACCTAAACACAAAATCGCCAATAATAAGTGCCAAAAGTCACTACTCTAGAATTCACATAAAAACAACAAAGAACGTGTAGACTAGAAAACTTAAGCTAACGCCCGTAGGCGGAATTTTCACAAGTGCAATCACAAAGCTTGTGCATAAAGGTTTTATACGATCCAAAAATAGACACTAAAGGAGGTAAAAGACTCAGAAAATATGAGTGAACCAGAGAGCTTTATTTCATTGATCATATACGGGGTACACAATAGATAAAAAATGCTAAGTGTAGAAAGGACATAGTTGTGCTATGTTCCATGGCCGATCAAGCTCTGGGTAGTCATCATCCAGCTCACGTCGCTTACGCTTATGATCCTCGTTGGGTCTATCCTTTAGTTCACGATTGTCAACGAGGTAGTAAGACCCATTGAGCAGCGCCTTGCTTATGATGAACGGTCCTTCCCATGGCGGGGATAATTTGTGTGACTTCTTCTGCTTAAGTCGGAGCACCAGATCCCCCTCTTTAAACGAGCAATGCCAAATGCTGCGACTATGGTAGCTGTGTAGCTTCTGCTGGTAGATGGTGGATCCTTGGCATGCCAATACGCGCTCCTCCTCGAGATGGTCCACATCTAGGCGTCTGGATTCCTCAGTGTCATCTTCGTCGTAGGCGGCAACTCTTGGTGCATCGTGAAGGATGTCGGAAGGAAGGATGGCTTCTGCTCCATATACCATGAAGTAAGGGGTGTAGCCGGTGGATCTATTGGGTGTAGTTCGTAAACTCCACAACACAGATGGCAATTCTTCCGCACAGGCTCCAGCTGCTCTATGTAGCGATGCTTCAAGACGTGGCTTAATTCCCTGCAGAATTAATCCATTGGCTCGCTCGACCTGACCATTGGACTGTGGATGTGCCATAGATGCAAGGTCAAGTCGAATGCCTTTGTCCCAACAATAAGCCTCCACTTCTCCGAGTGACAAGTTGCTGCCGTTGTCGGTGATTATGCTATGTGGGAGACCAAATCTCGCCACTAGATCCCGGACAAACCTAAGGGCAGTTGCCCCATCGAGCTTTCTAATGAGTTTAGCTTCTATCCATTTGGTGAATTTGTCAACTGCTACTAGAAGATGCGTAAACCCACACGGTGCCATCTGCAACGAACCAACCATGTCCAGCCCCTAGACTGTGAACGGCCAAGTTATTGGTATTGTCCGCAATTCTTCAGCAGGAACATGTGGTTGTCGGGCATAGTACTGGCATCCCATGCATGTCTCAACCAGCTTGTCGGCATTATCCTTCGTGGTCAGCCAGTAGAATCCTTTCCAGAAAGCTTTAGCGACCAACAATCGGGGAACGGTGTGATGCCCGCAATCTCCGAGATGGATTTCGCGTAGGATTTCAATATCTTCTTGCTGGGAAACACACTTAAGGTATACACTAGTAGTGCTTCTTTTGTAGAGTTGTCCATTGATTATGGTATAGCCCTTTGCTCGATGTACTATTTGCCATATTTTGACCTCGTCGTCGGACAAAGTTCTGTGTTCGAGATACTCCATGAACGGTTTTTTCCAAGCCGGAGGGACCTTTGTCACCATGTGAACGAAAGAGTCAACTCTGTCTGGGTTGTCGATGTCTGCTCCCTTTATGGATGGTGTCTGTAGATGCTCTAGGGAAACTCCAGGCGGATTTCGTTTGCGCCCTGATCCAATCTTAGACAACAGATCAGCCGCCTCGTTTTGCTCCCTAGGTACATACTTGACCTCGTAGCCCAAGAAGCTCTTGCTATCTCATCCACTTCGTCTTGATATGCCACCATCATAGGGTTCCACGCGTTCCAGGTGCCAACCACCTGCTGGGCAACCAAGTCGGAATCTCCACAGCAAACTATGCGCTTGATGCCAATATCCTTGGCTACGCGTAGTCCATGAATGAGTGCTTCATACTCCGCCATGTTGTTTGTAGCCTCGAAGTGGATCTGCGGAACATAGTGTATCTTGTCCTCAGTTGGCGACTGTAGCAGCACACCAGCCCCCGAGACGTTGAGTAGCTTTGATCCGTCAAAGTGCATCACCCAGTATTCTGGCTCCGGCATTGGGGTAGCATCTGGCATCTCCGTCCAATCAGCGATAAAATCCGCCAAGGCTTGTGACTTGATAGCGCCGCGTCTCTTGTAGGTGATCTTGAAGGTGGAAATTTCAATGCCCCACTTCGCAACCCTTCTTGTAGCATCGTTGTTGTTGATAATGTCGGATAGTGGAGTCTTGCTCACCACTGTGATAGGGTGCTCCTGGAAATAGTGCCTTAGCTTCCGACAAGCAAGGAATACTCCATAAGCTATCTTTTGGTAGTGCAGGTAACGCTGTTTGGACTCCGTCAAGACCTCGCTTACGTAGTAAACTGGTCATTGAACTCCGTACTCATGCCCTGGTTCCTTCCGCTCTACCACGACGACGATGTTGATTACCCGGTTGGTGGCCGCCATGTAAATTAACATGGGCTCTCCGGGTTCGGGTGCTGCAAGGATAGGCGCTGAGGAAAGAATCCCCTTGAGCTTCTTCAATGCTGCATCTGCTTCGTCTTTCCATGTGAATTTGTCCGCCTTCTTCAGCAACTTGTAAAGCGACAGAGCCTTCTCTCCAAGTCGGCTGACGAACCGACTAACTGTTGCAACACAACCTGTTAGTCGTTGTATGTCCTTTAGGCATGTCAGACAGTTTATGTTTAAGATGGCCTTGATTTTCTTCGGGTTGACCTTGATTCCATGCTGGGAAACGATGAAGCCCAACAATTTGCCGGCTGGAACCCCGAAGACGCACTTCTTAGGGTTAAGCATCATGTTGTATTTCCAGAGATTATCAAAGGTTTCTTTTAAGTCAGAGATTAAGTCGTTTGATTTTTTAGACATCACCTCTATATCATCCACATAGGTGTGAACATTCCGACCAATTTGATTGTGTAGGCAACGTTGCATTGTCCGCTGGTACGTAGCACCTGCGTTTTTCAGCCCAAATGGCATCATGACATAGCAAAAACATGTTGTAGGGTGTAGTGAACGAAGTGGACAATTGGTCCGACTTCCTCATCTTGATCTGGTGGTATCCTGAGTATGCATCGAGAAAACACAAAAGCTCTGAGCCAGCCGTCGAGTCAATGACTTGGTCAATGCGAGGCAAAGCAAACGGATCTTTGGGACATGCCTTGTTCAAGCTGGTGTAATCAACGCACATTCTTAATTCTTTGGTTCCCTTTTTAGGGACAAGTACAGGATTGGCCACCCATTGGGTGTGAAGGACTTCTCGGATAAAACTAGCCTTAAGTAACCTAGCTATCTCTTTGCATATGGCGCGTCTCTTCTCATCTCCAAAGCGTCATAGAGGTTGTTTCACTGGTTTACATTTTGGATCAATATTCAAGTTGTGCTCGGCAAGTTCCCTAGGTACACCTTTCATGTCGGCAGGTTGCCAGGCAAAGATGTCCCTATTCTCACGAAGGAACTCGACGAGCGCGCTTTCCTATTTAGGGTCCAGGTTCGTCCCAATGGCGGTGGTCTTGGAGGCATCACCTACCACAAGTTCCACCGGCTTGGTCTCGATGGCGGCCTTGAATGCTGGGGCGGAGTCAGAAATCTTCTTCTTCGACGCGGGCATCTCCGAGGCATCGACCTTCCTCTGGATCTCCTTGAACTCTTCGTTGTAGAGGACAACTTCTGCGTAGGCTGCTTCTCCAATCTCGCAATCCCTTGCTTTGGTAAAGCTTCCGGATACGGTGATGACACCGTTTGGTCCGGGTATCTTGAGTTTTTTGTAGATGAAGCATGGCTTGGCCATGAAGGTGTGGAATATGTCGCGGCCGAATATGACGTGGTACACGCTCTTGAAGGGGACCACCTCAAAGGTCATGCGTTCTTGGCGGTAATTATTAACATCACCAAAAGTGACCTAAAGTGTGATGCACCCAAGGGACTGAGCCTCCCGACTAGGAACTACGCCGTGGAAGATGGTGTTGGTCCGCCTTAGGTTTGCCTCCGTCAAGTTCATCTTCTGCAGTGTATCCAGGTACATGATGTTGATGCTGCTTCCACTATCCACCATACATTTGGTGAACTCATTGTCGTCAATCAGGGGGTTGATGACCATGGCGTATTGGTTCTCCGTAGGGATGAGGTCTGGGTGATCCTTCCTGTCCGAAGTAATTGGAATCTCCGACCAGCGCAAGAACTGGGGAACTGGGGGTAGGGTAGCCATCAGTATCCTCATGGAGGTCTTCTATTGTCGGACGGTGGGGGTGCCAAGGAAACTGTGGAAAACTGTCGCCTTCTTATCGAAGGGGTTCTTGCCTTTGCTTGGGGTCAACATCCTCGTCCATATCACTTGAATCCTTGGACTCCTCCTCCTTCTTCTTCCCCTTGCCCTTTCCACGCGGTCTGTTCTTCCGACTTTGCTTGTAGCCGGACTCCGGGTCCTCCTTGAGGTTGTTGACGAACTTGAAGTGGCGATTGGTGTGGGTGGCCTTGCCATTGGTGTCGAGGTGTACGAGGCACAACATATCACGGTACTCATAGGTTTGGGGAACACGGAGCGCTGTCGAGGTAGTTTCACTGCCCCGCTGCTACCCACGACTAGCTCCCCGCCCTCGACCATGCTGTCCGCCATCACCTCGTCCTACAAAAGTCATAGCGACCATGTCGGGGGTTTGCTTTTCTTCTGGTGCGGACTTCCGCTTTGTGCTGTTGTTCCTCCGAGCTTGAGCTGGAACGACCATTGCCGTCAAAGAGCCGCGAGCATCGTCGTCGGCAGCCACGAACTCACTAGCCAACTGAATCATCTGGTTCAAGTCTAGCTGGTGATTTTCCTACAAGCGCTTCAACTTATGTTGGAGCAACGTGCCCCTTTCCAACCCATCGATCAAGGAGGCCATGGCGGTCTAGGCGTGCACTCCTGCATAGGAATTCTTCATATCCAGCCAGCGAGAGAGGTAGGCGCGAGATGTCTCGTCTTTCTCTTGCACGCACCATTGTAGATCGCCAACAGTGCAAGGACGTTTGTATGTACCCTCGAAGTTCTTGGTGAATGCTTCTTGCATGTCCAACCAATTGCAGATGGATCTTTCCATCAAGTCATCAATCCATTGACGGGTTGTGCCCGCCAACATCAATGGGAGGTACTTGAAGGAAACGTTGGGGTTATCCCCGGTGATCTCCACCGCGTTGCCGTAGTCCTGCAACCATGTGGTCGGCTTGGCGGTGCCATCATAGGGCTTGCTGGTCTTGTCAATTCGTAAACCTTTGGGGTAAGTTGCGGACAGTATTACAGGTCCAAAGCAATGTGGTCCCAAGTATGGTCCTTCCCAGGCCTCGTGGATCTTGTCCTGACGCGAACGTGCATCGTATGGCTCCAGGCTTCTTTTCTTCTTCTTGCCCTTAGGGGATGGGCTGCGTGAACGATGAGGGCCTCCTCCGCCATGGTGGCTGCTAGGTGGCGACAGAGACGGAGGTGGTGGTGGGTTAGCCTTCTTGCTGTTACCCTCCTGCGACGCCTCATGCTTGTCGCAGTTGCTTGTCGGACGCGGAGGGTCATGGCGCGACCTCCTCTTGTGTCCTTGGTTGCGCTCTCCGTCATGACGGGTCTGCTCCGTGTTGTCGCGGATGACGATGCCGCTCTGCCTTGGCGGAGGCATATCCGTACGACGATGAGCCTTGGTTTCTTCATGATGTCGGGGGGAGCAGGGCGGTGGCGATGGGCGACGAGGTTGGGCCTTACCTCCATGGTGGGAGGATATGGGGATAGCATCCTTCCTATTGCGCGCATCCCTCTGTCTTCGTTCTGACGAACCCGTCTGAGACCCGACATCAAGAGGAGATATGTCCCTTGGCGGCTTGTGCTTGCTAGACTGGCAAAACGCTGGGTCAGACTCAAGCCTCTGATAGGTGGCCTTTTCCTGCTGTTTCACCGCCTTGTCCACTAGGTCATAGACCTGGTCCACCGCTTCGGGTGATCTATCCTGGTCCATAAGGGTCTTGGCGATGGCGAGGTTGAGGAGAGGAGTGGGCATCACATGCCTGCCTTCACTGTCAATGTATGGCTTGGCTTGTGCCGGCTTCGAGGGAGCCCATCCTAGGTTTCGCCGCACACCAGGATCATTGATGACACGAGCCAGAGCTTTCTTGGCCTTCTGCTGTTGCAGCAGAGTCCTATACCCGGCCTCCATTTCTCTAGCTTTTTCTATTGACTTCTGTGCATTGGCCATATCACGATATAGCTTTGCGCCTTGCTCCGCGATGGCCTGCGCTTCCTCCAGCAGCTGCTGGCGCTTCTCGACAAGCTGGACTACATTGTGAATATGAGCCACGGTCATAGGCTCGATGAGGAGATTGCCGTACATCACTCTATCAGCTGGAGTAACTTGGGCAGCAGCAGACATAGATGCCGGAGGCGGCGGGTTTGCGGTGTTGTTGTTGCTCGGTCCGGTGCCGAGTTCCTGCGGCTGTTGCACTGGTTAGGTGGAGGGGGCATGTCCCTTGCACGATCATTGTCGGCAGCAACAAGTGGCCCCTTCCCCTTGTCCAGCGCTATAGGCGGAGCTCTTCCGGGTTGATCTTCATCCATCGCCATCCCAATGGTGACGAACACCTCTCGGGACGTGACGACGTTGTTGGCCTGCCCGTCGCGCTTGTAATCATCCTCCATCTCCTGCATGGCAGAGTCTAGCTCCTTCGGACCCGAAATCTATCTCCTCCGAATTTGCACTGAAGTCGGAGTAGAGTGCGTCAATCACGGATTCAGAGAGTGTCGGGGCTTCCTCGATGACGGGGGGTGGAGGTGCAACAGCAGCGACGATGACTGGAGGCGGTGGTGCAGCTGCGGCGATGGTGGTGGGAGGCGGTGTTGGCAGTGGCTGAATCGGAGGGGCTCCGTCAATGAGCGCAAGGGCTATCTGAGTTGCCTCCTCGGCCTCCGCATAGTTGTTGACGGTGTTCACCATGCTTTCGAAGGTGAGACGTCCCGAAGCCTGCTGCTGCCTTAGAGAATGTCGGAGAAGCATACCTTGGTCCAGCCCTTCCACAAAGTGCTACATGGCATCATCATTGGGGTAATGTGCCAGATCGGCCCGTATGCGGAGCCACCTGGAGAGGTAATCGTGGGGGTTTGCGCCCTCTCTCTGAATGCAATGCGCCAGATCAAAGATGGTAACCACTCCGACGAACTTGGATCTCTGCTGTCCAGATGGGCGGACGAAGCGGGCGGACTTGCAGCGATCTTCCATCGTTATATCCTGCACAGGGGCGGTTTGGGTGGGCCTTGAATTTTTTCGATCTTTGCTGGAAAACTCCGAGGAGAGATCCAACATCGATCCTTCCATGAACGTATCATGCCCATAGGTGGTCCGTGCGGGTCTTGATGCTCCTCCGACTCCTAGGTGCCCGAGTCGGTTTCGCCAATGAAGAGGTGGATATCTCCTATGGGGACGATCGAGCACCGCATAGGGTTCATCTTCGTCGGGATCCAGAACTCGTCGAGAGGGACGATCGGAATGTTGTCGGAGAAGAGAACACAACCGATGGCTATGGTTTCGCCGATTCCCACGAAGATCTTGGTCCTCGCCCGCTGAAGAGCCTGGAGTGCCTCTTGCCCCACGGTGGGCGCCAACTGTCGTGGTATTGCCGACGAGTATGCCATGGAGGGGTCCTCACAGTGCGTGTTTAGAGACGTGGGGGAAGGCGGACGGTTGGCAGTGCGGTAACACAACTTACCCAGTTCAGATCCCACGACGGTGGCGGAATCCTACTCCTGCTATAAATCACTATAAGGGCAATCTGGCAGGATTGGCTTATAAGGTATGAGTTGATTGGTGCCCTAAAGGCTCCCATAGGCCCGACTTATATAGTCCTAGGGTTACAGGGAAAAGTCCTAGCTGGACAGGATACAGAGTCCTACACTACTTACAACTAGTCTAGCGTGTCTTGCACTCCAAGGCTCCGGGTATGTCGGTAACTCCTCCGTAGCCTTCCTTTATCCGGCATGGGCCTCCCTTCTGGATCCATCTAACTGGGCCGCCCAGCAGGCCATGGGACATGCTACCAACTGTGGGCCACCCGGGTTATCCGGACAGGAGACATTCTATGAGGATACCCATATGGCATATCCCCAACACTATACTTTCCCATGCTATTTTGGTGATGATGACAATCCCACTTGTGATCTAACCGTGTGCTTGAGTTTCAGGAAAAATGCTTTTGATGATTTCTATGAATTGTGTGGATGCTCTCTTTGGGATCTCGTGAAGACGGCGGCCTTTAGTTTTTCTATTTCTCTCTTTTTATTGCTTTAGATCGCCGTACTAACAAGAGGGGGTCCATCTCGGAAGGCTGTGTGAAATCACTTGTTCTTGCACAAACCCCATATGCACCGCCATAGCCATCTTACTCATCTGCGAGAGAGCAAGGTTTTGATCAGCTGGAGTTGTTTCACCGGAAGTTCCGGTGAGGTCGCGTAGGCTCCAACGGTTCAGCGTGGAGGGAGCCTATTTAAGGCGCCCTCCTTCTTCCTCCTACCTAACTCTTCAATTTTCTCTCTCCTCCATTAATACTCGAGCTTCACCTCACTAGATCTCTCTCCCTAGCCACTCAAATCACTTGATCTTTTGAGAGGTGAGGGAGGTGCCCTTGATCTACACTTCCACCAAAGAAGATTTGATTTCCCCCACCTATCCTTTGTGGATCTTGTTGCTCTTGGGTTTCTTGAAACCCTAGACGGTGTAGGGCATACTCGAAGCTAAGGGCTTGTGTTGTAAAGCTCCGTGGTGTCATTGAGGGCCTCCAATTGAGTTGTGGAGCTTCCCCCTCAACCTTGTTGTAAAGGTTTCGGTTGGCGCCGTCAAGATCACCGGTTAGTGGATTGTGAGGCCTCCTTTGTGGGGGAGCTCACCGGAGAAGAAGGTGAAGCCTTTGTTTTGATGGATTTCAGTTGAAGTGCGTACCTAAAGGTTTATTATTTTTGTTTACACTAATGTTGCCATTGAAGTTTGTGTATTGCCTTGTGAGAAAAGGAATTTCCAGGAGAAGGAGGAAATGAGTCTTTAGAGTTTGACTTTGAATAGGTAAAAGTGGTGAAAATAGAAGGTTTGTGAAACCCCAATCTTTTTATATTTTTGATGTTTTTATTACATAAGGGAAGTTACGAGATGGAACAGAGGAGGAACCGGAGGCCGGGGTGGCCAAACCCACCCTAGGCATGGGCCCCAGCTGGCCGCGCCTACTTGATCATCATTGTTGCAATTAGAACTCTAAGTTCTATTGCTCTATCATATCACCACTTAGGATGATATTCATAATTTCTTTATTTCGGAAAATAATATTTTCTTTCTTTTATAGCATATATGATAACACACAATTTGCAAATACTTTGATAAAGACTCTTCAAAGGATATGGGCAAGTGATGAACTTGCCTTGTGATGGCAAGGTAGTGAAGTCTGATGCTTGCACTGGACCTTGAGTTTCTAGTTCTACAAAAACATCATTATTGACGGGTAAGGACAATATTTAAAGAAGCAAAAATGATTATACAAATAATGTCTGCATCATTTGAAGTTATATGCATTTATCCCAAAAATTCCTTTTTTAATAATAAAGGGTTTATAAATATTACTTTTTAATATTTTATAACCTATATTGAATTATTTTATTTTATTTCCCTTTATTTGATTTTTTATTTAATAATTATTAATTATACCTTTATTTTATTACTAAATATTTAGTTAGTATTTTTCAAAAATGTTATAATATTAATACATAATGAAAGTGATTTTTATTTATTTTTATCACCTTTCAATAATTTTGTAAAATTCTATAAGGAATATTTAAATTAAAAAATTCTTATAAAAAATTGAATATCCAAAATTTGATATTTTATTTTATTTGGACAAAATGGATTATTATGAATCCAAAAATATTTTGTTTATAATTTTTGGATTATTATTTTATTTTCTATAATTTTATTAAGTCCAGGGGTATTTTGGTCTTTTCTTTTTATTAAAACAGGCCTGAAATGGTTTCTAGGCTGGTTATTCAGATTGGGCACTATTGGCCCACTAGTGTTAGACAAAAGAGCCACCCCGAAGGGTCTGGCCCAGCTCGGCCCATTCCTCACTGTCTCTCTCTCTCGCACGCGAGTTCATCTTCTCCTCCTCTGGCCCCGACCTGGCGGGTTGGCGATGCCGCCATCGATTCCTCGCCGCCATTCGCTGGTGCGTGAGGGGGTTGTCAACGATGCCCGATCGTTCTATCCAATTGGATTCGAGCCTAGGGCTCTCCTGCGATAGATCGATGTCTTCCCGAACCGTAGGGTTTGGGGATTGGCATGGATTCAAGTGTGGCCAAGGTTGTCGTGCGTTGAGATGATGCCCTGCACCTCCAGGCGTGATCTGGGTCGTTGTCGTGGCGTCGTGCGGGTTGCAGCGCCCCCTCTAGGGCGCTCTCCGTGCCGCCATGGCCGTCGTCCCCTCTTCTTCCTCTTCTATCCTTCAGCGAGGACCTACGATGAGTTTGATTCCCCTCTTCTGCTCTCTATGCTTGCTGATTTGATGCTAGATGTTAGCAGTGTCCTCTGTGGCTATTGTCTGATTCAGATTAGGATGATTATCCCCTTTTAGGGTTCCTGTGATGTGCTTGTTCATGTACTGGAGTAATTGATTCATGCTTAGATGGTTTGTACCCATATCGAATGCTTATTGGCCTGAGGCTTGTTGGTTGATCTGATGTATGGTGTTTCTGGTGGCTTACTTGATGGTTTGATGCTTGGACTGCATCTGTTTCAGATGATGTGGTTGTATGGTAATCATGCTTGGTAAAGCTGATGATCTTATAGCTTTCCACTGCTTATTTGATTCATGGTCATGATTATGATAAGATACAGCTAATGCCCTAGTGCTGTTAGCTGGGAAATTAATATGTGGATTGAGATCCTCATGATCTCGAACAGTGAAGTGTATGCTAGGAATATTCTGGTTATGATTCCTGTTTTTAACAGGAAAATGATTAGTTAGTTGATTTTCTGAATCTAGAATGATTTACTGTTGTTCCTGATTCATATTGAATTGGTCTTGTGACACCATCATGTATGGCACACAAGTTTAATTCTAAACCATGGATTTGGTTAGTTTATGCTTGAGACAATCTTGACTTTGAAAGATAAATAAAGATGCTCTTATCTGAATTTCCTATGTCCAATGATGTTGGTCTGAGGCTTAGGAATTCAAATCTTATCTAGTTGGTTCATCTAGATAGTCTTGGCAGTATTAACAGCTATTCTTTATTGAATCATAGCTTGGAAAAAAATTTGGTAGTGAGCTTGATCAATCTATGGATCCCAAAGATTTGTTTCTAAGGTGCTACTCTACTTTTAGAGATGTGCCTAGAAATAGATCATAGGTATATATATGATTAGATTATAGAATATGGTTGAACAACCAGAGCAAGGATGTTGCTCTGAGCTCTGGTTGGGTTCTGGTGCTTTGCTGTTTGCCTTTACATTTTTAGAAATCCCTATGATGGATTCACCCCACTTGGGTGTCTTCTGAGGGTTTGTTTTATAAAACAACACATGCCTTTCTCTAGATAAGATGATTAGATCATGTGAAGGTTTTATGAAACTCACCACAAAAGCTGAGATTTGTAGATTAAGTTGGTGATGAACTTGATCTGTTGTTGCTGGACTCTTATGCTTGATCTGGAGCTAGCCTGCTCCTCCTAGATCCTGGCTTGGCCTTGCTGTCCACCTTGTTCATCCCCCTCCTTATGTCAACATTCTGGTGAGGTTTGGGTTAATCTGGTGGTTTAGTTTGGCTGCTGTTCTTGGTTCACTTGTTGTTCTCCCAGGCTGTGGTGTGGTGTGGTGTGGTATGGCACTGGGTGCTTCCCCACGGCTGTGCTTTGGTTTTGTTTGTTCTGGTTGTGCTTGTGCAGTCGACATCACATCCTTGCATGCTTGTGTGTGTGCAGTCTGTGTGCCTGCTATGCACATATGGATAGGTTCTGAAATTTTTATCTTACTGTTACCAGTCTACTTTTACCTTGGCTGGTGAACTGATTCCTTTTGGCTGTCCTTTGCATTCTGGCTATGAATTTAGGAAAGATGAAATGTTTCATATTGGTGAAACTTGCCCCTTCTTACATTTCTCAATGATGAGATTGTCAAGTGCACCTCACTGACATATCTGAGAGAAATACACACTAACACTAACTTTGTTTTATTTCTGTTTAATCTTTGTTTTGCAGGTTCAAAGATAAAGATGAAGATGTAGTTTAGGTTTTAGATATAGGATAGTTAATAGATGTAATTTTCTTACTCCTTTGTATTTTCTTTTTATAGTTCATGTAATCTTCATTTTATTCAATTGTAATAAAGATTATGTTATTGTCAATAAAGAAGATTCTTATTCTTTATTCTATTGTATCTTGTTTATGTATTTATAATATGAAAATGAATTTCATAAATTTCTATTGTCTTGAGATTTAAGCTATACTACCTATATCTTAATTAATTAAGATTCAAATCTTACATCTAAATCATTTAAATTATTATTCAAACACTTTAAGTTTTTAAATTCAAACACCTTTTTAAAACACTCATAATTCTTTTAAGATCACATCAAAGTTTATAACAATCCTACCTTAAGTCTAAACCTAATCTTTAAGTAAGAAAGAAACATTGATCACTTAAGATTTTATTTGGCGAAAATTTTACCCACTTTTTCACAAATAGATGCATGCAACAATACATAATCCTAAATCTACCCTTCGTTAGGTTCCTAAATGCTAGGATGTTACAATGATCCTCAATACACAATCCTAAATCTATCTCTTGATGTGTTATTGCATCCTCTGGAACTTTCAAACATTTACGAAGTTGTGATACATGAAAAACATTATGCACTTGAGCCAGTCTTGATGGTAACTCTAAAGCATAAGCTATAGTTCTGTTTTGGCTCAGTATCTTGAATGGTCCGATATATCTTGGGCTTAATTTCCCTTTAACTCTGAATCTCTTTACTCCTTTCATTGGACTTACTTTCAAATAGACCATATCTCCTATTTCTGGATGCCACGATCTTCGGCTTTGATCCGCATAACTTTTCTGCCTGCTCTGGGCTATTTTCAGTCTATCTCTCATCTTATCGATGATGTATTGTCTCTCCTTGATATAATCTGGCGCAAATTCTTTGCTGCTTCCAGGTTCGTACCAACATATTGGTGATCTACACTTCCTTCCATACAGAACCTCATATGGAGCTGCCTTCAGACTACTCTGATAGCTATTGTTATAAGAAAATTCTACCAATGGTAGGTGATCCTCCCATGTTCCTCCAAAATCCAGTGCACAAGCTCTTAACATGTCTTCTAGTATTTGATTTGGTCTTTCAGTTTGACCTCCTGTCTTAGGATGATATGCCGTGCTGAAACCTAACTTTGAACCAAGTGCCTCATGCAATTGCTTCAAAATGCTGAAGTAAACATTAATCCCCTATCAGTTACGATCTTCTTGGGTACTCCATGCTTACTTACTATCTCTTTGACATATACTTCAACTAACTTCTCGGCATTATCTTTTTGATTTACTGGAATAAAATGTGCACTCTTAGTGAGTCTGTCCACTATTACCCATATCATCTCCTTCTTCTTTGGTGTCATGGGTAATCCTGTGATGAAATCCATACCTATTTCCTCCCATTTCCATTCAGGAATTTCTAAGGGTTGTAATGGTCCTGCTGGATGTTGATGTTCAGCTTTCACCCTTTGGAAAGTATGGCATTCAGATACATATTTAACAATATCTCTTTTCATGTTATTCCACCAGAATAGTTCCTTCAAATCCATATACATCTTAGTACTCCCTGGATGTATAGAATATGGGGTATTATGTGCTTCTTTGAGTATGGCATTTCTGATCTCAGTCACATCTGGAACACATAAACGATCTTGGAACCATAAAGATCCATAATCTCCAAGGCGAAAAACTGATTTTTGCCCTTGAGATATCCTCCAAATTTCCTCAGCAATAAAAGGGTCTTCTTCTTGACGTCTAAAAATTTCTTGCTTAAGATCACTGTCATGTTCTGCAACTACTTGTATAGTCGCTAATCCTCCAAGAACCTCTGTTCTAATGAATTGGAGTTCTAATTTTTTCAAATCCATTTGTAACTCTTTTGGTAACTCTCTGTTGCTAGGCTAAACATCTGCACTTTTTCTGCTTAAAGCATCTGCTACAACATTTGCTTTTCCTGGGGTGTAGTTGATTGTTAGATCATAATCCTTGATTAATTCCAACCAACGTTTCTGTCTCATGTTCAATTCCTTTTGAGTGATAAAATATTTGAGACTTTTATGGTCAGTGTATAACTCACATATGGCTCCATAAAGAAAATGCCTCCATCCTTTCAGTGCAAAAACTACTGCTACTAACTCTAAATCATGGGTTGGATAGTTGACTTCATGTGGTTTCAATTGTCTTGAATCGTAAGCAATTACTTTCCGGTCTTGCATTAATACACACCCCAAACCTTCCTTAGATGCATCACAGTATACGGTGAAATCCTTCCTTGTTTCAGGAACTGCTAGGATTGGAGTTGTGGTTAATCTCGTTTTCAACTCTTGGAAACTTGCTTCACATTTCTCGTCCCACTTAAATGGTGTATTCTTCCTTAATAATTTAGTTATTGGTCCGGCTATTTTGGAGAAACCTTCAATGAATCTCCGATAATAACCAGCCATTCCTAAGAAACCTCGAATTTGTTTCACATTGGTTGGTGCTGTCCACTCAAGTACTGACTGAACTTTAGATGGATTCACAGCAATCCCATCTTTACTGATCACATGACCGAGGAATTCTACCTCATCTAACGAGAACTCACACTTACTGAACTTAGCATAAAGCTTATGTTCTCTTAAAATCTGCAATGCTATTCTCAAATGGTCAGCATGCTCTTCCTTATCCTTGGAATATATCAGAATATCATCGATAAAGACGATGACAAACTTATCCAAGTATGGCATGAAGATCTTGTTCATCAGATTCATGAATATTGCCAGTGCATTTGTCAAACCAAATGGTACCACCAGATATTCATGGTGTCCATATCTTGAGACAAATGCTGTTTTTGGAACATCTTCCGGCTTGATTTTTATTTGATGGTATCCAGATATTAAATCAATCTTTGAAAATACTCCAGCTCCTTTCACTTGATCAAACAAATCTTGAATTCTTGGTAAAGCATACTTGTTCTTGATCGTCACGTTGTTCAGATTTCTATAATCACCACACATCCGTCTTCCACCATCTCGTTTATCCACAAAAAATACTGGTGTTCCCCATGGAGATACACTTTCCTTAATAAATCCTTTTCTTACTAACTCATCAATTTGCTCCTTGAGTTCTTTCAACTCTTTGGGTCCCATTTTATATGGTGCCTGAGCTATTGGGGCTGTACCAGGTATTAGGTCAATGGTGAACTCTATCTCCCGGTCTGGTGGCATTCCTGGTAATTCCGTTGGGAAAACATCTTGGAATTCATTAACTACATGAATTTCTTCTAATTTAACTTCCTTCATTGAATTCAACTGCAGATCCACCATGATATGACTGTGTTTATCTGCCTGGTAAACTATCCTTGATCCACTTGGAGTTTTGATTGAGACAGTTTTCTCCTCACAATTTATCTAAGCTCCGTGTTCCATCATCCAATCCATCCCAAGCACTACTGCAATTCCCTTCAAAGGAATCACATAAAGGTCTGCGAAGTATGTACAACCACAGATCGAGATAACCTGATCTTGTTTTATGTGGCGCACAATCACATTCCCTCTGGCCGTAACTACGGTCATAGGACGTTCTAACGTTGCCCTTCTAATCCCGAACTTATCACAGAATTCTTCAGAAATGAATGAAGTAGTTGCACCAGTATCAAATAGAACTTTGCTGGGATTGGTAAGGATATTGAGCGTACCTATTACTGCATGCTCTGAATTATCCACCTCCTCGAGGGTTGCACAGTTCAGTTTCCCGATAGGTCGGTTTCTCTTGCCATTATTGTTCTTGCCATTGTTTCCTCCTTTATTAGGCTATCCATTTCCTTCACTGGATTGTCCTCCTCCCTTAGCAGGCCATCCTCCCGGTGGTTTGCTCGGACAATCCGGCTTGATATGCCCCTTCTGACCACAACCATAACAGATCACTACATGCTTTTTGCACTCCCTCTGGAAATGCCCTAGAATTCCACAGTTGTTACAGATAACATTCCTTCTCGGATTAGGTTGGTTTCCACCATTGCCCTTGTTATTGTTGTTGTTGCCATAATTCCTATTCCGAGGTTTAAACTCTAGGTTAGGTTTAGGTTTGGTTGCCTGAATTCTCTTGGTTTCCTTCTTGGATCTCTTCCTCCGATCCTCTTGGACATTCTTATAGTCATCTTCAAAAGTAATGGATGCATCCAACAACTGCTGATAAGTTTGCTTATTGGCTAACCTTAGTTGCATGTTTACAAACGGATTTAATCCACGCAAGAAACGTTTCTTCCTCTTCTCTTCAGTGTTAACATCCTCCTCAGCATAACGAGACAGTTGGCTAAACTCCTGGATGTACTTCATGACACTGGTATATCCTTGCTGAAGCTCCTCAAATTCTCTCCTCTTCAACTCCATGACACTTTCTGGAACATGGTATTCACGGAATCTCTGATTGAACTCCTCCCAGGTAAACTCCCTTCCTGGTTGTTGCATGGCTAACTGGTTTTCCCACCATGATGTTGCAGGTCCGGTCAGCAGATGAGTTGCATACCTCAATTTTTCCTCATTGTTGCAACCTACAGTTTTCAGCTTTCTCTCTGTATCTGCTAGCCAGTCCTCTGCATCCATTGGTTCAGGAGCTGATGCAAAAGGTAACGGCCTTGCATTCTGGAAATCAGATAAACTCACTCCTCCTCCTTCAGGTGCCCTCTGATTTGCTCGCCCTAGCAACTCCTCCATAAACTTGTTCTGGTTCTCTTGCATCATTTGCATGTATTGCATAAAGTTCTGCTCCATTAACGGTCTCATTGGTGGTGGTGGTAATATGCTTTGATTTGCTGCATCAGCATCGGCCTTTTCCTTGGCCTCAAGCTCCATCCGCTGCTGTTCAGTTTCCATTTCTACACCTGTATCCATGACCCCCTAGTCCTGCAACATAAAGCGAATACTCATAATTACATCATGCACATGTGTTCTGAGCTCGACTTTACGCACAGAACTAGTCACACAATGAAGATCCAAAGAAAATCCAAATATGCATTTCACATATTTTACATACTATCAACATGATACAAAGTCATTACACATATACCATATAGGTATATTCACACCACTACCTTATTACTTGGGGTACAAACATGGTACTTGATACTGTAGGATTCGCAGCATAGAAAACAAAAAAATTCCTACGATGGGAACTATGTACCAAGATCTATCTACTAGATACAAACAACGGGCGGATGTATATCCGTAGAGAACATACCCTTGAAGACCGACAAAGCTTAAAGAGTTTAACTCGTGGTTGATGTAGACGATCTCTTGCCGATCTCAAGATCGAGAGGAAGTCCTAGCGCCGCAAATCAGCAGCGCATCCGTGCTCGCACACACGTTCGAGGCACCGAGCAACCTCCGCCTCCTCGCTCCAGCGATGCAGCGGAAGCACAACTCTTTCTTGCCGAATAGCCACCGGGAACATGTATCTCGCTAGTCCGAGACCAAGGGGGATAAATTCTAGAGGGGGAGAGAGATCCTTCACGAGGAGGTGTGAGTGAGAAGTGAGGAGGGGGGATCCTTTTATAGGAGGAGGGGGGAACCCAAGGGGTGGTCACGCCATGGGGCCGCCTCCCCTCCTTCATTCATGTGGGTGGACACTCCACTCACAAAATGGCCCTTCAATTTTCTCCACTCAAAAATCCACTCAAATTCCCATTAAATTTCCACCAAATTTAATGCAAACTCTTATTAAATAAAACTCTTTTATTTTATTCATAATTTTGTCAATTACTTTAATGACAAACATTCACAAATAACCCCTTGCTAGAATTCCATTTCACATGCATAACCACTTTATGCAATTTCACCCGAAAACCTGTTTTGGTATCTAGTGAAATAAATTCCTACGCTTGTTCATTCTTTCGGCATGAAACTTTTGCTCCAATTGGATGTCGATGTCTCTTAAGTGTGTCACCCTACGGTTCGTGAATAATGCGGACATGATCGAGACCCCTCTCGTATCAATAATCAGAAGCGGGATCTGCAGACCCATACTGACTCCCACACATTCAACGATGACTTTCTTGTGATCGTCAGAACCTTTTACGCCAGTATCTCAATCCCTTTGTTTCATGATATATTACATGTCCGAGATTCGATCATCGGTATCTCCATACCTAGTTTGATCTCGTTACTGACATGCACTCTTTTCTCGTTCCCGTCATATAACATTCTAGTGATCAAATCACTTGCTTGCAAGCTAATCAATGTGATATCACCGAGAGGGCCCAGAGTATATCTATCCGTCATTGGGATGAACAAATTCCACTCTTGATCCATGAGCCTCAACATAACACTTTGTTAGTTCTGAATCCATCTTTATAATCACCCTGTTACGGTGTGACGTTTGATGTTATCAAGAAACTCTTCCGGTGTTAGTGATTGACATGATCTCATGGTCTAAGGATTAGGATCACTTCGTAAGTTGTTATAGCAATATAAACTCAATGACTTTGATCGTAATGCTATACTTCGGATGAATGTTCATCACACCATTACACTAATGTTGTGATCCCGTTATTAACAACATCCAATGTCCATGATCAGGAAACCTTGATCATCTTGTTAATCAACGAGCTAGTTTATGAGAGAGGCATAACTAGGAACTTTCTGTTTGTTTATTAAACACACATGTATTAATGTTTCCGTATTAATACAATTATAGCATGCAAAATAAACATCTATCATATACTTGGAATACACATAATAAACACTTTATTATTGCCTCTCAGGGCATATTCCCTTCAGTCTCCCACTTGCACTAGAGACAATAATCTAGTTACATAGTGATAAATCTAACACCCATCAAGTTCTGGTGTTGATCATGTTTTGCTCTAGGGAGAGTTTTAGTCAACGGATCTGCTACATTGAGATCCGTATGTACTTCTAAATCTTTATATCTCCATCCTTGACATGCTCGCGGATGGAGTGAAACCGGCGCTTAATATGCTTGGAATGCTTGTGAGACCTTGGCTCTTTGGCATTGGCAATGGCACCATTGTTGTCACAATAGATCACCATTGCATCCAACGCGTTTGCAACCACTCCTAGTTCAGATATGAACTCCTTCATCCAAATCGCCTGAGCCGCTCAAGCAAAGAACATATTCGGCCTCCGTTGTTGATCTCGCCACCACAGGTTGTTTAGAGCTCCTCCAACTAACCACTCCGCCATTCATGAGAAATACGTATCCGGATTGAGACTTAGAGTCATCCGGATCGGTGTCAAAGCTAGCCTCAACATAACACTTAGCGACGAGCTCCTCTTCACCTCCGTATACAAGAAACATATCCTTAGTTCTTCGTAAGTACTTAAGGATATTCTTGACCGCTATCCAAAGGTTCAACTGGATCCGATTGGTACCTACTAGTCAAACTAATAGCATGTGCCACATCCGTCTGTACATAGCATGGCGTACATTATAGAGCCTATGGTCAAGCATAGGGGACCTTGTCCATTATCTCTCTTTCTTCAGCCGGACTTTGAGTCTTACTCAATGTCTTGCCTTGCAACATAGGTAAGAACCCCTTCTTACTTCCGTCCATTTTAAACTTCTTTAAAATCTTATCAAGGTATGTACTTTGCGATAGCCCTATTAGGCGCCTAGATCTATCTCTATAGATATGTATGCCTAATATGTATGACGCTTCACCTAGGTCTTTCATTGAAAATTTGTTGTTTAGATAACTTTTAACACTGTTTAAAATATCTATATCATTTCCGATCAATAATATGTCATCCACATATAATATCAGAAATGCCACATTGCTCCCACTCACTTTCTTGTAAATACAAGCTTCTCCATAAGTTTGGACAAATCCAAACTCTTTGATCACCTCATCAAAGCGGAGATTCCAACTTCGTGATGCTTGCTTCAATCCATAGATGGATCGCTGAAGCTTGCACACCTTGTTAGCATCCTTAGGATCGACAAAACCCTTTGGTTATATCATATACAACTCTTCTTCAATATTACCATTGAGAAACGCGGTTTTGACATCCATCTGCCATATCTCATAATCGAAATATGCAGCAATTGCTAACATAATCCTAACTGACTTTAGCATCGCTACGGGAGAGAATGTCTCATCGTAGTCAACTCCTTGAATTTGTCGAAACCCCTTTGCATAAGTCGAGCTTTATAGATGGTCACATTACCATCAAAGACGCTTTTCTTTTGAAAATCCATTTTTTCTCCACGGCCTTTTGGTCGTGAGGTAATTCCACCAAGTTCCAAACTTGATTTTCATACATGGATTCCATCTCGGATTTCATGGCTTCTAACCATTTGTTGGAATCCGGGCTCATCATCGCTTCTTCATACGTCGCAGGGTCATCATTTTCATCAACCATGAAATTCATGACAGATTTCGGGAGCTGCACACGCCCCGCTTGACCTACGAGGTTCGGTAGTACTCTCTTTGGAGTTTCATGATCATTATCATTAGTTCCCTCTTCAACAGTGAAGCCAACTCCGAACAACTTTCGCGCAAGGCTACTCGCCATACTTTGAAGAGAAGGTTCAATAACCTCTTCGAGTTCTACCTTCCGACTACTCACACCTTTCGCGAGAAACTCTTTCTCTAGAAAGGATCCATTCTTGGCAACAAAAACCTTGCCCTCGGATCTGTGATAGAAGGAATACCCAATAGTTTCCTTAGGGTATCCTATGAAGACGCATTTTTCCGCTTTAGGTTCGAGTTTATCCGGTTGAAGTTTCTTCACATAAACATCGCATCCCCAAACTTTAAGAATGACACTTAGGTTTGTTTCCAAACCACAATTCATACGGTGTCTTTTCAACGGATTTAGATGGTGCCCGATTTAAAGTGAATGCAGCAGTTTCTAGTGCATAACCCCAAAATGACAACGGCAAGTCCGTCAGAGACATCATAGATCGAACCATATCTAATAAAGTACGATTACGACGTTCCGACACACCATTTCTCTGTGGTGTTCCGGTAGGTGTGAGTTGTGAAACAATTCCACACTCTTTCATGTGAGTGCTAAACTCGTAACTTAGATACTCACCTCCACGGTCGGACCGTAGAAATTTGATCTTTCTATTATGATGATTTTCCACTTCATTCTGAAATTCCTTGAACTTTTCAAAGGTTTCAGACTTGTGTTTCATCAAGTAGATATAACCGTATCTACTCAAATCATCTGTGAAAGTAACAAAATAACGATATCCACCTCGCGCCGACACACTCATTGGACCACATACATCAGAATGTATGATTTCCAATAAATCTGTCGCCCGTTCCATTGAACCGGAAAACGGCGTTCTAGTCATCTTGCCCATAAGGCATGGCTCACATGTATCAAATGATTCCAAAAGTCCATCCGAATGGAGCTTCTACATGCGTTTAACGCCAATATGACCTAGACGGCAGTGCCACATATATGCGGATATATCATCATTTAGTTTAATCTTTTTAGCATCAACATTATGAATATGTGTAACATTATCATCGAGATCTAATAGAAATAAACCATTCATCATCAGCGCATGACCATAAAAGATTTTATTCATATAAATGGAACAACCATTGTTCTCGGATTTAAATGAATAACCACTTCGCATCAAACACAATCCAGATACAATGTTCATGCTCAGTGCAGGCACCAGATAACAATTATTCAAGTTTATAACTAATCCCGACGGCAAGTGGAGAGGCAGCGTTTCGACGGCGATCACATCAACGCTTGATCCATTGCCGACACGCATCTTGACCTCACCCCTTGCTAGCGGTCGCTTGTTCCGTAGCCCCTGATTCGAGTTACAAATATTAGCAACTGAACCGGTATCAAATACCTGTGTGCTATCATGAGCACTAGTCAAGTACACATCAATAACATGTATATCATATATACCTTTGTTTGCCTTGCCAGCTTTCTTGTCCGCCAGATACTTGGGGCGCTTATGCCCAAAGGCGATCCCCCTTACAATAGTAGCACTCGGTATCAGACTTAGGTCCAACTCGGGGTTTCTTTTCAGGCACGGCAACAGGCTTGCCGCCCTTACTTCCCTTCCGTTTTCCCTTCTTGTCTTTCTTGAAACCAGTGTTCCTACTGATCATCAACACTTGATGTTCCTTTTTGATCTCCACTTCTGCAGTTTTAAGCATTGACAGAAGCTCGGGGAGAGACTTCTTCATGCCTTGCATATTATAGTTCATCACAAAGCTCTTATAGCTAGGTGGCAGAGACTGCAGAACACGATGGATGCCTAAGTCAATGGGAATCGATATTCCCAAGGACACAAGCTTATCGGCAAAACCCGACATCTTGAGTACATGCTCACTAACGGAGCTGTGCTCTTCCATCATGCAGCTAAAGAACTTTTCTGAAGCGTTGTAGCTCTCTACAGCAGCATGTGTGTCAAAATCATTTTCAACTCACCCATTGTATCAAATGCATTGCCGTTTCAAACGCTCAATTCCGGCTCTAGCCCATACAATATGCCGCAATGAACTAAGTTGTGGTCCTCCTGACGAGTCTGATAGACATTCTTCTCCTCGTCAGGGGCATCATCAAGAGGTGGGGGGCCTAGTGGCGCTTCTAGCACGTATTTCTTTTGTGCAGCAGAGAGGAGAATCCTCAAATTCATGGCCCATTCGGTAAAGTTGCTACCATTCGTTGCAAGTTTCTCTTTCTCCATGAACACATTGAAATTAAAAGCAGGTGGTGCCATCTACAACAGAATTTGTAAAGTTTAGACTAAGTGTATGATAGATTGAGTTCAACTAATCCACATTACGAATGAACTCCCACTCAAAAACGACATCCCTCGTGCCCTTTTGGTGATTACATGAACCAAATCCACTATACCAAGTCCGATCATCACGTGAGTCGGTATAGCTTCAAAGGCGAGCATCAAATGGGCATCATATCAACTATATGACTCATGCTTAACCTTTCGGTCCGTGTTCCGAGGCCATGTCTGTACATGCTAGGCTCGCCAAGTTAGAACCTTAGTATTCGCGTGTGTAACTGTTTTACACCCGAAATATGGTCGTGGATCCAAGAACACCCGATCATCACGTGATGTCTTGGAGCGACGAAAACATAATCGGTGCATACTAAAGGAAGAACACATTTCAATCTTGATATTTAAAAGAGGGATCATCTTATTATGCTAACAAAGCGCTAAACAAGCAATATAAGATGCTATCAAACATCACATGTTTATTAGTGAAATAATATGGTTCCCGCATATGATCTCTATCATGTGCATCGTGGTATGATCACTATCATACCTATATGTGTAAATCCAAGGTCTATGGAGATTACACGTTATGTATGTTGTAAGAGTATCATCTCATACTTCTACTTACAACATCACCATATCATAACACTAGCCCAACAACAATCTAAACTAGACGCCTCTAATTTATCCATTGCAAGTTTTACGTGGCTTAGGGCTTTCGAGATAGAACCGTTCTTACCTACGAACATGAACCACAACGAGGATAACCAAATTGTTGACAACTCGTTGTAAAATAGATATTGACTATAGTAGGAGAGACAGACACCCGCTAGCCACTTATGCAAACTAGTTGCATGTCAAGCGTGGAATAGGTCTCATGTGCGAGGACATGTAAAGTTTGTCCGGGCCGCTTCATCCCACTATGCCACCAATATCCAAAATTACAACTAAGGAGCAACAACATGATCATCATCGCCCACATACTCATATGTGTACTACCCGTGTAAAGCATCTACGCATAGATCCGGCTCTGATACCACTGTAGGGTTTGCAGCATAGAAAACAAAAAAATTCCTACGATGGGAACTATGTACCAAGATCTATCTACTAGATACAAATAACGGGCGGATGTATATCCATAGAGAACATACCCTTGAAGACCGACAAAGCTTAATGAGTTCAACTCGTGGTTGATGTAGACGATCTCTTGCCGATCTCAAGATCGAGAGGAAGTCCTAGCGCCGCAAATCAGCAGCGCATCCATGCTCGCACACACGTTCGAGGCACCGAGCAACCTCCGCCTCCTCGCTCCAGTGATGCAGCGGAAGCACAACTCTTTCTTGCCGAATAGCCATCGGGAACATGTATCTCGCTAGTCCGAGACCATGGGGGATAAATTCTAGAGGGGGAGAGAGATCCTTCACGAGGAGGTGTGAGTGAGAAGTGAGGAGGGGGGCTCCTTTTATAGGAGGAGGGGGGCACCCAAGGGTGTGGCCGCCGGCCTTGGGGGCTGCCCCCTCCCCTCCTTCATTCATGTGGGTGGACACTCCACTCACAAAATGGCCCTTCAATTTTCTCCACTCAAAAATCCACTCAAATTGCCATTGAATTTCCACCAAATTTAATGCAAACTCTCATTAAATAAAACTTTTATTTTATTCAGAATTTTGTCAATTACTTTAATGACAAACATTCACAAATAACCCCTTGCTAGAATTCCATTTCACATGCATAACCACTTTATGCAATTTCACCCGAAAACCTGTTTTGGTATCTAGTGAAATAAATTCCTGCGCTTGTTCATTCTTTCGGCATGAAACTTTTGCTCCAATTGGATGTCGGTGTCTCTTAAGTGTGTCACCATACGGTTCGTGAATAATGCGAACATGATCGATACCCCTCTCGTATCAATAATCAGAAGCGGGATCTGGAGACCCATACTGACTCCCACACATTCAACGATGACTTTCTTGTGATCGTCGGAACCTTTTACGCCAGTATCTCAATCCCTTTGTTTCACGATATATTACATGTCCGAGATTCGATCATCGGTATCTCCATACCTAGTTTTATCTCGTTACTGACATGCACTCTTTTCTCATTCCCGTGATATAACATTCTAGTGATCAAATCACTTGCTTGCAAGCCAATCAATGTGATATCACCGAGAGGGCCCAGAGTATATCTATCCGTCATCGGGATGAACAAATTCCACTCTCGATCCATGAGCTTCAACATAACACTTTGTTAGTTCTGAATCCATCTTTATAATCACCCTGTTACGGTGTGACGTTTGATGTTATCAAGAAACTCTTCTGGTGTTAGTGATTGACATGATCTCATGGTCTAAGGATTAGGATCACTTCGTAAGTTGTTATAGCAATATAAACTCAATGACTTTGATCGTAATGCTATACTTCAGATGAATGTTCATCACACCATTACACTAATGTTGTGATCCCGTTATTAACAACATCCAATGTCCATGATCAGGAAACCTTGATCATCTTGTTAATCAACGAGCTAGTTTATGAGAGAGGCATAACTAGGAACTTTCTGTTTGTTTATTAAACACACATGT
Organism: Avena insularis; assembly: GCA_023614405.1. Classification (NCBI taxonomy): domain Eukaryota; kingdom Viridiplantae; phylum Streptophyta; class Magnoliopsida; order Poales; family Poaceae; genus Avena; species Avena insularis. The sequence continues at coordinate 36,087,559 of CM042697.1, read as the reverse complement.
ATTAATGTTTCCGTATTAATACAATTATAGCATGCAAAATAAACATCTATCATATACTTGGAATACACATAATAAACACTTTATTATTGCCTCTCAGGGCATATTCCCTTCAGATACTACTAACTAATTGTCTTCTAGTAGTAACTACGCTCATCGTACATGCCTGATGTCCAACCGTGATGACGCGTGTTGTGCATACGCCTGATTTGTGGAACATATGGCCTTCCAGAAGGAACATATTATGTATCTGAAGTGTCGGGACTTGAGTTATTACTCAACCTGAGCGCATTGACTCCCTCCAGCTCAGCTGAAAAGTCTTTAGAAACATATTCAACATTATCTCCAGCCTGCATCTCCTGAGCTTCATCTCTAGAGTTGTCACCAGGATACGCAGATCTTGCTGCTCCCCAGGTGCTCTCATGGACAAGATAATTGAATACTGGATAATGTATATTTCCTGGGCTTTGAGAAGATGTTGATGATTCAAACACTCTTTCCTCAGGATCTTCTTCTTCATCCTGATCATCTATGGATATGGTATTTCTACTTCTATTATTAGGATTCATTCTTGCACCCATCCAACTAGATTGTCCAACATTTCTGTCAGAACCGTCTGTAGACATTTGGTGTTCATGAGGTTCATCATATGATCCCATTCTCCATCCATCCGAGTTCTCAATAGGAAGTTCTGAGTCAGAACCATCCTCTGAGCCCTGTGGTACTGCATACCGCATATCTATAGTAGGATCATATGTAGGTTCAGGTCTTGGTGAATAAGGATATGATGTAAAAGATTATGGGTCTATAGGTATATCCTTAAAGATAAGTGTTGCACTAGTACTTGCTTGTTTCTCCAATTGGCATGCTAACTGCTTCCTCCTTTCCGGATCAGTTAGATCTTCTAACATGTCATTTTTGTCTTTGACAATCACTTGATGAGTCTTATAAAAAGACGTAACAAGTGTCCGGTATCTATCCATAAACTTGGAAGCTAACTTAGGATGCTTCTTAACCAAATTAAGATGATTCGGTATAGACTCCGAGTCGATAGAATCATGAGGTATCACAGAAAATATGCTACCTTCTAGCTCCTTGGTTTTCTGCTCCCGGATATTAGCTATTGCCTCTATAACCGCAACATGATAAGCTCCTAAATGACTCCTACCTTCACCTATGGGTAGATCGTGGTACAATCCAAGCTTCTCTGGAAGTTGGATACACACACGATATTTGGATAACATCTGGCCATCTAGATAAGTGATAGTGTTCACTGGAATTCTAGTTGGACAATTAAAAAGGTTTAAAAGTTGATGAAGTTGATCTGCAAACGATCCTTGATAATCATCAAGAGTATCCTCTTTCCTTACCAAAGTATGTTTTGGAAACTTTGGTGACATAACTCTGTATATCATAAAAATAGTTTTGATTAGTATCTAATAATATATATTGCATCATAACAAAGAATTATCGCACTAAAACATATAACGGAATATTCTCATTTGAATACCCATTATATTACTTTTAGAGAATTCTTTATCGTTGCTAATTCTCCTACAGGTAATACCCTTTACTAGGTTTCCAACCTAAGGTCAAAGCAATTTGCTCTGATACCAACTGCGTTGACCCAGCATACCACTGCATGTGTAGTACACTATAGTCGTTGACATGACATCCACAGAACACCGTTCCGTAAATATCACATCCCTTAGAGTGGTACAACAGAAACATTGCGGGGTCCATATTATAGAGATGCACACATTATTATTATTACAATACCGGAAGTTCAAGACTTCTAAAAGATCCAACTTACAAACCAAAATATAAGATGTTCAGCGGAAATTTAAAGGTAACAACTCCGACTAGGAGTGGGGCTCAATAACTTATTTTATAGAGTTCAGGTTGTTCGGCTCCGTTGGTTACTACTAACTAGATTCTTAAGTGGACTCGTTTTCATCGACACCGTAACGGATTTTGTAGTCCACGCCTTCCACTCCTCCGGATAGGTCAGGTTCCTCGTAGAACATGTCGTCTTGGCATTCAGCAGCATACATTGGCACGTCTTCGGAATCCTCAGAGTCTAAGCAAGGGATCAAAGGAAAGAATGAGTAACAACGTTACCCAACAAGTTCATTATATGCAAGGTGGGAAGTTTGATGGTCTATCTACCACCTCGGATTATAAATCCTTGGCACTATGCAGTTTTTGTAAATCTTTCTTCAAAGATTGATTTTATTCTGAAAAAAACTATGACAATCAGCCTTCACAGGTTGACTAGAACTTTCATGGAGTTCCTTTCCTGCTGCGTTCGTAGCTCCTTCCCGGAACAGGGAGTAACAAGTTACAGTTCTTACACTCTGCAGAGGTGCGTTTACTTTACCCATGAGAGATCAACTCCTTGTTGCACAACCGGACATACTTTCCCGTCCACAATTCCATGATGTGGGGCCCAGTAGTTGGTCCAAGCCAATCAATGCCCCCTTCGCGACCCCGCATGCCTCCTTGGTGTACACCATGCCCACATAATGAATTACGGTAATGGTTTGTACAAACCGTTAGATGTCAGAACTATTGTGGGACGTTGAGGGTTCCCACCCATATGCTGCATATCCTCTATGAATTACCAATTAATATGCATGCTACAAGGATAACAGCCATGACCTGCACATCCGGCTTCATGCGAGAGGAAGAAGATACAGCTGACTTCTCTGTCCCATTCCAAATCTCATGGCTAACGCGTAATATACGGCGCTAGAATCACTGATATTAGGGGTTATTAAGTTCCTACTAGATCATCATTGTTGCAATTAGAACTCTAAGTTCTATTGCTCTATCATATCACCACTTAGGATGATATTCATAATTTATTTATTTGGGAAAATAATATTTTCTTTCTTTTATAGCATACATGATAACACACAATTTGCAAATACTTTGATAAAGACTCTTCAAAGGATATGAGCAAGTTATGAAATTGCCTTGTAATGGCAAGGTAGTGAAGTCTGATGCTTGCACTGGACCTTGAGTTTCTAGTTATACAAAAACATCATTATTGCCGGGTAAGGACAATATTTAATGAAGCAAAAATGATTATACAAATAATGTAATGCATCATTTGAAGTTATATGCATTTATCCCCGAAATTCCTTTTTAATAATAAAGGGTTTATAAATATTACTTTTTAATATTTTATAACCTATATTGAATTATTTTATTTTATTTCCCTTTATTTGATTTTTTATTGATTAAATAATTATTAATTATACCTTTATTTTATTACTAAATATTTATTTAGTATTTTTCAAAAATGCTATAATATTAATACATAATGAAAGTGATTTTTATTTATTTTTATCACCTTTCAATAATTTTGTAAAATTCTATAAGGAATATATAAATTACAAAATTCTTATAAAAATTTGAATATCCAAAATTTGATATTTTATTTTATTTGTACAAAATGGATTATTATGAATCCAAAAATATTTTGTTTATAATTTTTGGATTATTATTTTATTTTCTATAATTTTATTAAGTCCAGGGGTATTTTGGTCTTTTTTTTATTAAAACAGGCCTGAAATGGTTTCTGGGCTGGTTATTCAGATTGGGCCCTATTGGCCCACTAGTGTTAGGCAAAAGAGCCACCCCGAATGGTCTGGCCCAGCTCGGCCCATTCCTCTCTCTCTCTCTCTCTCTCTCTCTCTCTCTCTCTCTCTCAAGGCTGCTCTTGTAGTTCATCTTCTCCTCCTCTGGCCCCGACCATGTGGCTGGCGATGCCGCCACCGGCGATTCCCGCCGACATCGGCCGCTCTGGTTGCCGCCGTGGTGCATGAGGGGGTTGTCAACGACGCCCGATCGTTCTATCCAATTGGATTCGAGCCTAGGGCTCTCCTGCGATAGACCGATTCCGTCCCAAACCCTACGGTTTGGGGATTAGCATGGATTCAAGTGTGGCCGAGGTTGTCGTGCGTTGAGATGATGCCCTGCACCTCCAGGCGTGATCTGGGTCGTTGCCGTGGCATCGTGTGGGTTGCAGCGCCCCTTCTGGGATGCTCCCCATGCCGCCATGGCTGTCGGCCCCTCTTCTTCCTCTTCTATCCTTCAGCGAGGACCTACGGTGAGTTTGATTCCCCTCTTCTGGTGCTCTCTATGCTTGTTGATTTGATGCTAGATGTTAGCACTGTCCTCTCTTGCTATTGTCTGATTCAGATTAGGATGATTATCCCCTTTTAGGGTTCCTGTGATGTGCTTGTTCATGTACTGGAGGAATTGATTCATGCTTAGATGGTCTGTACCCATACTGAATGCTTATTGGCCTGAGGCTTGTTGGTTGATCTGATGTATGGTGTTTCTGGTGGCTTACTTGATGGTTTGATGCTTGGATTGCATCTGTTTCAGATGATGTGGTTGTATGGGAATCATGCTTGGTAAAGCTGATGATCTTATTGCTTTCCACTTCTTATTTGATTCATGGTCATGATTATGATAAGATACAGCTAATGCCCTAGTGCTGTTAGCTGGGAAATTAATATGTGGATTGAGATCCTCATGATCTCGAATAGTGAAGTGTATGCTAGGAATATTCTGGCTATGATTCCTGTTTTTAACAGGAAAATGATTAGTTAGTTGATTTTCTGAATCTAGAATGATTTACTGATGTTCCTGATTCATATTGAATTGGTCTTGTGACACCATCATGTATGGCACACAAGTTTAATTCTAAACCATGGATTTGGTTAGTTTATGCTTGAGACAATCTTGACTTTGAAAGATAAATAAAGATGCTCTTATCTGAATTTCTGATGTCCAATGATGTTGGTCTGAGGCTTAGGAATTCAAATCTTATATAGTTGGTTCATCTAGATAGTCTTGGCAGTATTAACAGCTATTCTTTATTGAATCATAGCTTGGAAAATTTTTGGTAGTGAGCTTGATCAACTTATGGATCCCAAAGATTTGTTTCTAAGGTGCTACTCTACTTTTAGAGATGTGCCTAGAAATAGATCATAGGTATATATATGATTGGATTGTAGAATATGGTTGAACAACCAGAGCAAGGATGTTGCTCTGAGCTCTGGTTGGGTTTTGGTGCTTTGCTGTTTGCCTTTAGATTTTCAGAAATCCCTATGATGGATTCATCCCACTTGGGTGTCTTCTGAGGGTTTGTTTTATAAAACAACACATGCCTTTATCTAGATAAGATAATTAGATCATGTGAAGGTTTTATGAAACTCACCACAAAAGCTAAGATTTGTGGATTAAGTTGGTGATGAACTTGATCTATTGTTGCTGGACTCTTATGCTTGATCTGGAGATAGCCTGCTCCTCCTAGATCCTGGCTTGGCCTTGCTGTCCACCTTGTTCATCCTCCTCCTTATGTCACCATTCTGGTGAGGTTTGGGTTAATCTGGTGGTTTAGTTTGGCTGTTGTTCTTGGTTCACTTGCTGTTCTCCCAGGCTGTGCTGTGGTGTGGTGTGGTATGGCACTGGGTGCTTCCCCACGGCTGTGCTTTGGTTTTGTTTGTTCTGGCTGTGCTTGTGCAGTCGACAACACATCCTTGCATGCTTGTGTGTGTGTAGTCTGTGTGCCTGCTATGCACATATGGATAGGTTCTGAAATTTTTATCTTACTGTTACCAGTCTACTTTTACCTTGGCTGGTGAACTGATTCCTTTTGGCTATCCTTTGCATTCTGGCTGTGAATTTAGGAAAGATGAAATGTTTCATATTGGTGAAACTTGCCCCTTCTTACATTTCTCAATGATGAGATTGTCAAGTGCACCTCACTGACATATCTGAGAGAAATACACACTAACACTAACTTTGTTTTATTTCTGTTTAATCTTTGTTTTGCAGGTTCAAAGATAAAGATGAAGATATAGTTTAGGTTTTAGATATAGGATAGTTAATAGATGTAATTTTCTTACTCCTTTGTATTTTCTTTTTATAGTTCATGTAATGTTTATTTTATTCAATTGTAATAAATATTATGTTATTGTCAATAAAGAAGATTCTTATTCTTTATTCTATTGTATCTCGTTTATGTCTTTATAATATGAAAATGAATTTCATAAATTTCTATTGTCTTGAGATTTAAGCTATACTACCTATATCTTAATTAATTTAAGATTCAAATCTTACATTTAAATCATTTAAATTTTTATTCAAACACTTTAAGTTTTTAAATTCAAACACCTTTTTAAAACACACATAATTCTTTTAAGATCACATCAAAGTTTATAACAATCCTACCTTAAGTCTAAACCTAATCTTTAAGTAAGAAAGAAACATTGATCACTTAAGATTTTATTTGGCGAAAATTTTACCCACTTTTTCACAAATAGATGCATGCAACAATACATAATCCTAAATCTACCCTTCGTTAGGTTCCTAAATGCTGGGATGTTACAACGATCCTCAAGATCCCAAGGAGGAGATTTTGGTAGGGGATGAAGAAGACATGGAGGAGGACAAGCACCGGGACACCCGCGCTGCCGTCGCAAGCATTAGAGTGGTGGCGAAACCTACCAAGCTCAAGAAGACGGCACAGATGTCTAGCGGAGGGAGACCTCCGCGTCATATCCTCACTCCACAGTCACTTCCTCCTCGTACCACTCGTTCTAACCATGCAGGGAAGGAGCACACTAAGAAGGAAGAGTGGGGAAAGAATAGCAAGGACTGGAATTCTCGGCCCGACATGATCATGAACCGCATTGAGTAGAATCCAGAGTTGATTCGTACTCTGACCTTTGAGATTGAGGATTTGAAGAAACTTATTGAAGAGCTTATCAAGAGAACACCACCACCGCTAAAGGGGTAATTCGTCATCAGGTTTGGCATCCCCTTGGCTTGTTCCAAGTTTGGGGGGAGTGTCGTGGTATCACCATCATTATCTTTCATCTTTTACCTTTTTAGTGGATTCATATCTTTGGTAGAGACGTTATTTTATAGTTTGGTTTGCATGTGGAAGTATCTCTCCTTTAGTTGGTTATCTATGTATCCCTTTGTAACATCCCAGCATTTAGGAACCAACGAAGGGTAGATTTAGGAATCTATGCAATTGCATGCATTCATCTGTAAAAAAAAGTGGGTAATTTTTTTCGCCAAATAAAAACCTAAGGTTATCAAAGTTTCGTTCACTCTTCAAGTTTAGGATTAGTCCTGGCGAATGATCGTTATAAACTTTGACATGATCTTTATGGATTAGTGTATTTTGGGGAAAATAGTTTGAATTTAAACTTGAGATTTGGATTTATATTTTTAAAAGATTAAGATTATGTGTGAGAATATTACTTAATCAAGAAATGATATTTAGTAACTCAAACTTTAAATAATATAACACAATAAAGTAAATGAATATTTATTTCATATAGTTATTCAATGAATAAGTTACAAAATGTAACTTATGAAGATAATAAAGAAACAATACATAGCAACCAGAAACTTTATATAAGAGTGACAAATAAATAGATGAATATACATTTCATTTAATCAATTCATCAATAAGTTACAAAATGAAAATTACAAAACTAATAAAGAATATTTACAAGAGTAGATTTACATCCTTATTTATCTAGTACATTGTATTTACAAAAGAATAAAATAAATATTACAAGGGGACTATTCTATAAAGAAAAAGAAAACCTAATCTAAATCTCGAATCTTCAAGTCTTGTACCTGCAAAAGAAAGAACAAGCAAAAAGGAAAGAAAATGAAGGTTAAGATATTAATTTTACTCTCAGTAGTGACAGTGAGATGCACTGTTCCACTTTACATCATTGAGTAAATCTTTAGGGGCAAGTTTCACCAATATGAAAGAATCAGACCTTTCATAATCAATAAGCCACAAGTCAAATGATTTCAGTCAGTAAGAGGGGCAAAGTTTCACCAGGCAGATAAATGTAATCAGGTAAAAAGGTAGATCCTCCACTGAGCTTATCCACAACTATGCAGCAGGCATACAAGCAGCTCAGCCATCTAACTACATGGGTGTGATGTCGACACAGCCCCATCAGTACTAGCAAGTAAAAGGACCAAGAACAACCATGGGGAAGCACTAGTGCATCTCTCCACTGCTCACACACAACAACAGCCAGTAGCTAGAGCCAAATAAACCAGCCAATAGAATCTCACACCAGATCAAGCCACAAATCACCTGATGGTGACATAAGGAGGGGGAGGATCAGGTGGATAGCAAGGCCAAGCTCACTAGATCTAGGAGGAGCAGAGTTGATCAAGGCCAAGCACAAGCATCAGGGTAAAACAAGAACAACATCAGGAGGTGAAGGACTGGATTAGACCAGCAACACCACCAGCACATCTAGCCATCACAATTATATTTTTTTTGGTGAGTATCATAAACAACCACATGATCTATATATCTTATCCAAGCAGGATATATGTGCTGATACAAAAGACAACCTCTCAATAATCACCCAAGTGGGGTGAATCTATCCTAGAGGTTTTAAAAATAAAGATCATAACCAAACTCTATTAAAAACACCAAATTCTCAGACCAGCCTCACGGAATTGGTGATATCAAAGGCAACTTCTATATTTTATCATTTGTTCTTACAAAATCTAGGAACATCTCCAAGAAGGAGTAGCACCTCAGATTTTATAAGCCACAAACAAAACCATACACTTAACCAACTAGGATCCAAGATCTAGTAAGCAGCTGATGCCTTAATCAATTTTGAAAATGACAGCAACATAGGAACTTAGTTCCTAGAGCCTTAGACCAGCATCATTGGCTTGATCAAGCAATAAGCTTCCCAACTTATCTATCAACATCCATCAAATTGCAGAAATGACCATAAGTATAGTCAGCAACAAGATCTACTTATGTACCACTCTAAGAGGGTTTCATAAGCACTGATCTTATCACTAAGACAATCAAATAGTCCAATCTACACAAATAATCTATCAAATCATTTCCCTGAGACCAGATACAGGGATCATACCCTATTTATCTATTCATGTTCAAATAATCATTTGATTCTATTGAATAAAATTTAGATCAAGCACAATTTGGCAAGCCAACAATAACTAGGGCAATGAATCATCACTGACTGGATCACTGTCAGTATCAAGATACTGACAACAGATAAACACATCAAGTCACCAGAGTACCAACCAGAGGCAATACTATGCAACCCTAGCATTTAATCCAGCATT